>CM077080.1:93724662-94324662 GCA_039513925.1 Platanthera zijinensis | reverse complement strand
TGTTGATCTGCTGCCCACGGATCAACTACAGCTTCTGCCGGTTCTTGCCTTACCCCAGCATGCGTTGGCACCACAGCAGGACGTGGTTGCCCAGCCTGCTGAGCAGTCATCACAGCAAGTACCGTCTCCATAATGAAACACATAGTTTCAGCAGATGGAGGAGGTGTGGGCAACTCAGTCGGTGCTGCACTTTCAACAAAATGTTGAGTTTCCGATTGACCCGCAATACTTCCAGCCAGCTATATGTGTAAAAACACAAATTTAGCGACTAAACAAACGACAAACATACAAAAATGAACACACCAAATAAGTGTATTTACAATCCTATGTGGACATTCTTGAGTTCAATTTATGTGTTATAACGACAACACTGACATGTGCCTGCCACCCCTCAAAAGAATTCGTCTGCGAATCGGAAGAGACCGAAACCTCCCTCTGATACCAAATTGTAACACCTCTACCCGTCAAGAAGAATATAATAGAGGGTCCGGCCTGGGCCCCAAACCATATTCCACAAACAGGCGGAGACTCTACTAAATAATATCCAAACCAACGCATCCTAGAACAGAGAATTCTAGCGGAAGCTTAAGGTTGAAAACTTGAACTCAAGAGTTATAAGAACTGTCCACTATAACAAATTAGGAATGTTTACACCCAAAGTCAATGGCCTAATGGCCTTACAGGTTTTTCTTAACAAAAGTGTGGTTTCCAAACATCGGCGCGCAGGTCGGCCACACATGAACAAGAAGAAACAAAACAAACCCTTCGAGGGCAACAACACAGCTTGGGCTTCAGCCCGCTAAGTCCCGCTCGAACCAACACCACCTGCACTTGCAAGAACCAATCCACCAAGCGGTGGCAAATAGGGCAACGGTCAGCATTCAGCTGACCAATTATAACGACCCTGCCCCTGGCACGGGGAAGAGGAATTCCTTCCCTGCATAGCATTTTACATCTTATACATATATATCTAGCCACCAAGGCAATACATATCACAAAAGTTGGCACGACGGCCTTACATTCCGTGCACTCAGGGCACATTCTGGTGTACCGGAAACACCGCGTGCCACCACCGTTCAGAGGTCCCAGACATGACGGTCCAATTTGAGCATTTCTAGTCTGATCGGCATGCAAGTCATCGACTCTCACTATGTGATCCTAACAGGGCCTTAAGCACCCAAGGTTAGACAACCATAACGCGGGTACAGATCCACCTTTCTCGTTGCTCAAAATCGTCAGACTCAAGACTAAACTGACGCGGGTACAGCTTCACCTTGCCCGTTCTCCACCAAGGCATTCCTCCAGTTGCAGCCTAACGGATCAACTTAATAACATATGGCACTCACGGCTACAAGAGTTAAACCCAACTCTCACCATTTCCTGGACTTCCTCAAGTACTTCCTACGGCACCAAGCCACAGGCATCCACCACGGATTTCATTATTACAAGCAATAATCAGGGAGTCTTCTCCGATGTGCAAACAAGCATCACCAATCCAGACCAACATGTCCAAATGGGCTTCACACAGTATGCCTAACCGTACTCACACTTTCGGTTCTAATGCAATACAGCAAGGGATGTACCGCCGACCCAAGGGAATCACTTCGCCATCCACCTTTTAATGGAGGATTCCTATGCAAATGAAGGAAATAAGGACTTCACTTGTCCAAGAAGGAAATCGTTACCCTTGAAGGATGTTTTGGTGCCATGGAGAAAAGTACACGCTTAGAAAGCTTCGCAGCGATCAAGCCTCCGCAGAGCTGAACTCGTCTCACGATTTGTACCACCGCAGTATAACCGGTAGCCGGCTTTCCCTTCTTCCTCCTCCCCTTGCTCTCCTCTCTCTCTTCACTTAGGAAAGAGAATGGCACAACTCAAATGAGTTTTCTCCATCTCAAATCCGGCCTTATAAATCCAAGGAACAGCCTAGGCCATTGGATCTTGGTCAAAGAAAATGGAAGGGTCAGATTAGCCCTGAAATTGAATTTCATGGGCCGAACACGGGTTGTGACACGCTCGTGTCACAGACCATGTTCCTGAAGCGGTGCACAACCGACTTAAAATAAACCAGAACACGGGCATTGACACGCCCGTGTCAAGCCTGACACGCCCGTGTTACCCAGTATACGGCCGTGTATCTGGCCGTATCACCCCTGTAATACGATCTCCAAAATCACTCGAGCAGGAAACGGCTAAGGCACACGCCTGTGTCCATGGTCGTGTGCCCAACACGCCCCTGGGACACGCCCATGTCACAGGCCGTGCTCCACAATCAATGCCACTCAATATTATCCCGAGCAGGACACGCCCTGGGACACGCCCATGTCCCAGGTCGTGTCGCCTCTCAACAATCAACTCTCGATAACTCGAGTCGATGTCTCGAGAAAAGGGGACACGCCCTGGGACACGCCCGTGTCCCAGGCTCTGTAAACCTAACATGCTATGAGACACGCTCGTGTATTAGGCCGTGTCAGCAAACCTGAATCCCAATTTTGGCTTTTGAGATTTCTGGGGTGTTACACCCGGGATGACTCTATGGTATTTGAATACTTGGCGGACTTCCGGCCATAGGGGTAGCCGGAGGCCCGCCTCAAAGTTGGCTGTTGGGAAGGCGAGCTCGTCGGCATAGAGCTTGTTGATTCGCTCCTTCCTGGGCCGCCTCTCCTCAAAGCCCAGAGGGATATAATTACCGACAACATCTAAAAACTCCCTCTTGGTAAGGGAGACGAGAAGTAAATCGTGCTCGGAGAAGTTCTAAGCACATTTTCTCCTCCCCTCCGCCTCGGCGCTACCACCACCCATCCTGCAGAAATATTGCCAAGCGGGACAGGGGGTGTTGGGTACATTGGAAAATGTGTACCTGATTTGAAGAAGCCTAACTTAGCTCAATGATATACATAAAGGTGTATTTGATGTTATTCTGAGTTTATATGTGCAAGTTAAGAATGAACTAGAATGCAGGAAAAATATTCTAAGTCCATGTGTCGACACCAGACGAAATTGTGTCGACACTTCAGAAAGATTGTGTCGACACTTGAAGAAGGCTGTGTCGACACAGAGAAATAGAGTCGACAATAATTGTGTCGACACCTGGTGGCAATGTCGACACACAGAAGTTTTGTCGACATCAACTGTGTCAACACTTGGAGGCTGTGTCGACACACAGAATTGCTAGTCGACAATAGCTGTGTCGACACTTAGAGGCTGTGTCGACACACACTATATTCTGAGTCAACATCAACTATGTCGACACACAGGACTTGTGTCGACACACAGCAAAGTCTAGACTAAGTTAGTTGCTGGTGAATGGTGAAGTGTTTGTGTCGACACAAATACTCAGTGTCGACACATTCTCAAGATGCAGTATCAAGAAGCTGAGTCGACATAAAGGCAGACATATCGACATCATCAAAGGCTGTGTCGATACCTAAGTCACTTATGTCGACACATATTGACAGATGGTCTCGACACTTCCTAACAGACAGTCTCGACACTTTGCTTACAAAGACAAAGGCACAAGATCTGTTTGAAGACTTGACCGATATGAGTTACAAATGGTCGACTGAAGCTGTCAGAATTGTCAGAAGTTTTTTAGAAACCGGATCAGTCGGTTACCAAGGATGAAGTATATAAATAGACAGATTCAGAAGAAGAAAATATACATAGAAACTGATTGATTGATCATTATTGTGAGATAAGATCTCTAATCAAGAAAGTGCAAGGCACAGAAGAAGAACTTCGACAGAAGATCTAAGAAGACTTTCTAAAGAGAACATCCACTCAGATTCAGTCTAAGTTGAATTCATTCAAGAATTCAGAAGTATTATCAAGGGTTGTGGATAGAGAGAGATCCAGCCATTTGAAGACAAGAAGGAAGCTATCACAGGTTTCTTAAGAAGCACTATATTCCAAAGGAAATCAACTCAACCTAAGTTTAGATTCAAGAAGCTTTGAAGAAAGCTAAGATCCAGTTGATTTCATCCATCAGCCTTTTCAAGAAGCTGATCAAGAATAGTCTTATCCCTTCTCTCTCAACAGGGGTAAGATATTATATAAATTCATTTTCAAATTTTGTAGGATCTATTTATAGATCTGAGTTGTAAGCCTATTTTATAAAGGCTGAGTGTAGGAGAGGTATTCTCTGAGTGGTAGGGCTGTTTATGCCTGAGTTGTAGGAGAAGGTGTTCTCTGAGTTGTAGGCCTTGTGGCAAGGCTGAGGTAGGGCTGGTTTGCCTGAGCTGTAGGAACCTTATAGGGTTCTGAGTTGTAAGAACCTTTCAGGGTTCTGAGTTGTAGGATCTGAGGATCTGAGATGAAGGAGGAAGTTAGGCCGAATTTAGCACACTGCTAGATATGTGAAGGGGGAAAGTGGATGTACCCAGACCTTGGGGAACCACTATAAATCTGTGTGCAATCTGTGATGTGTACATGTTTATGATTGCTGTGCTGTGTTAGCTGCAGAGTTTTCTGAATTTTATTATAACCTGAAGTTGTATTCTGTCTTAAGTTAAAACAAGCATTAGAACCTATTCACCCCCCCCCCCTCGAGGTGTTTAGGTGGTCTTGAAAGTAAAACTATCAAGTGGTATCAGAGGGAGGTTACTCAAAGAAGGACTTAACAGTCTGAGTTAGATCCCTAAAGGCAGAATCAAGAATCAAGAAAATGGGTTCTGGAGAGAATCACAAGGAACTAGGGTCAATGAAATTACCCATCTGCAGAAAAGATATTTTTGGAATCTGGAAAGAAAGGGTTAGGTTGTTTATGGAGGCTTCTGATCCAAGGATCTATATTACAGTAAAAGAAGGTCCATATATCCCAATGAATGTGTCTGCTCTAGATGCAAATGAAAAAACTCCTAAAGATTTCTCTGAAATGACTAAGGATGAGATTATATTGGCAACTATGGATAAGAGAGCTCAGAATATCATAGTGAGTGCCATAGATGATTCTACTTTCCAAAATTTGATTCACTGCAAAACCTCCAAGGAAATGTGGGATACTTTGATTGTCTACATGGAGGGTTCTAAAGAAGTTAGACAAGACAGAAAACCTATGCTTAATCAAGAATATGAGAGTTTCAGACAAGGGAAGTCTGATAGCATAACTGAATGCTACAAGAAATTCTACAGGATAGTGAATGAACTGATGTCCTATGGAAGGGTCTTCAGTACATATGAGCTCAATGACAAATTTCTAAGATCCTTGACAAAGGATTGGGATACCAAGATTTGTGCCATAAGAGAAGTGGCCAAACTATCAGACATTTCTCCTCCAACCTTATTTGGAAAATTGCTCTCATATGAAATGCAACTAATGGCTAGGAAGGAGGAAGAAAAAATTACAAAAGGAGAGCATAGAGAGAAGTCAGTGGCCTTCAAGGTTGAAGCCACTAGAAAGTGCAGGAGAATGTCTCTATCACCTCCTAAGGAAGTTGCTGAAGATAACTCAGAAAATTCAGACAATCAGAACTCAGAAAGCAGTGATTCAGATGCAGATTTTGCTGCCTTTACAAGGAAATTTTAGAGGTTCTTAAAGAAGAAGCAGTGGAAGTCAAGGCCCTCCACATCACAGTCAGTTGATGATTACTATCGGAAGGGAAAATCATCAAGAAAGGAAAGGAGCAGATCAAAGCCCAGCAAAGCTACAACATCAAAGATTGTTTGCTATTGCTGCAATAGGCCAAGACATGTGGTGGCTGAATGTCCAGATAAGAGGAAGGAGTCAACAGACAGAAAGAAGACTCAACAAAAGTGCAAGAAGGAGAAATCCTTTGTTGCTAAGAAGGATAAGAGTCTTACAGATCAATTTTCCTCAGAGTCAGAATCTGAAGTTAAAGCTTACATTGGACTGTATGCAGCTAATGAAGAAGAGGAGTTTATGCAATTGCTAAACTCCATCTATGATCAAGAAGACCATCAGTGTATGGGACTGATGGCTGATTCAGAAGACAATAAGTGCCAGGATCAGTCTAGTCCCAATAAGGTACAAAGTAATTCTAGAATTTCAGATTACAGTACCAGTTCAGAGTCAGATTCATCTGCATCAAGTAATGAGGATGGATCTGAATCTGAAGGAGATATTCATCAGTTGATAGATAAGTATGGAGACTTATTGTAGGCTCTTAAGAAAAGCAAGTACCTAGCCAAAACTCAGGCTCAGGAGATTGCAGATCTTAAGTTGGCTGCATCTGAGTTAGAAAAAACATTGGATCAAAAGTTAAATGAAATTGCCAAATTGAAAAATATAACTATTATTCAGATGGGCACAATCACATATTACAAAGATCAAGTTAAAAGTCTGGAGGCCAGACTGAGAGTAGAGAAAGATTTAGTGGCTAGCTACTCTAAGCAAAAATCAGTCTTACCTTTAATAGATGAGTTTGTGGCTCAAAAGGGTAAGGCAGGATTAGGCTTCAAGGGCAACACCAGGGCTGCCTAATTCAAGAGAAAAGGCAAAGCTCCAGTCCAGCCACTAAATCTTAAAGTCCCTGTTATGTTTAGAAAGGTACAAGTGTCTTCTAATAAATATGATCTTGAAAATATTCATGGTCATATTAAGACTGATGTTCTGAAGAAAAAGAATGTTTATGCCAATAAATCAGTCCATGTTCATAAACCTTATGATTATAAGAAATCAGTGGGTGTAGCTGCAGCAGCACCAGCTCAGAACAGAAATTTTTCTGCCAAAAATGTATGTAGACCTAGATACAATAGGTATGAATGCTGGTGCTGTGGCAAGATAGGCCATTTTGCCTTAGACTGTTGGCATAACATAAGTGTCAGGAAGAACAACAGTCTACCAGTTAGAAGAGCTGCTGGTAGGTTTGATATGAATGATGCTAACCTGAACCAAGGACCCAAGACTTACTTGGGTTCTAAGGGAAAGTAGTTTTGTATTGTAGGAAAGTCCAAGTTGCCATGCCCCTATATGGTACTTGGACAGTGGTTGTTCCAGGCATATGACTGGAACAAAGGGGCTGCTGAAGGAGTGCATACCTATCAAGAATGGACCTAAAGTAATCTTTGGTGGATCTGAAAGAGGAATCATCAAAGGATTTGGTAACATTTCTTCAAACCAAATTACCATCACTCAAGTGGCTTATGTAAAAGGTTTGAAACACAACCTGATAAGCATAAGTCAGCTGAGTGATCTTGGATATGACATTTCATTTGTTAAGAATGGATGTCATATCAAGAGGTCAAGTGATCAAAAGGTCATATTGACTGGATATAGAAAAAGAAATGTTTATTGTCTTGACTTTGTATGTGAGAACAAGGTTTCTCCTATTTGTCTTGTAGCTGATGATAATGCATCTCATTGTGTCAAATGGCACAAGAGGCTGGCCCATCTAAACTACAAGACAATTGGCCAACTCTTTAGTAAAGAATTAGTGAGGAATGGTCCTCATGTTAAGTGCATAAAGGAAGGGATATGTTCAGCTTGTCAAAAGGGCAAGCAGACAAAATCCTCCTTTCATAGCCTTGAAAACAAGGATTCAGTGAGGTGTTTATACTTCTTACATATGGATCTTTTTGGTCCTATGCCAGTTCATAGTCTAGGTAGGAAGGTCTACACTTTTGTGGTTGTAGATGACTATTCCAGATATACATGGGTGTTCTTTCTGAGACAAAAATCAGAAACCCCAAGTGTTTTACATAGTTTTGTTAAACAAATTCAGAATTAACTGAACAGTATAGTGGTCAAAATCAGAAGTGACCATGGCACTGAATTTTAATCTGAAAGTATGACAAGATTGTGTGAAGAATTTGGGATTTTCCAAGAATTCTCCTCACCTAGAACACCACAGCAAAATGGTATTGCTGAAAGAAAGAATAGGACATTGATTGAAGCTGTTAGAACTCTATTGAGTGACACTTCTCTTCCAGAATATTTCTAGGCTGAGGCAGTAAACACTGCATGTCATGTGATCAATAAGGCCTCTATCACCAAGATTCACAAAAAGACTCCCTATGAAATTATGAAAGGTAGAAAACCAAATCTATCCTACTTTAGGATCTTTGGTTGCAAGTGTTATATACTTAACAATGGCAAGTCTTATCTAACTAAGTTTGCTGCCAAATCCCAAGATGGGATATTTGTTGGGTATAATATCAATAATAAGGCTTATAGAGTCTACAACTTGACTACTCAAGTGGTAGAAGAATATGTACATGTTGTATTTGATGAAAAAAGATTAATCAACAGTGAGTTGCCTTGTAGATCAGTCCAACAGGTATAAGCAATAGGATGGACAAACTTTCCATTGTAGAAGGCACAACTGCAGATGAAGTATTGGAAAATGATGGCTACTGTCCAGGGGGAGTACAAGACTCTATAAAAGCTGATGACAACCAAGAGGTGCAGCATAATGAAGGAACTAGAGATGTTGAACCTGAAGAAAATATACCTCCAGCTATAAGACATCTAAAAGACCATCCAGCAAATCAAATAATAGGTGATCCAAGACAAGGAGTGCAGACTAGAAGAAAAAAATCTGAGCACAATCCTACACTTAAGTTTTCTATCTCAACTGGAGCCTAAGAAATTTGAAGAAGCCATCCAAGACCAACACTTGATTAATGCTATGCAAGAGGAGCTTAATCAATTCAGAAGGTGCAAAGTCTTGGAGTTAGTTCCTAAATCAAGAGACCACAACATCATTGGCACAAAGTGGATCTTTAGGAATAAGTTGGATGAGAGTGGAGTAATTGTGAAGAACAAAGCAAGATTGGTTGCTAAAGGATACAGGCAGGAAGAAGGAATAGACTTTGATCAAACATTTGCCCCAGTAGCAAGACTGGAGGCAATCAGAATGTTCCTTGCCTATGCAGCATATCAAGGCTTCAAAGTATACCAAATGCATGTGAAATCAGCATTCCTGAATGGTGATCTAAAAGAAGAAGTCTATGTAGAGCATCCATCAGATGTAGATTTTACAGGCTGTAGAGAAGATAGAAAGAGTACTACAGGTACATGCCAATTCTTGGGAGGAAGATTGATATCCTGGAGCAGTAAGAAGCAGACTAATGTGGTAATATCCACTGCTGAGTCTGAATATGTGGCAGCAGGAAGTTGCTATGCACAGCTATTGGGGATTCAGCATCAGCTAAAGGACTATGATATTCAAGTAAGTAGAACACCTTTATTGTGTGATTCTAAGAGTGCTATTTCTATTGCAAACAATCTTGTTGCACATAGTAGAACTAAGCATATAGAGATAAAATACCATTTTCTTAGAGAACATGTAGAAAAAGAAGATATCTCATTAGAGTTTGTTAAAACTGATTATAAAATTGCAAATGTATTTACTAAGCCTCTGGATGAAACTAAATTCAATAGATTTAAAATTGAATTAGGAATGTTGGCCATAGGTTAGTTTATTAAAAAAATATTTGGCTAAGTAAAATGGTGTCGACACATTCAGTGATAATGAGTCGACACAGAGTTGTCATGTCGACTAGTCAGGGAAAATGTGTCGACACATGAGAATCTGTGTCTACACCTAAGGGTCAATGAGTCGACTCATCCAGATATGTAGTGTCGACACAACCAGATTAATGGTGTCGAGACACTTACAGATTTTGTGTCAACTCTTATACTAAGAGTCGACACATAATTTCGGCTGAACTATTCAGTATCTCCTGTGTCGACATATCATCAATTGGTGTCGACACATGGTAGTCTGTGTCGTGGTCGAGACTATAGAAGTATGTGTCGACACTTGTCAACAGTGTCGACACTTTTTGACAATTTTTGTCCGCCTCTTGACCCTCTGTGTTTTGAAAAGGTATATATAGGTCGAGAACATATTCTGTCGACACGCTCACCAGGATTTCGAGACTAAAACCCTGTGTCGACAATCTCTCTTCTCTCCTCTCAAGCTTTCTCATCATTCCAATGGCGCCAAAGGTTGAAGGCAACATCAATGAGGGATATGAGTTGGTTAGGGCTGCCTTTGACAATGCCGCGCCAGAAATCAAACAAGTGATTTCTCTTCTTGCAGACAATGGATTGGAATACCTTGTCTCTGAACCTACTAAGATTTGGAAGAAAGAAGTTTTCGAGTTCTATACTGCTGCAACATTGGACTCCACTGGTCTCAAGATCAAATCTATAGTTCATGGGACTAAGGTTAAACTTACTCTAAAAAGTATAAGAAAGATTCTTCACCTACCCAACATTCAAGATGAAGAAGAGGTCCCAGCCTCAAATACAAGGGAGGCTCTCCAGTGGTGTGGTTTGGATTCAACCATAAAGATTGGAGCAGCCATAAACCGAAAGGGAATGAATCCACAAGGAAAGTATCTATCTGAAATAGTAGGCAAAGTGATCTTATGCAAGCCAGGTGGACATGATAGGATCTCAGCCTATATGTTCAGCCTGATGAAAAGAATTGTCTTTACAATTCCAACCAGTTGGTCAGCAGTTCTGTTTGAAAAAATCAAAGAAGGAATCAAGAAGCCAAACTTGGCTCGAATTTTGAGTCTATACCTGGCTGGAATCATTCCAGAGGTAATGCAACAGATTCCTTGGTCCAAGATCAATCATATGAGGAAAATGGACATGAGGTTATTTTCAAGATGGGATAGAGTTTTGTCAAAAGAGTTGCCTGATGTGGACAGGCAGGAAACAGCTGAGAAATCACCAGAACATGATCATGGAAATGCACAAGTTCAAGAAGAACAAGTTAGAGAGCAGGCTGAGGACCAGACTAGGTCTACTCAAGTCCAAGAGGAATCTATACCTGCACAGATGCATGGTGAGATAGATCTTACTCCTGCTCAGAACATTACTGATCCTGCACAGTTGCAGGGTGAGCCCATTACTGAACAAGTACAAGAGGAAGAAAGACTAAACTTCTCTGAAGATTTGAATACTGCTGCAATTGATGTTTCATCACCTGCTCAAGCACAAAAGGAATACACTCTAGAAGAGTGGTTTCCTACCTTTGGAAAGGCAGCTGAAAAGGATGACACCCTAAGAGTTGAGAAGGAGCAAGGTGTTGTTGAGGGGGAGAAAGTGCATGTTGAGGAAGTGCAACATGAAATTGAGAAAGAAATTCCTACAACTCCTCCAAAAAGAGTTCAGATTGAAAGTTCTTCAGAATCTGAGACAGAAGAAGTCAGGGAGGCTAAGAAAAGGAAGCTAATGGTCTTCAAGAGAAGAATTCATAGCTATAAGTCATCTCTCCAGACAACAACTCACCAATCTCCTACTGAGTTTGATTACAATAAGTTCATGGTAAATTTACAGGTGAAGATGGATGAGCAGAGAAGAGCCTTGGAGAAATCTGTAGATGAGAGTCATAAGACACTTCAGTTTGATCTAGCACAAGACATAAAGTCAATCAGATTTGAGGTCAATCAGAATAAAAAGGAGATGACAGATTGCTTCCACAAGGGAGGTAATGCTGTGGTATATCTAGCTAAACAACATCAAATTATCCTTGCTAAAGTGGATGACATTGCATTGAAACAAGGATATGTTCTTGAAAATCAGCTAAGAATGAATGACAATCTTACAGAATCTCACCATACGATTCTCACTGAGTTCAAAGATACTGCTATAAGGCTGACTACTGCAAGGGCTACAGACATGGAAGATTATGATCAGAAGCTCAAGGCTGCCCTAGATTCAGTTCAAACTGCTATAACCACCTCACATAAAGAAATATCTGAGAATCTTAAAAAATTAAAACCATTCTTTAAAGAGGGTGTGAATTTTCTCGATGGCCAAATAAGGTTTCAGAAGAATGATCTTAGGGATCATGTTGCCAGAGAAGTCCTAAAGGGGGAGAGGATACTCATCCATGCTTGCTTAGAACATGCCAAGTGGGTGACCAACAGTGTCAGAGCCACATTGGGATATCCACCATTATGTGATGATAATACCATTGCTGAGTCAGGGATACAATAAGGTCTACTTGAAGGTAATCAACCTGAGGTTGCCCAAGTCATATACCCCCCTGCTGATTTTGAAATGATTCATCAGCAAGTGTAGGCAATGTACAGTCCTCCAAAGGAGGTTACAAATATTTTTGTAGAAAAAGTAGATAAGCCAGAAGCTGATTTGAAGGCTCAACAAGATGCTCAATTATCAAAGAAGAGATTCAGAGAGCTAGCAGAACAAAAACCTGATTTTGAGCAATGGAGCCCCACCTCAAGGAACATTATATTAACTGCCTGGAAGGCTGTGAAGGATCAGGTGCATGAAAGAGGAAAATGATATAATAAATTAGAATGGCAAAAGTATGAGGCCAAGCAGGAGGCCATAGTTCAATTCAGAAGAAAGGCTAAGGGTGGAAAGCTACCTCCTAATGCTCAGGAGCCTAGCAAGTATTTTCCCAAGCCATTTCATTTTTTTGAGAGGCAAAAAATCAAGGCTGAGGCTAAGAAGAAAGCTGATTTGAAAGACAAAAAGCCTGCTGATGATGCAGAACCTCCTGTGATGGCTCAAGTTCAACCAGGAAAAGGAATTGTTATCAAGGAGCCTGACCAGCCTTAGTTTTAGTTCTACTAGTTTTTGTCCTAGAACTATGTTATTGTTAGTGTGTTAAAACAATCAATGTAAACAAGCTGTAACAAACATTTCTGAATTTATAAACAACACTTTGTTCTATAATCATTTCTTTTACATCTTTATTCTGTGATGTATCTGTGTTTAATGTTTTGTTTATAAAGTTCCCTGTGATATTATGCTTTTATTCATCATCATATTGAATTTTCATAAATAGTGTATATCATTAGCTAAAAGGGTTATGACTTCTTCAAATAGGGGGAGATTGTTGGGTACATTGGAAAATATGTACCTGATTTGAAGAAGCCTAACTTAGCTCAATGATATACATCAAGGTGTATTTGATGTTATTTTAAGTTTATATGTGCAGGTTAAGAATGTACTAGAATGCAGGAAAAATATTCTAAGTCCATGTGTCGACACCAGACGAAATTGTGTCGACATTTCAGAAAGATTGTGTCGACACTTGAAGAAGGCTGTGTCGACACAGAGAAAAAGAGTCGACAACAATTGTGTGGACACCTGGAGGCAGTGTCGACACACAGAAGTTTGGTCAACATCAACTGTGTCGACACTGGGAGGCTGTGTCGACACACAGAATTGTTAGTCGATAACAGCTGTGTCGACACCTGGAGGCTGTGTCGACATACACTATATTCTGAGTCTACATCAACTATGTCGACAAACAGGACTTGTGTCGACACACAACAAAGTCTAGACTAAGTTAGTTGCTGGTGAATGGTGAAGTGTTTGTGTCGACACAAATACTCAGTGTCGACACATTCTCAAGATGCAGTATCAAGAAGTTGAGTCGACATAAAGGCAGATATGTCGACATCATCAAAGGCTGTGTCGACACCTAAGTCACTTATATCGACACATATTGACAGATGGTCTCGACACTTCCAAACAGACAGTCTCGACACTTTGCTGACAAAGACAAAGGCACAAGATCTGTTTGAAGACTTGACAGCTGTGAGTTACAACAGGTCGACTGAAGCTGTCAGACTTGTCAGAAGTTTGTTAGAAACCGGATCAGCCAGTTACCATGGATGAAGTCTATAAATAGACAGATTCAGAAGAAGAAAATATACATAGAAACTGATTGATTGATCGTTGTTGTGAGATAAGATCTCTAATCAAGAAAGTGCAAGGCACAGAAGAAGATCTTTGAGAGAAGATCTAAGAAGACTTTCTGAAGTGAACATCCACTCAGATTCAGTCTAAGTTTAATTCATTCAAGAATTCAGAAGTATTATCAAGGGTTGTGGATAGAGAGATCCATCCATTTGAAGACAAGAAGGAAGCTTTAACAGGTTTCTTAAAAAGCAGTATATTCCAAAGGAAATCAACTCAACCTAAGTTCAGATTCAAGAAGCTTTGAAGAAAGCTAAGATCCAGTTGATTTCATCCATCAGCCTTTTCAAGAAGCTGATCAAGAACAGTCTTATCCCTTCTCTCTCAACAGGGGTAAGATATTATATAAATTCATTTTCAAATTCTGTAGGATCTATTTATAGATCTGAGTTGTAAGCCTATTTTATAAAGGCTGAGTGTATGAGAGGTATTCTCTGAGTGATAGGGCTGTTTATGCCTGAGTTGTAGGAGAAGGTTGTCGCTGAGTTATAGGCCTTATGGCAAGGCTACGGTAGGGCATGTTAGCTTGAGATGTAGGAACCTTATAGTGTTCTGAGTTGTAGGAACCTTCAGGGTTCTGAGTTGTAGGATCTGAGGATCTGAGATAAAGGAGGAAGTTAGGCCGAATCTAACACACTGCTAGATAGGTGAAGGGGGAAAGTGGATGTACCCAGAACTTGGGGAACCACTATAAATCTGTGTGCAATCTGTGATGTTTACATGTTTATGATTGCTGTGCTGTGTTAGCTGCAGAGTTTTCTGAATTTTATTATAACCTGAAGTTATATTCTGCCTTAAGTTAAAACAAGCATTAGAACCTATTCACCCCCCCCCCCCTCATGGTGCTTAGGTGGTCTTGAAAGTAAAACTATCAGGGGGTTTCTCGCAAAAAATCTAAGGGAAGGAAGATGTATAAAATGCGGTAGGTAAATATTGAGTTGGCGGAAGCCTATTTATAGAATCAGAAAAGGAGGGAAAAAGTCCCAATGGCGGAAACGGTGCGGATATCAAATTTGCACCCGACATTTCGACTTCTGAACCCAACCCAGATCCACGTAACCTCGTCGGTCGGCCATGAGTAGCTCTCGGCCGCGAGCCACCCGCACCTGCTCCTACATGGAAGCAGAATAACCGGAGATGCATGTAAGACCCCCCCCCCTTTTTTTTCTTTTTCAACCACCGGGGTCTTAGGCCCAGAATCGCTGCTTTGCGGTGACACCTTCACGTCCTGAAGGGTCATCACCACAAGGCGCCCATTCTGCCGGCCAATTCGATGGCAGAAAGGTAGCACAATAATAGAAGTAAGAGCAATGCAGTCCACAATAATAAATCACATATATAGAATTAAATCTCCACGAAGGGAGTGTCCACAGAAAACATCAGAGTACTATAAATGCGGGCTTATGCCCGATACATCATGTCCTCGCTACAATATCACTCATGCGGAAACGAAAATAGAAACTACTCAGAATCGAGACTCACGGTCCCGGCTGTATGAACTCCGAAGCTAGACTGCCCCATCTCCAGGCGCACCGATCTCTGGGGCTGCTCCTCCATGCTGGGCTCCACGATCCCCTAAATGATGCGGTTCGAAAACCGTTAGTCATAAAGACTAAGCCCTATCATCCCCTACCCCTTCCCCCATGGCTCCTAGGTACTGAGCGGAGAGGAAGAAAGGGAAGGACATGAAGGTAGAGATTAAGCAATAATCAAATGGCAGCGGAACTAATCTAGCAAATCTATAATAATATGATAGAAATAGAAAGTAAGAAAGGTAACTTTAACTTATGTGCGAAAGCGCATAAGCCAAGGGGTCTTCTGCAAGGCTCCGATCTTATAGAGTGTCCCATACCACCTATACGTTGGGGTGTCGGTTATCAAACAACAGCATATGTTTATATATTGAAATTAACCATTGATTTATAAACTTGCCCACACAAGCTTATAGACCAAGGGGTCGTTTTGCAGGTCCTAATGTATAAGCGTCCCATACCACTTATACTTTAGGTGTCAGGGTTAAATGAATCGATTATGCTATGACATGCAAGTGGGTATGATGAAACATGCAAGTGCAACTCACACACCCGACTCTGTGCATACAGACCTTTAGTTCCCCCTTTCGGAGCCGTTACCTCCCAGGATACCTCCGTAGTGGCGGACGGAAGCGGTGGGTTGGGCCTCGCCCACCTCAAAACCAGTAAAAGCACCACTGGTCTGACCTATCGTACGCCTCAACGCTTGGTGCACTTAGCGGACGCCTGCATACTCTTGCCAGCTGGCGCACCAGACTTCTGTTGCCGAAGTGCTAATCACCCCGTCGAGTCAACGATATCGGTGTCGGTGCAATCGAACTCCCCGATATCGAAAAACCCACCACCTTAACTTTTCCTATCTTATGCACATGCAAGTTTATTCGTAAACACACAAAACCGAGCTGAAGCTCCCCAGACCAAAACGTCCGTCTCCGAACCAACCGAGCCGAAGCTCCCCGGACCAAAACGTCCGTCTCCGAACCAACCGAGTCGAAGCTCCCCGGACCAAAACGTCCGCCTCCGAACCTACCGAGCCGAAACACCCCGGACCCAAACGTCTGTCTCCAAACCTACCGAGCTGAAGCTCTCATCAATCTTCCTGTGCCAATAGTGTTTATGAAAAGTGCAGCCCTAGTTACTAAGTTACTCTTGTCGGTTTGTTATTACAGTTTACGTTAGCCCAAGACTGCCCCCGGTATTCCCCGTGAAGGGCTCTCAAGGGGCACTAGGAACCAAGACGGCGGCATTACGGCCCGAAGTTCCCTTTCGCAAGGCACTTATTGTTATTGGTTGATCTCCCTTAACCCGATTCCCTTCTCATATTACGATAGATTATCCTAGGGTGATTTTTAAACCTTCCACTCTTCGGGGCGGACGATCTTTCGTTGAACCCGAGCACCTCTTAACTCTAGCCATCACTACTTCTCTCTACACTTCATACTATCCTATCGTGATTTCCTCCACAATTGTCCACCCAGACAAAATGTTTAACTCCAATGACTTCCTCAGATCATGTCCTATTGCATTTCACAAATTTGTTATATGCAGGCAGATCTAGACAACATGTCGAACCGGTTATGCAATGATCCAATACTCATCCAAATGCCCTAAATTATTTACTGGAGACTTACCATGATATAAATGACCTAAATCCAGAAAATGGAAATTTTCATAATTTATTTGGCATTAAATTAAATTCCTCGAAAATCCCAAGGGCTACCGGTTTGAACATGAACTACCCTAAGTTCTCATGCAAGATGTCCAACAAATTTATGATAAATAGTAGGTTATCTCAATAGGTTAAATTCAAAGTATCATAATTTTTCTATCATCAAAAGGGGCATTAAAACTATTTTTGAAATAATCTCTATCTTCTGTCATTTATGAATCTAGTACAGAAAATATTCTTCCAAAAATTACAAAAAATTTATGACATGCAGATAAAGACCTAAAATTAGCACTGGCCCAGTTTCATAATTTTTCAGTAATAAAATCATCCCTAAATAAGTTTTCAAGCATAGAACCCCTTTTTAACTTTTATGAAGGAAGTACTGGATGTACTCAACTAAAAATTATATAAAAATTCAGGGGTAATCATTCTGTTCTAAAATCTATATTCCCAAAATTTCATGAGATTTCAATGAACAAAAATTCCTAAATAATTAAATCATCATCTAAGGCCATAGCAAGCTTTACAAATGAAGTGCTAGCAATAATCAACATAAAATTCCAGAAAAATTGCTATAAGTTCTACCTGATCCAAAACTCACTCTACCCGAATTTCACAGTTTTTAAGTAAGGTTCAGTGACTGATTTTACCGATTTGATATTTTACCCTAAAACTAAGGTTAGGGTTTTAAGGTATCTACTTGTCTCCAAATTCTCCAAGATTACATCCAGACGATTCTTATCAAGCTTTTGTCAACTCTACAGAGTTTCAAGGCAATACAAGAGCAATTGCCCCCATGTCCTTCACAACCCTCAAAACCCTTTATTTAGGGTTTGAGCTTGGATCCTAGGGTAAATCAACCCTAAACCTCACCATTTTTTTCCAAGCAGGTTATAACGCCCTTCTAAGTTAGAGATCAGAAAATCAGCCTCTGTTGAGGTGATTTGACCTTTCCAAACTCTTAGTGCACTTTTTACTAAAAGGTGTCTCACTAATGCCTAGATAAGGGTAGAAGATTTTCTACCCAAAACTCCTCCAAATCAGTTGGAATTTTGTACAGACCTAGGTTTTATAGCCAGGGACCACTCACCAAACTTTGGGAGGGTTTGGAGGTCGTTTGACCACTTAAATAAATTCCTCTAAGTTTATTAAATTGAAACAAAAACTTTAGGCAAAGTATCTCCAAAAATTCCCATTTTTGGTCTGCCTTTAGATATTGCTAAGGCTAACCCCCTGCCCAAATTTCAGGTCATTTGGACAAGGGACGAAGAGTGGGCATCCGTTTTAATTTCTGCCCAACTCTAGGTACAGCCCCCACTAAAACGGGTGATGCGGCCGAACCACTTACCCCAACGAGTTGAAACCAATTTTAGATTAATCTAGACTCGAAGGGCTACGACTTTTGTGTCTGGTCACTTTTCCTTAAATGGCCTCTAAGTGCCTCGTTTTGCAGCATTAAAATGTGCCCATCCAAGTATAATTTCCTTACAAAATTATTTACATAATTTATATATTAAAAACAGTTTTTACTGTTCATCTTCTACAGAACCCGAAAACCAGACACAGAAAATCATATTTCCTGTAGCTCTTTCGGACTCCGTCACCGGTCGTCCGGTCACTTCCCTGGCCGGCCACCACCACCACCGCCTCCGTTGAGGCGATGGCTATCGGTCGGCGGTGGTTTGGCCGCCGGAGGTGGTGGTTTCCGGCGAACTCAACAATACACTTTTCATGGTTTTCCATGAAAATGAGAGATGGGTCCGGCTCCGTTGAGCGTGAACTTCCTTTCTAAGAATCCTAAGATCTACCCATGAAAGAGAAGAAGCAGAGGAGGACCTTATTCGCGGTTTGGAGGCGAGAAGAATGACGGGGTGCCATGGCGCGGTGGTGGCGTTGCTGAACTTCTCCTACAGCAAGAACAAGGATCTGATCGTTTGATTGAGCGTGTAACCTTCTCCTCTTGCTCCAAGTGGGCTTTTATAAGTCAGCATGTGGGGAGGTGAAAGGGTAAAGCCTTAATGGTCATGAAGGCTCCTCCTAATAACATTTCGGTTACAGTGAAGGGATAAGAAACGGTGGAAGATGAACAGGTGTGTCCAGTTGGCGGTTTCCTATCGGACCACATCTTCCTCATTTATTATATAATTACAGAAGGAAAAATGACCTGTAATTACTCCTGGTGTAACTTCCCACACCAGCATTTATTACCACGCGTGTTAGAATAATTTCGGGCCTGAACCGTCGTTTCGGCCAATGTCACGGGCGTGACACATAGGTCACGGGCATGACAAGCCCGGATAGCCAATTCTGGGTTCGACGATCGTCGAACTGAGATCGACGATCGTCGAAGGGTGGTCACGGGCATGACAGGCCCGGGTGGTTAATTCTGGGTCGACGATCGTCGAACTGAGATCGACGGTCGTCGAAGGGTGGTCACGCCCTAGGTCACGGGCGTGACACCTAGGTCACGGGCGTGACAGGCCCGAGTTTCAATTTCGACAATCTCCTTACGGAGATCGACGATCGTCGAAGGAGTCACGCCCTAGGTCACGGGCGTGACACCTTGGTCACGGGCGGGACATTCCCGGGCTGCAAGTTCGACGATCGTCTCGCGGAGATCGACGATCGTCGAAGTAGTCACGCCCTAGGTCAAGGGCGTGACACCTTGGTCACGGGCGTGACATGCCTGGGCAGCAAGTTCGACGATCGTCTCGCGGAGATCGACGATCGTCAAAGTAGTCACGCCCAAAGTCACGGGCGTGACGGGTCGGTCACGGGCGTGACCAACCCGTGACCCGAAACCTCGATCGATTTATTTCAATTTTTGGGCTTCACAGGGTTCTGTCACGACCAACCGACTCCTAGGGGTCTAGCTGGAAATGGGATGTTACAATGTAGGCCCTGCCGGGATCGGCATGTGAGTCCCTCGATAAGCGACCCTGGGGCAGTTTGCCCGCCCCCGCCAGAGCAGGTACAACTAGGGCTACGCGAGTCGCCTCCGCGATTCCTAGCCCGCTAGAAAGAAGAACCGTTCGAGCCGGTTTGCCTCGCCCGCATCTTCCCAAAAGGTCGAGACCAACACAGTCGAAAGAAAAAGTAGCAAGTGCATGCCCATGAGCGGGCGGGGGAGGTCCTGAATTATTACAGACAACTAATGGTTCATAACAAGCGTAAAAAACACTCTGGGAGTTTCGATCGTTGCGTGAGGGGTGCAATCCAAACCCAGCCGATAGCAGCGGGCGCCGGCGGGAGAGAGGCAGGTGGCTCAGTACTGAATCCATTTCCACCTGCCCCGCCCTCGCTTGCTGGATCGAGGCAGCACGCGAGGATAATGATACTCGCGAACCGCCGTCAGCTCCCGCTGGGTCAGATCGAAATGTTCTGAGATGTGCCAAAGCCGCTCCTCGGCCCACGTAATGTGTGTGCATGGGGATGTCGCTCTGTCCTCGTCATCTGGGTGCCCCGCCCTTTCTAAAGCCGCAAATCGCCCCTCCGCCTCGGCCTTGTCTTTCTCCACTCTATCGAAGACCTCTTGTAGCAACAACATATTTTCTAAAACAGTCGTGTCACTTGCGTCTTCATCTTTTCGGCATTCAGCGGGTCGCCCAGGTAGTCTGCGATGCCATCTAGGTCAGTGGGAGATGAGTACCCCTTGCACATCTCGACGTCGGAAGAGATTGCGTTATAACTTGTGAAGGCAAGGTCAGAAGAAGGTGACAAATGATGGAGAAGGCAAAAGCAAGGGAATTACCAGGCGTTGGCACATCTCCCGCACCATTAGCTTGCCGAGAAGGGCCCGACTGACCCTGGAAGGCTCCTCCTCCGGGGGTAACGAATGGTTTCCCCAGACCAGGGGTACTTGGCGACAGAGGAGTCGTAGGAGGGAAGTGCGCCTGGGATAAGGGACTAGCGGCCCGATCAGTCACCACTAGGGTAGAATTCCCCGGGTCCACCCTGTCCACTCCATCATCATGAGGCGCCTCCTACAAAAAGAAAAGTCAGCAGGAGTAGCGAATCAAAGAGGTTAATCGCATACCTTAGGAACAACCTCGGCGTCGCTGGCCGAGCCGGAAGAGAAATCATCACCCAGTGGGGACCGACAGATGATCTTTCCTTTTATCGGCTTGAATAGGGACCGGGCGATCCGCGTGCCAGCTAAGGGGCGGCTTCGTGAGCCGTATCCCGGGCACCCTCCCTCGCAACCGCCAAACGAGCCCGCATCTCCTCAAACATAGGCATCTTCCGACTATGAATCGCAGAAGAGGGAAAAGAAGAGGAGTTATCCTAGAGGTCCGACAGCTTATTTATAGCGTAAAGGTGGGCCCCCAACAAAAGATTCCCTCCAGCTCAGCATGGTTTTTGCTGAACACGTGGGGTTGGATGTTTCTTTCTGAGCCTTTGCAAAGCTCGCAAAGAACGGGGATTGTGTACAACCCCGTATTCGCCGAAGGGACTTAGGCAAGTAGGCAGGTCGACCCCAGCCCCGCCTCCAAGGGTCGCCAGGGCGGGCCAGCCTGGCCCGCGCCTTCCCAGGCGGGTCACCCTCTGATCCGCACCGCTTAGGCGGGTCAGCCCTGCCCGCTTCTCCAAGGAGGATCGGCCCCCGGTCGCCCTCCGACCAGCACCTTCCCAAGCAGATCAGCCTCGGCCCGCGCCTTCCCAGGCGGGTCGCCTCCAAACCACGTCCCCTAGGCGAGCCAGCCCCGGCCCGCTACTCTCCCAGTCCCCAGTGGGTGGATTCCTTACCATTTTGTCCCTACAGGCCTTCCCTTAGCCAGCTAGAATGGCGGAGTCTCGCTGTTGGCAGACCTGGGTGGACTGCGCATAGCTGGTCAGGACAACGGAGTTTGGCTATTGGCAGGAAATCCCAAGGGGCATTCAGTAATTTCAGGCCAGCTGAGGTTAGTTATTTGCAGATCATATTCGAAAATCTATAAATAGGACCCAGGGGTACCTCAGGGGGCACGCTTACTTGTCTCCCAGTTTTCTAGCGCATTCTGAGGTATCTTTGCCCGGCATTCGGCTAAGGAGGGGAAGCGCTCAGTGATCTTCCGGGTGTGTTGTGGGTCCTCCGCTCTGGGCCCTTGGTCTAGTCCTTTGCTCTTTTTTCCTTAGTTGTTTTTCTTGCAGGAGCGAAGTAGATGCGTGACCACCCCTTGCCTAAGGGTGAACTCCACAAGAGACCTATTTTCGATTTCAACATCACCCAGCTGATCTAATCATTTGAGAGCCAGGCGATGGTGTAAGAACCAGAAGAGGTACAACTAACGAGATTTTGCATCTAAGTTTTCTATCTCAGGTTGAACCAAAGAAGTTCGAGGAAGCGAACAAAGATGCCACTTGTATCTTGGCAATGCAAGAGGAGCTCAACCAATTTTAACGATGTAAAGTTTGGGAGTTAGTTCCCAAGCCAAAGGGATAGAACGTGATTGGCACCAAGTGGATATTCAGAAACAAACTGGACGAACACGGAGTGATTATCAAGAACAAAGCCAGGCTTATAGCTCAAGGTTATAGACAAGAATAGGGGATTGACTTCGACCAGACATTTGCTCCAGTGGCTCGGCTCGAAGCAATCAGGTTATTTCTTGCGTATGTTGCCCTCAAAGGCTTCACCGTCTACCAAATGGACGTGAAGTCAGCATTCCTCAATGGGGATCTGAAAGAGGAAGTATACGTAGCACAACCCCAAGGTTTTGTCAATTCTAAATTCCCTGACTATGTATATTTCTTAAATAAAGCTCTATATAGTTTAAAGCAAGCTCCCCGAACTTGGTATGAGATGTTGTATAGATTTCTTCTTGAGAACATGTTCACAAGGGTAATGATAGACAAGACATTATTTCTTAGGGAAGTTAAAGGCAAGATTCCGCTAGTGCAAATCTATGTCGACGACATCATATTTGGCTCTACAGAAGACAACGTTTGCCAAAAAAATTCCAAACTTATGCAAGGGAGGTTTGAAATGAGCAGTATGGGTGAGCTGAAGTATTTCTCAAGATTTCAGGTGAAGCAATCTAAAGATGGAATTTTTATCTCTCAGACGAAGTTCACCAAAGAGCTTCTTAAGAAATTCGGAATGGAGAGCGCAACCTCGATGATGACTCCAATAGGTTCTACTGTGTCTCTTGACAAGGATGAGAAAAAGAAACCTTTTGATGAAACCAAGTATAGAAGCATAATTGGATCCTTGCTCTACTTGACTGCCAGTAGACCAGATATAATGTTTTCAACATGTGTCTGGGCTAGATATCAGGTGAACTCTAAGGAATCTCATTATATCATTGCAAAGCAGATTTTAAGATACCTTAAGGGTACACCCAGTCTTGGCTTATGGTACCCAACAAGTAATTATGTCGAGCTAATTGGGTTTTCAGATGCTGATTTTGTAGGAAGATGGGACGATAGGAAAAGAACTTCTAGGACGTGCCAATTCCTCGGAAGACGGCTTATCTCTTGGAGCAGTATGAAAATTTTGGCAACATCTATTGCTGAGTCAGAGTATATCTATGCGGGTAGTTGTTGCGCACAGCTTCTTTGGATAAGGAATCAACTTGAAGACTATAATTTGAAGTTCAGAGAAATTCAAATATATTGCGACTCTTCCAGCGCAATATCTATCGCCAATAATCCAGTCTCCCACAGCCGGACCAAGCACATTGAAGTATACTACCATTTCATCCGGGAGCATATGGAGAATAAGGAAATAGCCCTCAGCTATGTCCCGACAGACAAGCAAGTGGCAGATATTTTCACGAAGCCGCTAGACGAGGCAAATTTCACCTTTTTCAAGACATAACTTGGCATGCTCAACATGGGATCATGAAGTGACCATATCTAAAGTCAAGGACAAATTCAAATAAGATCTTGTATTTCTCGGAAACTTGTGTGGATTTCTCGAAAACAAGTTTGATTTCTTGGAAAAAGGACTTCCCTTTCTCGAGAAATATCTGATTTCTTAGGAAACAGACTGGATTTCTCGAAAGCCTCTATATTTCTCGAGAAACGTTTTCTGGACTTCTCAGAACATTATTTCTATTTCTTGAGAAATTTCTTATGGATTTCTCGAGAGGCATCATTTTTCTCGAGATATGCCCTAATTCGACAGGACAAATTTCTAAGGAATTTGAATCGCCATTCCAGGTACGCTTCTCTTTTTTCTTCGAAATTTTCAATTTTATATAAATAGATAAGTCCATAGAAATCCAAATCCACAAATTCGAATAGCCTCTCCCAAGAAAAACTCTTTAGTTCCTCCAGAGCATTAAACCATCTCTCTCGCAAAATCCACCTCCTCTTCTCCGACAAATCAAGAAATTTCTCATTCTCTGCAATCGATGGTTCCATCTTCCAAGATTGGTATGGGTAGTGAATTCATTCGCGCAGGCATAGAGGAAATTTCAGATGACTTCAAGAATGTTCTGCTACTTCTGGAATCCGCCGACCTAACCTTAATCCTGGAACATCCATGTAAAGTGTTGTTACCTAAAGTTGAGGAGTTTTTAAAAAATGTCATTGTCAAGAAGCCTGGGAAATTGCTAAAGAGCTCAGTTAGAGACATCAAGATCAAAGTCAAGCCATCTTCTTTGACAGAGTTCCTTAGACTTCCATCAGTTGAAGAGGAAGATTATTTGGATGAAGTTGACTACTCAAAAACTTTTTTCCTTTTATGGTCTTCCTCGGTCTACCACTTTAGTTAGAAGGCAGCATATGAAAGATGACAGTAGACTTTTTGGCGGACATTCTATGCAAGGTTCTTCTATGCAAAACAGGGTCTATTGGATATATTTCTTCAGATTTCTTTGACATGATGACTGTTGTGGTATGTCGAAAGAGATTACAATGGGGATACATGTTGTTTGAAGGGATCAAGGAGAGTCTGATGGCACCAAATTTTGGAAGAATTATTTCTCTGTACAGACCAAATTCCAGAGGTCTTTGACCTGTCAAAAGGTGTGTCCATCCACCACCTAAAGAAAGTCACTATCTCAACCATCAGCAGATGGGATATAAGACTTCAAAAGCCAAGGCAAGCTCCTGCAGTTCCTCGAGTTGTAGATGATGAGGACAGGACTCCATCTCCTCCTCTTACTGATGCAGTTGGCATATCTAATGCAGTTGTTGAGGGGGGGCCTGTTCCTTCAGCTCATGAAGAAGTACACCAAGCTGAGGTTCTAGAAACAAAGGTTCCAGAAACAAAGGTTCCATCAGATGTTCCTACAGACCAGGTTCCAGAGAAAGTTTTTGATGATGTTGAGACAATGGAAAAAGATAGTCTAGCTCAGTCTGATGATGAGCAGAGCACCTCTATGCATAGTGGTGGCTCAGGTATGAATGTTGATTCCTTATCTGATCCAGAAAACCTTGATGATACTCAAATGGATGTTACTACAGCTGACATTAATAGAATGATAAAAATCTAACTTCAGATGATCCCATGTTCATCTCTCTAGAAAAGACTCTTGAGAAGTCTCGAGAAAAGATTCCTGAAGAGATTAATGAAGAGACTCCTGCAGAAACTCTAGAAAATTCTCAGCACCGGGAACATATTAGGGGGAGAATGTTGATTTGCTCCTAGAGGAATAAATTACTCCAAAAAAAGTAGAACCTCCTCTCAGGAACTTGGATTTCTCCATGCCTGTTATTCTTGGAGAGGAAGGAGATATTATGACTTCTGCCCAAAGAGGGAGAAGTACAGTTGTTATTGAAGACATCCCAGTATGGACAGCCCTAGCTCTACCTCCTCCATCTCTTCCAGCTCCTGTTATTCATGATGATACCCTTATGGGTAAAATTGAGTCTATGCTGACTAAGCAACGAGAGTACTTTGATAAATCTCTCAAAGAAGTTACTGATAAAGTATCTGCTCTAGAGAAAGAGATGAGCTGATGGTTTGCTGAAATTCATCATAATATAGATGAGTTCAAAAGATTACTGAACATTGGTGGCAAGGATCTAGACCACACTATCACTAGTGTTGGTCATGCCATGGATCAAGCACTTACAGTGGCAAACAATCAGATTCTATTGTTGAAGAAGACTGAAGCACAAAACTTCATGACATGTGAAGAAGTTGGCAAGTTTAAGGAAGATACTATAGAGACCCTATCTGTAGAAGTAAGAAAGGGGGAGGATAAAGTTAAAGAAGTTCTAGAAAAGAAGGTGCTAGATATGAAAAGTCAGTAGGGTGATCAGTTGAAAGAGAAAAATACCAGTGTTGAAAACCATATTAAGGGGGTAAAGTTATATACTTTTGAGTCTATTGTGTGGATGCACAACAAAATCTTCCTAGATTTTCAGGTTGACCCAAATGAGGCTCCACCTCCACATCTTGATCTCAATGCCTTCAAGCCAACTTTTTCTCCTGGTCCTGAACAGTTTGAACTTCCTCCTGAAAGTTATTCTCAAGTATGGACTTCAGAACATCCAGAGATACATCAAGATCTACCTCCTGAGATTCCTGTGCTTAAGAAGAGGAAATATGGGGAGGGTGCCTCTGCTAGTAGATCCATCCCAAGCCAAACAGCTGCCCAGAGGAAAGAAAAAGAATTTGCTGAAGTGTGGAGTCCTACTTCAAAGTCTCTCATTCTGGATACCCTAAAGTTAGTTATAGAATATAATGAAAATAAAGATGATCAATACAGTCATAAAGAGTGGGAGTTGTATGAAAAATCTTTGACTAAGAGGAGGATCTATGATAGAGAATATGGCAGAAATAATCCAAGTGCTCCTCCTCGACCTCCAAAGTACTACCCCAAACCTTACAACTATCAGAAAAGACAGCAAGAAAAGAAGGAAAAATAGCATCAACAGCAATTCAAATCATTGGAGATTAACTATAGTGTAGAATCTTGTGGATCTAGATGTATCAATGGACAAACTCTATACATATATAAAATTTTGAATTTTGATGATCTTATTAATTCTCTTCCGTCGTTACATACTTTGTTTTGCTTGTTTGTTAATTCTTTAATTATCTTGGTATAATTCACCTTAGTATAAAGGATTCTGACTTCTATTAATAGGGGAGATTTGTAGGTATTGTATCCATAATAACCTAGATTTGTATGAAGTCACCCTTGAACTAAGATGAATTAAGTTTGTATTTGATACTATCTTTTAGTTGAGTGCTTGCAGGTCAATATTGCTAAGTGTAGACCAATGTCAGTTTACAATGAGCCACTAAACACATGACCATACAATGTAATCCCTCATTGTGTGATCCATGGTGTTGACTCATGTGTAACCTCTCTATTGGGATGCACTTCATTTTCAAGTACTAAAGAAATGGAAGAAGGGAAGGGTTGCTGGTTTCCAATAAAGAAGAAAAGAACTTTCCAGAAATTTCTTCAAGCCCATTTCTCGAGAAAAGGAATTTGTTTCTCGAGAAGTCTAAGTCTATTTCTCGAGAAAGCATAGCTTTTCTCGAGAAACATTAAGCCTTCTCGGAAATTTCTCAAAATCTTTCTAAGTAATTTTTCTCAAGAAAGGTCCTGAAGATTTTTCGAGAAACTTAGTTCATGTCTCGAGAAAGGAAAATAGTTCTCGAGAAGTCAAGTCCATTTCCCGAGAAGCTAAGTACTTTTCTCGAAAAATCAAACGTGATGTCATTGCAGAATTTTCATTTTCAATTGTCAGACAGGATTTCAAATTTTAATCCAAGTTTAGTATGATTGATCCACGTGGATCATTCCTTAATGACATTTGACTATTGGACGATGATCTATATAAAGTCATTTCAAGGATTCGCTAACCCTAATCAGAATTAAAATCAGAATCGCATTGCAATTCTTCAAGATTAGGATAAGTCGCACGCTCCGTCTTGTTCGACATTCTTATCTGCGCTCATCTTTCGATCCAGCGATTCAACAAGAGAAAAGATTCGACAGATTCAAGATTCTTCAACATCTATTTGATTGGGTCAGATCCTAGTTTTCAGATCAGCCTTCTAAGGTTTCTTCCTACACCTTCTTCATCAAGTTTTTCAAGTTTTAAGAAGGAAGACCCTTGAAGTTTTCAGATCTTGAAGTATAAACATTTTATTGTATTTGTAAAATTTGTTTTAACCTTTTTAGGAGATTTGTCTCCAATATTGTAGGAAGTTTGTTCTTCCGAGTGTAGATCCATTGGTAGATCAAGTTTGTAGATCTAGTTTGTGGATCGAGTTGTAGATCCAGTTGTGGATCGAGGTGTAGGAGAGGTTGTTCTCCGAGGAGTAGGAGCATTGCTCCGAGGTGTAAGATTGATATAATCTGAGAAAGGTGAAGTAACCGAATCGTACCCTTCGTGGTAGATAGGCGAGAGGGGACAGTGGATGTACCCAATACAGGAACCACTATAAATCTGTGTTTGTGTGCTTAAGTTTTTAGAAATTTTTATTCCGCAAAAAGACACAAACATCGCCTATTCACCCCCCTCTAGGTGATTTAGGTACACGCTACATACTTTCACCACTAAATAGTGTTTGATCCACCGAAATGCCACTTTCATCCTTTCTTAATTTGAGTGATGCGCTCATTGGATTTTTCGCTTGTTTCAGATTTCCAAAGCTGAATCGCTTAAGCATATCTTTTATATATTTCAATTGCCCTATGAAAATTCCATCCTTTCGTTGAAAAATCTAAAAGTCTAAGAAATAGGTTAACACTCCAACTAAACTCATTTCAAATTCGGAGTATATTTGTGTAATAATTTTATTGCATACACTCTCATCAGTAGCACCAAAAATTATATTGTCTACATAGATCTGTCATAAAATCAAATTGGAACCAATCTCCTTTACTAACAGTGTTGTGTACAAACCCATATCCGGCAAGTGGGGATCAACAGGAGCCAGATTAGCCAAACCAGACGAGTTGGGCCCCTGGCGTCGAGTCCACTCGACGCCTTCCGATGGCGTCGAGTCCACTCGACGCCTTCCAATGGCGTCGAGTCCACTCGATGCCTTTTGCCCCGGCATCGAGTGAGGCTTGTTCACTCGACGCCCATTAGTGTTGAGTGACATCTCGGCATCCGTCGGCTCGCCCAGGTGGGGTAGAGCGGAATAGTGGTGAGTGGAGTAGCAAGCTCGCACTCACCCATAGATCCCGACAAGATGTTGGCGAGTGGGGTAATTTTGTTCTGCACTCGCCCAGTGTCATAGGCAGGCAGAGAGTGCTAGCACCATCAAGCACTCGCCACCCCATGTGAGTGGATGTTTTCAAGGTTCACTCGCCTAAGTATTATATGATGTATTTTTTAGCATTCATTCCCCATGGGCCTGCCTATAGCCTTTCAGAACAGCGGAGTTATGCTGTTGGCAGGTCAATCTAGACTACACATAGCTGTTCAGAATAGCGGAGTTATGATGTTGGCGGGCAAATCTCGACTACACATAGCTATATATTTAAAAAATCAGAGGTTGGCTGTTGGCAGACCATTTTCAGAAAACTAGAAATATACCCGAGGGCGTACCTCAGAAGGCATGCTTACTTATGTCCTGGTCTTCTTGCGCTTTCTGAGGTATCCTTAGCTCATCACTTGGCTAAAGAGGAGAAGCGCTCTAAGATCTTTCGGGTGTATGGTGGGACCTCCTTGTTGGAGCTTTTGGTACATTTCTTGTTCTAAGTCTCTAATTGTTAGATCTTGTGAGGGAGAAGTAAGTCTGAGATCACCCCTTCCCCAAGGGTTCAAACTCCACAGAAGATGATTTTCGGTTTCAACATTTTTGTACGGTGAGCGTGGTGAGTGATCAACACCAAAAATCTTTAGTAAGCTCGATGACTAGATGTAAAGGATAAGGTTCGAGCAGGGCCAACTCTCCATCCACTCCCCCTCTCGCCACCCTCAGGATGTTCGAGGATTTCCGTCAAGAGGTGCTTTGCCTCGTGAAGTTTGCACTCGGCACGCACGCCGAGTGCTCGACGCCAAAAGCCATAGTTGTCACGCCCCACCCTTGGGCGAGAATGCTCCTAATAGGCGACCTTGGAAGGAGGTAGTAGAGAATGGAAGGGAGCGAGATCTGTAGGGGCGAGTGTTGTTCCCCGGCATTTCAAGTGGAGGCCGGATCGGTGAGATGGGTATGAGAGATCCCCCGACTCGCCCAGCAGGAGGAGGCATCCCCTTCAGCGAGTTGGTCTCATCTACCCCAGTTCAAGAGAGGTTTCGTGAGCTGGAGATGTCCTATTACTTCGAGAAGGATGATCTGGTTTAGCACATCCAGTGGTTTGAGGATGTGGTCTCGATATGACAGATGTCGGATGCATTCAAGTGCAGGCTCTTCTCTATCACCCTTAAGAAGAAGGCAAGAGATTGGTTCCACCAGCTGCCAACCAGTTCCATCTACTGTTTCGAGGACCTACCACTGGGGTTCAAGTTGAGGTTCACCACCTCCAATAAGAGGAAGAGGGAGTCTGAGTTCCTATTCCACATCAAGCAGGTGGTGAACGAGACCCTAGGGAGCTATGTGGACCAGTTCTAGGAGGAGGTCCTCCAGGTATAGAAGATGTCATAGCACACCCTGATGATGGCCTTCGCCTTGGGGTTGCAGCAGGGCTTCTTTAGGATGGAATTGAAGAGGGTGCCTCCTCTCTCCTATGAGGAGCTGATGGAGAGGGCAGCAAGGGAGGTCGACGGGGAGGCATCGAACCTCGAGTTTGCAATAAAGCTGGCCAAGTGGGCCATGGAGGAAGAGAAGGAGCCAGGAAGTGGCAGAGTTCAGGAGGTTAGAAGACCTGAACCCAGACAGAGCGAGCAGCAACAATAGTAGTAGCCAAGGTAGGGGCATTAGGATCCGAATAATTGGTGATGTTTTTAGTTATCTACCTAAATCACATAGAGGGGTTTGAGTAGGTGTGGTCTGCGTCTTTTTGCGAAATAAAAACATGTAACGACGGATCGCAGAAAATAAAGAAGCAAGCCAGAAAAAAGAAAAGATTTATAGTGGTTCCCTAACCTTAGGTACGTCCACTCTCCACCTCACCAATCTAGCACCACGCTAGACTCGGCTACTTCACTATTAGATCGGAATAGAAAACAATCCTACAACTCAGAGTAACGCCCCTATAACTCTGAGTCAAAACACTCCTATAAAAATCTCGGAGAACAAAGCTCCTACAACTCGGAGAAAAATCTCCTATAAGTATAAAGTTTTTTACAGAAAAAATACAAACAAAAATATTTTAGATCTAAGTCCTCACCCCTTCTTCCTTCTTAAAATTTGAAGCTCTGTTAGAAACGGATGAAAGAAGAAAAAGGCGAAATCTCTGGATCTGAAAACTTAGGATTAGCACAATCAAGGAATAGATCTGTCGATGTTGAAAGTATTGATATGTTGAAACCTTCTTATTCTGAATCTCTTGGCTCGGAGAAGGTCAACGACGAAGAAGACGATGAACAGCAGCGGCGCTTCCTGATTTAGAATGAAAAATATGCGATTCAAAATACTTAATTTTCTTGTTAGGGTTAGTCGATTATGATAAGACCTTTTATAGGACTTGCCTAACAGTCATATTCATTAATGACAGAATACGTGGACCAATAAGAAACGAGATCAATTTGAAATTACTTCCGTCGGGACTTAACGAAAAATTCAAAGAATTGAACTTCATTTCTCGAGTGAAGGATTGACTTCTCAAGAACAACTTCTGTTTCTCGAGAAGAGGCATAAGGTTCTCGAGAAGAAGTACTTAAGTAAAACACAAAAAATAAGTTCTGGCTTCTCGAGAAAGAAAAGACTTTTACTCGAGAAATAATTTCTTTTACTCGAGAAATAGGTAATGACTTCTCGAGAGCTGACTGGACTTCTCGAGAACAATTTAGACTTCTCGAGAAATAACTTCGGCTTCTCGACTAATGACTTCTACTTTCTCGAGACAAAGCTTGGCCTTCTCGAGTAATAACTTCTGCTTTCTCGATACAAAGTTTGGCCTTCTCGAGTAATTACTTCTGCTTCTCGAGACAAAGCTTGTCCTTCTCGAGTAATAACTTCTACTTCTCGAGACAAAGCTTGGCCTTCTCGAGTAATGACTTAGAACCTCTCGAGAATTTGACTTAGCAATATTTCTTAACAATATTTTAATTATTATTCTTGGAGATCAGCAACCCATAGTTTCTTCCATACCTTTAGTACTTGAAAAGAAGTGTGTCCCAATAGAGAGGCTACACATGAGTCAACACCATGGATCACACAATGAGGGATTACATTGTATGGTCATGTGTTTGGTGACTCATTGTAGACTGACATTGGTATACACTTGGCAATTATAACTTGCAAGCACTCAACTTAAAAAGAGTATCAAATACAAACTTAATTCATCTTAGTGCAAGGGTGACTTCATACAAATCTAGGTTATTGTGGATACAATACCCAACAATCTCCCCCTATTTATAAAAGTTAGAACCCTCTACACTAAGGTGAATTACATAAAGATTAAAAAAAAACTAGTAAACAAAGTAATAATGAGAAAGGCTATGTTATATAAAAATCAAATCATCAAAATTAAAAGATTTATATTTATAGATATTGTCCAAGAAAAATCAAATTCCACAAAATCTCATAAAGAAACTTCTGATCTTCTTCTATTAATTTTTGTTCTGCTATTGGTTCTATCTCTGGTGAATTTCTTCCTGTCTCTGGAAATACATGAATGGCTTTGGAAAATATTTGGCTGGCCTAGGAGGAGCAAAGGGGTATTCACGACTATACTTCCTATCATGAAGCCTTCTTAGAGTCATAAACTTCTCACACTGTTCCCATTCAGAGTGTGAGTAGTAGTTATCCTTGTTTTCTCTGAATTCCACAACTAATCTTAAAGTATCCAGAATGATTAACTCAGAAAAGGGGATCCAAACTTCAGCATATTCTCTTACAGCATGTTCTGCCATAGGTGTGGATCTGCTTGAAGAAACACCATCACTATACTTTCTTCTTTTTGGAATTTGCATATCGGGAGGTAATTGAGGAGGCACATCAGCTTGTTCAGAATTCCAGACTTGAACATAAGTTTCAGGAGGTGGAGCATCATAATGTTCAGATTTGGGAGAGAATGAGGGATGCTGGGTAGAAGGATGTTGGGCAATAGGATTGAGATGATGAGGAACAATATTTAGATCAACTTGAAATTCAGGAAATATTTGGTTATTCATCCAAACTACTGTATCATAGGTATGAAATTTGACACCATCAATCTGGGTTTGAACACCATCATATATCTCTGTTAGCTTTCCTTCCCAAAGAGTTTTCATGGTACTATCATATTTCTCTAGATATTCCATGACTAATTTCTCCGCCTTTCTGACTTCTACAGATAGGGTGCTGATGACATCATCCTTAAACTTAACAACTTCTTCACATGTCTTGAAATTGTGCTCTTGAGCATTCTTTTCCTGCTGAATTTGATTGTTTGCCTAATTAACTGATTGGTCCATGACAATACCAATGCTAGTAATTGTGTGTTCTAAGGCTTTCCTACCTATTTGGAATAGGTGTTTGAGGGAATCTGTGAAAGATAGGGATAGATCTGACTTACTCTAGTTAAATATATATTTTATATAAAGAGTAAGCACAACACAAAAATAAATAAAGAAAGCAATCCAGATGACACAAGGATTATAGTTGTTCCCAAAAACTGGGTACATCCACTCTTCTACCACCTTGGTAGGAATCCACTAAAGGTTTTTTATCAGGTGCCCTGTCACCATAATATCTATTTTTTAAGGGAGATATTGCAACCCTTTGAGATTTTGATCAGGTGCCCAAAAACCAACACTTCAGTTTTTGATCAGGTGCCCTGTCACCAAGAGGTTTTACTTTTGAAGGGAGTAATAACCCTGTACATAGGAAAGGGAAAAGAAATGATGTTGTCTTCTTTGTCAATGATCTAAGAGAAGACTAGTGGATGTTGATGATGTCAAATCTCATACTGAGATTTTGTAGATGATCAGGAAATGGAAGCTTTGCTTTAGTGTGTAGGCCTTCAGATTGATGTTGATCTCCAGCAAGCGTTTTAGACATATTTTGTATTTTTTGTCTCTTGAAAGCGTGGAGCAGATGAAGAACTCCGATACTTTGATTTTTGGAAGAAGGCAGAGTTCTTTTCTTGTCTATTATTGTCTCTCCTCTTGTCGTAGAATTCTCCTATAACTTCTCTTCTGTAAGAGTGAATCTATATGTATTGACTGATCTTAATTCAAAAGTATTTCAATTTCCTTTTACTGCAATGGCTAAATATTCCCGATAATTGTAATTGCTTTGGGAATCAATTAACATTAAATCCTGATTTAATCCATAATTAATGCAGGCTCCAAATGGCTATATTCATAAGAATATATAGCATTTAATATGATAGCTATAATAACCATTAATTAATTCTGCTAGCTGAAAATAATTCTGTCTGAATACTATAAAGAAAACGTCAAACTAAAATTTAAAGCTTTCTTCAAACTGAGCTCGGAGTTCGTTGATCTCAGCTTGTAGTTCGTTGAGCTCAGCTCGGAGTTCGTCAAGCTGAGCACAGAGAATATGAACTGCAAGATCGTTGAACTGAGTTTCATAGCTTTCTTTGAGCTGAGCTAAGATATCGTTGAACTGAGCTAAGAGTTCGTTGAACTGAGCTCGGAGAATTTCTTACAGCAATTTTCTGAACTTCAAATCTGAACTTCTCTAGAATTTTTCTGAAGGAGCAAACCTGGAAATAAACCTATGACCCATGACTATACATTTTGGGTCAATCTAATCATCCTAATAGTGATCCTTGCCCAAATCAGAACTAGGGTTCCAACAATCTCCCCCTATTTGGGTGAAGACACTATTTACACAAAAACAAATAAAATACAAAGCAAAATAATCTGCCTAAATTATAAATTTTTCAGCAGAAGTACAAAGGTGCTTTGAGAAATAAAGAAAGACAACAGAGATATTAGAACATAATAAAAAACTAAGCAGCTAAAACAAAATATGTTAAGGATGTCAGCTGTAATTTTGCTTATCTTTAACTGAATCTATTTCAGTATGTCTGACTCCATTTCTGATTCTCTAAATAATTGAACTTGCTGACTGCTGTAACCTCTATACTGACTGAGACTAAAGACTTTTGGTTACTATCAAATACCACTGTTCCTCTGTGGTAAGATAAGTTTTTTCCTAAAAAGAGAGTTTAGGAGTTCTGAACCCAGATTACCTTGGGTCCTGGTTCTTTATAATAGTAAGACAAAAAAGAACACTCAGGATGATTTTTATAACCTAGTTGATGAAATTTCCTAGAAGGGATGAACCACTTGGTAAAAGGATTTATAAAATCTTGAGTTTGATTATAATTTTGAAAAGAATAAAACTTTCTATTTTGAGATTTTGAGTTCGACGAAGTAAAATATTTTCGTCGATCGGAGTTCGACGATCGTCGATCTCGGTTCGATGAAGTGGATTTATTTCATCGATCATAATTTTCTGACCAAAAATTTCTGTTCAAAGTTCGTCGATCGGAGTTCGACGAACCTTACTGATTTTATCGATCTAAGTTCGACAAAATAATATGAACATAGTTTTTTTGAAATTTCTTAATTTGTTTTGGTTTAATATTTTGTAAAACTTCAGTTATTTTATTTAATCCTTCCGACTTTTCTTTTCCTTTAATTGTTCTTAAAGAAACTATTTGATCAAAAGCATTTTTCAAATCTTCTTTAAGTTCTATATTTTTCATAAGATAAAATATTTAATTTCTTTTTGAGAAGTTTTATTTCCTTCTCAGATTGAATCAGATCTCTACAAAGGATTTTAAAATCATCTTTAAATTGATCTGAAGAAAAATCAAAGGAAGAGATTACCTGATCTTCTTCATCATCTGATTCAGATACTTCTTCAGAATTACTACATGAGGCATTGATTTCCATCAGACAGAATTCTCTTGCTCTTGACTCTTCTTCATCTTCAGTTATATAGGATGAAGCTTTAGAGTTAAAGTCACTTCATGATCCAGCATCAAGTTTTCTCTTTTTAGCTGATTCAGTAACCATTGCTTTGAGGGAGTCCCGCATATCCTTTGCTGAGGAGCATTCAGCAATTTCCTGAAAAATGTCATTAGACATAGATTGAGCAAGACTTTTCATTGCTCTTGCATCAGCAATCTTTAGCCTTTTCTGGGAATCTATCCACTTAGATGATGGAACAACATTTATTCTTGTTGCTTGAGATTGAAATGGACCTGTCAAGATAGAATTGAACATTTCTTCATCAATAGAGTTCATAAAAAGTCTAATCCTTGCCTTCCATAGTGCAAGCTTATCTAGATTGCACATAGGAGGTCTGGCGCTTGAAAACTCTTCATTTTGTGCCACGAAAGACTCTTAAGAAAAATAAGATCTATCAGATCGTTTTGGTTTAGGTGTTAGCCTGTACAACCAAAGGAACGACCCTCTAATACCAATAGAAAGATATGGATAGATCTGACTTACTCTAGTTAAATATATATGTTATATAAAAGAGTAAGCACAGCACAAAAATAAATAAAGAAAGCAAGCAATCCAGATGACACAAGGATTATAGTGGTTCCCCAAAACTGGGTACATCCACTCTTCTACCACCCTAGTAGGAATCTACTACAGGTTTTTGATCAGGTGCCCTGTCACCACAATATCTATTTTTTAAGGGAGATATAAAAACCCTTTGAGCTTTTGATCAAGTGCCCAAAAACCAACACATCGGTTTTTGATCAGGTGCCCTGCCACCAAGTGGTTTTACTTTTGAATGGAGTAATAACCCTGTACACAGGAAAGGAAAAAAGAAATGATGTTCTCTTCTCTATCAATGATCTGAGAGAAGACTAGTGGATGTTGATGATGTCAAAGCTCACCCAGTGATTTTGTAGATGATCAGGAAATAGAAGCTTTGCTTCAGGGTGTAGGCCTTCAGATTGGTATTGATCTCCAGCAAGCCTTTTAGACTGATTTTGTATTTTTGTCTCTTGAAAACTTGGAGCAGATGAAGAAATCTGATACTTAGATTTTTGGAAGAAGGCAGAGTTCTTTTCTTGTCTATTGTTGTCTCTCCTCTTGTATGAGAATTCTTCTATAACTTCTCTTCTGTAAGAGTGAATCAATATGTATTGACTGATCTTAATTCTAAAGCATTTCAATTTCCTTTTACTACAATGGCTTAATATTCCCGAGAATGTTAATTGCTTTGGGAATCAATTAGCATTAAATCCTGATTTAATCCATAATTAATTCAGCCTCCAAACGGCTATATTCATAAGAATATATAGCATTAAATATGATAGCTATAATTGCCTTTAATTAAGCATTAATTAATTCTGCCAGCTATAAATAATTCTGTCTGAATACTGCAAAGAAAACGTCAAATTGAAATTTAAAGCTTTCTTTAAACTGAGCTCAGAGTTCGTTGAGCTCAGAGAATATGAACTGCAAAATCGTTGAACTGAGTTTCACAGCTTTCTTTGAGCTGAGCTCAGAGATCATTGAACTGAGCTCTGAGTTCGTTGAAATGAGTTCAGAGAATTTCTTCCAGCAATTTTCTGAACTTCAAATCTAAACTTCTCTGGAATTTTTCTGAAGGAGCAAACCTGGAAATAATTCTATGACCCGTGACTATACATTTTGAGTCAATCTAATCATCCAAATAGTTATCCTTGCCCAAATCAGAACAAGGGTTCCAACAATCAATATTGTGCTGAATTTCAACAAAGCCTCTGCTCATCTCTTTCTCTAGAGCAATTATTTTGTCTATGACCACTTTAAGAGAGTAGTCAAAATAAATTCTCTGCTAGGCTAACAAAGATTCAATTTTACCCAGAAGGGTATCTTCAGGAATTACTATAGCTGGAGGAGGTTTGATAGGAGTTGTCCAGGGTATGACTTCTTCAATGTGAATAGTAGAAGTGGAAGTCTAATTTCTTCTAGCAGGTGTAAATTCAGCTTCAGCTGCTTCATCTATGAAAGTTGGAATGTTGAAATGGAGACTTGAGAGATGTGGTTCAACTGGTTCAGGAGAAGATTCTAGTTGAGATGGATGTTCTAGCTTAGAAGGATTTTCTTGTTGAGATGGATGTTCTTGTTGAGATGGAGTTTCTTCAGGCATAGGGGAGATAGTTTTTTGTGGAGGTGAGTTCTTTTATCATCCTATTGATGTAATTTTTATTGATTTAACTTGTTCATTTACTTAATCATTAGTATGCATTTCTTCAGCAGGAGCAGAAACTTCTTAAGACATAGCAGCAGGTGGAGCAACATTTGAAGGAAGAGCATATTAACTTATCTCTAGTATTGCAGGAGCAGGCTCCCCCTCAACAACTGTACCTGATGTGCCAGCTACTTGATATAAAAGGGAAGATGGAGTCCTGTCCTCATCCACTTGGAGATCATGGGCTTTCGCAGCTTGTCCAGGATTATGAATCTTGAGTTCCCATCTCTGAATGGAAGAAATGGAGACATTCTTCATGTGATGCAAAGAAATACCTTTAGAGAGATTGAAAATTTGTGGCTTGAGCTCATGAAGGAGAAGAGAAACTATTCTGCAAAAATTGGGTGCCTTCATACTGTCTTTGATTTTATCAAAAATCATCATACCCCACTAAAATTTCTTCTTGTAAATTACAGCAGTCATCATGTCAAAAAAATCATTTGTGATGAAGCTGATCGAATCGGTGCGGCACAGAAGGACTTTTCCAAGAATTTCCATAAGCAACTTGCTCTCTACATTGAGATTTGGGCGAAGAATAGTCCACACAGCAACAGAGACACCACAGAATCTGCAGGCACGATCATAATCTTCGACAATTAGGTCATCTTCCTCATCGATGACAGGCAGCCGAAGGAGCTTGGTGACGATTGGGGCGGTCAACTTGATCCTGAGTCCGCGAACCTTGCTTTTGAGAATCTTCCCATTTATCTTTATTTTGGCATTATGGAAGAATTCCTCGACTTCAATAAGTAGAATCTTGCACGGATGTTCCAAAATGAAAGACAGTCCGGCAGCTTCTAGTAGCAACAGAATATTATAGAAATCGTCAGAGAGTTCGGCAATTCTTGTGGAAACTAGCTCACTGCCAATACCAACTTTCGACGGAGGAGCCATCGATCAAGATAGATGAACAAATATCTTGTGTTCTGAGAGAAAAACTAAAATGGCAGCAGGAGAACGGTGGTGATAGAGAAGACAAAAGGTTTCTTATTCTCGAAAAAGATTTGAGATTCGGGATTTTGGGGTTTTCCGGACTTAATCTATTTATATAAATCTTAAATTGTGATGATTAAGGAAATATTAATAATAAAATACCTGAAAATATGGCAGTAGGAGTGTCTGGGTGCCAATATAAAAAATTTGAACTTGAGAAAGAAAATCGGCATCAGATTTCTCGAGAGACAAGTCATTTCTCGAGAGGAGACACAAAAGTTCGCGAGAAGAAGAAATTGTTCTCGAGTAAAGAAATTCTTTCTCGAGAAGCAAATCTGAAGTTCTTTAGAATCAGATAAGTACTCGAGAAATATTTCTCGGAAATCAACTGTAGTTCTCGAGTAGAGATCTGAGTACTTGAGTAATAAGCATCTTCTCGAGAAGTAAAGTCTAGAAATAGAATTTTATTGATTTTTGATGTGTAGCCCTATTCTTGAACTTTATTGTGAGACCTTTTTCTTCATTCTTCCTTGTTAAGCATGCCAAGTTCTATTTTGAAGAACGAGAACTTGGCCTCGTCCAGTAGCTTCGTGAAAATTTCTGCAACCTGCTTGTCAGTTAGAACATTCTGGAGATTGATGTCTCCATGCTCCACATGCGCCCTAGTAAAATAGTACATCAGCTCGATGTGCTTTATCCTGCTGTGAGAGACTGGTTGTTGGCAATTGCAATTGTATTGGAGGAGTCGCAAAACATCGGAATGTTCTTGAGGTTCATTTTGTAGTCTTCAAATTGGTTCTTTATCCATAGCAGTTGTGCACAACAACCGCCTGCAGAAATATATTCTGACTCAGCTGTTGAAATTGCGACACAATTCTAATTCTTACTGCTCCAGGAGATAAGCCTTCTTCCTAAGATTTGACAAGTCCCGAAAGTGTTTTTCTTATCATCTTTGCTTCCTGCAAAATCTGCATCTGAAAAACCTATCAATTCGCTATCATTACTTCTTAGGTACCATAAGCCAAGATTTGGTGTACCTTTAAGGTATCTCAAAATCCTCTTTGCAGTAGCGTAGTGAGATTATTTAGAGTTCACTTGAAATCTAGCACACACACATGTTGAAAACATTATGTCCGGTCTACTAGTAGTAAGATAGAAAAAGGATCCAATTATGCTTATGTACTTGGTTTCATCAAAAGGTTTCCCTTTCTCATCCTTGTTCAAATACATAGCTAAACCCATTGGAGTCCTCATAGAGGTTGCGTTCTCCATTCTGAATTTCTTAATTAACTCCTTGGTGAATTTCGTCTGAGAGATGAAAATTCCATCTTCAGATTATTTCACCTAAAGTCCTAAGAAATACTTCAGCTCTCCCATACTGCTCATTTCAAACTTATCTTGCATAAGTTTAGAAAACTTTTTGCAAAGGTTGTCGTCAATAGTGCCAAATTTCATGTCATCTGCATTGATTTGCACTAGCAAAATCTTGTCTTTTATTTCCTAAAAAATAATGTCTTATCTATCTTTCCTCTTGTGAATTTGTTCTCAAGAAGAAAGTTAGACAGCGTCTCATACCAAGCTCGAGGAGCTTGTTTCAAACCATATAAAGTTTAAATAAAAGATAAACATGCTCAAGATGGTTAGAATCAACAAACCTGGAGGTTGTTCCACATACACTTCTTTCTTTATGTCACCATTAAGGAAGGCCGACTTCACGTCCATCTGATAGACAATGAAGCCCTTAAGTGTTGCATATGCTAGGAACAACCTGATTTCCTCTAGCCTTGCCACTGAAGAATACGTCTTATCATAGTCGATTCCTTCTTATTGTCTATATCCCTTGGCGATGAGTCTGGCCTTATTCTTTAAAATTGTTCCATCTTCGTCCATCTTGTTCCTGTAGACCCACTTGGTTTCTATAATGTTCTTACCTTTGGATCTTGGAACAAGCTTCCAAACTTAGCAACGCTTGAATTGATTCAGTTCTTATTCCATTACCATTATCCAAGATGTGTCTGAGTTTGCTTCCTCAAACTTCCTTGGTGGAACCTGCAAGATGAAAATTAAATACAGATTTTCATTTGTTGTACCTCTACTAGTTCTGACACCATCTCGGGGATCTCCTATGATTTTATCAATTGGGTGATCCTTCAAGTGTCTGAGCTCTAGGGTTCTTGAATTTAGAGCTTTCTCTATCACTGGAGTGACTTAATCAACTTGGATGACATCTTAATCATGGGGACCATCCTCTCCAATTGGGGTTGGAGTTGTGATCTTAATGAACTTTTGAGCTTTTTCTTCAGTCAGCTCATCCAATTTTAATTCCTTTAGACTTGAACCTGCATCTTCAATAAACACGCTATAAGAGCTGCATTGCAGCAAACTCGTCTTATCAAATACAAATTAATAGATTCTTCTACAACCAGGGTTTTCTTATTAAAAATCATATTTACCTTACTATGGCTACTATAACCTACAAAAATACCTTCAAAGCTATTTTTACTAAATTTAGTTGAGTGATACTTCCCATTATTAAGGACGAAGCATTTACTACCAAAGATTCTAAAATATGAAATAGTCGGTTTTCTGCCCTTTAGTAGTTCGTAAGGTGTCTTATTGCGGTTCTTGTTTATGAGTGCTCGATTTTGCACGTGGCATGCAGTGTTGAAGGCTTTAGCCAAGAAATATACTGCTAGTGAGGCATCACTCAACATGGTTATGCAATCCTCGATGAGTGTTCTATTCCTTCTCTATGCAACTCTGTTCTGTTGAGGAGTAAGGGGAGAGGAAAACTCATGAAAGATACCAAGACTTTCACAGAATTCTGTCATGGCCCCAGACTTGAACTCTATTCCATTATCGCTTCTAATTTTGAAAACGGAGCAGCAATATTCATTATGAACTTGCCTGACAAAATTAGTAAAGATATCAAAAGTATCTGACTTGTGTTTTAGAAAGAACACCCACGCAAAGTGAGAGTAAACATCAACAATAACTAATGTATAATCCTTATCTCCCAAACTTTTAATTTGTAGTGGACCGAACAAGTCCTTAGGAAGTAGGTGTTAACACCCATTAGAGTCTTTGCCACTAATGCTTTTAAAAGTATCCATTATTTTCTTGCCTTTTACACATGCGTGACAAGGTCTATCATTAATGCACTTAACGTTGGGTGCATCACGTACTAAATAAAGAGAAAATAATTTATTAATAGTTTTGTAATTTATATGTGCTAATCTCTTATGCCATTGGTCACCAAGAGACACACTCTCTTTTGCCAAAAATCACACAGGCGTAGAAGAGTCTATGCAAATAAAATTTAAACAAAATATATTCCTACTACGAGTGCCTGATAGAATCGTTTCTAAGTTATCGACCAATTTTATCAAATACTTGTCTGCATGAAATTCTATTATGTATCCTTTATCACAGAGCTAGCTTATGCTTATAAAATTGTGTTCCAATCCTTCAACATAAGCCACATCTGAGAAGGATACACTACCATTAGTAATCATACTATAGCCTTTTGTTATCCATCTATAAAAACCTCTAAAGATGACCTTTGGCCCGTTCATGACTGGAGAATAATTCTGGAGTAGGCTTCTAGTCCAGGTCATATGCCGAGAGCATCCACTGTCCAAATACCAGATAGGATTTTTGGTGGCCTTTGGACATTCCTGCAAAAGTAGAATCAATTTACCTCAGGAACCCAAACCTGTTTGGGTCATTGGTCTCTAGTTAGCATACTCCCCCTATATGTGTTAACATTGTGAGTGGTCTTTCTCATATTATTAACTTGAGGAGTTACATAATATCTGGGGTTAAACCAGCAATCTATAGCAAAGTGACCAACTTTACCACAATACCAACAGTCAAACATGTTAATATTTGCCTAAAGTTCTCCTGCTTGACCTTTTGAGAGTGTGGTGTAGCAGGTGCAGCAGACTTGGAGGTAAAAGCTTCGTGGTGATGACACTCACATGACTTCTTCTCCTTAAGAGGATTTTCCACAATGGTTTTAACATTTGGAGCTTTCTTGATGTTATGACCATGACAATAAGGGTCGTAGCTCTGAAGAGTGATCTCCTCATAAGGTGCCTTGAAGTCACTTTCACAAAAGTTCTGGGGAAGGGTCCATCCTTGGTACCGAGACTTCGGCTCTACACAAGTAATCCAGGCAAAGTGACCGTAGGATGAATCAAGATCAAACTCGTTTGTTTGGAAGATGACCTTCTTAAACGAAATTTGATCTTGAGGAGCTTTCCCCTTCTCCTTGGCTAGAGCTTTCTTGGAAGCCTTATTTCTTCTTTGGGCATTATTTCTCCTTAAAGATTTATTAGGGGCAGCCACATGGCCTAAGCCAACTCCTTTACCCTAAGCAGATATTTCAGCCACAAGTGGAAGGACTATCTTGGTCTTGTAGAAACTTTTAACAAGTTTCTTTTCAGCAGCAAGTTGTTCTTCAAACTTTTGAATGATTTTCTCCTTCAGGTTTAGGTGCTCGAGATCTTTATAATATTCTTCCATCGTATCATAGAATTCCTTTCTGAGTGAGTGCATCATTATGACTTCCTCCCTCAGAGTGCTCTCTTCAGCCTTAAGAGATTTAATCTCCTTAGCTTGAGTTCTTACGACTCTTCGGCATTTGTCGTAAGCCTTGATTAACTCTTTGTATTAAGTCATGAGTTCATATTCATCATCAGACGAACAGTCCTCAAGATCATGGTCAGAAGCATCTGATTCCGAGAGAGGGGTGTGAGAGTTTACCTTCCTAGTGAACTGGGGTTCTTCTTCATCAACTATATGTTTCATGAGCCTAAAGTAGGCTTCCTCATCATCACTAGACTCAGAAGAGTCTGTGTCGCTTAGGTTCTTGGCCTTCTTGGCTACCGGTATTCTTTCAGTTTTCTTCTTATTATAAGAAGATTTCTTCTCCTCTCTTCTTCCACCCTCCTTATTTTGAGGGCAATCAGCTATGATGTGTCCTGTCTTATTACAACAATAACAAACAATGTCAGAAGAAATATGTTTGTTCGGTTTTGAGTGATACCTGTCTTGGCTACTTGAGCCTTTCTTGTGACGATCACCATCATGACGTGATCTTCTGGACGAGGCATCTTTGCCTCTCCACTGTTTCTTCTTGTTCAAGAACTTCTTGAACTGCCTTGAAAGAAGAGAAAACTCTCCTTCAGATAGCTCTGAGCTCGAGGTACTCGGCTCTGAAGCTTCTTCTTCAATCTCTTCCTGTGCGGGAGCAGGAGATGCAGCTTTTGACTTCCTCGAGATATCTTCCTTTAGAGCGACAAACTTCTCCTTGGATGAAGCCCAGCTTTTCTCTTCTTCAGCTTTTCTTGAGTTTATTTGGAGCTCATACGACATAAGATTTCCAAAGAGATTATGAGGGTCAGTCTCTGCCAGCTTACCAATCTCCTGGATTGCACAGACTTTGTTGTCTCATTCCTTAGTCAGGGATCTCAGAAATTTGCCATTCAGTTCTCCATTAGTGAAGACCCGGCCATAGACTCTAAGGCCGTTGACAATCAGGAAGAAGCTTTCAAAAGTATCAGCAATAGAATCCTTGGGACCTTGTCTGAATGCTTCATATTTCTGATTCAGGAGGGATCTTCTATCATCCCTTACCTCTTCAGTACCTTCCATCAGGATGATGAGAGACTGCAACATTTCCTTGGCGGATTGGCAATTAATCAGATTCTGCAACATAGAATCATCGACTGCACTTGCGATGATATTCTTGGCTTTCTTTTCTAAAGAGATAAGCGCAATCTCATCTTTGTCAAGATCCATAAGCTTCTTTGAAACTTGCCTTGTTGGGTCAATGGTGGAGGCTAACATTGGAACATAGGGTCCTTCTTCTACTACCATAAAGATCCTTAGATCCACAGCTTCCATGATAAATTTTATTCTTTCTTTCCATATGGGAAAGTTAGTCTTTGTGCATAAGGGAAGCTTAGAAAAATCCTTGGCTCTGCCCATGCTTGTATCCTATTAAGACAACTAGGAGCAGATTTGTTCAATGTGTTAACCTTTTTGATGAACAACCTCCCTCTGATACCAATTGATGTTTTTAGTTGTTTACCTAAATCACCTAGACAGGGTGAATAGGATAGGTCTGCGTCTTGTTTCGAAATAAAAACTTATAATGACAGAGTGCAGAAAATAAACAAGCAATCCACAGAAAAAAAAAAGATTTATAGTGGTTCCCCAACCTTGGGTACGTCAAATCTCCACCTCACCGATCTAGCACCATGCTAGACTCAGCTACTTCATTATTAGCTCGGATTGGAAAATAATCCTACAACTCGGAGTCAAAACACTCCTACAAAAATCTCGGGGAAGAAAGCTCCTACAACTCAGAGAAAAATCTCCTACAAGAATATATAAAGTGTTTTACCGAAAATATACAAACAGAAATATTTCAAATCTGAGTCTTCAGCCCTTCTTCCTTCTTAAAATTTGAAGCTCTGTCAGAAACAGATCAAAGAAGACAAAGGCAAAATCTCTGGATCTGAAAACTTAGGATCAGCACGATCAAGAAATAGATCTATCGATGTTGAAAGTCTTGATTTGTTGAAACCTTCTTGTTCTAAATCTCTTGGATCGGAGAATGTCAGCGGCAAAGAAGATGATGAATAGCGGCGGCGCTTCACGATTTAGAATGAAAAATATTCGATTCAGAATACTTAATTTTCTTGTTAGGGTTAGTCAATTATGATAAGACCTTTTATAGGACTTTCCTAACGATCATATTCATTAATGACAGAATACGTGGACCAATACGAAACAAGATCAATTTGAAATTACTTATGTCGGGACTTAATGAAAAACTCAAAGAATTGAACTTCATTTCTCGAGTGAAGGATTGACTTCTCGAGAACAACTTCTGTTACTCGAGAAGAGGTATAAGGTTCTCGAGAAGAAGTACTTATGTAAAACACTGAAAATAAGTTCTGGCATCTCGAGAAAGAAAAGACTTTTACTCAAGAAATAATTTCTGTTACTCGAGAAATAGGTAATGACTTCTCGAGAGCTGACTGGACTTCTCGAGAACAATTTAGACTTCTCGAGAAATAACTTCGGCTTCTCAAGTAATGACTTCTACTTTCTCGAGACAAAGCTTGGCCTTCTAAAGTAATAACTTATGCTTTCTCGAGACAAAGTTTGGCCATCTCGAGTAATGACTTCTGCTTCTCGAGACAAAGCTTGTCCTTCTCAAGTAATAACTTCTACTTATCGAGACAAAGCATTGCCTTCTCGAGTAATGACTTAGTACCTCTCAAGAATTTGACTTAGCAAAATTTCTTAACAAGATTTTAATTCTTCTTCTTGGAGATCAGCAACCCATAGTTTATTCCATATCTTTAGTACTTGAAAAAGAAGTGTGTCCCAATAGAGAGGCTACACATGATTCAACACCATGGATCACACAATGAGGGATTACATTATATGGTCATGTGTTTGGTGACTCATTGTAGATTGACATTGGTCTATACTTGGAAATTATAACGTGTAAGAACTCAACTTGAAAAGAGTATCAAATACAAACTTAATTCATCTTAGTTCAAGGGTGACTTCAAACAAATCTTGGTTATTGTGGATATAATACCCAACAATTTGCTCGATTGGAGGCAACAGGAGTGGCAGGACCAAGGCCAGCGGAGAGGTTTCCATGGAGGATACCACCGCCAAGGTGGCCAGGGTGAGTTCAACCCTCCAGGATGGAGGCAGGACCAGAGGCCTCCTCTCCCTAATCAATGTCAGGATATGGTAATAGCCCACGGGAGGAGGACAGTTCAGCAGAGGAGAAGGCGTGATGTTAGGGTGGAGTTTCCCAATTGCGACTTCCACCAGGAAGAGGGCCATGCTAAGACCACGTGCCCGGAGTTCCTCGAGGTGAGGGGGGGAAAGGAGAAACAACAATAACCCCGCCAGAAGGTGCGTATTTAAGAGGTCCTACCCATGGGATAGGAGGATAGGTGCGAGGATTGGGCTAATGTCAGAGATCGAGGAGGGATCGAGGTGATCCACGGGTTAGGGGGTCGAGGCTGCTCGGAAAGCGAGCCTTCACACCATGTACCGTCAGAGCGTTGGCACAATGTACCGTCAGAGCATTGGCTCCACTTCCCAAAGGGATGAGAAGATCACCTTCTATAGGAAAGATATGCTGGATCATGAGGATCCTTTCTGCGATTAGTTGGTCATCCAGACCTCGGTCGAGAATTTTAATATCTCCCAGATCCTCATCGATAACGGGAGCTTGGTCAATGTCATCTTCAAAAAGGCATTTGATGCGATGAAGGTGGAGGTCCGGAGGATGTTGGCCTCGGATGGACCTCTGTTCGGGTTCTTGGGGGAGAGGAAGGAGGTGGAAGGAGGAGTGGGACTCCATGTCATCCTAGGGGGAAGTCTAGGAGCTGCAGATTCGTCAAAATGGATTCCCCCAGCAGCTACAATGCAATTTTTGGGTGGCCCCTCATCAGCGCCTTCTGCTACGTACCCTCCTCCTTCCATCAATACTTGAAGTTTAGCATCGAGGGGATCCAGGCCAGGGTTCGAGGAGATCCCAAAGTGGCAAGGGAGTGTTATGTCACTACAATAAACTCCATCTCTTAGCAAGGTGGAGCCGAAGAGATGGAGAGGAGAATGGAGGAGTTCTCCAGGCAGGAGGCTGGAGTAGAGGCAGAGGATATGGAAGTGGATAAGGAGATCTGCTTCTATGTAGAGGTGACAAAGGGAGTTCTGGAGGATCTGTCCAAGGTGATGGTCGTGAAGGAAACTGAGGAGGAGGTTCGGGTCCCAGGTGAGGGGGTTGCTAGCGAGTGAGAGGAGCAGTCTCGGCTGGAGGCTACAGAAGAAGTTATAGAGATAGAGGTTCTCACCCATAAGGGCTGGGTGGAGAAAGTGCGCATCAGCGGGGGGTTGAGCCCATAAGACAGCGGGAGGATGCTGGAGTGCATCCAAAAGAACGTTAACGTCTTAGCATGGAGCGCGACAGACATGTCGGGGATCGATGTGGATGTTGCCTGCCACTGTCTCAACTAGGATCAAGAGGCCTGCCCCATCCAGCAAAAGTAAAGGTCCACCGCGGACAAGCTAGTATAGCCTATTAGAGAGGAGGTGGACAAGCTCCTCAGGCCGAGTTTGTATCCGAAATCCAATACCCTGGCTGGGTCTCCAATATCGCAATGGTAAAAAAAGGAGATAGATGGTGGATAATGTGTGTTGCTTTTTCTTTGTTAAAAAAATCATGTCCAAAGGATTGTTACCCCTTGCCTCGAATCGACGCACTGGTTGGCTCAGCCTTCGATTTTTCTGTGATGATTTTTTTGGATGCATTTTCAGGTTATCATCAAATTAGGATGCACCCAGCCGACATCAAATATGTCTCCTTCATCACCGGGGATGGGTGCAACTTCTACAAGATGATGCCCTTTGGGCTAAAGAACGCAGGCGCGACGTACTAAAAAATGATGGATCGAATCTTCCGAGAGCAAAAAAGCAGGAATATAGAGGTATATGTAGATGATCTTATGATCAAGTGACGGGAAGTGGATTCTCATATCCGGGATCTAGAGGAGACCTTCATCACCTTGCGGAAGTATAAGATGAGGTTGAACCCCTTAAATTGTGTCTTCGGGGCGAGCATGGGGAAGTTCATGGGTCATCTTCTTACTCCGACGGGGGTGGAGCCTAATCCTGATAAAGTCAAGGAAATCATGGAGTTAGGATCGCCGTGGAATGACAAAAAGGTTCAGCGGCTGACGGGAAAGTTGGCGGGACTAAGCAGGTTCCTCTCTCAGTCGGGAGAGAAGTGCTATCCCTTCTTCAAGGCGCTGAGAGGGGGCCAAAAGTTTGAGTGGTCCCGGGAATTCAAGGAGGCGTTCCAAGCCTTGAAGAGGCAGTTGACCCAGGCCCCACTCCTCCAAGGGCCTAAGGAAGGGGAATATTTGTCCCTATACCTTAGGTTCAGTACCGAGACAGTAAGCTCTTTCCTAGTGCGAGAAGAGGGGAAGAAGTAGTTGCCTATCTACTATGTGAGCAGGGTCTTGAGGAAGGCAGAGCTTGGGTATCTGATTCTGGAGAAGCTGGCCTTTGCTTTAATCATCTCCGCCCGGAGGCTCCGACCCTATTTCCAGGCACACTATATCTGTGTGGTGACTGACCATCCCCTCCGCAACATCATTGAGGGGGTGGAGCATTCGGGGAGGTTGGCAAAGTGGTTCGTGGAACTGAGTGAGTTTGACATATCCTTCGTTCCCCGCCTCTCGATCAAGGCCCAGGAAATGACTGACTTTCTTGCCGATTACGTGGTCGGGGTGGCGGAGGTAGAACTCACTCGCCCAGTTCCTTGGAATGTGATGGTGGATCGTGCCTCGGGGAGGCATTCCTTGGAGGTAGGGGTGATCTTAAAGAGCCCCGGGGAACAAAGATCGAACAGACGATGGTTGTGCACTTTCCCATCACTAACAATCAGGCCGAGTATAAAGCAGTAATAGTGGGGTTGCGCCTGGCTAGGGAGCTTGGGGTGCATGATGTGGAGGTCCTTATGGACTCTATGGTGGTGGCCTCTCAGATAAATATAGATTTTGAGGCAAGGGAGCCCACTCTCCAACAATATTTGACAAAGGTGAATGGGGTCATCAGCATGTTCCAGACCTTCTCCATTTGGCATGTGTCGCAGGAGGAAAACGAACAGGTCGACCAATTGGCCAAGCATGGACCCCAGGTGGGGGGAACCATCACCGACTTGTTCCGCCCATCCATTGAGGAGGGAGAGCTGATGGAGGTGGACAAGCACCCCTCATGGATGGATCCTTTTGCAACTTTCCTATCAACTGGGGAGTTCCTAGAGGGGATAAACAAGAAGCAATTCAAGCATAAGTCAGCATACTACCTCATACGCGACGGGCAGTTATATTGGAAGACCCTCTAGGGGTTGTTTTCACGTTGTGTGGCCGAGAGGGAAGCCCAGAGGATCTTGGAGGAAGTCCATTCCAAAGAATGCGGGAGTCACTCGGGGAGCAAGACCATGGAAGGAAGGATAGTCCGGCAAGGGTACTTTTAGCCGACCCTGGGTCAGGATGCCGCTAAATTCACGAAGAAGTGTCACAAGTGTCAGTTGTTTGCCCCTCTCTAGCTACTTCCAGCTCAGTAGCTCAGAAGCATCATGGCACCCTAGCCCTTCGCCATCTAGGGAATGGATCTGGTAGGACCCTTCCCTCAAGCAAGTGGGCAAAGGAGGTTCTTACAAGTCATGATCAATTTTTTTTGTAAGTGGTTGGAGGTGAAGATGCTGGCCAAGGTGACCTCCTAGGTAATCAAGAACTTCTTATAGGGAGAGATCATCTGCTGGCATAAACTGCCCAGACCATTGTCACGGAAAATGGGTCACAATTTGCTAGCACCGAGTTCATCAGTTTCTGCGGGCAACTTGGTATTGATCTTAGGTTCGCATCGGTCCATCATCCTAGGAGCAACGGGAAGGTGGAGGCAGCGAACAAGATCATTGTGAGCCTCCTAAAGAAGAAGGTAGATAACTTTAAAGGGAGCTAGGTAGAGAGACTTCCTTCAGTCCTCTGGGCCCTGAGGACCACCCCAAACACGGTCATGGGAGATACCCCCTTTAAGCTCTCCCACGGCTATGAGGTCGTGCTCCCAGTAGAATTCGAGGTCTGGACACCGCGGGTGGTGGAATCAGAGTAAGACATGGAAGAATGTAGGGCCGAGAACGAGGACGAGCTTCGGCTCTCCCTTAATATGGTGGAGGAGTTGCGCGACTTGTAAGCTATCCGGCAAGAGGAGGTCAAGTGGCGAATGGCCAAGTATTTTGACAAGCATGTCAGAATCAAGCAATTTGTAAAAGTGGACTTGGTCTTAAAGAAGGTTGACACGGCCTGGAGGTCAGAATCCGTCAGCAAGCTGAATCCCAACTGGGAAGGTCCCTATATAATCTGAGAAGTCTTGAAGTCAGGAGGATATCACCTCCAAGATGTAGAGGGGGAACCCCTCAGTCATGCCTGGAGCGGTAATGACCAAAATCGATTCTACCAATGAAAGTAATGAGATGGCCTTTTTCACGATCTTATTAATTTCTAATGATTCATTTTGCCCTGCAGGAACAAAATGAGACTTGGTTGAATAAATAATCTGGTTGATGCTCAACACCCACCGTTAGGCTCTTACCAAGCTGGGCCAGAGGTAGTGCCCGGTGGTTTGCCAAAGGTAAGTCCAATTGATGCTCAACACCTACCGTCAAGCTCTCACCTATCTGATTGGGTCGGTGGTAGCGCCCGATGGTTGGTAAGGAAAGTCTGGTTGATGCTCAACACCCATAATAAGGCTCTCACCTAGCTGATTGGGCCAATGGTAGCACCTGGTGGTTGGCCAATGGAAAGTATTTTTGATGCTCAACACCCGTCGTCAGGCTCTCACCTAGCTGATTGGGCTGATGGTAGTGCCCGGTGGTTCGCTAAAGGAAAGTCTAGTTGATTCTCAACACCTGCCATCAGGCTCTCACCTAGCTTATTGGGCCGGTGTTAGCGTCTGGTGGTTGGCCAAAGAAAATTCTGGTTGATGCTCAACACCCACCGTCAGGCTCTCACCTAGCTGAATGGGTCGGTGGTTGCGCTCGGTGGTTGCTCTGAAGCTAAGTCCTGAGCTGCTCTCGCTGTCAGGCTTTCACCTAGCTGGAAGGGCAGGGGTCCTTGGTGGACATTTTTCTTGCTCTAAAGCTAAGTCCCGAGCTGCTCCCGTTATCAGGCTTTCACCTAGCTGGTAGGGCAGGGGTCCTCAGTGTACGTTGTTCTTGCTCAGGAGTTAAGTCCCAAACTGCTCCCGTTATCAGGCTTTTACCTAGCTGGCAGGGCAGGGGTCCTCAGTGGACATTGTTATTGCTCTAGAGCTAAGTCCTGAGTTGCTCCCATTGTACAGCTTTAGCCTAAATGGCAGGGAAGGGGTCCTCAGTGGATGTTGTTCTCTCTCTGGAGCTAAGTCCCGAGCTTCTCTCGCTATCACTCTTTAACCTAGCTGGTAGGACCGGGGTCCTTGATGGACGTTGTTCTTGCTCTAGAGCTAAGTCTCGAGCTACTCCCGATGTCATGCTTTCACCTAGCTGGCAGGGTTGGGTCCTCAGTGGACGTTGTTCTCGCTCTTGCTCTGGAGCTAAGTCCTGAGATGCACCCACTGTTAGGCTTTCACCTAGCTGACAAGGAAGGGGTCCTCGGTGGATGAAGTTGTGACTCCAGAACCAAGTACTGGGCTTCTCTTTCCAATCAACACAAGGCATCCAAAGTTGAATTTGGGGAACAGGCCAGGGGAAAGGTCACGAGGAGAACCAGAGGTTAGACCTAAAAATCCCCTAGAGAGCAGGTAGTGGCGAGCCAGGATCTCGACAACTACCATTGTATGGCACTATCTAAGCAAGGCAGAGTCGAACATGGCAAGCCGAGAGCTCGGCATCTACTAAAGAAGGTCGAGCCGAGGCAGTTCTCGACAACTACACTCCATCCTATCGAGATTTTACTTGAAAAATTTTGGTTTACAATAAGTCTCTAAAGGGAAGGGTTCCCGAAGCGAGCTAGATGGTCGCAGGCCCAGCTTGGCGAGTAGCCTAGCCCTACTATCAAGGGGTGGAGAGATCTCGGGGTCTCTGCGTAGGAATGTATCCTAACTCAAATACATTCTAACGATGAATGCTATTGATGGAGCTGACTCCCCACGATATGTCGCCAAGGAGCGTCCTCCCTCTGAAGATGATGGTGACCCGATTGATGGAGCCGACTCCCCACGATATGTCGCCAAGGAGCGTCCTCCCTCTGATGTTGATGGTGACCCGATTGATGGACACGACGGCCCGCAACATTTTAAAGACGGCGATGGCGTGCTTACGGATGTTCATGTGGAGCATCGTCATAATACCCGTCCTGAACGCAAGCCAACATATTAATAATAATTAATAATTATTATTAAAAAATAATTATTAATTATTAATTAATTTTTATGCTTTGTTTTATTTTTCCAATGTTATTTAATTTCCATTTCATGTGTAATGATGGGTGCGTATAACCATCATGTAGTATTTTAATTATTTCATTTCATGAACTATGATGGGTGCATATAACCATCATATGTTCAATTTGAATTTTGAATTTTGAAGTTTGTTTGGAGGGAGATTGAGTGGTGTAGCCTATATATAGGCATGTATCCTTCAAGTTTTAATTAGTGAATGAATGAAAAGAAAATCAATTTCAAAAATTGACATCCCCCTCCTCTCCAAGGCAAGTTTCGGCCCTCCTCCTTCTTCTTCCTCTTTGGCCGCCGGCCACCTCTCCTCCCCTCTCAATCTCGGCCTCCCTCCTTCTTCCTTTCCTCTACTCCCTTACAAACCCGGCCCCTCCTCCAACCTCCAAGCCGCCACCTCCTCTCTCACAAAACCGGCCACCACCAAACTCCAACAAGCCCGACCCCTTCCTCATCCCCGTCCTAAATCCAAATATCACTTTCCAAATTAAGCTCTTAGCCTACCATAATAGAAATATTTTATTCCTTAAATATTTCTCAATCCACCACCTTTTCTCTCTCCTGCCTTATTTGGAGATATTTGTTTCCATATTTAGAAGATTCTGCCGGGACTTTCCAAATACAGCGTGACACGAAGAAGGCGACGAATTTCTCTCCCTCCAGCATATCTCTGGTGGTGCCGTTGAGAAACGATTCTAGTTGAGCGTAACCGGATTCATCCAATCCGGTTGGGTAACGAAAATCTCTACTTAACGTGTTTCTCTTCCTTAGATAAATCTTGTGGCTTTGGCAAATTGCGCATTTTGTGTAACGCTTGATTTTTTCGTGGTTTATTTTATTTTAGTTATTGTCTTGTTTATCATATTTTCGTTTAAGTTCGTGAGGTGTGGCGGCCCTCGTTTGTATTTTATTGGGAGAGAACCACCATTGCCCGAATCTTTTGTTTTCGGTGGTTTCTCTTTTGGTACAACACGCTCGATCGAACCGTGTAGGTTCTTTTCGCTTGAGAGGACCTTGGCCTATCGCCTTGGTACTATCTTGAAGGGCTTTGCGAACCCTCCATATTTGTTGTTTAGTAATTATATAAATTAAACCGCTGCGATGTTAAATGCTAGACTGTAACGTGAGAATTATTCGAGAGCGTCGCGTTAATTTGTCGGCCACCAAAACGCTCGAAAGAGCGGGCCTACATCAATTTGGTATCATAGGGAGATTCTCGTCAATTTCCTAATTGGCAATCCAGCCCTCTCAAAATTCAAAATTCAAATTTCAGATTTAAAATTTCGAATTTCAAATTTCAAATTTTAAAATTTCAAATTTCAAATTTCAAATTTCAAATTTTCAAATTTCAAATTTCAAAATTCAAAATTTAAAATTCAAATTCAAAATTTCAAATTTCAAAATTCAAAATTCAAAATTCAAAATTCAAAATTTCAAATTTCAAATTTCCAATTTCCAATTCCAAATTCAAAATTTAAAATTTTTCTCAAAATCTAAAAAATAAAATTCTGGAAATTCTCTATCTTATTTTTAATAAGAAATCAAAAAAATTTATTTTTCATTAAGTCATTATTTTTATTAAGTTATTTTAAAATTTAATAGTTGGTCTGCAAATAGCGACCTTAAGAAAATTTTAATTTTCTTAAAATTTAAAATTTAAAATTTCTGGAATTTATCCATCTAATTATTAGTATGAAAATCAAAAAAAAATTATTTTTCATTAAGTATTTATTTTTATTAATAAATTTGAAATTTAGTATTTGGTGTGCCAATAGCAGTCTAGATTTTTATTTTCTTAGTAAAAAAAATCCAGCAAATTTTTTTAATGATCCTCATATTTTTCCAGCAAAAACACTATTTTATCATATTTAAGACCCTAGTGGTTAAGCGGGAACAATTCCATCTTTGTTAGAGTTAAGTTGTCCTGGTACCCTTTTCCTTGCACATGCACTAAGTCCGGGTGAATTTTCTCCCCGGTTCGCGCTAAGATGGCTTATGACGTACATGCTACTCATTCCCACACTTATCCTCCCACGTTTAGTAGGACCCCCACGTATGACGGTTTAGGGTGTCCTAAAATTTTTAGGGATTGGCTTAAGGGTATAGAATTTTATTTTAATTGTCACTTTTGGGATGACTACGAGAAGGTTAACTTTGCCCGAGAGCGATTAGTTGGTCGAGCCCGATTATTTTGGTTAAACGAAGAGCGTCGTGTTTGTAGCTATCGTTATGCTTGGCCGCACATGCGTAGCCTCCTTTCGGATCAATTTGATCCCGCCTACCTGCACACTAATAGCACCACACCCGTTAGTACGAATAGTTACGGCACTAGACCCGTATCTGCTTATAGGAGTGACCCTACGCCTCAGGATAGATCATATACCCAGAGAGGTAGTAATACCCAAAGTGTGTCTTGTCCCACCTATAGGGAACATAAGCCATTTGGACCCCAAAATTTGAACTCGAAAGAGGTTACTATTAGGGTGTTTGCTTCGTTAGCCTCGACATTTAAGCCCTCTGATATAGTGACTGATACCTCTGAGGATTTCTATGTGGATATAGAATCTCTGGATGATGAAGTTAATCAGTTAGGTGAGAGTCTTCCTTCACTTACGATAGTGTCTGACTCTCCTGTTGAACCTGAGGATGTGATTAGGACTGAGCCTGTCACTGAGGACGAGGCAAGTTTCACTGACGCTTTTAGTGACGATGAGGATACTGGATATCCCAGTGATTTGGATGAGGATTTCTCCCCTGAGGAATCATCTCCAATCCCCTTCGACGATATTTTAGTCATGGAGTTTTCTGATGACCATGATTCAGAAGACGTTCCAATAGAGTCGGTAGAGTCATCCGAAGCTGAGAGCGTACCTGTTACTGAATTAGGTGATGACTTTCTAGGACCCGACATTATTAAGGTTGACCCAGGCTTATTAGATATTTCTACGGTATTGGAAGAGTCACCTTGGGATGGATGTTCAGTTTGGGATAAGCTTAGTGTTATACATCCGGGAGTTAGTCCTTTGACGTTATCATCGCTGCTTGGGATTCGAGCTAATTTTTATACTCCCCTGGATTCAATTTGCCCATCCACTATTGCTGACTTAGACGATGTCCCCACCTCATGGGAAGAATTGGTCGACATAGAATGTGAAGTTGTAGTAGATTTACCCCGCGAGGAAATATTATCTTTGGATGACAGTAGCACTGAGGGCCCGATTGATTTTTCTTTGATGACAGCTCCTTTGCCTGAGACCCAAGGTAGTTTAGAAGTTTTATCGGATATAAATTTGCCTATCTTAGGGACGATCACTGAAGCTAAATTGAATAAAATATCTAATGCGTTAGAAGACACGTCGGCTGATTTGGTGGATTCATTCTGTGGTGAAAAGTTAACTGAGGATGAGTTTTTAGTGAGGACGAATCCACTATTCGAGTTTACTTTTGATTTTAATGGCTTTCAACCGGAGGCGTTCTCCTGGACGCTTAATCCATGTTTTGAGGTTGAGTGTGACTTGGTTCCCCCTACGGAGTCAACCCTGTCGACTCTCCCTCCGGTACCCTTAGCTCGAGTAGATGAGTTCGTCATTTTTAGCCCTCTATATTTAGAGAAGTTTATTATTCCCGCCTTCCCGTTAGACTTACTTATAAAGATGTGGGTGAACGTAGTTGGTGACGAGCGTTTTCTGAAAGCCTATTATTATGATATTTTTAAATCTAATTTTAATACCAAATTTAAAACGATAACATTAGGCTCCATTGATTTGATTTTTGAACTGAAAGAGCCCGTGCCACCTGACTTAATTTCGTTATTTTCTACTATTAATTCCATTCATATTGCACATGGGTTCTCCCCTAATGGTTTTAATTTAATTAGGCGCATTTTTCATTTCTTGATCCTTCTAAATGTGTCCATTAAATTACTTGCTATGTTGTATCAAATAATCTTCCACCGCTATATGAAAGATTTGGTTTTGGTTTGTCTCACCCCCGAACGGATGCCCCCGGGCACCTTAGAAATATTAACGAATCGGCTAGTCTACTTTTTACGTATTTTACGGAAATATGGTGACATGACATTTCTAATAAAATTTTCCACTGATTGGGGCATAGCTCCTATTTTCATCGTTACATATTTTACGCTTTATGCTTTAATGCCACTTGAAATGTCTACCTCTCCGTATATATTTTCCACTATGTTTTCTATTGGGTTGGGTGGTGATAGTTTTCTAGGATCGTTCTCCTTCTCGGTTTCCATCGGAGGTATGTTGGTGGATGTTGTTGAAATTCTTTTTCCTTTTTTGGCTAATGCATATTTGAGGTCCTTCCAAGACCACCTTGTGTCATACAGGTTCTTCTTCCCCGCCGATGACCTCCCAGACGAGTACTCGCAGGCATACTCATCAGTGATGAGTCGTTTTAAGAGGGGGAGGATTGATGGAGCTGACTCCCCACGATATGTCGCCAAGGAGCGTCCTCCCTCTGATGATGATGGTGACCCGATTGATGGAGCCGACTCCCCACGATATGTCGCCAAGGAGCGTCCTCCCTCTTATGATGATGGTGACTCGATTAATGGAGACGACGGCCCGCAACATTTTAAAGACGGCGATGGCGTGCTTATGGATGTTCATGTGGAGCATCGTCATAATACCCGTCCTGAACGCAAGCCAACATATTAATAATAATTAATAATTATTATTAATAAATAATTATTAATTATTAATTAATTTTTATGCTTTGTTTTATTTTTTCAATGCTATTTAATTTCATGTTTTTAATTTCCATTTCATGTGTAATGATGAGTGCGTATAACCATCATGTAGTATTTTAATTATTTCATTTCATGAACTATGATGGGTGTATATAACCATCATATGTTCAATTTGAATTTTGAATTTTGAAGTTTGTTTGGAGGGAGATTGAGTGGTGTAGCCTATATATAGGCATGTATCCTTCATGTTTTAATTAGTGAATGAATGAAAAGAAAATCAATTTCAAAAATTGACATCCCCCTCCTCTCCAAGGCAAGTTTCGGCCCTCCTCCTTCTTCTTCCTCTTTGGCCGCCGGCCACCTCTCCTCCCCTCTCAATCTCGGCCTCCCTCCTTCATCCTTTCCTCTACTCCCTTGCAAACCCGGCCCCTCCTCCAACCTCCAAGCCGCCACCTCCTCTCTCACAAAACCGGCCACCACCAAACTCCAACAAGCCCGACTCCTTCCTCATCCCCGTCCTAAATCCAAATATCACTTTCCAAATTAAGCTCTTAGCCTACCATAATAGAAATATTTCATTCCTTAAATATTTCTCAATCCACCACCTTTTCTCTCTCCTGCCTTATTTGGAGATATTTGTTTCCATATTTAGAAGATTCCGCCGGGACTTTCCAAATACAGCGTGACACGAAGAAGGTGACGAATTTCTCTCTCTCCAGCGTATCTCTGGTGGTGCCATTGAGGAACAATTCTAGTTGAGCGTAACCGGATTCATCCAATCCGGTTGGGTAATGAAAATCTCTACTTAACGTGTTTCTCTTCCTTAGATAAATCTTGTGGCTTTGGCAAATTGCGCATTTTGTGTAACGCTTGATTTTTCCGTGGTTTATTTTATTTTAGTTATTGTCTTGTTTATCGTATTTTCGTTTAAGTTCGTGTGGCGTGGCGGCCCTCATTTGTATTTTATTGGGAGAGAACCACCCTTGCCCGAATCTTTTGTTTTCGGTGGTTTCTCTTTTGGTACAACACGCTCGATCGAACCGTGTAGGTTGTTTTCGCTTGAGAGGACCTTGGCCTATCGCCTTGGTACTATCTTGAAGGGATTTGCGAACCCTCCGTAATTGTTGTTTAGTAATTATATTAATTAAACCGCTGCGATGTTAAATGCTAGAGTGTAACGTGAGAATTATTTGAGAGAGTCGCGTTAATTTGTCGGCCACCAAAACGCTCGAAAGAGCGGGCCTACATCAGCTATCCTAGCGAGGTCGTGTAGTAAAGGGGCGGCACGCGCGTTAGTACAGTACAGAATGTAAACACAAAAAAGAAAAGGAAGATTTGGCAAAGTGATTTTTCATTAATGTACATTTCATTACAAAAGGGGCTCGCCTCGGCGAGGTTACAAAATTATGGGGGAGAGATCATTACAAAGATAAAACAAGGTTATCTATCTCCGCCCTCCCCTCCAGAATTATCATCCTTATAGCCAGAGACGTCCTTGAAGAACGAGCCGAAGTTGTCTTCCTTCTCGCTAGGGGGGAAGCGGGAGGGGATAACAGCTCCGGCACCAAGTCCCTCGCAGTCATCTCCTAATAACCTTCCGTCAACACCTGCATGTCTCACATTACTTGCAGGGTGTAGTCGGCGGTGCTAATGGAGTGGACACACAGCTTCTTGGCAACCTCCGCCTCGCTGAAGATTTTTTGCCTCTATACTAGGGCGCCCAGCTCGCCTCTAAAGGGGAGGAGGATGATGTCCATTAGGCGAGCCACCTTGCCCTATAGGCCTTTGTTCTGCTCCTCCAATGCCTTGTTTTCTCCTCCAGCTCGGCGACATGAGCATGCATGCGGTCCACGGTCTCGGCATCCTGCCAGGCAAAAATAGGTAAGAAACTGTGGAAAACCTAAGTAAAAAGGAGAAGGGGTTAGCTGATACTTACCACCCCGCTGACAGCTTTGGCGAGGAGGCCCTCGGCAATCCCCAGCCGCTTCGTCAGATCGGCGACATCGTCCTTTACGACATCCCGCTCCTGCTCTGCCTTCGCCAAGTTATCGCTGAGCTGAAAGCTGCGGCGAGTCGACATGTGTGTGAGCTCCAACACACGTATTTGAGCTTGCGAGCTCTCATGGGTGAGAAGTTGGAGGCTCATGTCATATTAGGTTGCGGCATCCTCGCGGTCGTAAAGCCCAAAACCTAGGGAATATGCATGCCCGCTGGGAGGGTAGCGCTCCGACCAGGAGGGGATGAGACGAGATGGAGACTTGGGGAGCCTGCTCGTCCCATTGGAAGATCAGCTAGCCGAGCCGAACCATGGCCTTTCTGCCGATACTAAAGTTCTGGTGGTCCTTCGGCAGGCCTGGCTCGCGCGTCGTGAGCTCCTTGGTAGCATTGGAGGCAAGCGAGTTGCCACATCTCTAGTCTTTCTCTGGCGACTCCTCCGGCGTGGTCTCTTGGGAGATCATGTATATTTATTGTTGTTGTTTTTTTCTCCCCTTGGAGATCACCATCGCCTTCTTCATCTTCTTTGGTGTCGGGGGATGGTGACACAAGCCAGAACTTACGGGGTTAGGTCGCTTCTTGCTGGATGAGGGCCTGGCAAGACCCAACTCACTCTGGAAAGCCTCGGCGGCTGACCTCTTGCGTGCGAGTGGGTCAGGGTGCAGTCCCGATTCCACAAATGGCGGGTGCTAAGAGATCAGCTTCTCCCCTACAGGATAACTTAAGAGTTAGAAAAAAATTCTGATTTTTGGCGAGCCCAATAAGGAAAAAAGGGAAGGAGCTATACCTTTGCCGAGCAGAACTAGGGGGAGAGAGTCGAGTGAAAGTATTTAGCGTCTACCTAAATCACCTAGATGTGGGTGAATAGGTGATGTTTGCGTCTTTTTGCGGAATAAAAATATTTAAAAGACAAGCACACAAACACAGAGATTTTTATAGTGGTTCCCCGTATTGGGTACGTCCACTGTCCCGCCTCACCTATCTACCACAAAGGGTACGATTCGGCTACCTCACCAAACTCATATTTCGTCAAATCTTACACCTCAGAGTCGCAACTCCTACACCTCAGAGACGAAGCTCCTACCACTCGGAGAACAAACTCTCCTACAATTCGATCCATAAACTGGATCAATACACTCGATCCACAACTGGATCTACTCTCTCGATCCACAAACATATCTACAACCACGAAGAAAAATCTCCTACAATATTCAAAAATAAATTACAATACAACACACGAATCCAATTTTGATCCGACGTTCTTTAAAGGTTGGAAGTTGAATCTTGGAGAACTCGGAAAAAAATGAAATCTTTGGATCTTGAATCTTGAACCAACGAGGAATGGAGTAAATCAGATCTTGAGCTAGGAAGCAATCCAGTCAAAGAAGTCATTGCCGAAGAAGATTGCTCGTTGATGCGGCCGATAAGAAGTAATTCGCTAAAACTAGAGCGTGCGGCCGACGATTGCTATTTCTGGAAAGAGTGAAAATTGATTCGAGAAATTAGGTTTTCAAGATCCGTTGTCATTTCGAAATTACTCTAAGTATTTATAGAGGGATTCAAAATGAAACGGCTATGAAAGATTTCCAAAAATGAAACATAAAAAGCACTGTACATGGCCGACCGAACCCGTGATAAGAGGAAGAAATTTTCGGAAAAATGACATAAGTCAAATTCGTCGAGTATCGTCGAGTATCATAATGATACTCTTCGAATACATATTGATATATGACAAAAAAGACTTAGACAAAACATCACAGGTCGGCTGGTCACTCAACGCCTTGGAGACGAGTCATACTCGACAAATTCGTCATGTTTCACCTAGCAAACTCGATGAATTCGTCGAGTAACGGTGAACTGACTCAACGCACTCAACGTCGTTGCACTCAATGCTTTCAGCTCACTCAACGCCATGAGCTCCATTTATCGAACATCGGCGAGTTAACTCAATGCACTCAATGCTTTGATATTCGATGAATTAGACTTGGAAAAATCTAGAGAAGTAGTGTCGACTGGACTAGACGAATTCGGCGTGTATCACTTAGCATATTCGACGAATTCGGCGAGTATCATTAGATACATTCGACGAATTCAGCGAGTATGCACAATGATACTCGGTGAATTTTACTTAACAGATTTTTCACAAATCCAATGAATTTACCCTAAGTATATACGACGAATTCGACGTGTATTAGTAAGTATACTCGATGAATTCGGTGTGTATCAATGATGTTACTCGACGAATTAACCGTATATGCTTAACCATACTCGCAGAATTATACTTAGGTAAAATTCTAGTTTTTATTGAGTCTTACCCTTGACCATCCTTGAGCCTTTACTTGTACTTGGGATAGAAGTACACCCCAATAGAGAGATTACACGTGAGTCAACACATTGGCCTACACAATGAGGGATTACATTGTGCAATCCTGTGTTTACCGACTCACTGTAACCTGACATTGGTGTGTACTTGGTATTGTAAACCTGCAACTATATAACTAAAGTACAATATAAAATACAACCACAATTCATCTTAGCTTGACGGGACCCTTATTCAAATTAGGGTTATTATGGATACAATACCCAACAATCTCCCCCTATTTGAAAAAACCAAAATCCTACAAGCTATTGTGAATTGCTCATAAAAAGAATTAAAGTTAAGACATGATATGATAAGTAAATTGACATGCATTCTAGATCAATATATAAAACATCACATATATATATATATATCAAATAAAATGTTTTTAGAATAGGGAGGGCATCCCACAACACATTAATCAGCAACGAAAAATAAGACATCAGCCCTTCCTATTCTTTCTCTTCAACAACTGTCTGTCAAAATATTCAATGGGCTTCAGATAGTACTTAGGTGGAGGAGGAGGAATAGGATCAACATTCTTGTATTTTCGGAAATGAATCCTCCTCCTGGTGTAGGCCTCTTTATACTTGTTCCATTCTTCTGGACTGTAATGATCCTGATGCTTCTCTTCTCTGAGCTCGTAGAGGGCAATGGTATCCAATATAATTCCCTTTGAATTAGGGCTCCAAACTTCATCCATCTCACGGTTAGGTCCTTCTATGACTTGAGCTATCATGGCCGGTTCTTGTCTGACTTCTGAAAAAACCTTATCAAAATTTCATTTTCCTAATAACCTGAGCCTTAGAGAATGTAGCAAGAGCAGCATCAGTAGCAGCTTGAACCTTTAGAGTCACAGTAGTAGCAGCAGGAACCTGAGAGAAGTTCTGTGAGTCTGTCCCATATTGAGTGTAGTCCGGAGCTGTATAAATATCATCATGACCATGTTCAGCCGGAGGAACGTCACCATGAACAGGCTCAACAGGAACTGGAAGAGGGAATAGCTAACCATGTAGCCACACAGTGTTGTCATAGCTGTAATCATTTGCTTGTTTGAATTGGTCGAGCATAGTTTTTTCAACACCGGCAACCTTAGCTGTAATAGCTTCCTCCCCCTTTTTGGCTTCTACAACAATTGCATTGGCATAATATTTCAGGGAAGAGTCATAGTGTGCCATAGATCTGTTATGGGCCTCGATGAGAGAGAGAGCATTTGTGTCAACATTTTTCAGTACACTTTCGTTTTGCTTAAGTCCTCTCATCATAAGAGTTACTACAGTGGCAGCTTCGTTATACTTTGCATCAAAATTTTCCTCTAGCTTATCAAACTTCACTTGGATTGTAGCAAGACCATCAAGCAAAAGCTTCTCAGATTTATTAACTCGTTTGACCACTTTCAGCAACGAGGCATCAAATTGAGCCTGTTGCCGAGCTAGCATTTCTTCAAATACTTTCAGCAGCTAATCACTTGAACTGGAAATGCCTGGCAGTACTAGAATAGAAGCAGATGGGGAAATACGAACTGGCTCCGCGGCACCTAGGACAGGAGAATTTATAACATCATCTCCTTCCTCCTCAGAAATGGTGACCACCTCCTCCAGAGAAACTGGAGGGGCACCTGGCATCTTACCAATCCACTTCTCCAAGTTGCGCATCATCCTATCAACCTTAGTGTATATAGAAATTCTGGACAGAGTTGTCTCCCCCTCAAACACTATAGTAGATACAGTCCTAGGGAGAGGAGCAACCAGAGTGACGACAGGCACAGACATAGAAACCACAATTGCACCACAAATAACCTCAACAGCAGTAGAAATACTATCAGCAGACTGATAAACAAATACAACATCCTCACCAGCAGTCTCAATCTGATAATCTTCAACTGACAGATCATTATCAGTAGCAATATCATCAACCGTATCAGTATCCTCATCATGATCTAAAGGAGCTGGATCCTCTTCCTCAGCATGCACTTATGAATCCTGAACTATCTCAACCTCAGCAGTTGCAGCAACACCAATATCAGCAACCTCTGCTAGGATATCCCCTAAACCTGAGTCTGGATCCACTGTAACAATATCTGAAAGAGCAGCAATCTCCCCCTCAATTCCTGCACTCAATCCAGCAGGAATCTCACTGGGGTTAGCAGAAGGGGTCCTCTCATCAGGAACAAGATCTTCCTCCTCCACCAGGGGTACTGGGGCTCTCCCTCGCTCGATGATCCGGCTATCCCACCTCGAGAAAATTGTAGAATCTATCTTCTTTAGGTGATGGATAGGAACTCCTTTGGTCATATCAAACCTATCACCATCGAGTTGATTCAGGTATAGGGTGATAATCCTCCCAAAGTGCGGAGTTCGTAGGCTGTCCTTGATCTTGGTAAACAGCATAGCACCCCAATCAAACCTCTTCCTGCAGATAATGGCAACGAGCACTTTGAACATGTCTGTAGAAAGGTATTCATGCGAGCCGGTCTTATAGAGCAGCACCTTGCCAATTATGTCAGAGAAGAACTTGTCTTCCTCATTCATCCCTTTGTGCTTGATGGCCTTAGTGCTTCGGGGCAAACCACAAAATAACAGGGCCCTAGAGAAATCGACTTCGTCGAGGTAATCAGCCTCGTTATAGAATGGAAGCCGCAAATACCTGGACAGAAGAGAAGCTTTCACTTTGATCTTGTACTTCTGTATTTTTCTCTTTATCACTGAATCTTCACGTCTGAGTTTTGCATTCTTGAAAATTCAAGAACTTCCTTGTCCAGCACCTTATAAGCGTGTTCAAGGACGAATGAGAGTCCAGCTATCTCTAGCATGAGAATGACATTTCGAAATTCGTCAAAGGCATGAGCAAAACCGGTGCAAACCAACTCGCCTCCCCCTAGCAAGCCACTGGTGCTTCAAAGAGCCATTGAGCAAAGTACTGACGAGATTGATTATCGGAACGACTTTGTTGGTAGTCGGCGGTGAAACACGGTAACCGGCAATAACACAAAGTATGTGGCGGAAAGAGTGAAGCTAGGTCACTGGAGCAATCTTTCCATAGTCGGTGCGAATTAAGGCACGGGAGGAGGGTGACGATTGACGTTTATTGGTGATTCGGTGAATAGGGAGCCGAAGGGTCGACTACTGTCTGTGAGATTTGGCTTGCACGGAGAATCGGCGGATATCGAAAATTTGGGGCCCTCCCATTTTTATTTATATAAGATTATATATATGTATATGATTTTTAAATTGCATATAGACTGCGCGTACCTCAAATTTGGTCGTCGGGTCTTCAGATCCAATATAGATAATTTGAAATATTTCCTAAAGAATACTTCTCCGAATTTTTGTTGTTGGAGGAGTCCGATTTGGGGAAACTTGTATGAGTATGCGACGAAACGACCGATATTCACCGAATTGGACTTTTAAAAAAAAAATTGTTTGAAGAACTGAATCTTGAGTTCAATTTTTCTTGCTAGACCTTCTTCACTAATCCTAATTCATCATACCGAGCTCTGTTTTGAAAAATGAGAACTTGGTCTCATCCAACGGCTTCATAAAGATATCGGCAACCTGCTTGTCCGTCGGGACATAGTTGAGGGCTATGTCCTTATTCTCCACATGCTCCTGGATGAAGTGGTAGCGAACCTTGATGTGCTTGGTTCGGCTGTAGGAAACTGGATTATTCGTGATTGCAATAGCGCTGGAGGAGTTGCAAAATATAGAAATTTATCTGAACTTAAAGTTATAATCTTCTAGTTTTTTTCTTATCCATAGAAGTTGTGCGCAATAGCTACCTGCAGAGATATATTCTGGCTCTGTAGTAGATGTTGCCACACAATTCTACTTCTTGTTGCTCCAAGAAATAAGCCGTCTTCCGAGGAATTGGCACGTCCCAGAAGTGCTTTTCGTGTCATCCCTGCTTCCTGCAAAATCAGCATCTGAAAAGCGAATTAGTTCGACGTCATTACTTCTTGGGTACCATAAGCCAAGATTCGGTGTACCCTTAAGGTATCTTAAAATCCGCTTTACAGCGACATAATGAGATTCCTTGGTGTTCACCTGATATCTAGTACAGACACATATTGAGAACATTATATCTGGTCTACTAGCAGTTAGGTAGATCAAGTGACCAATTATTCTTCTATACTTGGTTTCATCAAAAGGTTTCCCTTTCTCAACCTTGTTCAGAGACACAGTTGAACCCATTGGTGTCCTCATAGAGGTTGCGCTCTCCATTCCGAATTTCTTAAGAATCTCCTTGGTGAACTTCGTCTGAGAGATGAAAATCCCATCTTCAGATTGCTTCACCTGAAGTCCTAAGAAATACTTCATCTACTACTCATTTCAAACTTCCCTTTCATAAGTTTGGAAAACCTTTTGCAAAGGTTGTCTTCTGTAGAGCTAAATATGATGTTGTCTACATTGATTTGCACTAGCAAAATCTTGCCTTTAACTTCCCTAAAAAATAGTTTCTTGTCTATCTTTCCCCTTGTGAACTTGTTCTCAATAAGAAATCTAGACAACATCTCGTACCAAGCTAGTGGAGCTTGCTTTAAAATATATAGAGCTTTATTTAAAAAGAAAACATGATCGGGGAATTTAGAGTTTGTAAAACCTGGGGGTTGTGCTACATATACATCCTCTTTCAGATCCCCGTTCAGGAATGATGACTTCACGTCCATTTGGTAGACAGTGAAGACTTTGAGGGAAGCATATGCAAGAAACAACCTGATCGCTTCGATCCTTTCCACTAGAGAAAAGGCCTGGTCGAAGTTGATTCCCTCTTCTAGTCAGTATCCTTGAGCTATAAGCCGGACTTTATTCTTGATGATTACTTCGTTCTCGTCCAGCTTGTTTCTGAATATCCACTTGGTGTCTATCACATTTTCTCCTTCGGGCCTGGGTACCAGCTCCCAGACTTTGCATCGTTCAAACTGGTTGAGCTCCTCTTGCATTGCCATTATATAAGAGGCATCTTTGTTCGCTTTCTTGAACATCTTTGATTCAACCTGAGACAAAAAACTTAGATGCAAAACTTCATTTGTTGTACCTCTTCTAGTTCTCACACCGTCGCCTATCTCTCCAATGATTAGATCAGCTGAGTGATCTCTTAGGTTTTGGAACCCTAGATTCCTTACCCTCTCTCCAGCAGGCTCTGTAGCATCTTGTGCAGCCTTTATGGGTTGGCGCTTATTCCTCTAGAGGTTCTTCATCCACCAAACCTGGATCGACGATCTTTACTGAGCTTGGATCGTCTTCCTTGACAGCTTCATCCAAGCTTAGCTCCTTGAACCTAGTACCTGCATCTACACTAATAACACTAGATGAGATGCTATGGAGCAGGTTTGTCTCATCAAATACAACATTTATAGACACTTCTACCACCAGGGTTTTCTTATTAAAAATACTATATGCCTTACTATGGCTGTTATATCCTAAAAAAATACCTTCAAAACATTTTTCACTAAACTTTGTGCGGTAATACTTCCCATTATTAAGTATAAAGCATTTGCTTCCAAAGATTCTAAAGTAGGACACAGTCGGTTTTCTGCCCTTCAATAGCTCATAGGGGGTCTTATGGTAGTTTTTGTGTATTTGTGATATATTCCTTCTCACTGCTACTCCATATTGTTGTGGAGTGTGTAGGGAGGAAAACTCATGAAAGATACCTTGACATTCACAGAACTCTGTCATGGCACAAGACTCAAATTCTGTTCCGTGATCACTTCTGATTTTGACAACTGAACAGTTCAATTCGTTCTGAATTTGCTGGACAAAATTAGTGAAAGAATTGAAGGTGTCTGACTTGTGTTTCAGAAAGAACACCCAAGTAAAACATGAGTAGTCATCAACAATTACTAACGTATAGACCTTACCTCCTAAGCTGTGCATATGCATAGTACCGAATAAGTCCATATGACGCAAGTATAAGCTTCGTGAAGAATCTTTTTCTACATTACCCTTGAAGATAGCCCGTGTCTGCTTACCCATTTTACAGGAGTGACATGCACTCTCTTTAAGGCACGTAATGCAGGGGGCATCACGCACAAAGTTGTGAGAAAATACCATATTTATAGTTTTGAATTTAATATGTGCTAATCTCTTGTGTCATTGGTCATAGAGAGACGCACTACTTTTGGACATAAAACACACTATGGTAGAATTGTCTAAGCAAAGGAAATTTAAACAGAAAATATTTCTGCTCCAAGTTCCTGTTAAGACCATCTCCAAATTTGCAGACGATTTTATCAAACACTTGTCCTTGCAGAACTCAACGATAGAGCCTTTATCACATAGTTGACTTATGCTTATAAGATTTTGGTGTAATCCTTTAACATAAGCTACGTCTTTGAAAGAGACTATGCTGTTGGAAATCAAACCATAACCTTTCGTTGTTCCCCTATCTTAACCTCCAAAGATGACTTTTGATCCGTCTTTGACTGGGGTATAATCACGCAAAAGGCTTCTTATCCCGGTCATGTGCCGAGAGCATCCACTTTCCAAATACCAGATCGGAGTTCTATTGGTCTTTGGACATACCTGTAAAAATAGATCAATCCATTTTGATTTTGTCCAAATACTCTATTTCGGTGTCACTTCTGATTTTGACCACTAAGAAGTTGAGTTCATTCTGAATTTGCCGAACAAAATTAATGAAAGATGCGAAGGTGTCTTACTTGTGTTTCAAAAAGAACACCCAAGTGAAACGCGAGTAGTAATCGATAATTACAAACGTATAGACCTTATCTCCTAAGCTGTGAATAGTAATTGGACTGAATAAGTCCATTGGAAGCAAGTATAAGCTTTGAGAAGAATCTTTCTCAGAAATACCCTTGAATGTAGCCTGTGTCTGCTTTCCCATTTGACATGAGTGACATGGAATCTCTTTAAGGCTCTTAATGTTGGGGGAATCACGCACTAAGTTGTGAGTAAATAGCATATTTAAAGTTTTAAAATTAAAATGTGCTAATCTCTTGTGTCATTAGTCACAGAGAGACGCACTACTTTTTGCCAAAAACACACTAGGTAGAAGTGTCTAAGCAAAGAAAATTTAAACAAAAACTATTTCTGCTCCAAGTGCCAGTTAAGACCGTCTCCAAATTTGTAGATGATTTTATCAGAAACTTGTCCTTGTAGAACTCAACGATGTAGCCTTTGTCACATATTTGACTTATGCTTATAAGATTATGGGTGTAATCCTTCAACATAAGCAACGTCTATAAAAGAGACTACGCCATTGAAAATCATACCATAACCTTTTTTTTGTTCCCCGGTCTGAACCTCTAAAGATGACTTTTGGTCCGTCTTTGACTGCAGTATAATCACGCAAAAGGCTTCTTGTCCCGATCATGTGCCGAGATCATCCACTGTCTTAATACCAGATCGGAGTTCTATTGGCCTTTGGACATTCCTGCAAAAATAAATCAGTTTACCTTAGGAACCCAAACGTATTTGGGTCCTTAGTTCCTAGTCAGCATACCCCCCTAGTTACATTAGCCTTGTGAGTGGTCGGTCTCACATAGCTAACTCTAGGAGTTACAAGATTGGCAGGGTTATACCAATAATCTGCGCTAAAATGACTAATTTTGTCGCAGCACCAACAGTCAAATCTTTGTACCTTCGTTTGTACTCTTGCTTTACCCTTTGAACGTTGGGTCTAGCAGGGGTAGCATTATTAGAGGTGGAGGCCTCCTGGTTGCAGCATACACAGGGGCTTCCCATCTCCTTAGCCTTAGGCATAGCTGATGTGGCTTTTTGTGCCTTCTTATTGTTATGGACATGCACATATGGAGCATAACTCTTCATCTGGATTTCCTCCAACAGTTCCTTGAACACGCTAGCACCAAAGTCACGGGGATGGGTCCATCCTTGGTATCTATTCTTGGGCTCTACATGGGTAGACCTAACATGATGACCATAGGACGACTCAAAGTCAAACTTGTTCATCGGAAAGATTACTTTCCTGAATGAAGGTTGATCCATGGGTTCCTTCCCATTTTCTTTGGCACTAGCCTTATTAGCATCCTTACCTTTTCCACGAACATGGACAAGACCACTACCCTTCTTCTGAGTATAGAACTCATCAATGATAGGCATAACAGTCTTTGGTTGGGAGTAGCTCTCAACAAGTTTTCTCTCCACCACAAACTTTTCTTGCAGCTCATCAAGATGTTTTCATTTCAGAATTAATATCTCAGTGGATCCCTTGAGTTCCTCTTTCAGGGAGTGGACTTCATCTCTGAGAGGAAGCAATTTTGCAATTTCTTCCTTCAGCTCAATTTCCACTATCTTGAGGGAGGAAATCTCCTTAACTTGCTTTCGGAATACCTTATGACATTTGTCAAAAACCTTTAAGAGGTGCTCGTGCTGAGCCATCAATTCTGATTTGTTCTCATCTGAAGAGTAGTCTTCATGACCATTGGTGGAGGTTTCAGATTCTGAGAGAATGGTGTGCGAGTTTACCTTCCTGTGGTACTCTAAGTCACCCACTTCTTTGTTAGATTGAGCTATAAGCCCAAAGTAAGCTTCTTCGATTTCAGAACTTGACTCGCTCGAGTCACTGTCACTGAGATTCTTCGACTTCTTGGCGATGAAGCTCTTTTATTCTTTCTTCTTTCCTTTGAAGGGTCTCTTCTCATCCTTCTTGGAGTTGTCCTTCTTATTATATGGACACTCCGCGATCATGTGACCAGATTTATTATAACAGTAGCAAAGTACGTCAGTGGAAGAAAATTTACTAGGTTTCTATTTATAATTGTCCTCCTTGTTGTAGCTTTTCTTCGTACGATCACCATCATGATGTGATCTTCTGTAATCAGAAGAGGAAGACTTATTCTTCATTTGTCTCATCTTACTCAGCATCTTCTTAAACTGCTTCGAGATTAATGAGAACACTCCGTCTGATAGCTCGGAGCCTGATGTGTTGGGCTCAGAGTCTTGCGGAGTGTCAGGAGCTCGTGTCCTTATGGGTGACACAGCTTTGGACTTACTTGAACCATCAACCTTTATTGTTGTAGACTTCTCTTTGCTTGAATATCGGTTGGTTTGCTCCTCCTTCTTTCTGGTGTTCATTTGGAGTTCATATGAGAGCAGCTTTCCGAACAGGTTTTGTGGATCTATCTCTGGCAGCTTCCCAAATTCTCTAATGGCAACCACCTTGGTGTCCCATTCCTTAGTCAAGGATCTAAGGAATTTGCCGTTCAGTTCACCATGAGTGAATTCACGATCATAGTTCCTAAGGTCGTTGACTATCTTGAAAAAGTTCTCAAAACTATTAGCTATGGAGTCATTGCCACCTTATTTAAAGGCTTCATACTCCTGATTCAACAACGATCTGCAATCGTCTCTCACTTCTTCAGTCCCTTCCATAAGTTCAACCAGGTAGTCCCACGTCTCCTTGGCAGATTTTTCAGTGGAATAGATTCTGGAGCATTGAGTCGTCCACTGCACTAGCTAGTATATTCTTTGCCTTCTTGTCCAGGGAGACTACGGCAATCTAAACCTTAGTGAGATCCATCATCTTTTTGGGAATCTGAATTGCTGAATTTATAGTTGAAGCTTCTGTAGGGATGTGTGGTCCTTCTTCCACGATCTGAAAAATTCTCGGATATGCAGCCTCCATGTAGAACCGTACTCTTTCTTTCCACATGGGAAAGTTCTCTTTGGTGTACACTGGTAACTTCAAGGAAGACATATCTTTGCTTCGATCCATGGTGACTGCGTGGAATCTCTTAGATCAGGAATCTTGATCAAGGTGTTAGCCTTATCAATCAGAACCTTGCTCTGATACCAATTGAAAGTATCTAGCGTCTACCTAAATCACCTAGATGGGGGTGAATAGGTGATGTTTGCATCTTTTTGCAGAATAAAAATATTTAAAAGACAAGCACACAAACACAGAGATTTTTACAGTGGTTCCCCATATTGGGTACGTTCACTATCCCGCCTCGCCTATCCACCACAAAGGGTACAAATCGGCTACTTCACCAAAATCAGATTTCATCAAATCTTACACCTCGGAGTCGCAACTCCTACATCTCGGAGACGAAGCTCCTACCACTCAGAGAACAAACTCTCCTACAAATCGATCCACAAACCGAATCTACACACTCGATCCACAACCGGGTCAACTCTCTCGATCCACAAAAAGATCTACAACCTCGGATAAAAATCTCCTACAATATTCAAAAGAAATTACAATGCAACACACGATTTGAATTTTGATCTGACGTTCTTTGAAGGTTGGATGTTGAATCCTGGAGAACTCAGTAAAACTTGAAATCTTTGGATCTTGAAATTTTGATCTTGAATCTTCAACCAATAAGGACTGGAGAAAATTAGATCTTAAACGAGGAAGCAATCCAGTCAAAGAAGTCGGTTTCTAAGAAGATTGCTCATTGTCGCGGCCGATCGGAAGTAAATCGCGAAAACCAGAGTATGTGGCCAATGATTGCTATTTCTGGAAAGAGTGAAAATTGATTTGAGAAAATAAATTTTTAAGATCCATTGTCATTTCGATATTACTCTAGGTATTTATAGAGGGATTCAAAATGAAACGGCTATAAAAGATTTCCAAAAATGAAACCTAAAAAGCATTGTACATAGTCGACCGAACCCGTGACAGGAGTAAGAAATTTTTCAGAAAAATGACCTAAGTCAAATTCGTCGAGTATCATAATGATACTCATCGAATACATATTGATATATGACGAAAAAGACTTAGACAAAACATCACAGGTCGGCTGGTCACTCAACGCCTTTGTGACGAGTCATACTCAATGAATTCGTCGAGTATCACCTGGCACTCTCGACGAATTCGTTGAGTATAGGTGAAATGACTTGACGGACTCAACGCTGTTGCACTCAACGCTTTATGCTCACTCAACCCTATGAGCTCTATTTGTCGAACATCTTCGAGTTAACTCAACTCAGTCAACGCTTTGATATTCGACGAATTAGACTTAGAAAAATCTAGAGAAGTAGTGTCGACTAGACTCAACGAATTTGGTGTGTATCACTTAGTATATTCGACAAATTTGGCGAGTACGCACAATGATACTCGGCGAATTTTACTTAACAAATTTTTCACAAATCCAATGAATTTACCCTAAGTATATACGGTGAATTCGACGTGTATTAGTAAGTATACTCGACGAATTCAGCGTGTATCAACAATGATACTCGATGAATTCGACATAAATGTTTAACCATACTCGCCGAATTTTACTTAGGTAAAATTCCAATTTTTCTTGAGTTTGGCCCTTGACCATCCTTGAGCCTTCACTTGTACTTGGGATAGAATTACACCCCAATAGAGAAATTACACGTGTGTCAACACATTGGTCTACACAATGAGGGATTATATTGTGTAGTCTTGTATTTACCGACTCACTGTAACCTGACATTGCTATGTAGTTGGCATTGTAAACCTGCAAGTACATAACTAAAGAGAAATATCAAATACAAACTCAATTCATCTTAGTTTGACGGGACCCTTCTTCAAATCAGGGTTATTATGGATATAATACACAACATTGAGGCCCCTTTAAAGGAAGGCAACCTCGAAGTCCTTGCCGAGGAAGAACTTGGGAAGCTCGGCATCATTGCCCATCACCGTCGGGGGTCAGTACACCTCTTCGCTCCTCTGCCGAGGTGAGAAGGGTATGTTGTCGAGCTCACCCTTGATGAAGACGAGCTTCAAGAACCAATTATGGTTCTTGTTGGCTGTCTTGCATGGCTTAAATTGAGAGCCGGCCAGGAAGGCGACCCCATCATTGGTCGCGTGGTAGATGAAGAACTTCCTGAAGACCGTCAGGTTGAACTCTATCCACTTTCGGTGGAGGTAGCAGGAGAATTCCACCATTATGGCGATGGTATTCGGGTTCAGTTGGGTCGGGACAGCCACGTAGTACTTCAGGATTTGGTGAATCTCTGGCCATAGGTGGAGGCACAACCCCACCTCAAAGTACGAGATGGGGAAGCCGAGCTTATCCTCAAAGAATGAGTTGATGGGCTCGCCTTCCGCGGGTCGGCGCGCAGAGAACCCCGCGGGGATGTAGTCGGCAATAAAGTCAAGATACTCTTGCTCGGAGGTGTTTCCCTTATAGAAGCTGTACATGGCGAATTGTCGAGCACATTTAGACCTCCCGTCAGCATCAAGCCACGTCTTTCCCATTGTTTTAAAGGTTCTGGCATGAGTGGAAATGGCGAGAAGGACAATAAGAAGAGGGTTTATGTATGTAGTAAAGGTGATGGTCTTGGGGTAGGTGAGAGGGCCTATTTATATGAAACGAATTTAATGGTCAAGCCGAACGGTTAGTCCGGTTCACCGACCCCAACTCAACGACCCTGCGACCTGTCATATCCTATGGCGAGCTGAATCTAACGAGCAGCATATTATGCAGAATAAATAGGCAGTAAGATCTTATAATTGTTCAAGTCATTATAGATAGAAGTTCTCGTAATCCAGGGAAAGAAAGTACAATAATGACAAGCAGAAGAATAGTTATTCCAACACGAGAGAGCTGGGTGTTGGGGGGAGTGCCAGTAGGTTCAACTAGGGAGCCATTTCCATCTACCCCGGCCTCGTTTCCCCATCCTCAGACGTCGGCGTGGTTTGTTGAACTCGCGGACCAGCTCTAGATTCTGGTGGATGAATCGCATGTTCTCGCTGATCATGTCCATGAGCGGGGTGGGCGAAATCATCATGCTTGCCGAGCTGCACTTCACCTAGTCCGCAAGTAGCATGTAGTCCCGCTCTAGTTCCAACATCCTCTGTTCACTAAGATCGTTCTCCTCCTAGATCCTGCACAGCGCGATTCCCTGTTTCTTCAAGACTTCAACGACTCGCCTCCTCAGCTCGGCGGAGTCTAGCGAGATGTCCAGGAATTTTTCTATCGCACTAGGGGAAGGAGGTGGTGAATGGCGTGTCAGCTCAGAAGATTCTTCCGCCTTGGATTTGCCAGGGATACCTACAAGGAAAATTAATCTCGGTGAATGTATAATAGGCGAGTGCTTCAAAAGAACTACGCGAGATGGCCCTATATAAGTGGAACTTACGGGATGAGCTCGGCTGCCCCCCAAAAGATATATGTGGGGGACGGGTAAAGCTCTTACTGCGACCAGAAAGTTGAGATCCTTGGGAGATAAGCTCAAAGCTTGGAACAGGGATATCCCGGGCATCTCCTCTCGCAAGTGTAGCAGCAGGTATGGGTTACTGAGAAGGTGCGCGAGCTTGAAATTTCAGCCTCAGTGAGTCTAGCCTCGTGGTCCTAAAGGGGGGAGATTGTCCTCACAGGCGAGTAGCAGAAGGAGTTTTACGTCGCGAGTCATCGTGGGGGGAGCCAGCTCAAAGTGTGGAGGCTTCGCCGTCAATCTGATGACTACCCGGGTCGGTAAGAATCTCGATGATTCCCTTTTCTTTGTGTTCGGGAGCTGGCCTAGAGGAAGAAGCGAGTCCATGATCTGGGGTGGAGGCCAGATCACGATAGGTAGACTAGGAAACTTTTGGAGCTGACTTGGCCTTTTTGGCAGGCAGAGGATTAGGAGGCTCGCACGGCAAAGCGTTGGGAGACATAGCGATCAGGCTGGTAGCACGAGCGGTGTTGATCCTGCGAGCACAGTCCAGCCTCTCTTGGAGCTCTTTGGAAAGAGGCATCTCAACATGGTTAGAGTAAGGGGAATGAAAAAGGTTGCCCAGGTACGCGGGCGCATATATATAGCCATTGGTGGATCCCACTAAAAAATTCTCTCTGGATCTTGCTGCACTCGCCATATTTTACAGGGTTGGATATTTCTTTCTGAGCTTGGGGCAACCTCGCAAAGAGCAGGGATTATGTACAACCCCATATCCGGCGAGTGGGGATCGATAGGAGCGAGACTAGCCAAGACCGGCGAGCCGGGCCCCTGGCATCGATCCCACTCGACGCCTTCCAATGGAAAAAAATTCCACTCGATGCCTTTTGCCTCGACGTCGAGTGAGCCTGGGGTGGAGAAAAATAGGGGCGAGTGGAGCAGAAGTCTCACACTCGCCCATAGATCTCGATAGGCCATTAACGATTGGGGTAATTCATGCCTGCATTCGCCTAGTGCCATAGGGAGATGGCAAGTGATAGAACCATCGATCAATCACCCCCTTATGCGATTGGAGGTTTTCAAGGTCCATTTGCCTAAGTGTCGTATGATGTATTTTTTACCATTCTATCCTCATTGGCCTGCCCAAACTTTCAGAACAGCGGAGTTACGATGTTGGCAGGCCAATCTGGACTGCACATAGATGTTCAGAACAGTGGAGTTACGTTGTTTACAGGCCAATCTGGACTGCACATAGCTATTTAGAACAACGGAGGTTGGTTGTTGGCATACCATTTTTTAGAAAACTATAAATAGACCCAAGGGGGTACCTCAGAAGGCATGCATACTTATGCCCTAGTCTTCTTGTGCTTTCTGAGGTATCCCTAGCTCAGCACTTGGCTAAAGAGGGGAAACACTCTAAGATCTTCCGGGTTTGTGGTGGGACCTCCATGCTGGATCCTTGGGTCTGTTTCTAGTTCTAAGTCTCTAGCTGTTTGAGATTGTGAGGGAGAAGAAAGTGCGAGATCACCCCTTCCCCAAGGATTTGAACTCCACAGAAGCCGATGTTTGGTTTCAACATATAGTATCAGCACTACCCATCATAAAGTCATGTTTTAAAACGAATGTCGTAAGTCTATTATACCAAGCACAAGATGCTTGCTTTAATCCATGCAAGGCTTTCACTAGTTTGTATACATGATCTGGGTTATTAGCATTCTTGAAGCCGGGTGGTCATCAACATACACTTCTTCTTTAATGTACCCATTTAGGAATGCGTTCTTAACATCCATTTGATACAACTTTTTTTGCTTAAAGCTTGCAAATGCAAAAAAATATGAATGGACTCAAGATGTGCAACCAGCGCAAAGGACTCCTCAAAGTCCACGCCTTTGATTTGGGAGTATTCTTGAGCGACCAATCGTGCCTTATTTCTAGTTATCCTAGATTCCCGATCAAGCTTATTTTAATACACCCATTTTAAGCCTATAATTGGATTGTTATCAGGACGCTCCACTAATGTCCGAACTTTGCTTCGCTCAAATTGATTCAATTCCTCGACCATAGCCAAGAACCATGACTCATCATTCAATGCTTCAGAGATGTTCTTTGTTTATATTTCAGATATAAAACATAAGTTTGAGAAGGATTCATGCAAGGCTGAACGAGTTCTAACCCCATGTGAAGGATCTCCTATTACTAGTTATTATGGATGTTGTTTTAAACAATTTAGTGTGATGGGAGGCTTATATCCTTCAAGATGAGTTAGATAATCTACTACTTCCTCTCTCTCTCTCCATACACTCGACATCCAAAGGCACATCGTCATAAATGTCCTCCTTATTTTATCTAAGTTCTGCATTTGGTGTATTCTCATCAAAGTGAACATGAATGGATTCTTCTACAACCAAGGTTTATTTATTATATACCTTATAGGCACGACTTGTGGAGGAGTATCCTAAAAAGGTGCCTAGGTCATATTTATCATTGAATTTTCCTAAGTTATCCTTGGTGTTAAGAATGTAACACAGGCAGCAAATACTCGAAAGTGGGACACATACGACTTTTTGTCATAATAAAACTCATAAGGGGTGCGCTTAAGAATAGGGCGAAGCATGATCCGGTTCATCACATAATATGTTGTGTTGACCGTTTCAACCCAAAAATATCGAGGCAAGCCAAACTCGGCAAGCATTGTGAGTGCTAATTCCAGAAGCTTTCAGTTCTTCCTTTATACTATGCCATTTTGTTGTGGAGTTCATGGGGCAGAAAATTCATGTCGAATTTCTAGGTTGTTACAGAAATTAGTAAAATTTTCATTCTCAAATTCCCCCCGTGATCAGACCAAATGCATTTTATTTTTAGTTCAATTTAATTTTGTAGTCTAATGCTCAGATTGGAAAATTCAAGAAATGCATCAAATTTATTAGCATAAAAATAGTCCAGCAAAAACAAGAGTAGTCCTCAATAAGCATAAAAGTATATCATTTTCCTCCTAGACTACAAATGCTCAAAGGACCAAACAGATCCATGTGAATCAGTTTTAGTGGTCTAGATGAGGAAATATCATTTTTGCTTTTAAACGAGGATTTTACAAATTTACCTTTTTGACAAGGTGCACATAATGCAGTCAAACTACCACTTAACTTTGGAAGTACACGGATTAGTTTTTATTTTGATAGTTTGACTATTAGTTTGTGTAACACCCCTATCCGTCACATAGCATATAGCAGTAGGTCCGGCCGGGGCCCGACGCCATATACGACAGACAGACCGATTGGTTACTCAATGAAACCATTAACCAATACACACGTCCTATACAGAGCATCTAGCGGAAGTAATTTTATTAAGTTGCAAGAGAAAAAACCCAGCATAAGCACGAATGTCCACCAACAAAACCCAGTAGAAATGAAGTACAAAATACACAAATGTACTGGCCTTATGGCCTTACAACAGTTCACTTAAATAAATAGTGTTTTACAAACTTCGGCTCGCAGGCCGGCCACACATGATTTAAATAATTAAACAAACAAGGCCTTTGAGGTCCGGCTTAGCAACTTGGGCTTTGACCCGCTATTTGCCACTCAGCTCCGCAGCACCTGTAAGCACAAATCACCGCAATGGTGGCAAACAAGAATAACGGTCAGCTAAAGCTGACCAAATTATAACGATTCCGCCCCCAAACTCGGGGCGGCAAAGCTTCTTCCCTGCACTTGTTTGCATAGAAAGTAAAATAGTGAATACGCACATCATCACAGGTGTAGGCTCACACGGCCACACACCCCATGCTCTCAGGGCACTAACTCGGTGGACCCGGTCATAATCACTGTCTCACCACCATCACTTGGACAACAAATCTCATGAGCATTTTTAGTATTTTCAGTCTAAGCCTAAGACTTGCACGACTATGCCAATGGCCAGTCCCTTTTTCAGGTATCTGACACCAAACCACATAGCCCGGGTCCGGTTCCACAAGCCTGTTGCTCACGCCGCATTGTCAATCTTAAGACAAGCGCGCGGGTCAAGCTTCGCCAGATCTCAAATCTGTTCACACAAGCACATAACCCAGTTATGTTCAAGGTTGGCTCCCAGGCAACCAAGATGGTAGAAATGCATTTCCGCCCAGTTTTTTGGGTGCGCCTTAGGGTTAATCCCCAAGGATCCCTGTTGCAATCTACCACATAGAAACCCGAAAACAACAAATGCTCGGAGTCTTCTCCGGCCAACAATGCATAGCAAAACATCACCGATTAAGACCAACATGTCCGGGTAGGCTTCACACACCATGTCTATGTCTGCACTACGATTCCAGAGTCTAAACAAGGGGTACTTTACATATCTACCCCAAGGAACACCGCAAACTCGCCGCACACTCGCGGGAGAGGGTTTTCCCATGCAAAAGAAGAATAGCTTCACATGCTCAAGATGAGAATTGTTACCCTACCATTTCTCTCCTGCGCCATGATGATCCAGTAGGATGGAAAGCACCGTATTGGCCTCGCCTTCGCGGATCTCGACTCGGATCGAGAATCGGAGCTCTGAATCTCCACCGGCAGCCGGATCTCCCTCTTCTTTCTTCCTCCTTGCTCTCCCTTCTCTCTAGGATTTAGAAAGAGAAAATCCAAGTAGATTGAGGGTTTTTAAGCCCTATTCCCGGGTATATCCCAGCAAGAACAGCACTGAACCATTAGATCCCAAAATAAGGAAATGGGCGGCCACGATTCGCACTTAAAATGAACTTCCTGGGCCGAACACGGCTTGCGACACGCCCGTGTCCAAGTCCGTGTACCTCAATCGACACTGAAACCGTCATGTCCCAAAGGAATACGGGCACTCAACATGCCCGTGTCCGGATTGACACGCCTGTGTCGCCCAGTACACGCCCGTGTAGCTGGGCATGTTCCTCCAATGGCATAGGTCCAAAACGTCCAGAGCACGACACGGCCATGTGACACACCCATGTCACATATCGTGTGCTAGACATGCCCTGGGACATGCCCGTGTCCCAGTCCGTGTAGCTGCCTTAGCACAACTCGCCAAATGACCCAAGCAGGATGATGACTAATTTTAGTCATCACTTTTTGGGTTTTTTGAGTTTAATTATCCTAGGATTATGTACTAAATTTATATATTTTATGTATGATATAGTTTAATATTTATATAATATGATCAAATTTGTTATGTTGCATTGAGTTTTTATTTTTATTTTGATGTTGTTTTATTTCATGTTTGTGTGTGTGTTTGTTTGTTTGAGTGATGGGTATATTATTGCATGCATGGTGTTATGTTTTTATTTTAATGTTACATGCTTAGTTACATGTTTTATCTTATAACATAGTTAATGTTTTATTTATTTTTTGTAGGTACACATGCTGCCCGGCCCTTCAATATGGTGCAACCCGAGCTCCTCTCCAAGTCCAGCCCAACATGAAGCCAACCTTAGCCCTTCCATTTGGATGCAAGCAACCCAAGCACATGGTGCAGCCCACTTAAAGCAACCCACCTACCCTACTCGAGCCCCTCATAAAGCCCACTATTGGAGAACCGATCAGCCCAAACCCGAGCCCTCCTCTCCAAGAGCATCCCTCTTCACCATGCATGGCCAGCCACTCACATGCATGAACCTTGCCACCTTTGCATGGCCGGCCTCCCCTCTCTCTCCCCTCTTTTATTTCTTTCTCCCCACTTTATTTCTCATTCATTCCCCCTCTCTACTTTATATTTTCCACTTGCATTTCCATAAATTACATGCAATGAATCCCCCCTCTTCTCTCACCACCTCATTTAATGTCATACATGCACCTTCCACCTTGCATGGTCGGCCACCCCCTTGTCTCCCCCTCTTCATTTCATTCTAGAATCTTCCCTCCTCATCTATAAAATTCACCATGGTCTCATGCTTTAGAGAGGAATTTTTAGAGAGCAATTGGAGAGTATAAGTCAAGAGAGCTTTTGTTTCATTGTAATTTTATTTCTTAGTTTACCTTGTTGCAATCTCATTTCATTTAAGTAATATAGTATCATTTTGTTTTAGCATTGTGTACTCTTTCATTTAGTATCAATAAAAATGAAATTTTATTCTCTTTATATTGTTGTTTCCTTTTCCAATATGCGTAGCTAATCTTCTTTTAGCATTTGATCATGAGGATCCATGATTTGAGATGAGAATTCTTTTTACTTTGTAATTTTATTTTTGATAAATTTCGCTCGATCCCTCTTTGATTTATTTTCTGTCGACTCCGTATTTCTGGTATACGGTAGTTGGCCTTTGATCTCATTTCATAGTAGTCGAGAGACTCGTTGATTTGAAAGATCACTCAAAGAAGGAAGGAGTTGCACATAATCCTAGAGATAGGATGACGTAAATCCTCCAGATTGGAGTCAAATCCAATAGTGCGGATCACCTCGATAATGCAACTTTAGGCATCTTTGATTTGTAAATAGATTTCAATCAAAGCATCTATAAGTTAAGAGACTTAATGCTCTAGCGAGATTTTGTCTTATTTTCGGATCCGTCACGGTCGAGTTTAATTCGCAATTATAAAATTATATTATTATTTCTCTTATCTCTTTTCATGGTGAATCATAGATCAAATACTATCTTTTAATCCATAGTTTAGTTTTAATTTCGTTTCTGTTTAATTTTAATTTTTCAAAACCCCCACCAGCAATCGTACGGTAGGATAATAGTTGAAGCATGAGTAATAGTACTTGACAGCCCCGAGTCTTAAATATGACCTTGGTACTACAATTCGATAGGTACACTTTCCTCTTCGGGTTGATAGTCGGTTCATCCCACCACGTTTTTGGCGACGTTGCCAGGGACCTTCTTCGTCAATATTTTGAAAACGCTTTCGCTATTACTTCTGCAAAAATCCAAAAAAAAATTCATTATCTTTCTCGTATTCAAGTTTTTATTTCCTTTCTTTTCTTCCCTCCATTCTGTTTCATTTTTTTGTGCATGACCCGCACGAATCCGTCGCTACTTATTTATTCGGACCCAGAAATCGAACGCTCCTTTCGGAGACAACTACGATTCGGGGATTCAACTTCTCAAACAGCGGTTGAGTATTCCGACGGTGATTATAATTTTAATTCTAAAATGGGAGATCCCAACCCAGAAATGGCTCAGCAAAGGACCATGTCTGATTATGCTCGACCCAACCTGGAGGGTAAAGAAACAAGTATTGTTCGACCTGCAATTGCGAACAATAACTTTGAGCTTAAGCATAGCATCATACAAACGGTGCAGCAATATGTATAGTTCGACGGATTACAAGATGAAGATCCAAAATTACATATTGCTAGTTTTCTTGAAATCTGTGACACCTTTAAAATCAATGGTGTTTCAGACGATGCAATTAGGCTAAGACTTTTCCCCTTCTCCCAAAGGACAAAAGCCAAACAGTGGTTTAGTTCTCTTCTAAGAGGATCAATCACTACTTGGAACATTTTAGTCGATAAATTTCTTGCTAGATATTTCCCTCCCGCCAAAACTGCTAAATTAAGAAATGATATAACTTCTAATTCTCAAATTGCTTCTGAGACACTCTATCACACTTGGGAGAGGTTCAAAGAACTTTTTAAAAGATGCCCTCATCATGCTCTGCCTGTATGGTTACAGGTTCAGACATTTTGTAATAGGCAAAATCAAGAGATTAAGCAAATGATAGATGCCGCTTCCGCTAGTTCTTTGGACCGCAAAACTCTGGAAGCCGCTCTTAAGCTTATAGAGGACATGGAGATGAACACTTATCAGTGGAATTCGTCTAGGACTCGCCCAAATAAACCTGTAGGTATCTATGAAGTGGACTCTGTATCGCAACTAGCGCTGTAAGTGGAGATGCTGAATAAGAAGATATCAGAGATGACTGTTTCCTCTGCCCCTCAGGTATATGAAAATGCAAATGCTGTTGCTGCCGAGCAGGTGGATTATCTGGGGAACATACCAAGGCCTACTCAAAATAATGCTTCGAACTTTTCTGCTTCTTCTAAATTTTCTGCTCCGCCTAGTTTAAATTCTTCTTTAAACTCATATCACCCTGGATGGCGTAACCATCCAAATTTTTCTTGGAGTAATCTCGCGAATATCGCACGTCCACCGCACGATTTCACTCCACCACCACCACCACCACAACAAAATCAACATTTTCAAAAACCTTCCTCTTTGGAGGAAATGCTTTAAAAATACATAAGCACCAATGAAGCGACCAATAGAAATCTAACAGGCTCAATGAAAAATTTAGAGAATACGGTCGGTCAATTAGCAAAGATGGTTTCCGAGAGGCCACCTGGGACTCTTCCCTCAAATACTGAGCCAAACCCAAGGGAGAACGCGAAAGTGATTTCCCTTCGGAGCGGCAAAGTAATTCACGATCCCACCACAAGGGAAGAGCCAAAGGTGATTGCCTCTCCTACTGCTGAACGAATTAGTTACGAAAAATAACTAATAAAATTTTTGGAAAATAAAACTCTATTTCTGAAAATGAACAAGAAACATCTTTTTTGGAAAAAGAATAAGAAGGTTTTAAAAATAATGATCTCGAGATTTTAAAAGAATTTCCGCCACCTCCCTACCCCGCTAAACTTAGGAAAGATAAGTTAGATGATCAATAATAATGCTTTCTTGAAATGTTTAAACAAATTCATATCAATTTGCCATTTCATGAAGCGATTAGCCAAATGCCAAAATATGTTAAATATCTTAAGGACTTGTTAATGAACAAAAAGAAATTAGAAAACTTATCTCATGTTACGTTAAATGAAGAATGCTCGGTGGTCATAAAAATTCCAATCTTCCTAAAAAGATAAATGATCCGGGTAGTTTTTCGATTCCTTGTGTATTTGGTGATCTTTTTGTAAAACACGCTCTAGCAGATTTAGGTGCGAGCATCAACTTGATGCCTTTTTCATTGTTTAAAAAGCTAGGATTTTGCACTCTCAGCCCTACGCGTATGAGTATTCAATTGGCTGATCGATCGATTAAGTTTTTGTTAGGTATCGTTGAGGATGTGCTAGTGAAGGTCGACAAATTCATCTTCCCGGTGGATTTTGTCATTCTTGATATTGAAGAAGACGACGAGGTTCCCCTTATCCTTGGTCTTCCCTTCCTAGCCACCTCTCGTGCGGTCATCGATGTGAGAACGGGAAACTTTTGCTTCGCTTGGGAGATGATGAGGTGACGTTTTCAATAAATCAATCCATGAAAAATTCTTTAAAAAATGACGACTCATGTTTCTTCCTTGATGTTTTAAATGAAGACTCCTCTCTTTCTATTTCAAATGTTTCTTCCAATGATTTTTCTTCCACTTTTTTTGATTTTTCTACAAATGTTTTTGAAGACACGGTTATGTCCGCACAAGCCAACTTTGCAAATGAACCAGTGTTTAGACAAAAAATTTATGAAAATATTGTTTTTGAAAATGAAAAAGTTTTAAAGAACTCTTACGATGAACCACCCAACTTATAACTAAAACCCCTTCCCGAACATCTCAAATATGCCTTTCTTAAACAAAATTCTAAATTGCCCGTTATAATCTCGGCTTTGCTTTCTCAATCCGAAAATGATCAATTGATCGAACTACTACAAAAGCATCGCCGAGCTATAGCCTGGCAAATTTCTGATATTCCTTGCATAAGCCCCTCCTTTTGCACCCACAAAATATTTTTTCCAAAAATTCTAAGGGTGTAGTCCAACCTCAACGTCGTCTTAATCCTAATATGAAAGGGGTTGTGAAGGGAGATGTTCTTAAGTTATTCGATGCGGGGATAATCTATCCTATTTCCGATAGTAAGTGGGTAAGTCCGGTTCAGGTTGCACCTAATAAGGGTGGGATCATGGTAGTAACAAATGAAAATAATGATTTAATTCCAACTAGGACAGTAACAGGATGGAGGATGTTCATCGATTATCGTAAATTAAATGATGTCACTCGTAAAGATCACTTCCCCCTTCCCTTTATCGATCAAATTTTAGAACGCTTATCCAGGAATAGTTTTTATTATTTTCTCGACGGTCTTTCGGGATACTTCCAAATCCCTATCGCACCCGAGGACCAAGAGAAGACAACATTCACTTGCCCTTTCGGAACTTTTGCCTTCCGTAGGATGCCTTTCGAGCTATGCAACGCACCAGCTACCTTTCAGCGGTGCTGACCATTTTCGATAAATATGTAGAAAACATTATGGAAGTGTTTATGGACGAATTCTCGGTTTTTGGCGACTCGTTAGAGTTATGCTTAAAGAATTTAGGAGAAGTTTTAAAATGCTGCGAAGAAACAAATCTAGTTTTAAATTGGGAAAAGTGCCACTTTATGGTACGTGAAGGCTTAGTCCTTGTCCACAAAATTTTCGCTAAGGGAATTGAAGCTGACAAGACAAAAATCAAAGTAATTGAAAAGTTATCGCCGCCTACGAATATCAAAGCGATAAGAAGTTTTTTAGGGCATGCGGGTTTTTATCGAAGATATATTAAGGACTTTTCAAAAATTACTAAGCCTCTCACCCACCTTCTCGAGAAAGACGCTCCTTTTGTTTTTGACGATTCATGTTTAGAGGCGTTCGACTTAATTAAATCCAAACTTATAAATGCTCCGATTATGATCGCCCTAGTTTGGGATTTACCTTTTGAAATTATGTGCGACGCAAGTAGTTTTAAGGTCGGTGCAGTACTAGGACAACATATAGCTAAGAATTTCTACCCAATCTATTACGCTAGCAAAACGCTTAATTCAACGCAATAAAATTACACTACTACTGAAAAGGAACTCTTAGCTATCATTTTTGCTTTTGATAAATTCCAACCCTACATCACTCTTTCTAAGGTTATCGTTTTTAAGGATCATTCCTCTTTGAAGTACCTCCTTTCTAAATCAGATGCCAAGCTGCGTCTTATTCGTTGGATCCTATTACTTCAAGAATTCGACTTGGAGATCCGGGATAAGAAAGGAGCGGAAAATTTAGCGGCTGATCATCTTTCACGCCTAGAAATCCAGAAATTGATATTTTTGATGAAAATTTACCTATTTATTCTTTTCCGGATGAAAAAATTTTAAACATTTCTTCTTCTACCCCCTAGTTTGCCGATTTGGCTAATTATCTGGTGGCCCGCGTCCTCCCAAAAGAATACTCCTCTCAGAAAAATAAGAAATTCTATTCTGAGTTGAACTATTATTTTTGGGAGGATCCATTCCTATTTCGCATTTGTGCGGACAAGGTGGTAAGAAGATGTGTCTCCCGGGAAGAAGGTCAATAAATCTTAAAACATGTTCATGAAGGTCTGACTGGCGGGCACTTTCAAGCAAACCGCACCGCACACAAAGTACTTAGTGCTGGCTTCTATTGGTCAAGCATATTTAAAGATGCACAAATCTTTGTGGGCGGGTGCGATCGGTGCCAGCGGACTGGAAACATCTCTAATAAAAATGAAATGGAATAAAATTATTTTCTCGAATGCAAAGTTTTTGATTTGTGGGGCATAGACTTTGTCGGCCCATTTCCCTCAAGTTTAGGAAATAAATACAATTTAGTCGCCGTAGATTACGTCTCTAGGTGGGCGGAGGCCTCAGCTTTACCAGGTAATGACGCTTGCGTAGTCATAAATTTCTAAAAAAAAAATATTTTCTCGTTTTGGTTTTCCTCGAGCGATCGTTAGTGATAGGGGGAGCCACTTTTGTAACGCCCAACTAGCTAAGGCTTTAACTAAATATGGCGTTACGTATAAATTATCCACCGCTTATCACCCCCAAACTAACAGTCAGATCGAGGTAGTTAATCGAGAACAAAAAAGAATTTTGGAAAAAACTGTTTCTACTTCTCGTAAAGATTTGTCCTTAAAATTAGACGATGCTCTTTGGGCGTATCGGACAGCGTACAAGACCGCCATCGATTGTACTCCTTTCCGATTGGTCTATGGAAAATCGTGTCATCTTCCGGTAGAAGTAGAACACCGAGCGTATTGGGCGATAAAATTTTTTAATTTCGATCCGCTCTCAGTCGGCGAGCATAGGAAAAATCAATTGAATGAACTCGATGAATGGAGAGCGTACGCTTATGAAAATAACAAACTTTATAAAGAACGCACGAAACTTTATCACGATAAGAACCTGTGCCACCCTAAAACGTTTAAACCAGGCGATCAGGTTCTTCTTTTTAATTCGCATTTATGTCTCTTCCCTAGAAAACTGAAATCTCGTTGGTCTGGACCTTTTACGGTCAAACAGGTTTTTCCTTATGGCACTGTGCTACTCTCGCACCCGGATAAGGGTGATTTTAAATTAAATGGCCATCGCTTAAAGTTATATTTTTCAAATGATTATGTATCTCCTGCTGCGGAATAACTTTAATTTATATCGTAATGTTTTCTTTCATGGAACTTTCTTTTATGTTGGACATTTTGTTTTATTCTAAGACTTTTATTATTATTATTCGAACTTTAAATTGTTGTAATAAAGAACAATCTTGGGCACCTGCCCACGGACTCTATTTTTCTGCTTTTATTTTGCTCTTCCTTCCGGAGGCAACCCAAGCAAGTTCATGATCGCCGCTCAAACGTTGCTGATTTCAAAATAGATCAAGTAAAGTCTGCTGATGATCAAGTGATATAAAGCGCAAGCATGGGGGAGCGACATCCACTTTCGTCCTCATTACCCCAGGGAAGTCCTGTTCTTTTTTATTATTATTATTTTTACTTTCCTGCACTTTCTCTTTTTCTCTTTCTCCTCCTCTTTCTCATTTTTTCATTGAGGGCAATGAAAACGCTAAACATGGGGGAGGGGTTTAGGTTATTTCCTTGTTTCCACTTTTCTTTTCGGAATTTTGAAAATCGTTTTCTTTAGCTTTATCAAAAATCCAAAAAAAATTAGAAAATCCAAAACCCAAAAATATAGAAAAATCAAAAATCCAAAATAAAAAACTTTCAAAAAAAAAATCTACTTGAAAATCAAAATCAAAAATTATTTTCTATCTTTATTTTTATGTTTTCTCTAGTGGTGTGTATGCCCTTGCGGTCCTTTAGTTCTAAGTAGAATTTCATGAATAGGTTTCTTAAATCTCCTATTCTAGCATAGCTTAGTTTACTAGTTTCTTGTTCTTAAATATAGACATCCATTTTTACGTTATAGGTTAGCAATTTGTAGTCTTCTTTTTATTCGGTTAGTTGCGTATGAAAGGTTGCTAGGAAAATATTATTACTTTTTCATTTGTGGGGTAATACTTTCTTGGTGTCTAGAACTTATCCCTAGCTACTCTCGAAGCATTTGCGCTTTTTTCACGAACTTAAAAATGATTTAGGCCACGCTTTGACCCGTTTGAGCTTTTTGCCCACCAAACTATTTCACCCTTGCAAAAATTTTTTGGGCCTTTTTCCTTTTCTTTGTTTAGCTCCACTTTTTTATTTTTCACCAAAGCCAAAAATGCCCTTCCTATTGCACACTAAACTTTGAGCTTCATTTTAATAATCATTGTGTGATGGGTTGTTTCTTTTTGAAAAATGAAAAGGAATTTGTATCTTACATTTGGAGTTTTCCAAAATATTTGTGTTTCAAAAAATGAAAAAAATGAAAAATCAAAATCGAAAAAAAGGAAATGTGAAAAAGGTTATATTTGGCAAAATTTATAAAAGAAAAATATATGGCCTTGTTTTGTGTCTTTGTTTTAATTGGAAAAATGACATACTTGTCATTTCTCATTTTGGTTAAGGTTTATTTATTTTGAGCTCAACCTTGGTTTAGTGTGTCTTAGCCTTCATTTTTATCTTTGCTTTTCACTTCCTAATCATTTGCCTAAGCCAAGTCATTACGCCTATTTAAGTCCTTTTGATCTTTAGAACGTGAATTACGTAGTGGAGAGAGTGTGAACGGACAAGCCTATGGCCACCATACTTGATGAATTTCTTTGGAGGTTATCTTGAGGTGACTTAGGGGTAATTGTTATTCTAGCAACCTAGTAGTTCGTTTAATGCATCGTTTAATTAGAACGTTTACTTTTGCTTTTCATATTTTCTTAAAGTTATGGATGCTTTGTTTTAAGATTTAGAAATGTGTAAATTTTTCTTATGTTGTAATGAGATTTTTAGGTCTCCACTTTCAAGTTTTCTATTATGCACTTCTCACCCCACTAGTTGTCAACATAGAAATTAGGATAGTTTAATTTTTCATGTTTTGATTTTCTTAACTATGGAAATTAAAAAAAATAAAATATATCTTTTGCTTTCTTTTCAGTTTTTCCCTAGTTTTTATTTCTATTTTCTTGAGGGCAAGAAAATTTCTAAGCATGGGGGATTTTGATGACTAATTTTTGTCATCAATTTTTGGGTTATTTGAGTTTAATTATCCGAGGATTATGTACTAAATTTATATATTTTATGTATGTTATAGTTTAATATTTATATAATATGATCTAATTTGTTATGTTGCATTGAGTTTTAATTTTTATTTTGATGTTATGTTTTATTTCATGTTTGTGTGTATGTTTGTTTGTTTGAGTGATGGGTATATTTTTGCATGCATGGTGTTATGTTTTTATTTTAATGTTACATGCTTAGTTACATGTTTTATCTTATAACATAGCTATTGTTTTATTTATTTTTTGTAGGTATACATGCTGCTCGGCCCTTCCATATGGTCCAACTCGAGCTCCTCTCCATGTCAAGCCCAACATGAAGCCAACCCGAGCCCTTCCATTTGGATGCAAGAAACCCGAGCACATGGTGCAGCCCACTTAAAGCAGCCCACCTACCCTACCCGAGCCCCTCATAAAGCCCACTATTGGAGCAGCCCCTCAGCCCAAACCCGAGCCCTCCTCTCCAAGAGCAGTCCTCTTCACCATGCATGGCCGGCCACTCGAATGCATGCACCTTGCCACCTTTGCATGGCCGACATCCCCTCTCTCTCTCTCCCCTCTTTTATTTCTTTCTACCCACTTTATTTCTCTTTCATTTCCCCCTCTCTACTTTATATTTTCCACTTGCATTTCCATAAATTACATGCAATGAATCCCCCCTCTTCTCTCACCACCTCATTTAATGCCATACATGCACCTTCCACCTTGCATGGTCGGCCACCCCCTTGTCTTCCCCTCTTCATTTCATTCTAGAATCTTCCCTCCTCATCTATAAAAGGCACCATGGTCTTATGCTTTATAGAGGAAATTTGAGAGAGCAAGTTGAGAGTACAAGTCAAGAGAGCTTTTGTTTCATTGTAATTTTATATCTTAGTTTACCTTATTGCAATCTAATTTTGTTTAAGTAATATAGTATCGTTTTGTTTTAGCATTGTTTACTCTTCCGTTTAGTATCAATAAAAATGAAATTTTCTTCTCTTTATATTGTTGTTTCCTTTCCAATATGCGTAGCTAATCTTCTTTTAGCATTTGATCATGAGGATCCATGATTTGAGATGAGAATTCTTTTTACTTCGTAATTTTATTTTTGCTAAATTTCACTCGATCCCTCTTTGATTTATTTTGTGCCGACTCCGTATTTCTGGTATACGGTAGTAGGCCTTTGATCTCATTTCATAGTAGTCGAGAGACTCGTTGATTTGAAAGATCACTCAAAGAAGGAAGGAGTTGCACGCAATCCTAGAGATAGAACGACGTAAATCCTCCGAATTGGAGTCAAATCCAATAGTGCGGATCACCTCAATAATGCAACTTTAGGCCTCGTTGATTTGTAAAGAGATTTCGATCAAAGCGTCTATAAGTTAGGAGACTTAATGCTCTAGCGAGATTTTGTCTTATTTTCGGATCTGTCACGGTCGAGTTTAATTCGCAATTATAAAATTATATTATTATTTCTCTTATCTCTTTTCATGGTGAATCATAGATCAAATGCTATCTTTTAATCCATAGTTTCGTTTTAATTTCGTTTCAGTTTAATTTTAATTTTTCAAAACCCCCAACAGTAATCGTACGGTAGGATAATAGTTGAAGCGTGAGTAATAGTACTGGACAACCCTGAGTCTTAAATACAACCTTTGTACTATAATTTGATAGGTGCACTTGCCTCTTCAAGTTGATAGTCGGTTCATTCAACCACAGGACACGGGTATTCGACATGCCTGTGTTGAATTTTACACGCCCATGTCGGACCCGAACATGCCTGGGCTCAGGCCGTGCGTCTTAACTCAACGACTGTCAAGTGAAAGGCTTTGAGTGCCTGACACGCCCTGGGAAACGCCCGTGTCTCAGGCCGTGTTCACTGCCCCGATGACCGCTGACTGGAATTTCGTCAACCACATGACCATCGTCAAACCCGAGCACGACACGCCCTAGGACACGCCCGTGTCCCAGGCTGTGTCCCCTCTACCAAATCCAAGATTTTTCTCAAAACACCACCCGTCACTCTTTTGAGTTTCGGGGTGTTACAACTCTCTCCCTCATAAAAGAATTTTGTCCATGAAATTTCCAAAGGAAAGATACACAAAACCAAAAGCAGCACCTGAGTGAAATAACTTTGGGTACTCCTCCAGCATGGTCTGCTACCGTTCCCAAGAGAGCTCCTCCCGACCGCAATTATCCCATCGGACCTTAACTATACTGATCTCCTTGTTACAAAGTCTCTTGACTTCAAAGTCTTCGATACGAACGGGCTTGACCCTTGTCGTCAACTCTTCGTCCACCGATACTTGATCAACTACGATCACCTATGAAGGCTCTTGTACTGCCTTCCGCAACACTGATATGTGGAATACGTCGTGTAGACCACTCAACTCCACCGATAGCTTTAGACGATAAGCCGCTTCACTGATCCGCTCCAGGACCTCAAATTGTCCAAGGTACCTTGAGCTCAGCTTCTTCAAGCATCGTACCCGTGAAACACCCTTGAACAGCCTTAACTTTAGATACTCCCAATCTCCAACCGCGAATTCCACGTTTCGGTGCTTGGCATTGTAGTATTTAGCTTATATATCCTGAGCGATCAGCAAACGCTTCCGAATTGTTCGCACCAATTAAGTAGCATTTTCCACCTCTTGCTTTTTGTACAACCTTGTCTCACCCGTTTCTAGCCACGACAATGGCGTGCGGCACTTTCTACCATATAAGGCCTCAAAGGGCGCCATTTGTATGCTCGCTTGGTAGCTATTGTTGTATGCAAACTCTACCAAATATAGAAGATCTTTCCACTGCTTTCCAAAGTCTAGAACGCACATGCGAAGCATGACCTCCATCGTCCTATTGACCCTCTCGGTCTGCCCATCCGTCTGCGGATAAAAGGCTTTCCTGAACTTCAACTTAGTCACCAGCATTTGCTGCAACAACCTCCAGTCATTGGACGTAAAACGTCCATCTCTACCGTTCATGATGTTACGGGGCACACTGAGAAGTCTAACAATATTATCCACGTAAAGCTTCGCTAGTTTCTCCACTGAATCATCCTTCCTATACGGAATGAAGTGCGACACCTTTGTTAACCGATCTACGATCACCCAGATGGCGTCGTTTCCCTTTTGCGACCTTGGCAAACCATGCACAAAGTCCATCGAAATATTGTCGGACTTCCACTCCAGAATAGGCAAAGATTTCAACAAACCCCCTTGATTTTGGCACTCAGCCTTCACTAAGGCACAAGTCTGACACTTTGCCATAAATAGTGCCACATCCTTCTTGAGTCCTCGCCACCAGAACATCTTCTTTAAATCTCGGTACATCTTCGTGCTCCCTGGGTTAATTGAGTACTTGGTATGATGAGCCTCGTACATCAATTCCGCCTGTAGATTTCCCACGTCTGGGATGGATAAATGACTGTCCTTCCTTAGCAGTCCATATTCAACTGAAAAATGGGAATTTGACCCATCTGAAGCTGCATCCATGATCTCCTTCATGCTACTATCCAATTACATAACCTGCCGAATCCGATCAGTAAGGTCATACTGAACTTTCGTCCAGTTCAATAATTCTTCGGCGCTAGTCTGCTTGTCAACACAACAGATCTCTAACGCCTCCAACTCCCGAATCAACTGCTCATCATGAACCGCCAACCAGTTGGCTTGGGCGGGAGTCCTGCGACTCAACACATCCGCAACTGCATTACCTTTCCCAGGCACATAATGAATTTTGAACGTATAGTCCCCCAGGAACTCCATCCATCTCCGCTGCCTCATGTTCAGATCCTTCTGATCTAACAGTTATTTCAGGCTCTAGTGGTCAATATAAATATTGACCTTTACACCGTACAAATAGTGCCTCCACAGCTTTAGTGCAAAAATCACGGCCTCTAATTCCAAGTCGTGAACAAGATAATTCTTTTCGTGCACTTTTCGCTGATGCGAGCCATACACAATAACACTACCATGCTGCAGCAGCACGCATCCGAAACCACTGCCTGAGGCATCACTGTATATCTCAAAACCTTTGGTCCCACTCGGCGAATTTAGCACTAGCGTTGTGGTCAACCGACACTTAAACTCTTCGAACGCTTGCGCGCACTCCTACGTCCATAAAAACTTCTGGTCTTTCCTCATCAAAGTTATGAGGGGGTAACTCTATCCGCGAGAAGTTCTCTACGAAGCGCCTGTAGTAGCCGGCCAGCCCCAGAAAACTCTTGTGTTCCGCTCCCAAACGCAACACAGGCCAATCGCGTATCATAACTATCTTCGTTGGATCCACTGCAACACCCACTCTACTAGCTTTATGACCAAGGGATGCTACCTAGGATAACCCAAAACTCGCATTTGAAGAACTAGGCATAGAGATGGTTCCTCTTTAGCGTTTCCAACACCAAAAGAAGATGCTTGAAGTGATCCTCTTGCTCTGTGAGTACACCAATACGTCATCGATGAAGACGACCACAAAATTGTCTAGGTACTCCCTGAACGATCTGTTCATCAAATCCATGAACACTGATGCCACATTAGTCAGCCCGAACGGCATGACCGTAAACTCGAAATGCCCATACTTTGCGTTGAACGCTGTCTTTGGGACATCGCTTTCCCTTATCCTCAGCTGATAATAACTGGACTTAAGATCTAATTTAATTATACCGATGACCCGACCAACTGATCAAAAGATAATCAATCCCTGGGATCGTGTACTTGCTCTTTTCCATTAACTTGTTCAGTTCTCCATAATCGATACAGAGTCGCAAACTCTCTTCTTTCTTCTTAACGAAAAGTACCGGTGCGCTCAAAGGCAACGAACTTGGACGCAGATAACCCTGCTCCCACATTTGGATGAGTTGAACCTTTAGCTCTGCCATTTCCTTAGGTACTAACCTATATGGAGAGCGTGACACAGGTTTGGCACCTGGCACTAACTCAATCGTCAAATCAATATTTCGCTATGGTGGGGCTCCAGGGAGATTATCAGGGAAACACATCAGGATATTCGGATACTCCCAAGACACTATCCAATGTAGGCTTAGGCTTCGAAGCCTCCCATGGTGGCGGTAACGACGATTGCAAGTCGAACTCCTGACTCCCAAACTATAACATTGCGATACAGACTCTCTCTTCGCGCGCATCAAACGACCACTGAGCAATAACACATCTAATTTGTCCTTTACCATCGAAGGATATACTCCGATGTGCAATACAAATCCTTCGAACAAAAGGAGTGTGCAGTTCCCGTATCGAAACTATGCCCTCGTCGGATTACCAAAAGTCCAAAACAAAGCCTAGAACTTCCAATCCTAAGCTAACGCGCATAAGATAACAGGTATAAGAATCTAAGTTGCTATCAATTAAACCATACCTGACATCATGATGGTCACCCACAAGACCTTCTGCTGGCCAAGGATGTCCACTCTCCGTTGGACCGGAGTATACTGCGATGCGGTGGACTCCACTGCCTTGCTCTTCTCCTCAGATATTGCCCCCGGCTTCTTCTCGGGCATTGGGCGTCTGCTCAAACAATCCCGGGCATAGTGTCCCAGCTTACCACAATTAAAGCATGCACCCAGTGCACAACCTGTAGTCGCCCCCGAAGCACCAGATGAAGGGGCTGGACCCGAAGTCCTAGCCTTCTTGTACAACCTACGGTACCCAAATTTTGAGTAGCTCGGCATTTTGGACACCGTCTCCTTTGCACTAGAGTCTACAACTGCTCCTGCCATAGCTTTCTTTGTCTTTTGAGCACCCTCCAAACAATCTTGGGCAAAGTGCCCTTTCTTTCCATAAGAATGGCAATTGTAAGTAACCTTGCTAGTAGATGTTCTAGCTTCTTTTCTCAGCGTTCTGCGGTAGGCAGTCCTTATAGGATCTGCAGGGTTTGGTACCCTATTCACTAGTATTTGATGAGTTTTCCCCAACTCTACTTCCAAAGTTCTGGCTGACTCCACCAAGGCTCGAAATCCCAATAGCTTTGGTCTTAGCAGTAGGATACGCAACTCGATGTGTAGACCATTATAAAATCTATCGACTATAGACTGCTCGCTTTCCCACTCAAAGCCTGGGTAGCACCTTATCATAAGGAATGTCTGCGAATATTCGTCAAATGAGTGCACTCCCTACAACACAATTATGTTCATCTGCTGTACTAATGGGCCTCTAAATGTCATTTGCTCTATCACACCGCCCAGTGTTGGGGTCATCTCAGGGACAGAGGGTTGCAAATTTCTTCCATGTTGTGTGTTGTTCATAGCGAACACCGCTTCAACTACCATTCTTATGGTTTCAATAGAAGTAAGGGTCTCAGGCACGTCGCTGGGTGCAGTACTTTTCTCAGAAAGTGTGCGTTCAGACTCCCACGTGCCACTCTCGGACACCTATAGTCGTACGAAACACCAATAAGTGACCAAACAAAATTGCAAAAAGCAATTATAGGAACATGCAGGTTCCTCAAACATGTGTATTTTCATTCCTAAGTGGAAATTCATGGGTTCTTTTCATGTTATAACGATGACGCACACACATGTGCTCACCACCCCTTAAAGTGAATTCGTCCACGAATTCATTTAATCCTGACCGAAACTTGTAGTCTGATACCAAATTATAACACCCCTATCCGTCACATAGCATATAGCAGTAGGTCCGGCCGAGGCCCAACGCCATATACCACGGATAGACAGGCGGGTTACTCAATGAAACCATTCAACCAATACACACATCCTACACAGAGCATCTAGCGAAAGCAATTTTATTAAGTTGCAAGAGAAAGAACCTAGCTTAAGCATGAATGTCCCCTAACAATGCCTAGTAGGAATGAAGTACAAAATACACAAATGTACTGACCTTATGGCCATAAAACAGTTCACTTAAATAAATAGTGTTTAACAAACTTCGGCTCGCAGGCCGGCCACACATGATTTAAATAAGTAATCAAATAAGGCCTTCGAGGGCCAGCTCAGCAACTTGGGCTTTGGCCAGCTATTTGCTGCTCGGCTCCGCAGCACCAACAAGCACAAATCACTGCAATGGTGGCAAATAAGAATAACGGTCAGCTAAAGCTGACAAAATTATAACGATTCCGCCCCCAAACCCGAGGCGGCAAATCTTCTTCCCTGCACTTGTTATTATAGCAAGTAAAATAGTGAATTAGCACATCATCACAAGTGCAAGCTCACACCGCCACACACCACGTGCTCTTAGGGTACTAACTCGGTGGACCCAGTCATAACCACGGTCTCACCACCATCACTTGGACGGCAAATCTCGTGAGCATTTTTAGTATTTCCGGTCTAAGCCTAAGACTCGCACGAGTATGCCAATGGACAGTCCCTTTTTCAAGTATCTGACACCAAACCATATACCCCGGGTCCGATTCCACAAGAATGTTGCTCACGCCGTACTGTCAATCTTAAGACAAGTGCGCGGGTCAAGCTTCGCCGGATCCCAAATCCGTTCACACAAGCACATAACCCAGTTATGTTCAAGGTTGGCTCACATGCCACCAAGATGGTAGAAATGCATTTCCGCCCAGTTTTCTGGGTGCGCCTTGGGGTTAATCCCCAAGGATCCCTGCTGCAGTATACCACGTAGAAACCGAAAACAACCAAAGGCTCGGAGTCTTCTCTGGCCAAAAATGCATAGAAAAACATCACCAATCCAGACCAACATGTCCGGGTAGGCTTCACATACCATGCCTATATCCGTACTATGATTCCAGACTCTAAATAAGGGGACTTTACATATCTACCCAAAGGAATACCATAAACTCGTCGCACACTCATGGGAGAGGGTTTTCCCATGCAAAAGAAGAAGAGCTTCACATGCTCAAGATGAGAATCATTACCCTAGTGTTTCTCTCTGGCGCCATGACGATCCAGTCAGATGGAAAGCACCGTATCGGCCTCGCCTTCGCAGATCTGGACTCGTATCGAGAATCGGAGCTCCGAAGCTCCGCCGGCAGCCGGATCTCCCTCTTCCTTCTTCCTCCTTGCTCTCCCTTTTCTCTAGGATTTAGAAAGAGAAAGCCCAAATAGAATGAGGGTTTATAAGCCCTATTCCCTGGTATATCCCGGCAAGAACAGCCCTTTACTGTTGGATCCCAAAATAAGGAAACGGGCGACCACGATTCGCACTTAAAATGAACTTCCTGGGCCGAACACGGCTTGCGACACGCCAGTGTCAAGGCCGTATGCCTCAATCACGGGCACTCGACAAGCCCATGTCGGGATTGACACGCTCGTGTCGCCCAGTACACGCCCATGTAGCTAGGCGTATTCCTCTAATGACACAGGTCCAAAACGTTCAGAGCACGACACGGCCATGTGATACGCCCGTGTCACATGCCGTGTGCTATACATGCTCTGGGACACGCCCGTATCCTAGGCCGTGTAGCTTCCTTAGCACAACTCGCCAAACAACCCGAGCAAGACACGGGTATTTGACACGCCCGTGTCGGACCCGAACACGCCTAGTCTCAGGTCGTGCATCCTCACTCAACGATAATTGAGAGAAAGGCTTTGAGTGCCTGACATGCCCTGGGAAATGCTTGTGTCCCAGGCCGTGTTCACTGCCCCGACGACTGCTGACTAGAATTTCGTCAACCACACGACCATCGTCAAACTCGAGCATGACACGCCCTGGGACACGCATGTGTACTAGGTCGTGTCACCTCTACCAAATCCCAGATTTGGCTCAAAACACCACCCGTCACTCTTTTGAGTTTCGGGGCATTACAGTTTGCTCTCGGAATGACCGAGTCTCCTATACAAAATCTCTAATTCCTCATTTTTAAAAACTAAGCATTTTAAATCAGAAGAGGATATGTCCTCAAACTTAACAAAATAGACATTATGATTTCTATGCGTAGTAAGCAATACAGTGTTTGTTTTAGTGTTTAGGATATTGTAAGTATTCATAGACGTTTAAAACAACACATTTAAGCCCTTATCGCAAAGTTGATTAACAGAGATGAGATCGTGCTTTAAGCCATCAACAAACAATACATTTGAAATAAAAAAAATGCTTTGTTATCTATAGTGCCGACACCAAGAATGTTCACTTTTTGTTGTCACCAAACATCACCGTGCCCCCTTTCTTCATCTCTAGGATAAGGAACTTGTCTTTATCTCCCGTCATGTGCTTGAAATACCCAAAGTCCAAGTAACACACGTTTCCCTACTGGTAAAGATCTGGTTACCCAAGTTATTCCACATATAGTATAGGTAGTCGACTTCATCATCTAGACTTGAGTCATTTCACTTACTCCTCTCTTTAAGCACGAGCAATAAGTGTGACCAAACTTATTATATTTGACACACTTCACGTAAGCGGTGGATATAGACTTTTGTGTTGTACTTAAGCTCCTGCTATAAGACGGATGTTAGCTTCCAGGTTTATTATGTTAATCTTTTATGATTTATAAACTTCTTAACCTTCTTCGTTGAAGATGATTTATCACTGGCGGTAAGGATACCATTGGGCGGTAGCTCATAGTGTTTATATCCCATCCCGAATTTTCCATATCCCCGATACTAAATCCCCAGCAATATATTAAGAGATTTTTCGCCTACCCCAAATTTCTGGATAGCAAAGTTCTGGTCACGGATCCGTGTTTTCAAGGCAGTGTTTTCCTTGACGAGCATCATGCACCGATTAGCAAACTATTTTTTACCCTTTTCTACTTGAGCAAGAGACATTTGAAGCCTTTTCTCCATGACCTTTTTCTTGTTGGTTAGATTTTTTATTTTCGAGGAAGTCTTTGAGAGGCTTTCTTTTAGCTTAATGATCGTCTCCACTGAGTGAGTGCACTCTTGTCACTCGATATTCTCTTTTTCATATTTGATCACTTCGTTGGTTAATTTTTCTAAGTTCTTTTTTATTTTTATGTTTTTAGATTTAAAAAAAATTTCTCACGAAGCACATCATCAAGCTTATCACACAATTGCTCATAGATTTCATATAGTTCATCATAGGAAGGTGGGATTATCTTAGTGTTGCTCTAGACACTGGATTCGCTGTTGGATTCACTGTGACGTTTCCCCATGAAGCACAGATTTGCCTCGTCTTCACTACTTGAGCCGGATGTGCTTGACTTGTCAGAACCAGCATAGTCCCACGTTGACACCTTCAATATTTTCTTCTTTCTCTTATCCCAGATTTGTCTCCCATTTTCTTCCTTCTGGAGCTTCAAACACTCTCTCTTTATATGCCAAGATTTGTGACAGTGGTAACACTCAGGTACAAACTTTTCTTCATCACTATCTATCCCCTTTGACGGTTTGGTCGATCTCCTCTTCTCTTCTGTGTCTTCCTTCAGAAATTTTCTGAATTTCCCTTGCCACTTAGGATTTTTCATGAATCTTCTAAATTCTCGAACATGGAGGATCTCTTCGTCTTCATCATCGGACTCTTCAACAACCTTAATTTTTTTTTGGCTTTCAGTGACAGCTCCTTCTTCTTTAGTTCTCTTGGATACTCCTCAGCTTGTATTTTTAGTTCAAGCTCATGGGTTTTCTAGTTCCCAATGATTCTCTCAATCTTCATGGTGCTGATGTAATATTATTCGGCAATAGCAGACACTTTTGTGTTGAATCGTGGAGGCAGAGATTACAGGATCTTCCTCACCAAGTCTCCATTTGAAAATGTCTTTCTGAGAGATCTAGAGGCATTGACGATCTTCGTGAAGCGATTATACATGTAATCCACATCCTTGTCGATCTCCAACCGGACCTGTTCATATTTCAATTCCCGTCAAAACAACTTTGATTCCTTCACCTATGAGGTACCTTCATGCGTTAGCTCAAGTAATCGGCATATATCATAAGCCGTTTCACAGTTGCATATTCTATTAAATTCATTCTTGTCTAACTCACAAAAAAGTGAGTTCATAGGTTTTGCATTGATAGTATATTTAGTTTATCAAAATCATCCCATTTGTCATATGGTTTCTCCAAAACTTGATCACCTACAATGATAGTGGGTGTATTGTATTTCATTTGGATCATGGCCCACACGTTCATATTCCGTGTCATTAAGAAAATTTTCATGCACGTTCTCTAGTGGCTCACACATCCATATTGAAAGTCTTTAGTTTCAAGAGTAGCTAAATACCTAGAGGGGGTGAATAGGTTTTTCAGTCTTTTAATACTTTTTGCTTTGCTTTAGTGTGTTGTTAGTTTGTTAAGTTAGGTTTCAAGACAATCACAAACAACACACGAGAATTTTATAGTGGTTCCCATAATTATGGGTACATCCATTGTACCTCCCACCTTTGTAACAGCTTGTTCGACAAGGCCACTTCTCCAAACTCGGCTACAAAGAGCTTACAACACAGATCCCTCAAGATCTCTCAGTCTTCTCCAAGACGTACCTAAGGAACAAATCCCTACCACTCAGAGCCAGTAAAGCTTCTACACCTCAGTGATCCAAAGATCACCTACCTCAGACTTATTTCTAAGTTCTACAAATCAGGCTTGGAGGATAGCCCTAAAACTCAGATCCACTCCTGGATCCTACCTCAAATTCTCCACTTGAATCCTACCTCAGATCTACAGAAGATCCTACACTCATCCTTTATATATTAGGCATACACTCAAATAAAAAGATCCTACAGAGAGAGTAATGGTTTGTTAATGATGTTTAGACACTAGAGAAATATTCTCTATTTCTTCCTCCTTCTGTGCTAAGATAACTCAGTCCACGCTTATTCACAGCTCCAGAAAGTGTTCTTTAAGAATATTCAGCTTGAGCTTGGGAAGTAGCTACATCTAGGTCTTGCCTTTGTAGCTCCTTCTTTCTTAGAGATGTCTCTCTGAACTTGTTGTTGAGGATTAGAATGACAACAACTATCTTACTAGAAATTTCAAATCTATAGTTTTAACAACTTCTCTTGGATCTTCAACAATGTCAAGAGGAAGAAGATGAAGTTCCAGACTTTTTAAAAATTCTCAAAAGTCCCGTTTAATTTCCTGATCTAATTGCTTTTCTATCCCGACATCCAACGGCTCTTTGAGCATCGGAATCACTAGTAGTTGTTTGCTGCAACTTTGCTTTTGCATTAAATGAAGTACAGGAGGCATGTGGCACCATTTGTCATGTACTGTAGACTTCCCGCAACATTTTGAATTTCTGTTGACGTCAGCACTTGTGGACTTAGTCGATTTTAGACAATTCATCATAGGAGTTTAGTAAACAGCCTTTACTCAACGCCAAAATACTTAGCCAATTATCTTGCAGCACTAGGCGTTGAGTGATCAGTCTTTACTCGACGAATATAGACATTAATGGTCTTATCTTATTAGGCATTGAGTGAACCTTCATCACTTAATGCATTTGGATTTAGCCGCTTTACTCTTAAAGAAGGTGTTGAGTGAGTTGACTTCACTCAACGCTTTCTACCTTTGCCAGTTTTGTTGAAGAAGAGTTGAGTGAACGGCCTTCACTCAACGCTTTTGTCCTTAGACAAACTTTATGTTGATAGGCGTTGAGTGAACAGCCTTTACTCGATGCTTCTGGACTTAGACAGATTTTCTGTCTACTTCTTCAGAGGCTTTGATATCACTATGTTCTGTCGACGTATTCTTCTTGAGGCATTGAGTGAACTACCTTCACTCAATGCTTCTGGATTAGTTGAATTTCTAATGAGTTGGCGTTGTGTGAACTGCCTTCACTCAACGCTTTTGGACTTAGACAAATTTTCTATTTATTTCTTATGTGGCTTTGATAGCATTAGCTCAACTGAAAGCTATAGCTCTTCTAGCGTCGAGTGAGCTATCCTAACTCAATGCTTCTGGACTTAACCAGAATTCTGACTTACCATTAGTTAGGCTTTGACTGTCCATGATTCACTCAACGCTTCTTGTCATCTAGCATTGAGTGAACTGCCTTCACTCAACGCCTGTGGACTTAGATAGATTTTTGTCTTTCCTGCATCCTTCCTTGTGCCCACCTAACCTGTCTTATCATTGTAACAAGTAATCACCTACATACATAGAACTTATTGAAACCATTAGTTACTCACATATGTTTGTCATTGTCTAGTAGGCCTTCTTCAAATCAGGTATATTGGGATAAATGGATCCAAAAATCTCCCCCTATTTGAATAAGCCAAAACCTTAGACAATGATATACACCACTATAAATGCAGTAAACATAAAAAGTAAAGCAATGCAGAAGATAGCACTAATGAACACACATACAACAATATGATATTCATTTATCAGAATGAGTAATGTTTTTCAAGTGTGCATAATACAAAATTTAATACATTCTTTCAGCCCTATAAGTGGAATAAGAAACTTTGCAAGTTTCAGGTTCCCTTATCAATATGCCCCTACTCCTTGGCTTCTTGGTTGCATCCTCGGCTTTAACTTCTTTTTTCTTTTCCTTTTGACTCTGGAAGTAACTGTAAGGCTTTGGGAATTATTTGACAGGCTCCACAGCTTCTGGTGGCAAAGTGCCTAGCCATTTGTCCTTTATGAACTTCTTCTTATCCCTTTCATTCTTTTCAAACTTTGCCCACTCTAAGGAGCTGTAGGGCTTTGCCCTCTCTGTCTTCTTATTCTTTATAAGATCCCTGGCAGATAGAATGATTGTCCTGAACTGAGGACTCTATTGTTCAAATTTAGGTCTTGATTCCATCTCTTCCCTAAATCTCTTCTTGCCCATCATGGCAGCATCCTCTTCCTCAACAACAGATTTGACTTTTGCCCTTAACTCTTGTAAGACCCCATTTTTTTCTTTTTAAACCACCGGGGTCTTAGGGCAAAAACCGCCGCTTTGCGGTGACACCTTCACACCCGGGAAGGTCGTCACTACAAAACGCCGATCCTGCCGGCCAAATCGATCGCAAAACAGTAGTATAAGAAAATATAAAACAAGTCCACCAGAGATCACATATATAGAAAAAAGTCTCCACGAAGGGAGTGTCCACAGAATAATATATCAGAGTACTAAAATACAGGCTTATGCCCGGTACATCAATCCTCACTACAAATCACTCATGCGGAAGCAAAAACAGAACATCTACTCAAGGTCGAGACTCACGGTCCCGGCTGTATGAACTCTGGAGCTAGACTGCCCCATCTCCAAGCGCACCGGTCTCTGGGGATGCTCCTCCATGCTGGGCTCCACGATTCCCTAAAATGATGTGGTTCGAAAACTTTTAGTCATAAAGACTAAGCCCTATCATCCCCTACCCCTTCCCACATGGCTTCTAAGTACCGAGCGGAGAGGAAGGAAAGGGAATGACATGAAGGTGGAGATTAAATCAAAAGAATCAGGTGGCAGCGGAACTAATCTAGCAATTATATAATAAATAATAGTCATAAGACGAAATGTGGAAAGTAACCTTCACTTATATGAGAACACATAAGCCAAGAGGTCTTCTGCAAGGCTCCCATCGTATAAAAAGTCTCATACCAATTTATACGTTGGGGTGTCGGTTATCAAACAGCAGTATATAAATATCAAAATTTAACCTTAATTTATAAACTTGCCCACACAAGCTTATAGACCAAGGGGTCGTTTTGCAAGTCCTAATGTATAAGCGTCACATTCCACTTATACCTTAGGTGTCAGGGGTAAAATGAATTGATTATGCTATCACATGCTAGTGGGTATGATGGAACATATAAGTGCAACAAACACACCCGACTCGGTGTACACAGACCTTTAGTTCCCCCTTTTGGAGTCATTACCTCCCAGGATACCTCTGTAGTGGAAGATGGAAGTGGTGGGTTGGGCCTCGCCCACCTCTAAACCAGTAAAGCACTACCATTCAGACCTATCGTATGCCTCAACGCTTGGTGCACGAAGCGGACTCCTTCGTACTCTTGCCGGCTGGCGCACCGGAATTTTGTTGGCGAAGTGCTAACCACACTTGTCGAGTCAGTGTATTGGCGTCGGTGCATCGACCCTCCATTATCGAAGACCCACAACCTTAATTTTCTTTCCTTTTATGCACATGCAAATTTAACGTATTCAAATAAAAAACCGAGCCGAAGCTCCCCGGACCAAAATGACTGTCTCTTAACTAATTGAGCCGAAGCTCCCCGGACCATTCTGTCTGTCTCTTAACTAATCGAGTCGAAGCTCCCAACTATCTTCCTTTGCTAACAGTGTTTGTTAAATGTGCAACCCTAATTACTAAGTTACTCTTTTCAGCATGTTAATACAGTTTACGTTAACCCAGGAGTGCCCCCGATATTCCCTGTGAAGGGCTCTTAAAAGGCACTAGGAATTATGATGGTAGTTGAAGCCCATCGTTCCCTTTCGCAAGGCACTTATTGTTATTGGTTGATTCCCTTTACCCATTCCCTTCTCATATTACGATAGACTAACCTAGGGTGATTTTTAACCTTCCTCTTTTCGGTAAAGACGATCTTTCGTCGAATCCGAGCACCTCTAAACTCTAGCCAACACCACTTCTCACTAACCTTCCCATCCTTATTTTATGAACACTTTCACATCCAACCAATTCAGTAGATTAACTAACTCCAATATTGTGCCCCATCATATCCTATGACTATTAACTCAAATTGCTAATTGCAAACTATCCTATGCTATATGTCAAACCGGTTAGGAAATGATCCAATACTCATCCAAATGCCCTAACTTATTTACTGGAGGTATATCATGATATAATTAGCCTATAATCATAAACCTAAAATTTTCCTAATTTATCTGGCATTTAATTAATTTCCTCAAAAATTCCAAGGGCTATCGGTTTGAACATGAACTACCCTAAGTACTCATGCAAGATGTCCAACAAAATTATTATAAATATTATTTAATCTCAATATCGTAAATCCAAAGTATCATAATTTTTTCTATCATCAAAAGGGCACTAAAACTATTTTAGCAATATTTTCTATCTTTCGTTATTTATGAATCAAGTACAGAGAATATCCATCCAAAAATTATAAATTAATTATACTATGCAGATACAACCTTAAAAATAGCATTGGCCAAGTTTCATAATTTTTCAGCAAGTATTAATCTCTGAATTAATTAATTATCAAAAATCTCTATAAGGTGGACTTGTAAAGAAAGTGTTGTAACTAGGATTCAAAAAATCATGAATAAATGTCTACAGGCATATAATGGTCTGAATGTCTCAATTCCTAAGTCTCATAATTCGTCAATAACAATAGCATCCATAATTTACTTTTAAACCATAAAACCCCTGTTTAACATTTGTGAATGAAGTACTTGATTTACTCAACTAATAATTATACAAAAATTCAGGAGCAACCATTCTAAACAAAAACATTTACTTCCAAGATTTCAGGAAATTTCAATAAACATAAAGATCTAAATAATTAAAACATAAGTTAGGGCAATGGCAAACTTTACAAATGAAGTGCTAGAAATAAACATCATAAAATTCCAGTAAAATTTCTATAGGTTCTACCCATTCCAAAAATCTCTCTACCCGAGTTTGACAGCTTTTAAATAATGTTTAGTGACTGATTTTACTTATTTGAGATTTTACCATAAAACTAAGGTTAGGGTTTTGAGGTATCTACCTATCTCCAAATCCTCCGAGATTCCTTCCAGATGATTTATATTATTCTAACGTCGACTCTACTTAATTTCAAGGCAATACGAGGGCATTTGCCTTCATGTCCTTCACAACCCTCAAAACCCTCCCTTTAGGGTTTGAGTTGGAATTTAGTACAGAGCAAGGTTTTATAGACAGGGACCACTCACCAAAATTTGGGAGGGTTTGGAGGTCATTTGACCACTTAAATAAATTACTCTAATTTTATTAAATTAAAACAAAACACTTAGGCAAAGTATCTCCAAAATTTCCCATTTTTAGACAGCCTCTGGGTATGGCTAAGGTTAAACCCCTGCTTAAATTTCAGATCACTTGGACAAGGGACGAAGAGTGGGCATTCATTTAAGTTTCTGCAAAACTCTAGGTACATCCTCCACTAAAACAGGGACTGCGGTCAAACCACTTATCGAAACGAGTTGAAATTAATTTTAAATTAATCTAGACTCGATGGGCTACAACTTTCATGACTGGCAAATTTTCCTAAATCAGCCTCTAAGTGCCTCGTTTTGTAGCATCAAAATGCACCCATTTAATGTATCTTTTCCTTATATACTATATACATAATTTTTATATTATAAAAATGTTTTTACTATTCATCTTCTACAGAACCTGAAAACTTAACTCAGAAAACTTATATTTCCTGTAGCTCTTCCGCGATCCGTCGTCGGCCGTCCGGTCACTTCCCTGGCCAGCCACCACCACCACCACCTCCGTTGAGGCGATGGCTATCGGTCAGTGGTGGTTTGGCTGCCGGAGGTGGCGGTTTCCGGCGGACCCGAAAATATATTTTTCATGGTTTTTCCATGAAAACGCGAGATAGGTCCGGCTCCATTGAGCACGAACTTCCTTTCTAAGATCCTAAGATCTACCCATAAAAGAAGAAGTAGAGGAGGACCTTGTTCGTGGTTTGGAGGCGGGATGAACGTCGGTTTGCTATGGCACGGTGGTGGCGTTGCCGAACTTCTCCTACAGTAAGAGCAACAACTCAAATTCATTTAGTCAAGAGTGTAAACTTATCATCTTGCTCTAAGGGGGCTTTTATAGATCACCAAGTGGGGAGGGGAAAGGGTAAAGCATTTAAGGCCATGAAAGCTCTCCTCTTAATAACATTTCGGTTATGGTGGAGGGAGAGGAAAGGGTGGAAGATGAAATGATGTGTCCAAGTGGCGATTTCCTATTGGACCAACTCTTCCTCATTTTATTAAGTAATTAGAGAAGGAAACAGTCCATAAATACTCCTGGTGTAACTTCCCATAATCAGAGTTAATTATGGCATGTGTTAAAGAAATTTCCAGCCTAGATGACGTTTTGGCCTTTGTCACGGGCGTGACACGTAGGTCACGGGCGTGACACTAGTCCATTCGTCGTTCTTGAGTCCACGACTGATTTTTCTGCGTCGGTTCACGGGTCACCCACCATGTCACGGACGTGACACATTTGTCAAGGGCATGACAGGTGTTCTTCGGTCGACGTTCATCGAGCTGAGGTCAACGGTCGGTGGGGGTGTCACGCCATAGGTCACGGGCATGATGGGTCGGTCACGGGCATGACAGGCATTCTTCGGTCGACATTCGTCGAGCTGAGGTCGACAGTCGGTGTAGGCGTCACACCCTAGGTCACGGGCATGACGGGTCGGTCACAGGCGTTACAGGCCCGTGTTGAAAATTCTTAGTTCGCTGATCGTCTTACTGAGGTCGACAATCGTCGATGGGGGGTCACGCCCTAGGTCACGGGCGTGACGGGTCGGTCACGGGCGTGACCAACCCGTAAATCGAAATCTTGGTCGATGGACTTCAATTCTTGGGTTTCCTAGGGTTCTGTCATGGCAGACCGACTCCTAGGGGTCTAGCCGGAAGTGGGATGTTACAAATCCCAATAAACAAAACAAAAATTTCGTCCCCGAAATTAAGGTTAAGCCTACGCGGATTTCTACCGGAATAAAATAAACTTGTAACATCCCATATGGTTTTCCTATTGAGTCGAAGCGATTACTTGTTCAATAAACGAAGGCAATTCCCCAATAAACAAAAGATTAACACTTACTTTCCTGACTGAGTGCGCATGCCTAGGTTATTAATTTCCCTTATCTAATCCTACCGGTTCAATACAAGAAGGTAATTTATAGTATACCGATAGGTGGTGAGGTATACCTGACTGAACAACTCCGGGTATTTTTGCCTCATCAGGTCCTGCGGTTCCCAAGTGTGCTCCTCCTGACCGTGGTTCCTCCACAGAACCTTGACTAAGGGGATGTTCTTTCGGCGCAAGATCCATACTCCTTTGTCATCGATCTGAACCGATTTTAAGTGAACAGTCCGGTCTGAAGCTACTGGCCCTTCGGTGGTCAAAATCTACTGCTCCGGGCATAGTAGAGCCCTCCTCAGCGAAGAAATGTGGAAGACGTCATGCAGAGCTGCCAGCTCTTGTGGCAACTCCAGCCTGTAGGCTAGGGCCCCGATCTGCTCCAGGATCCTGTAAGGGCCCATATACCGAGGGCTAAGCTTCTTCCTCCGACCGCGCACCCGTGAAACTCCATGCATGGGACGGATCTTCAAAAACACTCAATCCCCCACCTGAAACTCCACCTGACGATGTCGGGCATCATAGTACTTTGCATGTCTGCTCTGCGGCTCGAACATCCTGTCTCTGATCAGTCTCACCTGAGCCTCAGTGTCTTCAACAAAATCAGATCCCAATTCCTTCTGATCCTCGTCCTGAATCCAAGAAAGCGGGGTCCTGCATTTCCTTCCATATAAGGCTTTGTAAGGCCCCATCCTGATGCTGGACTGGTAGCTGTTGTTATTGGATAACTCGACCAGAGGTAAGAGCTTCTCTCACGATTCCCCGCAGTCCAAAATACATAGCCTCAAAAGATCTTCCAACATCCGATTGGTGCGTTCCGTCTGCCCATCCGTCTGGGGATGGAATGCGGTGCTGAAGTTCAATCGCGTGCCTAAGTAAGCCTGCACGGATCTCCACTCCCTGGAAGTGAACCGGCCATCCCGATCCGACACGATCGTCTTGGGCACCCCGTGATATCGAACGAACTGCTCCACAAATCTCCGCACTAGTACTCCCACAGAGTCATCCTTCCTGGTCAGAATGAATCTGGCCACCTTCGTCAACCGATCGACGATGACCCAAATCGAGTCATTTCCCATCCGTGATCGGGGAAGTCCATGAATAAAATCCATCGTGATGTCCTCAAATTTCCATTCCGGCACCGGAAGTGGTTGTAGTAATCCTGCGGGGTTCCTGTACTCCGCCTTCACCAGCTGGCATGCCTTGCAATGAGTCACGAAGTATGTAATGTCCTTCTTCATCCCTGGCCAAAACATCATCTTCTTCAAGTTTTCCGTCATCTTGGTGATCCCCGGGTGTATAGAATATATGCTATAATGTGCCTCCACCATGATGTCCTCCCGAATCTGGCCTCCTACGGGTATATAGACCCTGCCTCTAAAACATAGCAATCCATCTCTCAGGAAATAATCTCTCGTCGAACCCTCCTCCAAGGCTTGGACTATCGGCTCTGCCCATGCATCTGTCCTCTGTCCGTCCCGGATGCGGTCCCAAATATCATCTATGGCAACCATCAATGCTAGATACTCCATATATAGCTCTGGATTATTCTCGGACACTAGGGATATCAACATATCTTTGAAAGACTGGACCAGCTCTATGGACATAAGTTGTGGTCCCTTCCCTGAGGTATCTCCTCTCCGGTTCAGAGCATCTGCCACCACGTTCGCCTTCCCGGGGTGGTAGTGCATGGTGTACTTGTAATCTGACTGGAACTCCACCCAACATCTCTGTCTGATGTTGAGTTCCTTCTGTGTGTCCACGTATTTCAAATTCTTGTGATCTGAGAAGATGTCACAGTGAACCCCGTAGAGGTAGTGTCGCCAAATATTCAGAGCAAAGATCACTGCACCCATCTCTAGATCATGCACCAGATAGTTCTTATCATGTATCTTCAGCTGTCGGGAGACATAGGCTATTACGTGGCCGTTCTGCATCAGAACGGCACCCATCCCCTGGTAGGAGGCGTCTGTGTACACCTGGAATCCCTCCCTTCCCAACGGAAGGGAGAGAATGGGAGCCGAGGTAAGCCGACCTTTCAACTCCACAAAGGCCGCCTCGCACTGTGGCATCCAAACGAAAGGGGATTCCTTCTTTGTCAGGGATGTAAGAGGGAGTGCAATCTGGGAAAATCCTTCGACGAACTTCCGGTAATATCCGGCAAGTCCCAGGAAGCTCTGTACATCCGTGGATGTCTTCAACGTTGGCCAATTCTGAACTGCCCGAACCTTGGCCGGGTCTACTGCCAACCCAGCACCGCTGATAATATGACCTAAGAAGGCCACCTCCTTTAACAAAAACTGGCATTTGCTGAACTTCGCGTACAGCTGGTGATCTCGTAGCCTCTCTAGAGTCAACGTCAGGTGTCGTGTATGCTCCTCCTCCGTCCTTGAGTAGATTAGGATGTTGTCAATAAATACGATGACGAATACATCCAAATACTCCTCGAATACCATATTCATGAGGCTTGTAAATGCTGACGGCGCATTTGTGAGCCCGAAGGGCATTACTGTAAACTCAAACAGTCTGTATCTACTACTGAAGGCGGTCTTCGGAATGTCCTCCTCTCAAATCCGTAGTTGGTAATAACCTGACCTCAAGTCAAGTTTCGAGAAGAAATGCGCTCCCTCCAGTTGATCAAACAACTCGTCAATCCGTGGCAGCGGGTATGTATTCCAGACCGTTAGTCTGTTTAGCGCTAGATAATCAATATACAATCGGAAACTTCCGTCCTTCTTCTTGACAAATAACACCAGGGCTTCCCACGGTGAAGAGCTTGGCCGGACAAACCCTGCCTCTACTAGTTCCTGCAACTGGCTTCAGAACTCTGTCAACTCTTTCGGGGACATCCGGTAAGGGGCCCTAGATGCCGGCTTGGCCCCCGGCACAAGCTGTATCTAGAAGTCCTTCTCTCGGTGTGGAGGTAGTCCTGGCAGTTTATCTGGAAAGACGTCAGCGAAATATCGCACCACCGGGATGTTTGTCACAGACTCCTTGACTTCCGCCATCTCAAAAAGAATCTGATAAACCTCCTCTCCCTGCAGATGGGCCTTAACGGCCTGTACTGAAGATAAGAGTATACGAGAGGAAGGTCTTATACCTTCGATGACAATGAAAGAGTCCCCGTACCTCACGGTGATCCTCTTCGCTTGGCAATCAATCTGGGCATGGTTCCAGTGCAGCCATACCATGCCCAGGATCAAGTCGTAGTCTGTCAACTTCAAAAGCGTCGCCAGAGCCTCAAATGCCTTTCCACCGATTTCTACCTCCATGTTGCAGTGGTTCGAGGTAAGGAGTTCAGATCCATCAAGAAATCGCACCCTCATCACCGAGCCCGTGAATCGCTCCACGCCTTCCAATCCTTCTACGAACGTCTCTGATACGAAGGAGTGAGAAGCTCCGGTATTGAAAAGCGTGCGGGCAGGCTTGCCGCTGATGAAGACTACACCTGGGGTGGTTAAATGTCTTAGGATTCTATAACGAGTTTTTCTTTCCTATTTATTATATCTAGTGCAGTTCTACAAAATTTGTCAACTGAGAAAAAGAAGAATTCTTTTTAAACAATTAAACATGTTGGCATACCTACTATAACCTGCTTTGGGTTCTGAGGCTGCGTAAGGTCCAAAGCATACACCTGCTCCCTTTCTTGTCTACGATCTCCCCCTGGTATCCACGACCTCGGCCGCATCCTCAGCCTCCGAAATGCTGAGCAGGTGGGCCACCCTGTGGTGCTAGAGGTGGTGCCCCCCTCATGGGGCAGTTTCTCCAGAGGTGCCCAATCTGATGATAATGGAAGCACTCTGGCGGGGGATATGCCATACCCCCGGGTCTCGGCATCTCTTGCATCCGAAGAGGTTGAGGGGCCAATATCACCTGCTCCCTCGGCTCCTGCCTCACTTCCTGACGAGGCTGGTCCTCTGTCCTTCTCCCATCTGGTATAGCACCTCGCCGCTTATCATTTCTGGCTCTCCGGCCCTAATCCTCCGCTTGCCGCTTCCAGCCCCGAGTGGTGTGCCAATCAGCCTTAATCCTCTTTGTCTTCTCCAAAATTCAAGAGATAGGCCCGTCAGATATAAACAATAAGGCCTCCCTCAACTCCTCTTTGAGGCCCTTATAGAACCTCTTGATGTACCCTGCTTCGTCCAACTGGTATGAATCTGCATATCGAGCCAAATGGTCGAACTCCCGATGGTACTCCACAACCGTCCTGGTGCCCTGCTTCAGCTGTAAGAACTGCTCCTCCAACTCATCCCTGGCCGACTGCCGAACAAAATGCTCCAGCAGCGCGGCCCTGAACTCTTCCCAGGTAATTTCTGCAACCTCCCTTGAGAGAGGAAGTTGTCTACCTAAATCACCTAGAGGGGGGTGAATAGGTGAGATGTGCGTCTATTTGCGGAATAAAAAATTAAGGAACCAGCACAGCACAATACCAAGCAATCACAGACGACAAAAGATTTATAGTGGTTCCCCAACCTTGGGTACGTCCACTTTCCTCACCAATCTAGTAAACCACTAGACTTGGCTACTCCACTATCTCGGATCAAAACGATCCTACACCTCGGAACAACGTTCCTACAAAAAAAAACTCAATCCAAACCGGATCTACACTCGGAAGATAAAACTTCCTACAAGTCTCGGAGAAAAAGCTCCTACACAATAATTTGTTTAAAAAAGAATACAAACAATAATGATCTCAGATCTGGATCTTGACAGTCTTCTTCCTTAAGAACTTTGGCTTGATCAGAAAAGTTGAAGACGACTTGAGAGAGATCCACAAATCTGAAAGACTGAATCACCTCGATCGAGAGAGTAGATCTAGAATCTTTAAAGCGCAGCGAGATCGAGTGATTTACTTGCGTCTGGATTGCTGAAGAATTAGGGTTGCAAACAGAGATCGGAGATTGTCGATCCAGAGCTTCTTCCGTGAACGTTAATGGTGGCGGCGACTTGAAGAATTAGGGTTCACGGGATTGTTCTCTTTCTCTTTCTTAAAAATAATAATCTCTGAAGGAATTGATTATTAGTCAAATCTAAAATGACTTATTTATAGGTAGACTCCAACGGTCATAAGAATCATTAATGATGACACGTGGACTTATCAGAAAGGATCAAATCGAAATGACCAGCGATATTGACTTAGAGGATTTCAGGAAAGATTTGAACCGACATACTCGAGTCATAGAAGATACATACTCGAGTATCAGATGGTATATACTCGAGTGGAAAAGATTGGCATACTCGAGTAAGAGAAGGGAAAACTACTCGAGTGATTTAGAGATCAACACTCGAGTGATTAACGAACTACTCGAGTATGAGAGCAGATACTCGAGTGAAAACACTTAGAAAAATTTCAGATAAAGTGTGAATAAATATTCGAGTACAAGAGTTGCAGATACTCGAGTGAGAGAAAAAGAACTACTCGAGTATATTAGGAGAACTACTCGAGTGAGGGGAAAATGAACTACTCGAGTATCTTAGAACAACTACTCGAGTAAACATTGACTTACTCGAGTATGAAAAATAACTACTCGAGTACAGAGTCACTTACTCGAGTATATAGGGAACTACTCGAGTATGTGGACTTAGAATATTTCTGAAATGGGAAGAACAGAACTACTCGAGTATAAAAAAGGCACTTACTCGAGTAACTAACCAACCACTCGAGTACAAGTTATCACTTACTCGAGTGAATACAGTCTACTCGAGTATGTAAACCAACTTACTCGAGTACAGACCCACTTACTCGAGTATACTAGAGAAGTACTCGAGTATGTGGACTTAGAAAATTTCTAGATTAAGAACAGAAGGATTTACTCGAGTATAAGAAATGATCTACTCGAGTGACTGACTATCTACTCGAGTATAAACTTATCTACACGAGTATATAGAGTCTACATGAGTATGTCCAAGGATCTACTCGAGTACTAAGTCACTTACTCGAGTATATGAAGGGTACTACTCGAGTATGTGGACTTAGAAAAATTTCTTCTAAAAGACATACTTCAATACTTGAGTCCACCATTCCAAGTGCATGTAGGAAGTGTATCCCAATAGAGAGGCTATACATGGGCCAACACTTTGGATCACACAATGAGGGATTACATTGTATGGTCCTGTGTTTGGTGACCCATTATAGACTGACATTGGTCTACACTTGGCATTAAGGACCTGCACACATACAACTTAAACACAGCATCAAATACACCTTAATTCATCTTAGTTCAAGGTCTGACCATCTACAAATCTGAGGTATTGTGGAGACAAATCCCAACAATCTCCCCCTATTTGTAGATGTCAGCATTCTCTATACTAAGGTGAATTATTCAGAGTAAAAAGAACAATACACATATACTTAAAAATAAGCTAAAGCAGGATAATTAATGAAATAGCCATGATCAGGATCAATTATATATATAGAGTTGTTTTTAACAAAAAGAATCCATTTCCACATTCTCTTTACTCAAGAGGGTCCTTCCTTATGCATCCTTTCTCTCTTCAGCTCTTGCCTCTCTAGGTAACTGAATGGATTGGGAAAATAAGTTCTGGGCCTAGGAGGAGCAGCTGGATTATTGTGTCCCCAATTCTTGTCATGAAGTCTGATTTTGATTTGGGACACTTCATAGGCTTTCCATTCTGAATGACTGTAAAACTGGTCTCTGTTCTCACCAAGATCTGTAACCAATTTCAGGGTATCAAGGATTAGGGATTTGGAGGTTGGACTCCAAACTTCAGAATGAATAATTGGTGGTCTGCTTTCAGAAGCTAGGGCAGGATCTCTTTTGGGTGCAGAACGAATGGCAGAAGCACCTTCACCATATTTTCTCTTCTTCCTTGGAGCTGGAATTTCATCTTGCCACAAATCAGTATAGGTGAGAGGGGGCTCAGTCACATCACCCTCAGGTCTAGGTGAGAAAGATGGCACACCTTCTGGAATGGCTGCCTGGGCTGGAGCATCTGCAGGAGGTTGTTCTTCAAGAGGATTCAAGAAGTGTGGAATGATGGTAGGGTTGAGCTGGGCATTAGGGAAATTCATGTTGTGCAGCCAAACAGCAGTGTCATAGGTATAGAATTTCACAGACTGGAGCTGGGAGAGAATATCTGCTTTCATTTCTTTTACAAGACCATCCACAGTAGCTTGAGCTTGGTTAGATAGTGTTTCAACTTGTTCTTTTACAACTACTTGAGCTTGCTCAGATAGTTTTTCCACTTGTTCTTTTACTATCTTCTCCCCCTTGGTGATATCTACAGATAGCTGAGCTATAGCTTTATCCCTGAACTTGCCAACTTCTTCACAGATTTTCATAAGATTGGCCTCAGCATGCTTGTCCAACTGGATCTGATTATTGGCAACAGTTTCTTGTTGATTTCTCAGTTCACCTATGCTTGTGATAGTGTGATCTATGGCCTTGCCACCTAGCTAGAACAATCTTTTTAGCTCATCAGTATTGGCCTGGATTTCTGCAAAGCCTCTACTCATCTCTTGTTCAAGAGTAGTGACTTTGTTATTGACTGATGCTAGAGATTCATCAAAGTACTTTCTCTGTGCAAGGAGCAACTGTTCAATTTGACTTACCACAATTGAGGGAGAAGGGGCTGAGGTTGGTGCAGGAACTGAAGGAGCAGGAGCATGAGCAGTCCAAGGAGGAATTTCTGTAAGAACTATTGAGCTTGCAGCTCTCTTGAAAGATTCTATTTCAACAGTTTCTTCTGTATTAAGGAAAGATGGCATGGAGAAATCCAAAGTCCTCAGAGGTGCCTCCACAGGGTCTGGAGACATTTCCTCATCATCAGACAAGAGAATATGATCAGATTTGCTGGGCTCACTATCAGGAGACTTGGCAGGAGACTGGACTGGAGTCTGAGCTGGAGTTTGAGCTGGAGTCTGTATAGGAGATGGAACTGGGGACTGAATGGGAGACTTGGCAGCTGATCCACTCTGAAAAAGAGGAGCATCTGAGCTGAGCTCATCAATGAATCTGTTTATATCTTCAGCTGTAGACAGTAAAGCTGTTGTATCTGGAATCTCTGAGTCAGGAATTGCTGATTGAGTATCTGCTGGAGGAGGAGAGACTGGAGGAGTAGAAACTCTTACCTCTGCTAGTTCTGGAATTACTGATTCTGAAGAAACTTGATGCTGAGGAAGAGAAGAGGCAGGCTCCCCCTCAACTATTGCACCAGAGGTAGCAGTAGTTTGATGTAGAGGAGGAGATGGAATCCTGTCTTCAGGTAAACTAGTTTCTTGGTGAGTTTCTGAGATGGCATCAGCCTTTGAAGCTTGGACAGAATTCAGGATCTTGATGTCATACCTCTGTATGGAAGAGATGGAAACTTTCTTCATGTGGTGAAGAGGAGTCCCTTTGGATAAGTCAAACACTGTAGGATTAATCTCATGGAGGAGGAGTGAGATAATCCTAGCATAACTTGGATGTTTCACGCTCTCTCGGATCTTATCAAGTATCATCATTTCGAACTGGAATTTCTTCCTGTAGACTATGGCTTGCATAACGTCGAATAAATTTTGGGATATATCTCTTATGGAGTATGTCTTGCACCATAGGATTTTGGCGATGACATCAACTAGAAACTTGCCTTCTGAATTGAACAAAGACCGATTCAAGGTTTCACCTCCACCTTCAGGATCTCGACCACAGAATAGGGAAGTACGGTCGGCATCTTCCTTTTCTAGGTCGTCTTCTTCGTCAACCACGGGCATCCGAAGCAGAGTGGCGACTGAAGTTTTATCCAAACGAATCTCAAGTCATTTTACCTTTGATTTCAGAATTGTGCCATTATGTCTAACCTTCAGATTTCTGTAAAATTCTTCAACATCAGGAAGCAGGAGACGGCAGGGTTCTTGAAGAACGAAGGACAATCCGGTGGTGTCCAAGAGAATCAGTAAATTTTTGAAGTCATCCGAAATATCTGCAATATCATCTGTCACGAGTTCGGAGCCGATTCCAATCTTGGAGGAGGGAGCCATCAGCGATTCTGCAGTACGAAGAGAAAAAAAAGGAGAGGAGGAAGACAAAACTCTGCAACTGTTCTGGAAGACGAAGGGACGGCGACTACTTGAGTGAAATGAGAAGTGGAAAGGATTTCTGATTTTTCTAAATATATATATGACCCTAATTAGGTTTAAGGAGGAGTACTGAAAATAAAATCATACTTGATATGGAGCGCCAAAACTTTGGTGCGAATAGAAGAAAAAAAGGAGATTTTCAAATTTCTGATTCCCGTATACTCGAGTAGGTTTCGCCATACACGAGTATGAGATGGAGTATACACGAGTAGATCAAGTAACATACACGAGTAGGTTACCAACTACTCGAGTATGTCAATTTTGGCACTCGAGTATTTCCATTTACTCGTGTATATGTCTCTATGTACTCGAGTATATCACTTTGAAATATAATTTTCTTGGGAGAGATTTACTGCCACCGATATCTTCAACTCTGAGCCTGTTTGTGAATCCACCATCACTATTCCTCTTTGTTAAGCAGTCCGAGTTCCGTTTTGAAGAACGAGAACTTGGACTCGTCCAGCGGCTTCGTGAATATATCTGCCACTTGCCTGTCTGTGGAGACGTATTGTAGATCTATGTCTCCATTCTCCACATGCTCCCGGATGAAATGATAATGAAGCTCTATGTGCTTGGTCCGGCTGTGGGAGACTGGGTTGTTGGCTATTGCTATAGCGCTGGATGATTCGCAAAACAAAGGAATGTTCTGGAACTTCATGTTGTAGTCTTCAAATTGATTCTTGATCCATAAGAGCTGTGCACAACAGCTGCCTGCAGAGATGTATTCTGATTCAGCCATTGAGATGGCTACACAGTTCTGCTTCTTGCTGCTCCAGGAGATAAGTCTCCTTCCGAGAAATTGGCAAGTCTCGGAGGTGCTTTTCCTGTCATCTTTGCTACCTGCAAAATCTGCATCTGAGTAACCAATTAGTTCACTATCATTACTTCTTGGGTACCATAAGCCAAGATTTGGTGTGCCTTTGAGGTATCTCAGGATTCGCTTTGCAGCGATGTAGTGAGATTCCTTAGAGTTCACCTGAAATCTAGCACATACACATGTTGAGAACATTATATCTGGTCTACTCGCAGTAAGGTAGAGCAAGGACCCAATTATGCTTCTGTACTTGGTTTCATCAAAAGGTTTCCCTTTCTCGTCCTTGTCCAGAGACATAGCTGAGGCCATTGGAGTCCTCATAGAGGTTGCATTCTCCATTCCGAATTTCTTAAGCAGCTCTTTGGTGAACTTGGTCTGTGAGATGAAAATTCCATCCTAAGATTGTTTCACTTGAAGCCCTAAGAAATACTTCAGCTCTCCCATACTGCTCATTTCAAACTTCCCTTGCATAAGTTTAGAAAACTTCCTATAGAGGTTGTTGTCTGTAGACCCAAAAATGATGTCATCGACATAGATTTGCACTAGCAAAATCTTGCCTTTTATTTCCCTAAGAAATAATGTCTTGTCTATCTTTCCTCTAGTGAACTTGTTCTCAAGAAGAAAGGTAGACAGCATCTCATACCAAGCTCGAGGAGCTTGTTTAAGACCATATAGTGCTTTTTGCAGTAAATAAACATAATTAGGAAAGGTTGAATCAACAAAACCTGGCGGTTGCTCTACATACACCTCTTCCTTTATGTCACCATTTAGGAAGGCGGACTTAACGTCCATTTGATAGACGGTAAAGCCCTTAACTGCAGCGTAGGCAAGAAATAACCTGATCGCTTCCAGTCTCGTTACTGGAGCATAAGTCTGGTCGAAGTCGATTCCTTCTTCTTGACGATATCCCTTGGCGACAAGTCTGGCTTTATTCTTTATAATTGTTCCATCTTCGTCCATCTTGTTCCGGTAGACCCATTTTGTCCCGATGACGTTCTTATGCTTGGGTCTAGGAACAAGTGTCCAAACTTTGCATCATTTGAACTGATTCAATTCTTCTTCCATGGCTAGAATCCAGGATGCGTCGGAGTTGGCTTCCTCAAATTTCTTTGGTTCAACCTGTGAGAGAAAACTTAAGTGTAAATTCTCGTTAGTTGTACCTCGACGAGTTCTGACGCCATCCCGAGGATCTCCTATTATTTGGTCAACAGGATGATCCTTCAAGTGTCTGAACTCTAAAGTCCTTGCATCTGGGATCTCTTCAGCCACCGGAGTTGCATCTTCAGCTGGGATGTCTTCTTCATCTTGATCATCTACCTCTCCAATAGTGGTTGTAGAGGGGATCTTGATGAACGTCTCATCTTTATCTTCAATAGGTTCATCCAAGCTAAGTTCTTTCAACTTTTTACCTGCATCTACAATAGGCACACTAGACGAGTTGCTTTGCAACAGACTCGTCTCATCAAATACAAGATGTATCGACTCTTCCACCACCAGAGTTTTTCTATTGAATACTCTATAAGCCTTACTATGGCTACTATATCCTACAAAAATACCTTCAAAGCTTTTCTCGCTAAACATGGTAGTGTGATACTTGCCATTGTTAAGTACGAAGCACTTACAGCCAAAGATTCTAAAGTATGAAATGGTTGGTTGCCTGCCTTTTAGAAGTTCGTAAGGAGTCTTATCATGGTTCTTGTTGATGAGTGCTCGATTTTTCACGTGACAAGCGGTGTTGACGGCTTCAGCCCAGAAATACTCCGGAAGTGAGGCATCACTCAACATGGTCCGACAAGCCTCTATGAGTGTTCTGTTCCTTCTCTCAGCTACTCCATTTTGCTGTGGAGTGCAAGGAGAGGAAAACTCATGAAAGATACCTTGACTTTCACAAAATTCTGTCATGGCTCCAGATTTGAATTCCGTTCCATTGTCACTTCTGATTTTGACTACGGAACAGTTGTATTCATTCTGGATCTGCCTCACAAAATTAGTGAAAATACCGAAGGTATCTGACTTGTGTTTCAGAAAGAACACCCACGCAAAGCGCGAGTAATCATCCACAATAACCAACGTATATTCCTTACCTCCCAAACTTCTAACCTGCAGTGGACCAAACAAGTCCATATGGAGAAGCTGCAAACTTCTATTGGAATCCATGCCTATTATGCTTTTAAACGAACTTCTTGTTTGCTTGCCTTTGATACAAGCGTGACAAGGACTGTCCGTAACGCACTTGACATTAGGTGCATCACGCACTAAGTTTTGAGAGAATAATTTATTAATAGTTTTGAAATTAATATGTGCTAGTCTCTTGTGCCATTGGTCAGCAAGAGATGCACTACTTTTTGCCAAAAGACACACTGGTGTCGAGGAGTCTATACAAATAAAATTTAAACAGAAAATATTTCTGCTTCGAGTGCCTGATAAAATAGTTTCCATATTGTTAACCGATTTTATCAAACACTTGTCAGCATGAAATTCAACTACGTATCCTTTGTCGCATAGTTGGCTTATGCTAATGAGATTGTGTTCCAATCCTTCAACATAGGCTACATCCGAAAAGGATACGCTACCGTTAGAAATCATACCATAGCCTTTAGTGATTCCTCGATCTGAACCTCCAAAGATGACCTTTGGTCCGTTGCAGACTGAGGTGTAATTCTGTAGTAGGCTCCTTGTCCCGGTCATATGCCGAGAACATCCACTGTCCAAGTACCAGATTGGCATTTTGGTGGCCTTTGGACATACCTGCAATTACAATCATTTAGCCTTAGGAACCCAAACAAGTTTGGGTCCTTGGTCTCGAGTTAGAATACTCCCCCTACGAGTATTAGCCTCATGAGTGGTCACTCTCACGTTGCTAACTTTAGGGGTTGCAGCATTTTTAGGATTGAACCAGCAATCGATGGCAAAGTGACCAACTCTACCACAGCACCAACAGTCAAATTTGTTGTATCTTTGCCTCATCTTCTCCTGCTTGACTACCTCGAGAGGAGGTCCAACAGGGGCAGCATTTTTAGATGTGGAGGCTTCATGATGATGGCACGTGCATGAAGTCTTTTCCATCTTCGGCTTTTCTACAACAACTTTCACTTTGGGTGCCTTCTTAATATTATGACCATGAACATAAGGTCCATAGCTCTGAAGTTGAATCTCCTCATAAGGTTCCTTGAAAACGCTCTCACCAAAGTTGCGAAGGCGAGTCCACCCTTGGTATCTTGTCTTAGGCTTCTCAAGGATAGGCCTGCTAAAGTGACCATAGGTGGATTCGTAGTCAAGATCGTTCGTAGGAAAGATGAATTTCTTGAACGCGACTGGCTCCAAGGGAGCTTTTCCTTTCTTTTCGTCAGAGGCCTTCTTGGCCGCCTTATTTCTCCTCTTGGCCTTGTTTCTCCTAGAAGATTTACTAGGAGCTCCTTTGTGGCCTAGACCGGCACCACTTGCCTTAGCTGAGAATTCAGCAATCATAGGAAGCACAGTCTTAGTCTTCGAGAAGCTTTCTACAAGCTTCTTCTCAGCCAAGAGTTGTTCTTCCAATTCCTTGATGATTTTCTCTTTAAGGTCAAGGTGCCCGAGAGCCTTGTTGTATTCTTCGATAGATTTATCGAAGTCTTCCTTGAGAGAGTCAGTCTTAGAGACTTCTTGTCTAAGGTTGCTCTCTGAAGCTTTTAGAGATTTTATCTCCCTAGCTTGAGTTTTCACGACTTGGCGACATTTGTCGTAAGCCTTGAGTAACTCCTGATATTGTATCATGAGTTCTGATTCATCCTCAGAGGGATAGCCCTCTGGTTCATTGTCATCATCAGAGTCCGAAAGAGGGGTGTGTGATTTTACCTCCCCAGTGAACTGGGGGACTTGCTCATCGTCTGTTAGAGCCATTAGCCCAAAGTAAGCTTCTTCCTCTTCTGCACTTGACTCAGATAAGTCGGAGTCACTGAGAGTTTTGCTCTTCTTAGCTAACAAACTCTTTTCTGTCCTCTTCCTGTTGTAGGACTTATTGTCTTCTTTCTTGCCGCCCTCTTTCTTCTTATGGGGGCAATCCGCAATGACGTGACCTGGCTTGTTGCAGCAATAACAAACAATATCAGTGGAATAATGTTTATTCGGTTTCGAGCCATACCTGTCGTGGCTTCTTGAGCTCTTTTTCTGACGATCACCATCATTGCGTGATCTTCTATATGAGGCATCCTTGCCTTTCCATTGCTTCTTTTTGTTCAAGAATTTCTTGAACTGCCTTGAGAGTAGAGAAAACTCTCCTTCAGATAGCTCCGAGCCAGAAGAGCTTGGTTCAGACGAATCTTCATCATCAGCTTCAGGAGCTGGGGCAGGAGAGCTAGCCTTAATCTTTCTTGAGCTGTTTGCCTTCAGAGCAACAGACTTCTCTTTGGATCCGGACCTGCTCATCTCTTCTTCAGCTTTTCTAGAATTGATTTGAAGCTCATAGGACATTAGCTTTCCGAACAGATTTTGCGGGTCCGTCTCGGCTAACCTTCTGAACTCCCGAATGGCGCATACCTTGTTATCCCATTCCTTGGTTAGGGATCTTAGGAATTTGTCATTCAGTTCTCCGTTGGTGAAGACTCGGCCATAAACTCTTAGGCCGTTCACTATCTTGAAAAAGTTCTCGAACGTGTCAGCTATGGCTTCCTTGTGACCTTGTCGGAAGGCTTCATACTTTTGATTCAGAAGGGATCTCCGATCATCCCTCACTTCTTCAGTGCCTTCCATCAGAGTCACCAGGGATTGCCACATCTCCTTGGCAGATTTGTAATGGATGAGATTCTGCAGCATTGAGTCATCGACTGCACTTGCTATTATATTTTTGGCTTTCTTATCGAGGGAGACAAGTGCAATCTCGTCTTTATCCAAGTCCATCAGCTTCTTAGGAACTTGTTTGGATGAGTCTATAGTAGAGGCAACCATAGGAACATGCGGACCTTCTTCAACAATCATGAAGATCCGAGGATCCACCGCTTCCATGAAGAACCTAACTCTTTCCTTCCACATAGGAAAATTATTCTTGGTGCAAATGGGAAGCTTGGCAAAATCTTTAGTCTTACTCATGCTTGATATTTCTCAAAAGACAACTCGGGTAGGATCAGATCAAGGTGTTAACCTCTTAACGATCAACCTCCCCCTCTGATACCAATTGAGAGAGGAAGTTGTCTACCTAAATCACCTAGAGGGGGGTGAATAGGTGAGATGTGCGTCTATTTGCGGAATAAAAAATTAAGGAACCAGCACAACACAATACCAAGCAATCACAGACGACAAAAGATTTATAGTGGTTCCCCAACCTTGGGTACGTCCACTTTCCTCACCAATCTAGTAAACCACTAGACTTGGCTACTCCACTATCTCGGATCAAAACGATCATACACCTCGGAACAACGTTCCTACAAAAAAAAACTCGATCCAAACCGGATCTACACTCGGAAGAAAAAACTTCCTACAAGTCTCGGAGAAAAAGCTCCTACACAATAATTTGTTTAAAAAAGAATACAAACAATAATGATCTCAGATCTGGATCTTGACAGTCTTCTTCCTTAAGAACTTTGGCTTGATCAGAAAAGTTGAAGACGACTTGAGAGAGATCCACAAATCTGAAAGACTGAATCACCTCGATCGAGAGAGTAGATCTAGAATCTTTAAAGCGCGGCGAGATCGAGTGATTTACTTGCATCTGGATTGCTGAAGAATTAGGGTTGCAAACAGAGATCGATGATTGTCGATCCAGAGCTTCTTCCGTGAACGTTAATGGCGGCGGCGGCGACTTGAAGAATTAGGGTTCACGGGATTGTTCTCTTTCTCTTTCTTAAAAATAATAATCTCTGAAGGAATTGATTATTAGTCAAATCTGAAATGACTTATTTATAGGTAGACTCCAACGGTCATAAGAATCATTAATGATGACACGTGGACTTATCAGAAAGGATCAAATCGAAATGACCAGCGATATTGACTTAGAGAATTTCAGGAAAGATTTGAACCGACATACTCGAGTCATAGAAGATACATACTCGAGTATCAGATGGTATATACTCGAGTGGAAAAGATTGGCATACTCGAGTAAGAGAAGGGAAAACTACTCGAGTGATTTAGAGATCAACACTCGAGTGATTAACGAACTACTCGAGTATGAGAGCAGATACTCGAGTGTAAACACTTAGAAAAATTTCAGATAAAGTGTGAATAAATACTCGAGTACAAGAGTTGCAGATACTCGAGTGAGAGAAAAAGAACTACTCGAGTATATTAGGAGAACTACTCGAGTGAGGGGAAAATGAACTACTCGAGTATCTTAGAACAACTACTCGAGTAAACATTGACTTACTCGAGTATGAAAAATAACTACTCGAGTACAGAGTCACTTACTCGAGTATATAGGGAACTACTCGAGTATGTGGACTTAGAATATTTCTGAAATGGGAAGAACAGAACTACTCGAGTATAAACAAGGCACTTACTCGAGTAACTAACCAACCACTCGAGTACAAGTTATCACTTACTCGAGTGAATACAGTCTACTCGAGTATGTAAACCAACTTACTCGAGTACAGACCCACTTACTCGAGTATACTAGAGAAGTACTCGAGTATGTGGACTTAGAAAATTTCTGGATTAAGAACAGAAGGATTTACTCGAGTATAAGAAATGATCTACTCGAGTGACTGACTATCTACTCGAGTATAAACTTATCTACACGAGTATATAGAGTCTACACGAGTATGTCCAAGGATCTACTCGAGTACTAAGTCACTTACTCGAGTATATGAAGGGTACTACTCGAGTATGTGGACTTAGAAAAATTTCTTCTAAAAGACATACTTCAATACTTGAGTCCACCATTCCAAGTGCATGTAGGAAGTGTATCCCAACAGAGAGGCTATACATGGGCCAACACTTTGGATCACACAATGAGGGATTACATTGTATGGTCCTGTGTTTGGTGACCCATTATAGACTGACATTGGTCTACACTTGGCATTAAGGACCTGCACACATACAACTTAAACACAGCATCAAATACACCTTAATTCATCTTAGTTCAAGGTCTGACCATCTACAAATCTGAGGTATTGTGGAGACAAATCCCAACATCCCTATCGGCAAACGTCGTGTCCAGCAGCGTCTTCCACCACCTCTTGGCACGGGACTCCAGGCAAGAGACAACCAAAGCCACCTTCTCCTCCTAGGGGCACCGTATCCCGGTCAGCATCTTGTACATAATGTCCAGCCATTCTTCTGTCCGGACAGCTGACTCTGTCCCTAAGTAGGATGGGGTAGAGAGTCCTCAGAAGATGCTTAGCCAGTTGGCCCCCGGGTTTGGCTCCGGAGCCGGAACCTGCTGAGCCCTGAAAGCCTTTAGAATGGCTGTTAGAGTCTGCCCCATGTCCGACTGTAGAAATGGAGTGGGGACCGGGGGAGGTGGTACATCATTCAAAGTTTGCTGGACTCTGCCATGTGGTGTAGCCTGTGCTGGAGGCTGCATTTCTAAAACCGTCTGTAAGCAATTGACTCAAGCCTAATTAATAGTGGACAATTACATGTAATCCCCACATGGGCGCACCACGCTTCTGCTGCTTAGTTTGTCCCCAAACTAAACTCGAGCGAGGGTGACCCAGGGTTAGTGGACTGCTACTCTTCTGATCGAGGTTTCCTCTGATACCACTTGTAAGACCCCTTTTTTTCTTTTTAAACCACCGGGGTCTTAGGACCATAACCGCCGCTTTGCGGTGACACCTTCACACCCAGGAAGGTCATTACTACAAAACGCCGATCCTGCCGGCCAAATCGATCGCAGAACAGTAGCATAAGAAAATATAAAACAAGTCCACCAGAGATCACATATATAGAAATAAAAGTCTCCACGAAGGGAGTGTCCACAGAATAATATATCAGAGTACTAAAATACGGGCTTATGCCCGGTACATCATGTCCTCACTACAAATCACTCATGCGGACGCAAAAATAGAACATCTACTCAAGGTCGAGACTCACGGTCCCGGCTGTATGAACTCCGGAGCTAGAGTGCCCCATCTCCAAGCGTACCGGTCTCTTGGGCTGCTCCCCCATGCTGGGCTACACGATTCCCTAAAACGATGCGGTTCGAAAACCGTTAGTCATAAAGACTAATCCCTATCATCCCCTACCCCTTCCCCCATGGCTCCTAAGTACCGAGCGGAGAGGAAGGAAAGGGAAGGACATGAAGGTGGAGATTAAATCAAAAGAATCAGGTGGCAGCGGAACTAATCTAGCAATTCTATAATAAATAATAGCCATAAGACAAAATGTGGAAAGTAACCTTCACTTATGTGAGAACACATAAGCCAAGGGGTCTTCTGCAAGGCTCCCATCGTATAAAAAGTCTCATACCAATTTATATGTTGGGGTGTCGGTTATCAAACAGTAGTATATAAATATCAAAAATTAACCTTAATTTATAAACTTGCCCACACAAGCTTATAGAGCAAGGGGTCGTTTTGCAAGTCCTAATGTATAAGCGTTCCATTCCACTTATACCTTAGGTGTCATGGGTTAAATGAATTGATTATGCTATGATATGCTAGTGGGTATGATGGAACATGTAAGTGCAACACACACACACCCGACTATGTGCACACAGACCTTTAGTTCCCCCTTTCGGAGCTGTTACCTCCCAGGATACCTCCGTAGTGGCAGACGGAAGTGGTGGGTTAGGCCTCTCCCACCTCTAAACCAGTAAAGCACTACTGGTCAGACCTATCGTACGCCTCAATGTTTGGTGCAAAAGCAGACTCCTGCGTACTCTTGCCGGATGGCGCACCGGACTTTTGTTGGCGAAGTGCTAACCACACTTGCCGAGTCAGCGTATTGGCATCGGTGCATCGACCCTCCAATACCGAAGAATCACCACCTTAATTTTCTTTCCTTTTATGCACATGCAAATTTAACATATTCAAACAAAAAACCAAGCCGAAGCTCCCCGGACCAAAACGTCCGTCTCTTAACTAATTGAGCCGAAGCTCCCCGGACCATTTCGTCCATCTCTTAACTAATCGAGCTGAATCTCCCAACTATCTTCCTGTTCATACAGTGTTCGTGAAATGTGCAACCCTAATTACTAAGTTACTCTTTTCAGCATGTTAATACAGTTTACGTTAACCTAGGACTGCCCCCGATATTCCCTGTGAAGGGCTCCCAAAGGGCACTAGAAACTATGATGGTAGCTGAAGCTCATCGTTCCCTTTCGCAAGGCACTTATTGTTATTGGTTTTTTCCCTTTACCCTTTCCCTTCTCATATTACGATAGACTAACCTAGTGTGATTTTTAACCTTCCTCTCTTCGGGAAAGACGATCTTTCGTTGAACCCGAGCACCTCTTAACTCTAGCCAACACCACTTCTCACTAACCTTCCCATCCTTATATGGTTAACACTTTCACATCCAACCAATTCAGCAGATTAACTAACTCCAATGTTGTGTCCCGTCATATTTTATGACTATTAACTCAAATAGCTAATTGCAAATAATCATATGCTATATATCGAACCAGTTAGGAAATGATCCAATACTCATCCAAATGCCCTAACTTATTTATTGGAGGTATATCATGATATAATTAGCCTATTATCAGAAAACTATAATTTTCCTAATTTATCTGGCATTTAATTAATTTCCTCAAAAATTCCAAGGGCTACCGGTTTGAACATGAACTACCCTAAGTACTCATGCAAGATGTCCAACAAAATTATTATAAATATTATGTTTTCTCAATATGGTAAATCCAAAGTATCACAATTTTTTCTATCATCAAAAGGGCACTAAAACTATTTTAGCAATATTTTTCATCTTTCGTTATTTATGAATCAAGTACAGAGAATATCGATCTAAAAATTATAAATTAATTATACTATGCAGATAAAACCTTAAAAATAGCATTGGCCATGTTTCATAATTTTTCAGCAAGTATTAATATCTGAATCAATTAATTATCAAAAATCTCCATAAGGTGGACTTGTAAATAAAGTGTTGTAACTAGGATTCTAAAAATCATGAATAAATGTCTACAAGCATATAATGGCCTGAATGTCTCAATTCCTAAGTCTCATAATTTTTCAACAGCAATATCATCCAGAATTATTTTTAAAACCATAAAACCCCTTTTTAACATTTGTGAAAGAAGTACTAGATTTACTCAACTAAAAATTATACAAAAATTCAAGAGAAACCATTCTGACTAAAAACATTTACTTGCAAGATTTCATGGGGTTTAAATAAACAAAAAGATCTTAATAATTAAAACATCAGTTAGGGCTATAGCAAACTTTACAAATGAAGTGCTAGAAATAAACATCATAAAACTCCAGTAAAATTGTTATAGGTTCTACCCATTACAAAACTCACTCTACCCGAGTTTCACAGCTTTTAGATAATGTTTAGTGTCAAATTTTACTTATTTGAGATTTTACCCTAAAACTAAGGTTAGGATTTTAAGGTATCTACCTATCTCCAAATCCTCCGAGATTTCTTCCAGATGATTTATATTATTCTAACGTTGACTCTACTTAATTTCAAGGCAATACGAGGGCATTTGCCCCCATGTCCTTCACAACCCTCAAAACCCTCCCTTTAGGGTTTGAGTTTGGATCCTAGGGTAAATCAACCCTAAACCACACAATTTTTCTCCAAGTGGGTTAAAATAACCCCTCTAAGTCAGTGGTCAAAATATCAGCCTCTGTTGAGGTGATTTGACCGTTCCAACCTCTTAGTGCACTTTTTAGTCAAAAACGTCTCATTAATGCCTTGTTAAGGATAGGTGATTTCATACCCAAAACTCACACAAATGAGTTGTAATTTTGTACAGAGCTAGGTTTTATAGCCAGGGACCACTCACCAAAATTTGGGAGGGTTTGGAGGTCATTTGACCACTTAAATAAATTACTCGAACTTTATTAAATTAAAACAAAAACCTTAGGCAAAGTATCTCCAAAAATTCAAATTTTTGGACAGCCTCTGGGTATGGCTAAGGGTAACCCCCTGCCCAAATTTCAAGTCACTTGGACAAGGGACGAAGAGTGGGCATTTCTTTTTGTGTCTGCCAAACTCTAGGTACAGCCCCAACTAAAAAAGGTGCTGCGGTCAAACCACTTACCCAAACGAGTTGAAATTAATTTTAAATTAATCTAGACTCGAAGGGCTACAACTTTTGTGACTGACTATTTTTCCTAAATCGGCCCATAAGTGCCTGATTTTGCAGCATCAAAATGCGCCCATTTAATATTTCTTTTCCTTATATACTATATACATAATTTTTATATTATAAAAATGTTTTTACTGTTCATCTTCTACAGAACCCGAAAACTGAACTCAGAAAACTTATATTTCCTATAGCTCTTCCGCGATCCGTCGCCGGCCGTCCGGTCACTTCCCTTGCCAGCCACCACCACAACCACCTCCGTTGAGGCGAGGGCTATCGGTCGGTGGTGGTTTGGCCGCCGGAGGTGGCGGTTTCCGACGGACCCGAAAATATATTTTTCATGGTTTTTCCATGAAAACACGAGATAGGTCTAGCTCCGTTGAGCACAAACTTCCTTTCTAAGATCGTAAGATCTACCCATAAAAGAAGAAGTAGAGGAGGACCTTGTTCGCGGTTTGGAGGCAAGATGAACGTCGGGTTGCCATGGAGCAGTAGTGGCATTGCCGAACTACTCCTACAGTAAGAGCAACAACTCTAATTCATTTAGTCAAGAGTGTAAACTTCTCATCTTGCTCTAAGGGGGCTTTTATAGATCACCAAGTGTGAAGAGGAAAGGGTAAAGCATTTAAGGCCATGAAAGCTCTCCTCTTAATAGCATTTCGGTTATGGTGGAGGGAGAGGAAAGGGTGGAAGATTAAATGATGTGTCCAAGTGGCGATTTCCTATTGGACCAACTCTTCCTCATTTTATTAAGTAATTAGAGAAGGAAACGGCCCATAAATACTCCTGGTGTAACTTTCCATAATCAGAGTTAATTATGGCATGTGTTAAAGAAATTTCCAGCCTGGCTGACATTTCGGCCTTTGTCACGGGCGTGACACGTAGGTCACGGGCGTGACACTAGTCCATTCGTCGTTCTCGAGTCGACGACTGATTTTTCTGCATCGGTTCATGGGTCACCCCCCATGTCATGGGCGTAACACGTTTGTCACGGGCGTGACAGGTGTTCTTCGGTCGACGTTCGTCGAGCTGAGGTCGACGGTCGGTGGGGGCATCATGCCCTAGGTCACGGGTGTGACGGGTCGGTCAAGGGCGTGACAGGCATTCTTCAGTTGACGTTCGTCGAGCTGAGGTCGACGGTCGGTGGAGGCGTCATGCCCTAGGTCACGGGTGTGATGGGTCGGTCACGGGCGTGACAGGCCCATGTTGAAAATTCTTAGTTCGTCGATCGTCTTACTAAGGTCAACGATCTTCGAAGGGGGGTCACGCCCTAGGTCATGGGCGTGACGGGTCGGTCATGGGCATGACCAACCCATGACTCGAAATCTTGGTCGATGAACTTCAATTCTTCGATTTCCTTGGGTTTTGTCATGGCAAACCGACTCCTTGGGGTCAAGCCGGAAGTGGGATGTTACAACTCTTTCTCAACAGTGGGGCTGAATGTAGGGATTATAGGAATGTTAGCAGCTATAGAATATTCAGCCCCCTGTGCACCTTCTTGAAAGTACTTAGCATCATCTTGATAGATAAGACCTTATTCTGCATTCTGCTCATAATATTTGCCAACATATAGACCATCATGTTAAGCCATCTGCCCCTAATTTAGTGCCTGTTGAACTTGGTCAGGTACCATGGGGATATTGTCATACTGAACTAGATCTAGGCCAAAGGATCCTCTTATAACATTTGATACCCATACAACATTCTCTGTGTTTGTTCTGATTACTTCCTTCTCCCCCTTTTTGGCTTCTTCAATAATATCCTTAGTCTGAGAGGAATTGGCTTTGGTCAACTGCACATCTAGGTAATTTACACCTGCAGTAACCTGGTTCTTGACTTCCAGCATGTGATCATCCAGGAGTTTGGTGCAGGCATCCATTTTAGTGGTAAGAGTGGTTGTTTGTGCTTCCCGTAATACTTTGTTAGCATTATGAACTGCCAACATGTTTCCAACAGCGATGTTTTTATTTTCCATGATTGCTTTGTGGAGAGTGTCAATATCTACCAACTTTTCTAGAGTGAAGTCAACTATAAGAGCTGCTCTTAAGAATAATTTGATTATCTGGGCCTTTAGCAGATTGACCTCAAATCTGGTAAATTTGATCTCTGTTGAGAGTTCATTCCTAGGGTTCTTTATGGAATCATCAACAAAATTTTCAAGAATTCTTCTCTGATCATCCAGTAATCCTTTAAGCTGAGCTAGAAAGAGAGGTGACATCTCATCAGCCATTATAGAAGTTCCTTGGTCACCTTCCACAGTAGCTTCATTCCTGATATCAGGGCTATCTTCAGAATCTGCCATCCTATACTCAGATGAGAGTTCTTCTTCATGAATATCAACAACATTCTTGTCTTTCTCAGATAAATAAGAATCTAATTCATAAACAATTCCTTGAGCAAGGAGTTCAGTGTGAAGCTCCCCCTTACCCTCTACAATGTCCTCAGTGACATGCAAGACTACAATAACATCCTTTTCCATATTTTTGGTAGGAAGATTTGTCTCTAGAGGAATCTGGAATTGCTCCCCCTTAGCAAATACCTCTTCCATAAATTGATCCAGAAGATTCTCCCCCTCACTTTAAGGACTGAAGGTACCTTGTTGATCTTGTATTAAAGGTGCAAGTGCATCTTCAGTTGGAGTTACTGACTTGGAAGCCTCCCCCTCCATCATAGTAGAAATCTTAGTGACTATGTCCTCAACCACTTGTTCAGCAATTTTAGCAGAAGGTATCTCCACAACATCTGCTGGAGCCTCTTCAGATTGAGTCCTACTGACCAGAGTCCTTACTGCAGGGTCAGAGGATATTGAGACTTGGACACTCATGTGCTTCCTGGTCTCTTTAGTAGACCCAGATAGATTAGGATAATGAGGCACTTCCTCAGCTTTTTCTGATGAACTGTTGTCTGTGCTTTCTTCTAAAATTGTAACTGTCTTTTTCTTCTTCTTTGCAGCTGATTGTTGTTCAGGTTGCAGGACTCTTTCCCACCTGTCTAGCATTTTGGAATCCACCCTTTTTATATGATGGATTTTAGTTCCTAGCCTTGTGTTAAGGATCCCAGGAACACTTCTTAGCAGAAATAGTGATAGAATTCTACCCATGTTAAGTTCAACAATACACTCCACCATCCTATCAAATAGTACTCTTCCCCAATCAATCCTCTTAGAAAGAATAATCCTTGTCAGCAACTCAACCATCTTCTTGAAAATCTTATCGTGTGAGCCAGACTTGCACAACAAAGCCTTTCCAATCACATCAGCAAGGTACTTACCCTTCAGGTTAGTTTCGTCCTTAGAATAGATCCAGTTGTGTGTTTAAATAGATCACACCACTTCAGTATTGATCTGATATCAAACTGATCCAATTTTTCTTCCTCATCAGATACTGAGAACTTCGGTAGTTACAGTGCTTTGCTTAGTATTCTAGGGGTTATCTTTATCTTGTTGCCATTGATCACTATCCTGACCTTACTGGTAGATGAGTCGACCTTTGCGTTGGAGAATAATTCCAGTACTTCTCGCTTTCACAGCAAGCAGGGCTCTGATAGAACATAATCGAGGTCAGTGACCTGGAGAAAATGGAGAACGAACTGAACCTCTTCAGGCGCATCTTTGAAGCCATTGCGAACTAGCTCTGACCCTTTGAATAAGAAATCTAAACCTTTCGCGCCATTGCTCTTGTGAATTGCGGAAAATCTTCCAAGCCTTTCATCGATTCTTCGCAATCGGGAAATGAAGGGCAAGGAACAGTGTATCTTGTCTTATGTACGCATCCTTGTATTTATAGTTATTTCTATTTTATAAGGGGAATAGGTGCGTACATGTTCCTAATCAAGAATTGATCAATGGGTGGGATTTAATCCTGAAATTTAGTCACAAAATAGACCCACTGGGATCATGCGTTGAGTGAACTCGATGCACTTGATGCTATCAATGTATAGGTCCATTTGATGCACTCGATGCCTGAGAATATAGATTCGCCACAGTCAATGCTTGAGGTTGTCTCAATGTACTTGACGCCAGAGAGTATATTATTAGTGAATTCATCTCTTTTATACTTAGTCGAATTAATCTCTACAGCCCTGCAGGGATTACATCTACCTGCAATAACACAATCAAAAATAACATGTAGAGAGCTACTGAAGCTGGACTAAATTAAGCATGCCCAATTCAAATTTAAAGGTGTTGAACATAGCTTCATCTAGTGGTTTAGTGAAGATGTCTGCAACTTGTTTGTCTGTAGGGACAAATTCAAGATAGATGTCTTCCTTCTCCACATGCTCTCTGATAAAATGATACCTAATCTCAATATGATTAGTCATGCTGTGTGAGATAGGATTCCTAGCAATGGAGATTGCACTAGTAGAATCACAATACATAGGTGTTTTACTTATCTTTATGTTGTAGTCCTGGAGCTGAATGTTGGATTCACAGTAACTGAGCACAACAACTGTAAGACCCCCCTCCCCCTTACTAAGGAGGTTACTCAGTCTTATGCCCATAACCACTGCCTTACGGTGACACTAGCGCACTGGCTAGTCGACATCGCACGATGCTGATCCTGCCGACTAATATGATCATTCAACCTGTTGGCCAATCGAGAAAAGAAATACAACTAGCAGTAAATGAAAACTAGCAAGTCCATAAGTCACAGAAATAACATCATAATTTATAGAGATGAAAGTACATCAGTCCACAATGAGTACAGAAAAAGAGAGTTAGGGCTTATGCCCGGCACAAGCCAAAAATGGAATCAAATCTCTCTCACACAACAACACTATGCGGAAGCGGTAACTGAAACACTCATCATCACCTAACGCTGAGCTGCGATAGTAGTATGTGGTATCTGCTCCTCATGTCCTGCCACCTCGTCATGTTGGTCGTACTGGTGATCCAACTCCTCGAGCTCCTACAATGATAAGGTCATAACCGACAATTAGTCATAAAGACTAAGCCATTTTGTCCTCGCCTCACCCCCGCGACTCCTAGGTACCGAGCAGGAGGATGAAAGCTGAGGACAATAAAGCAGTACAAAATGGAAGCAAGTGACGGTGGATCTATTCTATCATGGTTATGTTTCTAATAGTTATATCATTATACTAACAATGCATATAGCACAAGTAAAGTAAGTGAGCAATAATGAAAAAAGTGCAACAGGTAAAGTAGAACTGAAAGAAAGAGATGTAAGTAAAGTAAAGAACTAAGCAGAAAATAAACTATCTACCACTACACTAATCATCACAGGAGTACCTTAACTTATATGAATGTCTATACAAACTTATAAGTAAAGGTTTCATAAATATAACTTATCATATAAACGAGGACGTACTAATTTATATGATAAGGATCCAAAATGCGTATGCCCTAAGTATGTATGTATGTTATGATGAGTTATGCTGGTTATGATTCATATAAGTGCAACTCACACACACAACTCTGTGATCACAGACCTTTGGTTCCCACTTTTTGGAGTTAGCTAAACTCTCTTGTACCACCGTTATGGCTACGGCAATAGTGGAGCGGGCGTCTCCACTTCCTAGGCAGGTATCCACACTACCAGACCTAGACCCTTCGTACGCCTCTGTACACGTCCGAGGTGCACTCTAGACTCTCCGCATACTAATTTGCTGGCCATTTCCACCAGTCTTTTTGGTCGAGTGTGCATTTTTGGGGATTGTCCATCAGACCGCTGTATAAAATAACCTACTAGCCTCTCAAACCCTCGCACCTCACTAGAGTCACCGTACTGTCATCGGTGTGATGACTGTCCAGTACCGCATGACCTGCCACTAGTATGTTCTATGCACATGCAAGTAATTTCAAACCCGAGCCTCCAGCTCACAAGACCAACCCATCCTGAAATAAACCTCCCTAGCCTCAAACTTGCAGGACTAAACTCGTCCTATATCAAACACCCGAGTGATGTAGGCCACTCCCAAAATGGAATTAAGGCACAAAAGACAAATGGATTCCTAAGGGGAATTTAAGCGAACACGTGGTTTGCGTGCAAAACTCTAAATTTCGACAGAGTTTCGTTTGTAAGTGTGCGATCTCACAAGGGGGAAACTTCCACCCAAACCTGCACGAACATACACATTTAATAATATCATATCCTAACCATACATCTAGCATCGCATCACAAACATTTCCATCCACATAGAGGGCGATCCGGACTAAGATTTCAATTCGGAAAGTAGTCCAAATATAACCCTCAAAACAAAACCATACGAGGATATACCAAATCCTCTTGATCCATTCGAAACCAAAGGCTAAACAAACCCCGGCTTGCAAACATCCAAGGGGACCTACCCTTACGGAAATCTTCGCGAAAATCGGATTTGAAAGCAATACAAATTCAAATTTTTATAATGCAACTTGAATCAATAGTTAGGATAAAATTTTGAAACCAAAGTCTCCACTACACTCATAATACAAGATGAATTTCACACAAGTTTATGGAGAGGAAATCGTTACCCAAATCTGAAATTAGAGAGGAGGAGAAGGAGACGGATAGAGATAAATATGGAAGAGCCGCACTTCCACGGGTTCACCGGAGTCACACCGGATGAGGAGAACCGAGCCGCCTTCTTCGAAGTCACACTGGAGGAGGTAGGGGTCGCTGGAGCAGCAAGGAACAACCCCAAAGGGGGCGGTGGCAGCAGCAGGTCGGCGTTCCTGGGCGTCGGGTTTCGTCCAGGCCTAATAGGGGCGGCGGTTTGGGCAAACCGAGCACTTAGGGGTTTTCTTTTTTTTCTTCTCTTCTATATCTTCTCCCACTCCACAAACATGTATATATATATATATATATATATATATATATATATATATATATATATATATATATATATATATTGTTACACCACTCCATCCAACCCCTCATCAAGATCAAAACTAAATCCTAGCCATTAAAATGTTTCAACCAAAATAAAAAAAACAAAAGGAAATAACAACATCATAATAATAAGACTTTATGAGATAACTTATGAAAATAAAGAGGAGGATTATAATATTATTTCAAAATGAAATAATCATTATAATCATAATGACGTGACGAAATGCCGGCGGCGGCGGTGGCGGAGGCGACGACGGTTGCGGCAATGACCATCAATGTCCACGAACATGTAGCGGCAACGATCAAAAGAGAGATCCATGTGGTGTAGGCGATGACGGTTGCGGCAACGACCATCAACGTCCATGAACAAGTAGCGGCGGAGATCAAAAGAGAGGTCAATGTCGGCACGGGCAGATAGCGGGACATCCTCGCCATCAATCCTCCCCCGCTCAAAATTACTCATCTCCGATGAGTGGCCAGGGAGAGAATAGCAGGAGGCAGCAACATCCAAAGGTAGCATAGCAAGAGCAAACATCCACGGGGCTGGACAAGCAGTGTGAGCGTCCGCAATAGAACAGAGCCTGTCATGAGCAAGAACAGCAGAAAACCTCATAGATGTGTCAACATAAAGAAAAGCAGTGCAGATCTTACCATCCAATGCGAGAACCAGGAAAACCAAATTGAAGTGCGACACGAAAAAAATCTCACCTCTCAACCCACGAGAATTTGAAGTGGAAGAGAGAAACATCGGAGAAGGCCGCTCATATGGAGACCAGATTGGCAAAATTAAATCCGAAAAATTGAAATGCGGTGAAAAACCCATTGCATCATAAAAATCCAAAGAAATTGCATTAAATCCAAAATTCTTGAAAATCATGAAAGGATCGGCGCTCCAATGTAATAATTTTGTTACGGAACCCGAAGGTATCCACTCGGGGGCTAACCAGACTAAATTAGAATCAACAATTTTGCGGTCAGAAGCTCTCGAAGGTGAACGAACGTGAAAGTTATGCAACTCATAGACACTGGCATAAGGCAACGATATGTTTGCATGCAGTTCGTACCAGGATGGACGAAAGATATGTGAAATTTGATTTGGAGGGAGGGCACCAAATCAATAGGCACAGTCATCGTGAAATCATACGCAATCACTAATGAAAACATGCCCGTCGGCGGATACTCACCAATACAAAGCCCACTAGCCATATCAAACGGAGGTGCTAATAACGACAGTTTAACTAAGTGGATCGGACTAGGTAAAATCAAGTCGTGTCCTAACAAGTCCGTTAATCGATCCTAAAGGACGGATCCCTCGCAAGGTAAATCTTCCAACTCAATAGGTACGTCAGCTAACTCTGGGCCATTGTACGGTTCCTCAACTAACATGGGAGACGGGCCAGAAATATGGTCGAGGGGAGGTGGGTCAATCCCAGGGAGGGATACCTCAGAGGATACATCATCATCCAGGTCACTAGGATAACCAATCTCCTCATCATCACTACAGTCGTTAGAATAATAGGCATCGACCTCAGTAGCAGGCTCAGACATCGCAGCTAAAAGAGCCAAAGCCCTAGGCTTTGTGGGGCACTCCACCGCATAGTGGCTAATCAACCCACAAGCATAGCATGTAGCGTTCTCCTTGCAACTTTTAACTATCTACCTAGGCTTCTCCCGCGTTTTTATAACATCCCTAGTTGAGACAATGACAGGTGGCGGGACAGAGGACCTAACCTTTTCCTTCTCACTAACGGTAGGTGTACAAGTGATCGAAATAGTCAGATCTTGGCGGAGCAAGGATCTAGCGTGAGGCTTATAGTCATTCCTATGATCAGAAATGGGTCTAGTGCCCTGGCGGGGAGAAACAAAATCATGAGATATCCGAGTATGGGAGTACGAGGGGACATACTGGTTCGACGTAGGCAAAATCTTAGGCAGCAACTCACTCAAATAATAAGAAGACGGAGAGCGGTAGTATGGAGGGTAATACTCATCCGTTAATAAATTCTTCATAATCCTCCAACCTACAAGTGAGTCGTCGAGGTACGTCCCAAAACGTCGCTCCTCATTGAGCCAGAAGGTTTGTGCACGACCAAATAATTGTAGTTTCGCAACGGGAATCCTGTGGGGATCCACAATCTGATATCTCTCAAAATAGCGCTCCATATCCTTCACCCAACATAAAAATACTCGCGGATCACCTAACCCATCATAGGTCGGAGCAGTAACTCTAATAGGCCTAGAGGTGCGCGGTGGTGGTGTAGAATATTGTGATAACATAACGTTATGCTCAACGAATGAAGATGAGTGTGCGGAGCTCCCAATGTACGCCATAACAGACCAACAAAACACTCAAACTAAGTAAACACGCAAAACAAATTTTTTTGTTTTTGTTTTTTTATATAACTAAAAATAAAAATTTTATAACCAACATAACGTGCCTAAGTGCAAATGGGGGGGGGGGGGTGGGGTGTCTCGGAACGAGCAGATCGTTGCCAAGTTGAGAAATTAGCAAACCTCCCTCTGATACCAAATTGATGTAGGCCACTCCCAAAATGGAATTAAGGCACAAAATACAAATTGATTACTAAGGGGAATTTAAGTGAACACGTGGTGTGCGTGCAAAACTCGAAATTTCGACAGAGTTTCGTTTGTAAGTGCGCGATCTCACAAGGGGAAAACTTCAACCCAAACCTGCACGAACATACACATTTACTAATATCATATCCTAACCATACATCTAGCATCGCATCACAAACATTTCCATCCACATAGAGGGCGATCCGGACTAAGATTTCAATTCGGAAAGTAGTCCAAATATAACCCTCAAAACAAAACCATACGAGGATATACCAAATCCTCTTGATCCATTCGAAACCAATGGCTAAACAAACCCCAGCTTGCAAACGTCCAAGGGGACCTACCCTTACGGAAATTTTTGCGAAAATCGGATTTGAAAGCAATACAAATTCAGATTTTTATAATGCAACTTGAATCAATAGTTAGGATAAAATTTTGAAACCAAAGTCTCCACTACACTCACAATACAAGATGAATTTCACACAAGTTTAGGGAGAGGAAATCGTTACCCAAATCTGAAATTAGAGAGGAGGAGAAGGAGACAGATAGAGATAAATATGGAAGAGTCGCACTTCCACCGGAGTCACACCAGATGAGGAGAACCGAGCCGCCTTCTTCGGAGTCACACCGGAGGAGGTAGGGGTCGCCGGAGCAGCAAGGAACATCCCCAAAGAGGGCGGTGGTGGCAGCAGGTCGGTGTTCCTGGGCGTCGGGTTTCGGCCAGGCCGAATAGGGGCGGCGGTGTGGGCAAACCGAGCACTAAGGGGTTACTTTTTTTTCTTCTCTTCTATATCTTCTCCCACTCCACATACATATATATATATATATATATATATATATATATATATATATATATATATATATATATATATATATATATATATATATATATATATATATTATATATATATATATATATATATATATATATTGTTACACCACTCCATCCAACCCCTCATCAAGATCAAAACTAAATCCTAGCCATTAAAATGTTTTAACCCAAGTTGGGTGGTGCCATCGGGCTCATGACCAACAAGTGGGGTCAGCCCACTCACCATGTTGACCAAGTCAACTCCCCAAGTCAACAAGTCAACTATTTGACCTAAAGGTGAAAATGTGAGCCCAAGCCATTTCCCATGGGCCAAGCCCACCAAACTTGACCCATGACCAGCCAAGTGGACAAGGACAGCCCCTAACCCCCAAAATGAGGAGAGAGAGTACATGCAAAGGGGCATTTTGGAGAAAACACCTAAAAGAGGAGAGAGAAAGGGGGTGGTGATGAAAGGAGGCCATGTGGCCTTCATTTCTTCAGCCAAGAGGTGCTGGCCGACCACCCCATTTAATTTCAGCAAGATTTCAAGGCATGACAGCCACTTGGCAACCATGGTGAAGCTTCCTATGCTCCAACCGAACTCACCTCGGCCACATCCCCATATACAGCCACTCCAGGCCAAATCCAAGCCCACCATCAGCTTCAGAAGGTCGAGAGGAGTGGAAATCGAGTCCTGGAGCATAGCAATCGGTGGAGAATCGAGTTTTTGGCAAGGAGATCGCCTTCATTTCTTCAGGAGCTACCACCCCATTTAATTTCAGCTAGCCATGGCCAACCGCCGCCACACCCCCATATACAGCAGCCAACCGCTGATTCAGGTCCGTTTCGCCACCCCTCCAACCGCCGCCACACCCGCAGCCAACCGCTACCCGTACTAGCTTCCTAGATCAATTAGGGGAGATATCGGGCTCAATTGAGCCCGATGCCATGATAGAAAAACTTGGATTTTCCGTGAATTTCATCCCTCTCGGGATCGCCGGCACCGCCACCTCCCGCCGCCTAGTCGCCGGCAAAAGCCGGCCACCACCACCGTGAAGGTGTAGGCACAGTTGGCCGGCCTTGGCGCCGCCTCAGCCGGCCGGAAACAGCCCCGCAAAATGTCCCAACGCGAATCAATCCCAGCCGTTGGCTGGAGGTAGGGGATGAACCGATCCCGTTCCTTCTAGCTTTAAGATTCGTGTTAATCATTATTTAAATGATGAATTAATTATTTTGAATAGTAGCATATCTGTCACACCTTTCCAGTCATTTTGCATGTGATAATTAAGGCACTTAGAGACTTTACCTAAGGTTAAAACCTGAATGGAAATTGTAGCCCTAGGTCTTAACTTTCAAATTCCACAATAATCATGGGTTTTCACCCAGTGGTCTGTCCTGTAGGTCAATTCTCCTAGGACTGGTCCTAGGCTAGGGCAGATTTTAATTTGGATGCCCATGCTAAACCAGTAAGCCTCATGACCTGAAATTTTGGTCATGTGCATGTCTTAGGCATATCTAGGTCCTACCCAAACATCAGAATTTTTGGGGAACATTTTGCTATAGTTTTTACAAAAATACCCAAAAGTAAATAAATGTGATTTTTGGAGTTCTCCAACTCCAATAGGCCCCAAATTTTGGTGGCACCCTCTCATGGGTATATTAGACACATGGTTAAAATTTGGGCTAAATTGATTCACTTCATGATGAGTAATCTCACTTGCAAGTTTGAGAAATAAGATTTGGCTTGGGCTGCAAATAGCAATTGGGCAGAATTTTAAATGGCTGCCCAAGCCAAACCAGAAGTCCCCTTGACCTTAGATTTTGGTCAGAGGTTTAATTAGGGCATATTTAGGCCCTGCCCAAAAATGGGCTTGATTGGAAAATAAAATATGGGGAAATTACCAAAATACCCCTAGGGCTTAACTAGGTGATTCTTGGAGTTAGCTAACTCCAAATGGACCCAAACTTTGGTGGCTGGCCCTTAGGGACCATATAGACCAGTGGTAGAAGTTTCTCTAAAATTGGAACAAGTCATGTTGGGAAAGACCCACATGCAAGGTATTAATCTGAGCTTCCTGCTCGTATTGATATTGCTAACACATTCCCTCCAATCCCATTTGGGTGAGCAAGTGCTTGTATCCCTCCAACCTTATGAAACAGGTGAGCAAGCCACTCGTATCCCTCCAGGTGAGCAAGCCACTCGTATCCCTCCAACCCGGTTAGGATGAGCTCATTACTTGTATCCCTCCAACCTTATGAAACAGGTGAGCAAGTAATCAACGGACTCCAAGTCTCTCCAACCCGGCACCGTGATAAGAACAAGTACAGTTTTACCTAGCCTATTAGGCAATTCTTGTCTACTGGTTATTATACTTAGTGATTTAGGGGTTAATCTCAGGACTGCCCAAGGTATGCCCATTGAAGGGGTCTCGAAGGCACTAGGAACTACGATGGGATGACAAGCCCAAAGTTCCCTTTCGCAAGGATAATTACTTTTAGTTGATGTCTACCCAAGATCCGCTACCAACTCTCATTGTTACTTTAGGACTAACCTAATGACTTAAGTTATCATTAATGGGAGGGCGACGGTCTTCCGTCAGCCTCCGCTCTAGTGGTTACCCCAAGAACTTGCACTTTTTACTCTCGTCCCTAAGACGACACTAACCACCAGGATTATATTTCCAACCATATTCACTAGCTCAATTGTCGATCTATCCCCTGGTGGTTCTAAGGTATAATTTAATTTTACTATGCGCAGCCCATGACCTAATACCATCCCGAAATCGAACTTCTAAATCCTTGGGCCAACAGACCCCAAATATTTATCCTAGGGTGGTATGGACTAATTAAATGAATGTATTGATTTCCATAATTTTCCTAGGTCATTAAGGCCTTTAATTAAATCCTTTAAATCATTCCCTAGGTCATTTTACACATGAAGTGGTATCAATTAAAATCTACTGACCTAAGGGAATTTTCTTGAGTTGCAAATGAGTAAAATATTACTGTCTACAAGATCTCATAATTTCCATTTTTATATTTCTATTTATCCCATAATTAATATAGATTCTACATATTTATCATTTTCCAAATGAAGTATAAGAAATATATTAACCAAAATTCCAGGAAATTTATTGAGAATATATATCACTACTTTATGACTAATGGAAGAGTTTCATCAAATTCTACACTGTAGTGACCTATCAAATTCCATTCTTAATTAATTACCAAAATGCCATTAAGCTAACTCAATAATTGAAAGTGCATCCAAAAATTCTGAAATAATTCCACAAGGCTAATATCACAATTATACAACTATAGAAATATTTCTACAATTTTCCAACATGAAATTCCACCAAATCATAATTAAATACAAAAAGGGTAAAATAGTAATTTCAAGGTATTTGCCCCAATAGATCTCAAACAGAGGTATAAAATTTTCCTAAGTCAATCAAAACATCATTCTTTGACTTGACTGAATTTGGGAATTTCCTTTTTATCAAAATCTATTTTTCCAATTTATTTTCAAAAAGGACCTATGTTTTGAAAATTCCAAATAATGGGATTTTTGATCCCAAAAATCCCATAATTAATTCTAGGGGTGGTTTATGCCCTAATTAATCACTGGAATAAATTCCATGATTTTACATGCCTCAACTAGGCTGAATACTTAGTATGTCATTTTTGGCTAAATGCACCCCGAGCCTAAGTAGTTCAATTCTTGCATGTGGGTCTTTCCCAACATGACTTGTTCCAATTTCAGAGAAACTTCTACCACTGGTCTATATGGTCCCTAAGGGCCAGCCACCAAAGTTTGGGGCCATTTGGAGTTAGCTAACTCCAAGAATCACCTAGTTAAGCCCTAGGGGTATTTTGGTAATTTCCCCATATTTTATTTTCCAATCAAGCTCATTTTTGGGCAGGGCCTAAATATGCCCTAATTAAACCTCTGACCAAAATCTCAGGTCAAGGGGACTTCTGGTTTGGCTTGGGCAGCCATTTAAAATTCTGTCAAATTGCTATTTGCAGCCCAAGCCAAATCTTATTTCTCAAACTTGCAAGTGAGATTACTCATCATGAAGTGAATCAATTTAGCCCAAATTTTAACCATGTGTCTAATATACCCATGAGAGGGTGCCACCAAAATTTGGGGCCTATTGGAGTTGGAGAACTCCAAAAATCACATTTATTTACTTTTGGGTATTTTTGTAAAAACTATAGCAAAATATTCCCCAAAAATTCTGATGTTTGGGTAGGACCTAGATATGCCAAAGACATGCACATGACCAAAATTTCAGGTCATGAGTCTTACTGGTTTAGCATGGGCATCCAAATTAAAATCTGCCCTAGCCTAGGACCAGCCCTAGGAGAATTGACCTACAGGACAGACCACTAGGTGAAAACCCATGATTATTGTGGCATTTGAAAGTTAAGACCTAGGGCTACAATTTCCATTCAGGTTTTAACCTTAGGTAAAGTCTTTAAGTGCCTTAATTATCACATGCAAAATGACTGGAAAGGTGTGACAGTTATGCTACTATTCAAAATAATTAATTCATCATTTAAATTATGATTAACACGAATCTTAAAGCTAGAAGGAACGGGATCGGTTCATCCCCTACCTCCAGCCAACGGCTGGGATTGATTCGCGCTGGGCCATTTTGCGGGGCTGTTTCCGGCCGGCTGAGGCGGCGCCAAGGCCGGCCAACTGTGCCTACACCTTCACGGTGGTGGTGGCCGGCTATTGCCGGCGACTAGACGGCGGGAGGTGGTGGCGCCGGCGATCCCGAGAGGGATGAAATTCACAGAAAATCCAAGTTTTTTTCTCATGGCATCGGGCTCAATTGAGCCCGATATCTCCTCTAATTGATCTAGGAAGCTAGTACGGGTAGAGGGGTGGCGAAACGGACCTGAATCGGCGGTTGGCTGCGGGTGTGGCGGCGGTTGGCCATGGCTAGCTAGCTCCGGCGATCTCCTTGCCAAAAACTCGATTCTCCACCGATTGCTATGCTCCAGGACTCGATTTCCACTCCTCTTGACCTTCTGAAGCTGATGGTGGGCTTGGATTTGGCCTGGAGTGGCTGTATATGGGGATGTGGCCGAGGTGAGTTCGGTTGGAGCATAGGAAGCTTCACCATGGTTGCCAAGTGGCTGTCATGCCTTGAAATCTTGCTGAAATTAAATGGGGTGGTCGGCCAGCACCTCTTGGCTGAAGAAATGAAGGCCACATGGCCTCCTTTCATCACCACCCCCTTTCTCTCTCCTCTTTTAGGTGTTTTCTCCAAAATGCCCCTTTGCATGTACTCTCTCTCCTCATTTTGGGGGTTAGGGGCTGTCCTTGTCCACTTGGCTGGTCATGGGTCAAGTTTGGTGGGCTTGGCCCATGGGAAATGGCTTGGGCTCACATTTTCACCTTTAGGTCAAATAGTTGACTTGTTGACTTGGGGAGTTGACTTGGTCAACATGGTGAGTGGGCTGACCCCACTTGTTGGTCATGAGCCCGATGGCACCACCCAACTTGGGTTGGGTCAAGGGGGTGCCCTACTTAGGCTAATTGGGCTTATGAATGTGGGTTTGACCACTTTAGGCTCAAAGTTGACTTGGGTCAACTAGGGTCAAAATGTTGACCTAGTGGCATGGCCTAGGTCCACTTAGATTGTATTTAGGGTTAAGGCCATGTGGTGGGGTCATGGTGTGGCTAGGGTTCCTATTTAGGCTAGTTTGACCTAGTTTGACTTTGGTCCTAAGGTGGGCCCCACTTGGCTACACCCCACCACCTAGGGTCAAACCTAGCTAATACCCTAACACCCACCCCATGCCTAACCCAAATCTAAGTTAGGGGTTTAGAAGTAACATTGGGATGTTACAAATCCTATAAACAAAAAAAATAATTTCGTCCCCGAAATTTAAGTTCGGGTCTACGGGGTTCTAATTGCAGGAATCATAAAAACTCATTAGAGGTAACAACCCTCTTCCGAATGCACTTCCCTCATATTTTGGGCTACTCATATTGTGAGGACACGTTTTCAAGTCCCTCGACATTTTATGATCAAAATAAGCTTTAACCACTCCTTGGATTGTAGCCTTATGAGCCATAATCATCAAGTGCTCGTAAATCAACAACTTCATAAGTAGGAATCTTTTCCATTCCGATCCACCTAGGTTTTCACTTATAATTCAACATGGACTTACAATCATCCCCAGATATCCTATACATTAGACCAACATTATTATGTATAGCAGTAAATCAACTTCCGAGATCCTGATGTGATGAAAAGATCATCATTTTATTTCTCCTAACTTCAAGACTCGTCACATCTCTATCCAAGTAGTAATATATGGTTCGTAGTGTGTTCACCTTTCGAGCATACATCAAGCGATCAGTATGGATTTTGATGTTCGTACCAGCGGCTCTCGATCACTTTTCACATATAGTCTAATCCATGAATTTATGAGCGTATCTTCTCAGGTATGGTGAGATCTGATACACTTTTGATTTAGCAAAAAGGAAATCTTATTGAGCACCGGTTACCTTTGTATATGCCCTTGATAGACAAGATCTATATATCATTGTCATGAGATCTTCTATTGGCGATCATAATGTTACCACGTGTGTATCCTGGTTCTTAATACTATCATGATCAAGGGTCATATATACGTGTACAACCTTGACTCATTCTATAACTGAAACGTTTACTATCAATATGAACGTTGGTAACGAGTTTTTGACCCTCGGTCGTTTTTCATGTTCAATCTAACCAATAAATTATAAGTGCATATTTTCAAAATTGAAGCACTTGACTTCTTCATCGATCGATCTTAATAAACATTCATTTGTTCTCGAATATTTTACTGTACCTTTGATAACAATCAAAAATTGATTTTCTTCATTATCATGGATTTCCTTATGGTGGTCATGGTGTTAACAACAGTCTGCCATGGTTCTTGATGTACCGGTAACCAATAGATCATGCCTATGCGTATGCTACAACTAATCATCGACCATATTTCAATTTGTTGAGTCGTTACCTTTGTAAATGTCATGCCTTAACAATTTAGCCCTTTATGTGCTTGAAGTTTCAATTTGGTACGCTCATAGTAATTCTCCTATATATGGTCCACTTACTTATCAAGCATGGGTGAATACCCTTCTAGAGCTATTATACTTACGAGATTAGCTTCAGCATGTGTAAACTTAATCCTCAAACTATTATGTCATGGTAGAGACTATCATATCTCTAAGTTCATAAGTTTTCGTTATTTGTATATTTCCAAAAATACATACATTGCACTATCTGATATAGGTAATGCTGAAACTTATTCGTTTCCTTGTGCGTAGGGTATGCTCATATTGCCTACTCACGATCAAGCCTTCTGGATTATTATAACACTCGATTCTAAGGATAATAACATATCCTTAATCATGGGTTGATATTGAAATCCCGAACCTTTTGAGGGTGATTATTAATTCATCGAACATTTTCATTCTGATTTATGAGAATAACGACATGTTCCTAATAAGGAGTTGTTTTGATATCCTGAACCCTTCCGAAGGTAGGTGTTATATCATCGAACGCATTGTTTTGCCCTTTGTGATCGTCGGAACATATCCAAAGGATCATTCCTATAATTTACCCTTTCTGAATCGGTAAGGCTTTTCACTTGCTTTTAAATTTCTGGGGTCATCACACCCTCAAAGTTCTAAACAAAATTTTATTCAAACATTTTTGAGCTTTCCCTTTATGGCTCTTCTCATATAACAGTTACGATTTACAATCACTCCTTCATACTACCTTGACGTTACTTTATCACAATCTGTATGTTTCCAATTGATGACCTGGGTATGTTACGTAGGTATGGGTAGTAGTGATCCGTCATTACGTTTATACTTCTTCCAAACTTAGATGATTCTTCCTTGATTTAAAATTTTCTAGGGTTATGGTGCACCCATTGTTGTAGACGTAATTATTCAGATATTTCGAATTCTCATTTCACATTGGTTTCCCTTACAGTACATCTGAGTCCCTTAACCACGTGTTACATTGTTTGGGATAAGGTGTTTAGAGTATCCTTGAAACATGCTTGCCGATGCGGTAATCAAAATAAACCTTAATTGTTTGTACATCCTTCTACAACTCATACTGATTCTAATTCAGTCTTTTGAACGTGAATTTCTCTGAATTCACATGTATGCGTAAATGATTTATGCCGTGTCTGTATTAAGAAAATCATGAGTGTTCATTAGACTACGATTTAAGTGGGTACTTACTTCCTTAAACTCGAAATCGGGAAAATCTCTTGAAGTCTTATACGGTCTTCCCTAGTTTCAAGGTCATATGTATTTATCACTAAGCTAGCATTTATGCATCTTTCATGGAACTAAATTTGTTGTCCTCCTTGTTCACTTACTCCTACGGTCTTGGGGTACTTATGAGAGTGAAAAGCCATTCTCGAAACATTCTACTTTCCTATTTCACTTGTTAATTTATTGTGTTCCCAACTTGTCGTTAACAGTCTATGCTGCTTAAGATTAATAAGTAGGGTGAAGTTCTTCGAGAGTCCTAACCTTCCGGGGAAGATTTGATCATCATACTTGGTCATGTATATACAATTCTCATCTTTACTTGAGTGACCTTTGAATATGTCAAGTTTTTAGATCACTATGCTTGCGACACATGCTTAATGAGAAAGGCTTAGAAAAATTCGAGTTGTTATCAGTATAGCCCTATAAACAAAAGGTTAAGCCCCCATATATTTTGGTTAATTTTCCTTTGACATTCACAATGTAGTCATCTTGTACATGCCTTAATCCTTAGGGCTAACAATCTTTGGCATGGATTTCCACTTTAATTGATATGTTATCTACCCTAGGCCTTCAAGGTTACCATTCGACAAACTGTTCAAGGTCAACATGTGACCAAACGAGGAAGTGTCTCTTCTAGAATTTGAATTCTTATTCGATCTTTGGTATTTATCACCGTGATTGTCTTGCGTAATCCAGTCATCGGTACTAGGATTAAGCTTACGAGTACCCTACTGATCCACTATTAAGCTTATGCATCAATTCTTCTCGAGGTAGTCCTTATCAGTTTGAGTAAGAATTGGTAATATCATTCGATATGCGACTTAGGAACACCGAGGTTTAAGCCTTAAGTAGGGACTCTGGTATTTAAATCTTTCTTTAATCGACTTGGTTATCCATGTATCGTAACTAATCTACACCTGAAGTCGATCTTTGGCCTAAGGTACGACACAAAATCCTCTTGGTAAGTCAAACTAGGGTGGTACCCTAGTTGGATTGGCCTAACTCATCGCCTAATGGACTGTTTTATGTGACTTTTTACACATGGGCACACCATTGCTTCCGCTGCATAGTTTGTCCGCAAACTACTGCTCGAGCGGGGTGTTCCAGTGTTGTGGACTTCTTTCTTATATGATCGTTTGTTCAACTGATACCAATTTGTAAGATCCTCCCCCTTACCAAGGGAGCCCTGATCTTATGCCCAGAACCGCCGCCTTACGGTGACACTAACTCACGGGTTAGTCGACACCGCAAGACGCCGATCCTGCCGGCTAGTACGATCATAACCTGTTCGGCCAATACGAGAAACAGAAGTAAAGCATATAGTAAGCAAAACTACATAAGTCCACAGCCACAAAGTACATATCATATAAAAGAATGATGAGTACGTAAATATAGTCCACAATGAGTACAACAAAAGAGTGAAATAAGGGCTTACGCCCAGTACATCATATCAAATCACTCTCTCTCACAAATCTAAAACAGCGGAATCTATCATCTCAAATCATCACACCTGAACATGTGCTCCAGTAGTAGTAGTCGGCATCTGCTCCTCAAGTCCTGCCTCCTCGTCGTGCTGGTCCATCTCCTCGAGCTCCTAAAAATAGTATGGTCACCGACCATTAGTCAAAAAGACTAAGTCGTTTCCTACACACCTCGCCCCGTCGCTCTTAGGCACCGAGCGGGAGGAAGAAGCGGAGGACAACAAGGGGTAGCAAAGGTGGAAGCAGGTGACAAGAGTATACTAGCAGTTGTAATAAGTATAGTTATCCTACTCTAGCAGTTCTAAGTAAGTAGTACAAGTAAGTAAAATAGTACTGTAAAGGAAAGAACTGAAAGTAAGAGCAGGAAAATAAGTACTGAAAAGTAAGCTATCTATCATCATAAACAAACCTTAACTTATAAATTTGTATGGGCATTTTAAGTTAAGGTTTCCAGGAATTGTAACTTATCATATAAAAGAGCCCATACTAATTTATATGATAAGGATCTATGATTGCGTATGCCCTAATATGTATGAATGATTATGATGCAGTTTATGTAGCAGGCAAGTGCAACACACACACACGACTCCATGATCACAGACCTTTAGTTCCCACTTTTTGAGAGCTTGCATCACTCTCGGGTACTACCGTTGTGGCTACGGCAACAGCGGAGCGGGCTCTCCACTTCTAGGTGGGTATAAGCACTACCAGACCTAGACCCCTCTCATACGCCTCTGTACACATCCCAGGTGCACTCTAGAGTCTTGCGTACGTATTTTGCTGACTACCCGTCAGTCTTGTAGGTCGAGGGTACGTCTTCGGGGATTCCGCAGTATTATATATATAGCATACTGGCCCCTCCACCCGTACCCCTCGCCCGAGTCATCGTACTGCCATCGGTGCATCGACTGGCCAGTCCCGCCTGACTCGCCACTAATTTTATGCACATGCAAGGTATTAATCTGAGCTTCCTGCTCGTATTGATATTGCTAACACATTCCCTCCAATCCCATTTGGGTGAGCAAGTGCTTGTATCCCTCCAACCTTATGAAACAGGTGAGCAAGCCACTCGTATCCCTCCAACCCGGTTAGGATGAGCTCATTACTTGTATCCCTCCAACCTTATGAAACAGGTGAGCAAGTAATCAATGGACTCCAAGTCTCTCCAACCCGGCACCGTGATAAGAACAAGTACAGTTTTACCTAGCCTATTAGGCAATTCTTGTCTACTAGTTATTATACTTAGTGATTTAGGGGTTAATCCCAAGACTGCCCAAGGTATGCCCATTGAAGGGGTCTCGAAGGCACTAGGAACTACGATGGGATGACAAGCCCAAAGTTCCCTTTCGCAAGGATAATTACTTTTAGTTGATGTCTACCCAAGATCCGCTACCAACTCTCATTGTTACTTTAGGACTAACCTAATGACTTAAGTTATCATTAATGGGAGGGCGACGGTCTTCTGTCGGCCTCCGCTCTAGTGGTTACCCCAAGAACTTGCACTTTTTACTCTCGTCCCTAAGACGACACTAACCACCAGGATTATATTTCCAACCATATTCACTAGCTCAATTGTCGATCTATCCCCTGGTGGTTCTAAGGTATAATTTAATTTTACTATGCGCAGCCCATGACCTAATACCATCCCGAAATCGAACTTCTAAATCCTTGGGCCAACAGACCCCAAATATTTATCCTAGGGTGGTATGAACTAATTAAATGAATGTATTGATTTCCATAATTTTCCTAGGTCATTAAGGCCTTTAATTAAATCCTTTAAATCATTCCCTAGGTCATTTTACACATGAAGTGGTATCAATTAAAATCTACTGACCTAAGGGAATTTTCCTGAGTTGCAAATGAGTAAAATATTACTGTCTACAAGATCTCATAATTTCCATTTTTATATTTCTATTTATCCCATAATTAATATAGATTCTACATATTTATCATTTTCCAAATGAAGTATAAGAAATATATTAACCAAAATTCCTGGAAAATTATTGAGAATATATATCACTACTTTATGACTAATGGAAGAGTTTCATCAAATTCTACACTGTAGTGACCTATCAAATTCCATTCTTAATTAATTACCAAAATGCCATTAAGCTAACTCAATAATTGAAAGTGCATCCAAAAATTCTGAAATAATTCCACAAGGCTAATATCACAATTATACAACTATAGAAATATTTCTACAATTTTCCAACATGAAATTCCACCAAATCATAATTAAATACAAAAAGGGTAAAATAGTAATTTCAAGGTCCATTCGCCTAATGAAGCACGACATAGCGGCCTGCACTATTTACAGCCACCAAGCGAAGTGGTGCTTACGACCCGCATTTTATTTTCTTTTTGTCTTTTATAGCATTAGAAATCAAAATCCAACCTTGTTGTTTCATTTAACTCTTAGTAACAATCTTTCTACGATGCTATCATGATACCCATCCTGCATTCCCACGAGATCGACATTCGTGAAAGCTATTCCAAAAATTATTACTTGACAGCGAACGGTGCACTTGCCGACGCATCAAGTTTTTGGCGTCATTGCCGGGGAATACATGCATATTGTTGATTTGTGTTCTGTTATGAGAGTTACGACAGAGTTCCTTGTTTTGAATTTTTTATCCCAGTCTATTTTTGTTTTTATGTCGGTTGGAATTATTAGATTTTTATTAAGAATCTATGCAAGGTAGTTTAATCTGGGAATTTAGTGATCTCTGTAATATGGGACAGTTTTAATATCCGTTGCCGCTAGTGTGGAGATGTCTCGCAAGCAAGTGATAGATGTCCTAAGGAGTATTGTAGCAAAGACACTTAAGGATCTACATATAGAGCACCAACCTTATATGGCACTTAATATGGTAGATATAAGCCAGTTAGCTACTCATCCGCGCTTCCATTGCCGAACTACTTTCTTTAGGAGTCAATACCCATTGTACCGACAAAGCCGGCTAAGCATTGTTTATTTTGTCGGAGTTGGGATCACTCTTTGAAGGAGTGTGCTTCTTATTTGGTGTAGTTGGAGGAGGATGATGAACCAAACATTCGGATTTTCTCCACTCCATAAACTTGCAGCACCCCTTCCGTATCTTGCTACGTACTAGTGCCACCTTCAGATTTTGAAGGGAGCAATACTAGTATTTGCACAGATACATTTGTCGATATAAACCCTGACACGGATGTTTTTACTCCTGATGTACATACGTTATCTTGTATAGAGTCTGTTAGTTGTGAGGAGCCTGTGCTTGACTTTTATCGAGCACAACCCCTCTATCCTCTACTTTGCAAAGCATTCTTTCTGTTTTTGACACTGTTGTGGAGGTTGATTCGCAGGGAGAAGCTGGTGTTTGTAGAATTTTGCTAGATCCATTTGAGGAGGATATTTGCATGGCTGAGGTTGCTGCCTCAATCCCATGTAAGGAAGTCCAATGCGCGGATGAGACAGATGCATCTCCAGCACATTCTTGCACCAACCTAGATAGCTGTGTAGATTCACCCACAATTCCGCTGATGGGAGATGACACCGGAATAATCCCCAAGATTGAGGTTACTTTTTGTCATTCTTCTAATTTATTTCCTAACCCCGCTCTCGTGCCTACTTCTCTGCAGGTCCACATCGTGGAACTGGTCCACTTTGTGCAAGGGCCTGTAATACATCCTAGCATTGATGGAGATCGGGTGCAGGTGGAGTCAGATTTGTCGAGCTTCACAACATTTATTCTACCCATGCCTAATGTTGAAGACAGGTATAACTACACAAGAACGTGGGTATTTGTTCTGTCGCTATTTCGGTACCCGCTACCGAAACGTGAACTTGAACAACTGCCCGAGCACTTCCAATTTCATACGCCCATCAGTTAAGAGAGTGCATGGTCCTTGAATAAGTCCTGGTGGGAGACAATAAACCAATCAGTTTTCTAGATTAGTATTTCTTTTTTTAAATATATGAACTTTTTGTTTCTAGCTTATAATTGTAGCTTAATTTAACTATCGAAAGGGTTATGGTAGCCCCGCTGCTGTGATGAGCTCAAATGTGCACCCATGTGGTCTGTAGTGTGGGTTTGACTGCAAAATAGGGCGCGTGAAAAATTTATCCACGCACGACCACTGGTCGTGCGCACTATTTAACAGCGTATGACCACCGGTCGTGCGCTAGCCTAGTTTCATTTAAAACCCAGTTAGCCGACCATTGTGCATGCGCCCTAACTCCTCTCGCTTCGTTCTGCTGAGCGTGCGCTGTCTCTCGTCAATCCGCCCCTTCTCTGGTGAGATCTGCCCCTTCTCCGGTAAGCTCTTGCATTTTTTGGCCTCCTTCATCCTTGTTGTGCTACTATGGAACCAGGAAGCCGCCGTGTGATGAAATCCTACCAACGCTCCGGCCATTCTTCGGCTACTCCAGCGCAAATTTTGGGAAGAATGACGACATTTTCCAAGGCCGAGCACACCCAACACTTCAATTCCTTGAAGGAAAAGCCCTTCCTCTCTCAGTGGCTTGTAGATTGGAATGAACTCTGGTCGATCAAAAACGATGGAGCGTTAGCAGAGGCCATCCACCTTCTCTATTCCTTCAATCATTGGAGCAAATTGTTCGAGTGCGATGAGCTCGAGTATCGGGAACTGACCCTAGAATTCTTGTCAACTTTCGATTGGGGGACAACTTCGAATAACCTCCGCCTACCTACTTGCTCCTTCTATGTGATGGTCCACGACTTCACCGTCACTTTGCCCGAGCTCGCCATTTACGTCGGCGTCTACACCGAGGCTGAAGCATCTAGGATTGACTTTCAGTAGTTGTGCATTGATTTTCCAGAAGGCTTCACTCTGCATGTCGCTTGGTGTTCTCTAAGTGGGGGGAACGAGGAGTACGTCTCCCGAAGGGCCAAATCGACAAGGATTATCTCCCCTGCTCTGAGGTATATGCAGCACTTACTCAGTCACTCGCTCACCGCAAGGGCCCTGAGCAAGAATGTGGTGGGTGGCAATATTTGATCTCCCTATATAGCATGCAGCAGCAGTACCCCATTCATCTAGGGTATATGTTGGCCCATTTCTTCCATCACGAGACCACTTATGGCCTCGTGGGCGCGATCAGGGGTGCTTACTGCATTACCCGCATCGCGATGAGTTTGGGGATTTGGAGTCAGCTACCTCCGATGGAGCTAGTCACTGCTCCCACCATGATCACCAGGGCCAATATTGTGAGTTTCCATTTGTTGCTAGTTGTTGGGAGGAAGGCTAGCCGGAAGTTTGTTGTTATCGTGCCTGGAGATGCGCCTGGGGGAATAGATGAGGAGGAAGATGAGGGAGAGCCGGCTGAGTCTTTCGCCATGGGTAGTCGGAGAGAAGTAGAGCCACCGCTGCTGAGTTTGTAGCAGCAGCAGCCTTCAGTAAAGCATGAGGGGCAGACTAGCCGCCAGTACAGCCTAGCTCAGGAGTGGAGCATTCCATATTTGAATGAGCGCCTAGATGATTTGGAAGCCTCTCAGTACTGGATGCAAGACTTTATATTTCAGCAAGCAGTGAGAGGTGGGCTGAAATTCCACTGCCTCCGGCTCATTTTGCTCCAGCCGCGCCTGCTCGTCGTCTGTCTTCTATCGAGATTCTCGACAGCGATAGTGAGGAGGAGTGAGGGGAGTTCGACGCATAGCGAGTCTATCACATCTCTTGCTTTTCTAATGATTTATTAATCTGTAGAATTGTATTGTACTTTATTTAGCAGGTTCGGTCCTGGAACAATTATATTTCTGTGGGCGCCCATCTGGGTGCCGAATGTTATTTTTACATATCATGCTTAATACAGGTATTCAGTCCACCTTAAGGACTGGTATGCTCACTTGGTCTTGTTTTGTGTGTTGTGTTCTTTTTATATTTGTATTTCTATTTTCTTGTTTTGCGTGGGATCTCTAATTCGCAGGTGCTGGAAATTTTTGAAGCGTGGAAGACCTGCCGCTAACGGGCAACCTCGCAACACGACTGGTATGCTCAGTTTTGAGCATAGGTACTTCTTACACCTAACTCTTTATATTATTTGGAATGTTTAGTTTTATGAGTTGTTGCATTCAAGCTTGGGGGGAGATCATGCATGTGGTCACTACACGAGCACACATTTTATATCATACCAATTTGTTATTTATTTATTTCAAAATCACTGTAGCACACATTGAATCACCCACTTGAGCGCGATCTTATCCACGTGCACGGCTCGGGTCAAATGCATTGCTTGTGTATAAACTTTAAAATAGTGGTGTTGGCTTAGGATTTTAGGATAGAGTAGTGTGAAACTCATGCAATGCTCCTAATCAAGTAGTCATTGTCTGTGTAGAAATAGTATAGATTTAATTTTTCTTTATACTCGTAGATTTATACTTTTTTTTCTGCAGATGTAAATATTGTTTATACTACTCAAAAATGTTGAATCTAGTGAAATCGAACGGTAGTGTAGGGATGTTTGTAGCCATCACTAGACTCATTTTTATCGAGTTGGGAGGAAGGATCATCTTTATCAGTGGCCAAGAACTTTCCCCAAGCTACTCTCAAAGCATTAGTGCATGGTTAGTCAAGCGTGAGCATGACGTAGGCTATCATTTTGGCTAGTTTGAGCCTTGTTTACCTTATCCTAGCTGCTAACCATTGTAAGCCAAGGTTGTGTCTACCCCTCCTTTGATTCAGCTCCACCTTCATTCACCAAAGCCTAAAGCCAATCCTCCTATCGCAACCAAATCCTTGAGCTCGTGTGAATTTAATATTTTGACGAGGTGTGATATGTGGAATTCAAGTGATGTGGTGGATTATTACATGAAATTATACTTGCTAAAAATTTTGGGATTGCAAAAAAGGAGAGAATTGAAAAAGAAAATCTAAAAAGAATTACAATGAGAAATAGAATCCCCATCTTGTTTATCTTGATATAGGTAGGGAAAGGCCGTGTACACACCCGATTTTCAAGCTAAGTCTGGGGGTATGTCACACGTGTAATTCTGAGGGGCTGTATTGGTTAAGCTTGTTGTTTGCTCGCTTAGGTTGCGTGTAGCCTCCATATTTATCTTTGACTACCAAACCTTAGCCTAAACCCCATGATTATCCAAAAGTCCTACAGATTCACGCTTGAGACGAACAAGTACCGTGGAGAGAGTGTGAACGGGCAAGCGTATGGTCCCCGACATTGATGGATTTCTTTGGAGGTGATCCTAAGCCCCGGTCTTTGGCAATGCTCACCTGAGTGGACTGCCTACTTTCTTCCTACGTATGACCAAACGATTCTCCAGGATTCCAAATTTCAGTAGATACAATATTTATTTACGTCTGTCGAAAAGTATAAATTCTGTAGTATAATTAAAAAGTTTGTCTATTATATTTTCTATGCCCATCATATATTTGATTTCTCTTATTACTTTATTTGGAAATTACTAAGCCAGTTAACTATTTTCTAGTCCATAGAGTGATGATTTGCTCGGGACGAGCAAATGTTTAAGTCTGGGGGTGTGATGAGTCCAAGTTATATACATATTTTTGGACTCATCTGGGCTAGTTTTATCATTGATGCACTACACTTTAGAGCCATGATTATTCATATTTGTTATTACGTCCATTCCATGTTAAGTGCACTTTTGGCCCGTTTTCAGTGTGATTTCGTAGTTTTTGTACTTTTGCCCTATACTTGGAGTTTTTTGTGTCTGGAGAATGTGGTATGCCCATTTCAGTGGCTCTTCTGTTTTTGTTGCAGGTACAAAGGTAGTGTAAGTGTTTCAAGATTATTTGGGAATTTTTTTTCGCCTAAGGGCCACTGATCGTGTGTTTTTACATGCGCACGGTCAGTGGAATCCTTAGCGCACGACTGCTGGTCATGCGCAGTCAGTTCATCAAACCCCAAACGATACAGGAACACTGCGCACGATCATTGGATCTATAGCGCACGACCACTGGCCGTAAGCCACTGATCGTGCACACTATTCTCCATTTTTCCATGTTCTGTCTGGGGCAATCGCACGACCATTGGACATAGTGCGCACGAACTCTGGTCATGCGCCACTGCTCGTGCGCATTTATCCATATTTCTGGAGTTCTTCAATTGTTAATCGCACGATCATGTGATCCTGTGTGCACAACCTCTCATCGTACGCTACTGATCATGCACAAATATATTAATTTTTTTGTCCAGCTGCAGGTTTCTCTGGAGTAGTGTGCGCGATCATCAACCATTAGTAGCACGGCCATCAGTCGTGTGCCACTAATCGTGCACTCTGATTTTCTGCTACTCATATTTAAGCCCGTGCTCCGCAAATTAGGTCAACATTTATCATTTTTCTCCCAGCTGCTGCGCGCGAATGCGCCGTTTTTCTCCCCCACAGGTCCTCAACTCATCTCCACCCTCCAGTAAGCTTTCTCTGGCGATCCGAAGCAATCTTCAACCCTTCAGAGAGTTTCTGGCCACCGGCAGTGTGCAACACAAATCTTCTAGTACTTCTCACTTGGGCAAATAGGGAGAAAAGACTGAAGTCAAGGGAAGAAGACGAAGGAAGATAAGTGGATTGATAACCCATTTACCTCTGGACACAACCACAGTCGAGTCGAGAAGTGGACTGACAACCCACCGCTTCGGCCAAGAACCACGGCTAGGCTTTCCACCTTTCAGTTTACTTTACCTCTCCTCCATAGTGAAGTGTATTCTTAAGCTTGTAATGAACCTAAACTTGCTTTTATTTGTCTATGAATGAAGTTTTCTTTGGTTAGTTACATCCTTTGTTGTCAATTGTGATGCACTCGCCTCCATTCACATCCACTCGACTCGCGCATTAGAACCACTCTAACAAAGGGCTAGTGTTGGTAGTTGAAGAGGTGATTACGACCCTCACACTCTGCACGTGTGTTCACTCCATCTGCTTGCACTCCGTCCATTCGCCTAACGAAGCACGACATAGCGTCCTACATTAGTTCCATCCACCAAACAAAGCGCTGCTTACGACTTGCATTAGTTTTCTTTTGGTCTTTTGTAGCATTAGAAAAAAAAGCCAACCTTGTTGTTTCGTTTAACTCTTAGTAACGATCTTTCTACGATGCTATCACGATACCCATCATGCATTCCCTCGAGATCGACATTCAGGGAAGCTATTCCCAAAATCATTACTTGACAGCGACCGGTGCACTTGTCTACGCATCAGTACTCTAAAGCTTCTTATAACTTTTACTAAACGCAGTCCATGACCTAATTCTTACCTGTATGAGATGACTTCCAATTCCTTGGGTCAAAGACCTCTAAATTTTTATCATGGGCTTTTCATGTGTATAATACTAATCATTCAGAATTCCATCATTTCTCTAATTATTTTGGGTCATAATTTAAAATAATTAATCAAGTGACCTAGATCACTTTGAACATACAACTAGTTTAAAAATGTCTAAATAAATTACCTGAAGTTCAACTAGTTTAAAAATGTCTGTTCACAGAAAATCCTAATTTTCCAACTTGATGTGACCATTATTTTCCATTTATGATTAAAATCTCATTACCTCCCTTTTTCAAATAAAGTACTAAAAACAATCATGTAAAAATTCAGGAAAACTTTTTACTCAATAATATTAACAATATAATAGTCAATACAGATTTTCATACTCTTAGACAGTGATTTGACATAAGATATTCACATGTAACGATAATTACAAAAATGCCACTTTTATAGTATTCATCATAAATAATCATCCAAAATTCTTAATAAAATTTACAGGCGTTTATATTATAGAAATAAGGTCCTAGACATTTTTTCATAATTTTCCATGAACCACTACTCATGATTTTGATCAAAGTCCTATAAGGGTAAAAATGTAATTACACTATTAATACATGGAATAATTCTCAAAAATGCTCATAAATTTTTCCAGAGAAGTGAAATGACCTAATAGGGCTTGGATCAACAATTTGGAATTTTCTAAATCAAATAGCCCTATTTTTCATTTTAACACTTAAATGTGCTCTTTTTGAAATAAATCCAACTTATGGGATTTTTTATTACAAAAATCCCAATTTTCTAATTAAAGGAGTATTTTACCTCCATAAGTCTCTTTCCAAAATTTCATGGACATACATTGGGCCAAAATTGCTAAATTCTCTTTTTTTCCAATTTTTACTATTTGCACACCATTTAAAATTCTACCTTCACCATACTTGTTGGATCCTTTAACATGCAGAGATCCAAATGGTTCCAAATTTTTACCAAGGCCATAGGATGACTTTAGAGCCATGCCACCCAAATTTGGGGGTATTTAGAGTTGTAAGACTACCTAACTCACAATTATTCAATAAATCAAATTTTGACAAACTATAAAAAACTATCCTCCAAAAATTCTCATTTTTGGACGGTCTATGTATGGTATACACACATGCTTAACCTAAGTTTCACTTCATGTGTACTTATAGTTTAGCCTAGGCATCCATTTAAAGTTTTGCCCTAGTATAGGAGCAGTCCTAGGAGAATGACCCTACAAGGAGCTACAGTGCTCCAATTGCAAGTTTAGGGTGTCAAAATAAAGGTAAGACCTAGGGCTACATTTTTTATGCTTAAAGTTTCCTCTAAATATGTCTCTACAAGGCCTAAAATCTGCATACAAATGATTGTTTAATATGTGACAAAAATACACATAAATATCATAAATACTATAGTTTAATTAATGCAGAAATGAACGGCATCGGGTTTAATAAATATCATAAATACTAAGATCTAGAAGACTAGCACCGAGGGAGGGGAGGAGAAACGAACCTGAATGCGAGCTTGGCGGCAGGTACGGTATTGGTGAGCCATTGCCGACGACTGCTCCGGTGAACTAGCTCGATCCCTTGTTTCTCCAGCAAAAGCTTAACTCCAGGAGTCATTTTCCACTCCTCTGGGCTCAATTAAGATGATGGAAACCTTGGTAAAAAGTGGGATTGACGGCTAGGGTTTCTTGTCACTTCCTTTTTATAAGAAGAATTAGGGTTTAAGTTGCTTGCCACGTGTCGCCATAATGTTTGATCGCCAATTATCGCAGTTTAAGTTGCTTTGCCACATGTCATCTTAATATTGGACTGCCAATCATTGCTTTAAATAGGTCTTATTGAGAAGATCAATGTATTCAATAGGTTTGTTGAAGAGATCGGGTTCAAATGCGTCATCAGCATTTATCCCGAAAACCCGGGTCAGCCATACATATGAACCAGACAGAAAAATACTCTTAAGTCCAAAATAATCGAGATCACTCGACGCTTTGTTGAGTGGCATTGAGTTCACTCAATGCACTCGACGCTTCGTCAAGTGGCGTCAAATTCACTCAACGCACTCGACGCTTTGTCGAATAGCATCGAGTTCACTCAACGCACTCGACGAATTGTGATTCCAAAAAAAATTTCGAAGTTATGGAACATGGTGTTGAGTCCACTCAATGAACTAGACACTTCATCGAATGGTGTCGAGTTCACTCAATGCACTCGACGCCTTGTGACTCCAGCACAAATTATCTAAGTTAAAGAGCATGGCGTTGAGTCCACTCGACGCTTCGTTGAATGGTGTCGAGTTCACTCAACACATTCGATTCCTTGTGATTCCAGCAAAAATTTTCTAAGTTAAAGAGAATGGCGTTGAGTCTACTCAACGCACTCGACGCTTCGTCGAATGGTGTCGAGTTCACTCAATGCATGTTGATCCAGAACAATTTTTCCAAGTTAAAGAGCATGGCATTGAGTTCACTCAATGCACTCGATGCTTCGTCAAATGGCATTGAGTTCACTCAACGCACTTGATGTCTAATGATCCAGAACAATTTTTCTAAGTTAAAGAGCATGGCGTTGAGTCCACTCAACGCACTCGACGCTTCGTCAAGTGGCATCAAGTTCACTCAACGCAGTTGACGCCTATTGATCTAAAACAATTTTTCTAAGTAAAAGAGCATGGTGCTGAGTCCACTAAACGCACTCGATGCTTCATCGAATGACATCAATATTACTCAACACGCTCGATTCCTATCGATCCAAAATATTTTTTCTAAGTTAAAGTTGACTAGAACCCTTTAGTGGGCCCTATGTAAATCCACCCTAACTCCTTGGGTCAAACCTTGCCTAACACATTCACACACTGCATGTTCTACCCTAATCTAAGTTAAGGGGTCTAGAAGAAAATGGGATGTTACAGCAACTACCATCTGATATAAACTCTGACTCAGCTGTTGAGATTGCAACACTAGTTTGCTTTTTGCTACTCCAAGACACAAGTCTTCCTCCCAAGAACTGATAGGTGTCTGATGGGTTTTTTCTATCCTCTTTACAGCCTGCAAAATCTATATCTGAATACCCTATTAGTTCAAAATCACTATTCCTAGGGTACCATATGCCAAGATTTTGTGTACCCTTAAGATATCTCAGAATTCTCTTAGTAGTAGAATAGTGAGACTCCTTAGGGCTAGCCTGATATCTAGCACAAACACAAATAGCATACATAATGTCTGTCCTACTAGTAGTAAGATATAGGAGGGATCCAATTATGCCTCTATATAAGGTTTCATCAATAGATTTCCCTACCTCATCCTTATCTATTGACATACTTGACCCCATGCGAGTTTTCATTATGGAGGCACTCTCCATTCTAAACTTTTTAATTAACTCCCTAGTGAACTTAGACTGTGAGATAGACAATCCAACTTCAGTGTGCCTTACTTGAAGGCCCAAGAAGTACTTAAGCTCACCCATACTACTCATCTCAAACTTTCTTTGCATAAGTTTTGCAAACTTCTTACAAAGGTTGTCATCAATAGACCCAAAAGTTATGTCATCTACATAAAATTGGACTAGTATGATTTTGCCCTTAGATTACCTTAGGAATAGAGTCATGTTTATCTTTCACCTTGAGAATTTATTTTCACTGAAAAAGCTAGACAGAGTGTCATACCATGCCCTAGGATCTTGCTTCAATCCATACAAAGCTTTCCTAAGTCTACAAACATTATTAGGAGAGTTAGGATTGTCAAAACCTGATCGCTATTCAACATAGACTTCTTACCTTAAGTCACTATTCAGGAAGGTTGACTTCACATCCATTTGATAGACTTTAAATACCTTGTGGGCAGCATATGCAAGGAATAGTCTGATGGCTTCTATCCTAGCTACTATGTAAGACCCCCCTTTTTTTCCTTTTAAACCCGGGGTCTTAGGCCCAGAATCGCCGTTTTGCGGTGACACCTTCACGTCCTGAAGGGTCATCACCACAAGGCATCGATTCTGCCGGCCAATTCGATCACAGAAAGGTAGCACAAAATGAAGTAAGTAAAAGCAAGTCCACTGAAATAAATCACATATATAGTAATAAAACTCCACGAAGGGAGTGTCCACAGAATAGTATATCAGAGTACTAAAAATGCGGGATTAAGCCCGGTACAATCATGTCCTCACTACAAATCACTCATGCGGAAGCAAAGACAGATACTACTCAAGGTCGAGACTCACGGTCCCGGCTGTATGAACTCCAGAGCTAGACTGCCCTATCTCCAAGCGCACCGGTCTCTAGGTCTGCTCCTCCATGCTGGGCTCCACGATCCCCTAAATGATGCAGTTCGAAAACCGTTAGTCATAAAGACTAAGCCCTATCATCCCCTACCCCTTCCCCCATGGCTCCTAGGTACCGAGCAGAGAGGAAGAAAGGGAAGGACATGAAGGTGGAGATTAAATCAAAAGCAAAAAGGTGGCAGCGGAACTAATCTAGCAATTCTATAATTAATATGATAGAAACAGAAAATAGGTAAGGTAACCTTAACTTATGTGCGGAAGCGCATAAGCCAAGGGATCTTCTGCAAGGCTCCCATCGTATAACGTGTCCCATACCACTTATACTTGGGGTGTCGGTTATCAAACAGCAGTATATATATATTGAATTTAACCTTAATTTATAAACTTGCCTACACAAGCTTATAGACCAAGGGGTCATTTTGCAAGTCCTAATATATAAGCATCCCATTCAACTTATACTTTAGGTGTCAGGGGTTAAATGAATCGATTATGCTATGACATGCAAGTAGGTATGATGGAACAAGCAAGTGCAACTCACACACCCGACTCTGTGCGCATAGACCTTTAGTTCCCCCTTTCGGAGCCGTTACCTCCCAGGATACCTCCATAGTGGCAGACAGAAGCGGTGGGTTGGGCCTCGCCCACCTCTAAACCAGTAAAGCACTACCGGTCAGACCTATCGTACGCCTCAACGCTTGGTGCACTAAGCGGACTCCTGCATACTCTTGCCGTCTGGCGCACCGGACTTAGCTTTGGCGAAGTGTAAAAACAACACTTATCGAGTCAGCGTATTGGCGTCGGTGCATCGACCCTCCAATACCGAAGACCCACCACCTTAATTTTCATTCCTTTTATGCACATGTAAATTTAATCGTAATCACACAAAAACCGAGCCGAAGCTCCTCGGACAAAAACGTCCGTCTCTTAACCAACCGAGCCGAAGCTCCCTGGACCATTCCATCCGTATCTTAACCAACCGAGCTGAAGCTCCCATCAATTGATGTAGGCTAGGGGGGCGACAGGACAACGGTTTATTACCTCGTTCGACTATACCGATTCTGCACTCGCACACAACCGCACCGCACGCTAAATACGCAGAATTATTTTGTTAAGCCAACGCACGGATAGCCAACCCGCAAGGGGAGCGAATAGGGGCGATAAGCCAATATTCTCTCCGGCTAAATGGGCCAATATTGGGCCCGGCCGAGCGATGTTGTACCAAAAGCGATCCACCGGAAAACCACGATTCGAAAGTGGTGGATCTCTCCCAACAAAAAGATGCGAGGTTCGCCAAACCTTGTTCGGAAAATACTTAACTACGGAAAACAAATGCAACCCAACCGGGATAAACACCAAGACTATTCTATGCTTCAAAATCAACGCTAAAATCGTCCGGCCACAAGAAAAATCAAGAGGGAAACACAATATGGTGGAGAAGTTCGTTACCCCCGTCGGAATAGATGATTCCAACTATTATCGTAGGAACACTTCCCCACGATTCCGCCGGAGTTGAGCCGAATGGATGAAGACTTTCCGCCTTTGCCGCGTCACGCCGAAGTTCCATCGCCGTGGATGTGAGATGTCGTCTCGACCACACACCAAGCCAAGGAGATGACCGACTCCTTCAAGGTGGGGATCGGATTTGGTGGAAGGTGGTCGGCCGAACCTTGGAGGGGGTAGGAGTGGTGGGCCGGCGGTCTTGATGAGGGAGGGGTAGCGGCCGAGAGGAGATGGTAGAGAGAGGGGAGGACGCGGCGGCTTGGAGATGAGGAGGGGTTTGGGGGAAGATGGGTGGCCGAAATGTGGAGGGAGAGAGGGAAAGTGAGAGTGGCGGCTAGAGGGGGAGAGGGAGAGGGAGCAAAAGAGGGGAGCAAGATTAGGGTTTGAGAATTCTTTTTTCATTCAACTTAATGAAACCAAAATAAGACATGCCTATATATAGGCTTAGCATAAAGGTTTTGGCTATGTGTATCCCAAATAAAATAAACACTCCAAAGAAATAAAAGCATCAAAATTAATAGTTCTCAAAATAAAGATGATAATTTATTTGGTTGTCTTGCGCCGCAGGCGGAGGTTGTAGCGATGCTCCGTACGATCATCGCGGCGCCGCAAATCCTTTGTTGGAGACGAGGGGACATCTTCCGTTAGCGTGCCATCATCAAAAATGTGGGGGCCGTCGTCTCCATCATCAATCTTCCTGTGCTAACAGTGTTTGTGAAATGTGAGATCCTAATTACTATGTTACTCTTGTCAGTTTGTTAAAGTAGTTTACGTTAACCAAGGACTGCCCCCGGAATTCTCCGCGAAGGGCTCTCAAAGGGCACTAGGAACTATGATGGTAGCTGAAGCCCATCGTTCCCTTTCGCAAGGCACTTATTGTTATTGGTAGAATTCCCTTTACCCATTCCCTTCTCATATTACGATAGACAAACCTAGGGTGATTTTTAACCTTCCTCTCTCGGGAAAGACGATCTTTCGTCGAACCCGAGCACCTTTTAACTCTAGCTATCACCACTTCCCACTACTCTTCATATCATTCTATTGCGATATCATCCACATCTATTTACCCAGACAAAATGACTAACTCCAACCACTATCCCAGATTATGTCCTATTGCAATTTAACCATATGCTATATGCAGACCAACCTAGACTATATGTCGAACCGGTTAGGCAGTGATCCAATACTCATCCAAATGCCCTAAATTATTTACTAGAGACTTATCATGATATAATTAGCCTAAATCCAGAAAATAGTAATTTTCCTAATTTATCTGGCATTTAATTAATTTCCTCAAAAATTCCGAGGGCTGCCGAATTGAACATGAAATACCCTAAGTTCTCATGCAAGATGCCCAACAAAATTATACTAAATATTATGTAATCTTAAAATAGTAAATCCAAAGTATCATAATTTTTCTATCATCAAAAGGGCACTAAAACCTTTTTAGCAATATCTTCTATATTTCATTATTTGTGAATCAAGTACAGAGAATATTCATCCAAAAATTATAAATTAATTATACTATGCAGGTAAAGCCTTAAAAATATCATTGGCCCAATTTCATAATTTTTCAGCATGTATTAACTTCTGAATAAATTATTTATCAAATATCTCCTTAAGGTGGACTTGTAAAGAAAGTACCGTAACTACAATTCTAAAAATCATGAATAAATGTCTACAAGTATATTTTGGCCTGAAAGTCCCAATTCCAAAGCCTCATATTTTTTTTAACAAAAATATCATCCATAATTAATTTTTAAACCATAAAAGCCCCTTTTAAACATTTGTGAAGGAAGTACTAGAATTTACTCAACTAAAAATTATACTAAAATTCAACGGTAACCATTTTGTCTTAAAACATTTACTTCCAAAATTTCATGAGATTTCAATGATCAGAAAGATACAAATAATTAAAACATCAATTAGGGCTATAATCAACTTTACAAATGAAGTGCTTGAAATAAACATCATAAAATTCCAATAAAATTTATATAAATTCTACCCACTCCAAAACTCACTCTACCCGAGTTTCACAGACTTTAGATAATGTTTACTGACGGATTGTGCTTAATTAGTGTTTTACCCTAAAGCTAAGATTAGGGTTTTAAGGTATCTACTTATCTCCAAATCCTCCAAGATTCCATCCAGATAATTCTTATCATGCTAATGTCAACTCTACAGAGTTTCAAGGCAATTCGAGAGCAATCACCCCCATGTCCTTCACAACCCTCAAAACCCTCCATTTAGGGTTTGAGCTTGGATCCTAGGGTAAACCAACCCCTATTCACATACTTTTCTCCAAGTGGGTTATAATAACCCCTCCAAGTCAGTGGTCAAGATATCAGTCTCTGTTGAGGTGATATGACCATTCTAACCTCTAGTGCATTTTTTACTCAAAAATGCCTCACTATTGCCTAGTTAAGAATAGGTGACTCACTATCCAAAACTCATCCAAGTGAGTTGAAAATTTGTACAGAGCTAAGTTTTATTGCCAGGGACCACTCACCAAAATTTGGGAGGGTTTGGAGGTCATTTGACCACTTAAATAAATTCCTCAAGTTTATTAAATTAAAACAAAAACTTTAGGCAAAGTATCTCCAAAAATTCCCTTTTTTGGACAGCCTATAGATATGGCTAAGGGTAACCCTCTGCCCAAATTTCAAGTCATTTGGACAAAGGAAGAAGAGTGGGCATCCATTTTAGTTTCTGCCCAACTCTAGGTACAGCCCCCATTAAAACGGGTTCTGCGGTTGAACCGCTTACCCAAACGAGTTAAAATAAATTTTAAATTAATCTAAACTCGAAGGGCTACAAATTTTCTGACTGACTATTTTTCCTAAATCGGCCTCTAAGTGCCTCGTTTTGCAGCCTCAAAATATACTTAATTAATGTATCTTTTCATTATGTATTATATACATAATTTATATATTATAAAGTGATTTTACTGTTCATCTTCTATAGAACCCGAAGACAGAACACAGAAAACTCATATTTCCTGTAGCTCTTCCGTGATCCATCGCCGGCCAGCCGGTCACTTCCCTGGCCAGCCACCACCAACACCACCTCCGTCGAGGCGACGGCTATCGGTCGGCGGTGGTTTGGCCGCCGAAGGTGGCAGTTTCCGGCGTACCCGAAAAATATATTTTTCATGGTTTTCCATGAAAACCCGAGATAGGTTCGGCTCCATTGAGCACGAACTTCATTTCTAAGATCCTAAGATCTACCCATAAGAGAAGAAGTAGAGGAGGACCTTGTTCGCGGTTTGAAGACGAGATGAACGTCGGATTGTCATGGCGTGGTGGTGGCGTTCCCGAACTTCTCCTACAGCAAGAGCAGAAATCTGAATTCTTTTGGTCTGGAGTGTAACCTTCTCCTCTTGCTCTAAGGGGGCTTTTATAGATCTCCAAGTGGGGAGGGGAAAGGATGAAACATTCATGGCCATGGATTCTCTCTCTTAATAGTATTTCGGTTATGGTGGAGGAAAGGAAATGTTGGAAGATGAGAAGACTGATCTAGGTGGCGATTTCCTATTGGACCAACACTTGCTCAGTTTACTAAGTAATTAGAGAAAGAAACGGCTCATAAATACTCCTGCTGTAAATTCCCATAATCATAATTGATTATGACTTCAGTTACAAAAATTTCCAGCCTGGCTGACGTTTTGGCCTTGGTCACAGGCGTGACACATAGGTCACGGGCGTGACAGGTGTGTTGCAAATTCAGAGTTCGGTGATCGTCTTCCTGAGATCGACGATCGTCGAAGGGGTCACGCCCTAGGTCACGGGCGTGACCTGTCTGTCATGGGGGTGATAGCCCGTGATGCAAACTCTGCGCTCGTCGATCGTCTTCCTGAGATCGACGATCGTCGAAGGTGGGTCATGCCCTAGGTCACGGGCGTGACATGTGGGTCATGGGCGTGACGGGGCCATGATACAAATTTTGCGTGCGATATCATCTTACTAAGATCGACGATCGTCGAAGGGGGGTCACGCCCTAGGTAATGGGCGTGACAAGTGGGTCACGGGCGTGACAGGCCCGGGTTGCAAAAATCTGCGCTCGACGATCGTCTTCCTGAGATCGACAATCGTCGAAGGGGTCACGCCCTAGTCACGGGCTTGACGGGTCAGTCACGGGCGTGACCAACCCGTGACTCCAAGTCTAGGTCGATGGACCTCAATTTTTGGGCTCCCTAGGGTTCTGTCACGACAGACCGACTACTAGGGGTCTAGCCAGAAATGGGATGTTACATACTGGGGCAAAGGTTTGATCAAAATCAGTACCTTCTACTTGTGTATATCTCTTAGCCACCAGCCTAGCTTTGTTCTTGATTATAATGTCATTTTCATCAAGCTTATTCTTGTAGATCCACTTGGTTATACTGATATTATGTCCTTATGGTCTGGGAACCAGCTTCCAGACCTTACATCTTTTGAACTGGTTTAGTTCTTCTTGCATTGCCATAATCCAAAACCGGTCTATGTTGGCATATTCAAATCTTTTGGGTTCAATATGTGACAAGAAGCATGAATACAAGGTTATATTGAGACTTCTGCACCTGGTTAAAATTCCTTGGTTAGCATCACCAATAATCCGGTGTTTGGGATGATCACTTAGATGCCTGATAGCTTGAGGCATTCTCCCATCAGCATCTTGAGCATCAGTGGCTGGAGCTTGCTGATCTTCATCCTCATCATGCGAGCTTTGCCCTTCTTCTAGAATGCACAATCCTTGATCTTCATCTTGGGTAGCAGGAGGAACTTCCTTGATGGAAAATTTGTTCATCACCAATTCTATACCTGCATGACTAGATGAGGAGTTTGGTAGCTCACTATTAATCATAGTAGATTCAATAAACACTATGTTTATAGACTCTTCTACAACTTGATTTTTCAAGTTGTAGATCATATAATCCTTGCTATGATTTTTGTACCCAACAAATATCCCAACATAAGATTTGGTAGCAAACTTAGTCAAATAAGACTTCCCATTATTGAGCACATAGCATTTGCTACCAAAGATCCTGAAATATGCCAGGTTTGGTTTTTTGCCCTTCATGATCTCATAGGGAGTATTCTTGTGACTCCTGGTGATAGAAGCTCTATTTAGGACATGATATGACGTATTTATTGCCTCAACCAAGAAATATTCAGGGAGAGATGTGTCACTTAGCATTGTCCTGCCAGCTTCTATGAGAGTTCTATTTTCCTATCAGCTATCCCATTTTACTGGGGTGTTCTTGGAAAAGAAAATTCTTAATAAATCCTTTTCTCTTCATAGAATCTTATCATCCCTTCAGAATGGAATTTAGTCCCATGGTCACTTCTGATTTTGACTACAGTACTATCAAATTCATTCTGAACTTGCTTGACAAATGTCCTGAAGATACCAAGGGTTTCAGACTTTTTCTTAAGAAAGAAAACCCATGCAAACCTAGAGAAGTCATCAACAACCACAAGGGTGTATACTTTCCTACCTAGACTATGAACTGACATAGGACCAAACAAGTCTAGATGCAGGAGGTATAAACACTTCACAGAGTCATTGGCCTCAATGCTCTTAAAGAGGCTTTGGTTTGCTTGCCCTTTTGGCATGTTGAGCAAATGTCCTCCTTGGTGCATTTTACTTTAGGACCATTTCTCACTAGATCTTCACTAAAGAGCTTACCAATAGTCTTATAGTTTAAATGAGCTAGCCTCTTGTATCATTGAACACAATATGAGACTTTCTCATTTGCAACTAGACATATGGGAGAGTCATTACTTAAACAAAGAAAGTTAAAACAGTAAATATTTACACTCCTAGTGCCTATCAAGATGACCTCTTGGTCACTTGGCTTCTTAATTTGGCACTCATCCTTATGGAATACAATACCATAGCCAAGATCATAGAGTTGGCTTATGCTTATAAGTTTGTGTTGCAACCCTTCAACATAATACACTTTTGAGATGGAGACTACGCCATTGGTGATCTTACAATAGCTTTTGGTGACTCTTCTGTCTGAACCACCAAAGATTACTTTGGTTCCATTCTTCACCGGAGTTTAATCCTTTAGGTTGCTTAACAGTTTGTGTTTGGAACATCCACTATCCAAGTACCATATTGGTGTAAGGTTACTTAGACTATCCTGCATTCATAATTTAATTTACCTTAGGACACCAATTTTTATTGGGTCCTTGGTTCTAGTTAACCTGAAAAAGTAATTGTCTTCCTGTAGATTTTATGATTGAGAGACTAGCACTAGCTCTGGGCACAGTAGGATTGTGCCAGCAATCTAAGGCAAAATGACTCACTTTGACACATCACCAACACTCGTGTATATTATATTTTTTTTCTGAGTAGGTCATGTAGATTGATTAACTGCTGACTATTCAGAAGGAAAAGTAGCTTCCTTGTTCTTGTTTCTTCCAGCCACTATCCGAATGAAGGTGAGTTTGCTAGTAGAAGAGCTTGGTTTATCTTGAGTTCTACCAAAAGTGGTCTTCTTTCCAGAAGACATACTATTGATGGCCTCAAAGATACCCAAGTCAGGCTTGCTGACAGATTTTCCCTTTGTCTGAGTGTATTCTGAGAGATCCTGAGAAAATGCCACTGCTTTTTTCTTGAGTATGGGGGTTTGTGCACCAAACACAATTGGTCCATATTGGGCAATTTGAATTTCCTCATGTGTGACCTTGAAGGCACTCAACCCCTTGCTATATATTCCATCATATCTGTGAACATTTTTGTTCACACTAGTGGATCTAAAATTCAACCAGTGACCATAGATGCTTTCTTGGTCATACCTATTTGAAGGTAACATCACTTTCTTAAAAGAGATGGGAGGCATTGATGCTAGGAGCTGAACTTGAGCTTTGCCTTTCCCTTTGTAATAGGCAATTCTAGTGTTCCCTTTGAATCCCAACACCTTCTTACCCTTTTGATAGGAGAAGGAGTCTATCAGGGGAAACACGGTATTGGGCTTTGAATAACTAGCCGCAATTCTTTTCTCCCTTTGGAGCTTCTCTTCAAGATCCAGAATGATTGTGTTCTTATGGTTAATGGTCCCAATTTGGATGCATGTTATGGTCTTTAGTTTGTTGATTTCTCTTATCTTCTAATCTAGCAAAGATGCTGTCTCAGCCTGCTGGGAAGCAGATAGTTATAGGGAGATAATCTCCTCAACTTGTTTCTTGGCCAACTTCTTGCTCCTTTTCAAAGCATCCAGAAGGGAACCATACTTATCAATCAATTGATTGACATCTTCCTCAGATTCTGAGCCATCTTCATCACTAGATGAAGATACATCAGAATTGGGACTAGTTTTATAGTCTGAATCAGAAGAGGAGCTAGATCGAGATTGTACCGTATCCAAACCAGGATGATCCTAGCTGGATTCTTCATCTGATAAGGCCATTAGCCCATAACTTTTGTTGACCTCTTCATCCTCCTCAGTGTCACTTTATGAATGTGATAGAGGGGCCCTGATGCCTATCCTTGCTGCAAGATAGTCTTCTTCTTCATCAGCAACAGCAGTAAATAGCCCAATATTGGCTTCTTCTTCTTCAGAATCTGATGAAGATGAGTCACTTTGACTCCAGCTCTTTTTATTCTTGGCAATGAAGTTCTTTTCCTTCTTGCCCTTAAGAAGGTGGTGATTCTTCTCACAAATCTCCTTTCTCTTTACATGACAATCAGCTATGACATGTCCTGGCTTGCTGCAGCAATATCAAACAATTTTAGAGGAAACATGTTTATTAGGTTTAGATTCATACATATCTCCCTTGGAGTTTTTCTTCTCATCCTTGTAGTAGTCCTTCTTTTGATGAGAGGAGGAGGAAGGTCTGCTCCTCCAGTGCTTCCTCTTTATCATCTTCTAAAACTTCCTAGAGAAGGAAGCAAATTCTCCAACATACATGGTGTTATGAGATGTGCTTGGCTCTATGCTATCTGATTCAGCGGGCCTATTTGGGGGAGAGACAATCCTCTTCTTAATCTTCTTAGAGCTCTCAGCTTTGAAGGCCACAGAATTTTCCTTGGACTTAGATTTGCTGATGATCTCCTCCTCCTTCCTGGCAGATAGTTGTATATCATAGGAGAGCAGCTTCCCAAATAGTGTGTGAGGGGGAGTATCAGCTAGCTTTGCCACCTCTCTGATGGCATAGATCTTGGTTTCCCAGTCTATGGTTAGAGATCTAAGGAACTTATCATTCAGCTCATAATGGCTGAAGACCCTCCCATAGGTCCTCAGCTCATTCACTATTCTGAAGAATTTTTCATAACAATCAGTTATGTTATCCTTCTTGTTCTACCTGAAGGCCTCATACTCTTGGTTGAGTAGGGATTTCCTGTCATCCCTGACTTCTTTAGTCCTTTCCATGTAGACCACCAAAGTGTCCCACATTTCCTTGGAAGTTCTACAATGGATAAGGTTCTGAAAAGTTGAGTCATCAATGGCACTAACAATTATGTTTTGGGCCCTCTTGTCCATTGTAGCCAATATTACCTCATCCTTGGTCATCTCAGAGTATTTCTTAGATGTCTGGACAGTTGCATCCAGAGCTGAGACCTTTATGGGGATGAAAGGTCCCTCTTGAACTGTTATAAAGATTCTTGGGTCAGATGCTTCTATGAATAGCCTGACTCATTCCTTCCAGATCCCAAAGCTCTCCTTCCTATAGATTGGAAGCTTCATGGAACCCAGCTCCTTACGGTTCTCTCCTGAACCCATGAGGATATTCTTATGCTACTCTTTGAGATCAACTCAGACTGTTAAGTCCTTTTTGATCAACCTCCCTCTGATACCACTTGAAAGTCTTTAGTTTCAAGAGTAACTAAACACCTAGAGGGGGTTGAATAGGTTTTTCAGTCTTTTAATACTTTTTGCTTTGCATTAGTGTGTTGTGAGTTTGTTAAGTTAGATTTCAAGACAATCACACATAGCACACAGGAATTTTATAGTGGTTTCCCTGATTATGGGTACATCCACTATCCCTCCCACCTTTCTAACAGTTTGTTAGACATGACCACTTCTCTAAACCCGGCTTCAAAGAGCTTACAACATAGATCCCTCAAGATCTCTCAGTCTCCTCCAAGTCCTACCTCAAGCACAAAGCCCTACCACTAGAAGCCAGTAAAGCTCTTGCACCTCAGTGATCCATATATCGCCTACCTCAGACTTATTTCTAAGTCCTACAACTCAGGATAGGAGGGTGGCCCTACAACTCAGATCCACTCCTGCATCCTACCTCAGGTTCTCCACTTGAATCCTACCCTAGATCTACAGAAGATCCTACACTCAACCTTTATATATTAGGCTTACAGTCAGATCAAAAGATCCTACAGAGAGAGTAATGGTTTGCTGATGATGTTTAGATAACAGAGAAATATTCTCCGTATCTTCCTCCTTCTGTGCTGAGATAACTAAGTCCAGTCTTCTTCACAGCTCTAAAAAGTGTTCTTCAGGAATATTCAGCTTGAGCTTATGAAGTAGATATAGCTAGGTCTTACCTTTGCTACTCCTTCTTTCTCTGAGATATCTCTCTGAACTTGTTATTGAGGATGAGAATGACAACAGCTATCTTACTAGAAATTTCAAATCTATAGTTTTAACAACTTCTCTTGGCTCTTCAACAATGTCGAGAGGAAGAAGATGAAGTTCCGTACTTTTTAAAAGTTCTCAAAAGTCCCGTTTAATTTCCTGATCTGATTTCTTTTCTATCCCGCCATCCAACGGCTCTTTGAGGATCGGTACCACCAATAGTTATTGGCTGCAACTTTTCTTTTGCATTAAATGTAGTACAGGAGGCATGTGGCACCATTTGTCATATACTGTATACTTCCCACAACATTTTGAATTTCTTTCAACATTAGTACCTGTGGACTTAGTCGATTTCAGACAATTCATCATAACTGTTGAGTGAATAGCCTTCACTCAATGCCAAAATACTTAGCCAATAATCATGTAGCACTAGGCGTCGAGTGATTAGTCTTTACTCAACGAATATAGACATTAGCGGTCATAACTGATTAGGTATTGAGTGAACCTTCATCACTCATCGCATTTGGACTTAGCCTCTTTTCTCTTGAAGAAGGTGTTGAGTGAGTTGACTTCACTCAATGCTTTCTACCTTTGCTATTTTTGTTGAAGAAGTGTTGAGTGAACGTCCTTCACTCAATGCTTTTGTCCTTAGACAAACTTTCTCATGATAGGCTTTGAGTGAACTGCCTTCACTCGATGCTTCTGTACTTAGACAAATTTTTTGTCTACTTATTCAGAGGGTTTGACATCACTCTGTTTTATCGACGCTTTCTTCTTGAGGCATTGAGTGAACTTCCTTCACTCAATGCTTCTGGACTTGGTTGAATTTCTATTGAGTTGGAGTTAAGTGAACTACCTTCACTCAATTCTTCTGTACTTAGACATACTTTCTGTTTATTTCTTCTGTGGCTTTGACAGCATTAGCTCAACTCAATGCTACAGCTCTTCTAGCGTCAAGTGAGTTGTCCTCACTCAATGCTTCTGTACTTAACCAGACTTCTGCCTTGTCATTAGTTAGTCTTTGACTATCCATGCTTTACTCAACGCTTCTTATCATCTGGCGATGAGTGAACTACCTTCACTCAACACATGTGGACTTAGATAGATTTCATTCTTTCTTGCATCCTTCCTTGTATCCATCTAACATGTCTTATCATTGTAACAATTAATCATATGCATACATAGAACTTATTGAAACCATTAGTTACTGACATATGTTTGCCATTGTCTAGCAGTCCTTCTTCAAACCAGGAACATTGGGATCAATAGACCCAACACGTATTCTGAGAGATCGTCAAGGAAATAGTGGTAGAAGGGACCTGAAAGGCATTCTAAGATTTGATTTATAAATGGTAACATGAAATGGTTTTTTCGGGTGGAATAATTGAGTTTTCGATAATCAATGCTAATCTACCAAGCCGTAATAGTGTGGGTTGGAATTAACTTGTCTTTGTTCGTAATCACTATTACACCATCTTTATTCTGAACAACTTGTATTAGGCTGACCCAAGTACTGTTTGAGATAGGATAGATGATTCTCGTATCCAAAAGTTTGATAACCTCAGCCTTCATGACTTCTTTCATATTTGGATTTAGTCGTCATTGGGTCTAGATTATATTATAGGAATAATATTCTAAGAAGATCTTGTGAGTGCAAAATGAGGGGTTTATTCCCTGATATCAGATATGTGCCATGCAATTGTGTGGTGATGATTACTTAAAACAAAAGTCAACTAAGAAATTTATGAGTCGCTTAGATCAGAAAAGACGATGATAGGATGTTTGGAATTCTTTTCTAAAAATAAATATTTTATATAGGAAGGGAGTTGCTGTAATTCTTAGGTAGATGGTTCCTTGTAAGAAGTTTTGACCTTAAGGTCTTCTAAGTGAAGTGGATCAAGTGGTTTAGGGCAAGAGACTTATTCTAAGCAGAAGAGATCAACAATCTTGGAATCATCACACGACGGGGAGACTAACTCGGAATAAGAAGAAAATTCATTCTCAAAACACACCTCTAAGTAGAAGCAGGAGTCGTCGTTTTCTAAGGCATTTCACATTGAGGAATTTATGCTAAATGTAACTTCATCATCTCCAACCCAGAGGAGGAGCTTTTTGTTACTAATGTCAATAATTATATGGGAGGTGCCAAGGAAGGGCGGTCGAGTATAAGGGGTACTTTGACATCCTCTTCGATGTCCAAGATAATAAAATCCACCGAAAAGATGAACTTATCTACTTTAACGAGCACATCCTCCACTATCCATAATTGATACTTCACTTGTCGGTTGTCTAGATGAACACTCATATAGGTGGGACTCGGAGTTCCCAACCTAACTTTTTAAATAAAGAAAATGGTGTGAGATTAATACTTGCTCCAAGATCAGCTAAGGTGTGTTATACTAACGAATTGCCAAATAGGCATGGGATGGAGAACCATCCTGGGTCATTGACTATCTGGGGAAATTTGTTAAGTACAACTACGGAGCATTCTATATTAAGGTAAATACACAAAATATCCTCAAGCTTCTTCTTATTGGCGAGAAACTCCTTGAGATATTTTTTGTATCTTGACATTTGAGAGATAGCCTCGCAGAAAGCAACAATAATATGGATTCATTTAAAATTTCTAAAAAAATTATAACTTTCCTCGGCGCGCTCATTTTTTAACTTAGACGGATACAGAACATTCGAACAAGAAGCGTGCGGAGCTAACGTATTAGGCAAATTTGAAGCTTAAATAAGAAGAGGAGGGGTAGAGAGAAGTACCACAGGTTTTTTCCTTTTTCAAAGATACCTTCTTTTTACTACGGAGGGTGATTGCATTCGCGCTTTCCCATAATTTTAGTTCAGTATTTCCTGACAGATCTCCTTGTTGTCACTCGGAGAACATGTTTTCTAGTTTTCCCACTTGATTTTCTAGATTTTTTTAATCGACCTTGTGATATTCCAGATGTTCGATTCATTTGTAGCAACATATTTGGCGAAGACCTCTTAAAACAGAGAGGACTTCGGTGGTTGTGGTGAAATATTGGGTGGATTTAAATTAAGAGGGGGAGCTAAATTTAAATGATTATTTAAATTAAGAGGGCACTGAGCATTTCCTTGGTTGCTCCATGAGAAATTTGGATGATTCCTATAACCCGCATTGCAGGTGTTGTTATACGGAATGGTATTCGTATTATAGGAAGATCCAGGTGCATTTCCCATGAAGTTAACTTATTCTATTAAAACAACATTAATATAATCCTAGGGAGGAGTAACGGAGGAAGTAGACATCTTCGCCACTTGATTAGTTAGGCGCTCAACTTGTAAAGCTAAATTCGAAGTAGCGTCGATGTGAAAATTTTTGTTTGGCTTGCTAGGCCACGCACGGGGCACATTCTACTGATATGCATTCATGGTGATCTCTTTGAAAATCTCTTGAGAAGCCTCTGTGTTATTGTTATTTAATATACCCAAACAGCCACATTAATCATCGGACTCATTTGGGAAGTGTGTGGTGCGGGCATCTACACAATAGTTCCTTGAAGTGCTCCCACATGTCGTAGAGAGTCTTTGAGTCTATTTTTATATAATAAGCGATATTTGTGCGTAATTTAGTGGCCTTTGCAGGCGGGAAGTACTTAGTAAGAAATTTTTCAGCCATCTCAGGCCATGTAGTGATGGACCCTCTAAGAAGAGATCTCAGCCACTAGCTGGCCTTTGACCACAAAGAAAATGGAAAAAGTCATAATCAAATGGAGTTATCAGTGAATCCATTGATTTTAAAAGTGTCACAAATCTCGAGAAAATTAGAAAGATGACTGTTTGGGTTTCTGTCTGGCGGACCATTGAAGGTCACTGATTATTGCACTATTTGTATAATACTGGTCTTGATCTCAAAATTACTGTTCCACATTATAGGGCGGATAATACAAGATTGTGTACCCTCTAGATTTGGCCATGCATAATAGTACATTATCCTTTGCGGGGCCTTATTATGATTGGGCAGATAATGTTCCATATTTTCTATTGCAGTGTCCTTGATCGACTCTTCGATGCCTAAATGTGATTTTTGAACACGAGTATGGAGGCACTACAAAATTGTGTGCTCTATCTTAGGATCAAAAGGAACATTTGAAGAGCTACCTCAGATCATACCATGAAAAGAGAGATTGGGGAGAGAGAGAAAAAGAAAGATGAAAAGAAAGCAAGAATAGATAAGAAGACAAAACTGAACACTTCAAAAAAAATTACTTCTTATGTTGATTAAGTTAGCCTTAGACTTCCCAAAGTCTACCATATGACGGGTTAGCACTGGTACTATGAGGTATGCTGGGATGATAGCCCAAACCTCCCTTTCAAAGATTTAAGTTACACCTTTAGAATTTTTGAAATAGAAATAAAAAGTGAACGAGAAAGAAACGATAAAATTAATAGCTATCCTCTTTTCAAAATATCAAAACAAAGTCCCCGACAACGGCATCAAAAACTTGATGATTTAGATTTAGGGTTTTAGAAAAATAAGTGAAAATGATGTTATCCTGAAAGAGAAGGGATAGATACTACTCTAGAGGGGGGGTGAATAGAGTTATCAAATTTTGCACTAGACAAAACTTAATGGTCTACCCAACTCCCTTGGAGTGAAGTGCGGAAATGAAAAGATTATAGATATTGATTTAACCTTAAAGCCTAACACAAGTGATGTGTACAAACTCAAGCTAACTGTAATTACAGTTAAGGCTTGGAAAACCTAATCAGCAACTAGCAATCCTAGTTATATCTATTCACAGCCACAATGCAGGAATTAAACAAGTGAATCCAGACGACACAAGGAAATTTATAGTGGTTCCCCAAACAACTTGGGTACGTCCACTCTTCTACCCACACGGTAGGAATCCACTCAGGTTTTTGATCAGGTGCCCTGCCACCAACAGGATCTGCTTCAGGTAGATCCAGAAACCCTTTAGACTTTTGATCAGGTGTCTAAAAACCAAGCACAGGTTTTTGATCAGGTGCCCTGCCGCCAAGGGATACCTTTGAAGGGAGTAATAACCCTGTACAGGAGGGGGAAGAAGGTTAAGATGTCTTCTCTATTTTATAAAGATTAGAGAAGCACTAAAACTTGCACTGAGCTAGAAAGCTCTAAAGAATCAAGGCTCCCCCTGGCTCAAAGATATCCAGGTGAAGTCTTGCTTCAGTGCAGAAAACTCTTCAGAAAGCTCTGAAGGAAAAACTACAAGAAGATACAAATAATAAAATAAAGATCTTCAAGCAGCTATCTTCTTCTTCTTCTTCAAAGGAACTCTGAGTTTGAACTTCCTGAAAGCAGGAGAACTCAGGTTGAAGAAGAGTGGAAGATCTTAACACTTCTCAGTTAGATGGAAATTGCTGAGAGCAGAAAGCTTGATCTTGATGAAGGCTTGAATGCTTTGAAAATATGTGTAACACTAGTTAGCTAGCTTCAATCCTTCTTCAAAGGGTCCTTTATATAACATCAGCAAGCAACGGCTCTCTTCAATTTGAATAATTTGTCTTCTTCTGAGACTTGAGACCTGAGCTGTAAATATCAAGAAGACACAACAAACTCTGCAGCAGAAACATTCTATAAAAGGAATAACCCTTTTTCTAGGAAGCTACAGGAAATAATTTGATAATAAAGTACTAAATAAAGTCATATCAGAAACACACTCCTTATAGCAAAAAGAAGACTTTTCAGTCTAACGGCTATAAAGGGCTGACAGCAGATAAAGTAATTTATAATGTCAGCTAATAAGACAAACAACTTTATCTAAAAAGATTTGACTCAGGCAAAAAGAATGGAGCAGATATGCCTGGAAATATTATCATAAAACTTAAAACAACGTGCCAGAAAATGTATTAATTAATTAAATATAATAAATAAATACAAAATATAAAGGCAGACAGAAAGCGTCGAACGATCTTCGGAGATCGTCGACCGACGCACGGAGATCGTCGAACTTTCGGGCAGATAGTCGAACGATCCAGATAGTCGAACTATCAAAGGAGATAGTCGAACTATCTCAGCAGATAGTCGAACTACCAGAAGATAGTCGAACTATCAGATAGTCGACCTATCAACAGATAGTCGAACTATCAGGGCAAAACAGATAGTCGAGCTATCAACAGATAGTCGAGCTATCAGATAGTCGACCTATCGACAGATAGTCGAACTATCAGAAATAAACAGATAGTCGACCTATCAAGCAGATAGTCGACCTACCTCAGAAAACAGATAGTCGACCTATCAACAGATAGTCGAACTATCAAAACAGACCAGATAGTCGATCTATCAATAGATAGTCGAACTATCAGATAGTTGAACTATCAGGATAGATAGTCGAACTATCAAGCGAGAACAGATAGTCGACCTATCAACAGATAGTCGAACTATCAGATAGTCGATCTATCAGAACAGATAGTCGAACTACCACGCCAAGCAGATAGTCGACCTATCAACAGATAGTCGAACTATCAACGCAGACAGAGCGTCGACCAACTGATAGACGATCGTCGATCAGCCGATAGACGATAGTCGAGCGGCGTTCGACTATAGTCGAACGAAAAACTACTTAACCAAATTCTCAATCTGGAAAAGTGAGGACTCTACAGCTAGACTACTAACCAATGACCATAGATAATTCTTGGGTCAAGGAGCACAAAGGAGAAGACTAAACTCAAATCAAACTAGGGTACCAACAATCTCCCCCTATTTGAGTTAAGTCTTCCAAAAACTAAAGCATACAGCTAGCTATAGAACACTAAAATTAATGCAGGAAATAGTTAACAATTAACTAGCAGATTATCAAACAGATAGATAATAAGCAAATATAACACAGCAGTCAATCAAACTATTAAGAATCTACAGAGTCTGGCAAGGGGGCAGAGGAACTAGGAACAAAAGAGATTTTCCTTAGAGGATCATCAGATTCTTTCTTTGATAGCTTTAAGTCCTGCACGCCAATGATCTTCAATTCTGCAGCTCTTGGGACTACTGCTTCAGGATGCTTTTCCATATATTTTGAGGGATCAAATACATCAGGATTGACCTGGAACTTTTCAAACTCTTTCTTTCTGAAAGCAGACATAGTGGTTAAACCAGTAATATCTTTTCCTTCTGCTTTTGCTTTTCTTATTTGAGCTGCTCCAACTAGTTCGTGAAAACGAGCCATCCTAAAGTTAGGATCTAGCTCTGGACTTTCATAAACAGGCTCAGGAGGAGCAGCAACTGATTCTTTATCTAGATAAGATATTGGAGCAAACTTAGCAAAAGGTTCTTGCTAGAATTTTAAAACAAAGTAAACTACTTACCTTTTAAAACAACTTTCTCAGACTGAATTGGTGCAGCAGTTGAAACCTTTCTCTTAGGAGAAGGAGGAGGTGAAAAAGTTGGCTTTAGATACACAACCTCCTTAACTTGTTCTTTCACTTCAGCTTCATGCATTTGACTGTCAGAATGAGACTTTCTATGAGAGCTATGAGAGCTTTTCCTTGATTGATGCTGAGATGAAGCAGGTCTTGCTGATGGAGTAGATTTTCTTGAGGAGGCAGAAGGGTTGGCAGAAAGATTACCAGAAGCTCCTGCACCTGGAGGAGGAGGAGGAGGACCTCTGGGAGTCCATCTTGAACCAGGACTGTCATATCTTTTAGATCTTTTCCTTTCTTTCTGCTGGTTCTTTGAGAACCACATCCAATGCTGAAATTCCTTTGACTTAGGGTCAATGCCCTTCAGAATATAATAAGGTGTATCATTATCTTTACTGGGAGGAGGAGGAGCAGCAGCTTTCCTTTTCTTTTGGGCAGCTTTCTTTTTACTTGACTTTTCAGATACATTAGAATCATCCTCATCATCAGAGTGAGATGATGGGGGATTTTCATAGGGAACATAGGCTTCAGAAACAGCCTTTTCTTTAAGCTTCAGAGCAGATTTCTCTCTTTCCTCTTCCATGGCATCCAGATCCAGAAGGGAATCTAAGTCCAACCCTGGTGAGTCATCCCAGATGGTTGACTTTTCAACTTGCAGATCTTTTTCTTTCTCTTTTAAAGACTGTACTCTTAGATCCCAGGCAGCTCTTGCTTGTACTTCTTCCACACTCAGAGCAGGAGTGTCATCTTTGACTTCATCTTGATTCTCAGGCTCATCTTCTCTATCATCTAAAAAAGATTCCAATTCAGGATCTACTTGGATAACAGGAACACTTGGGGTAGCCTCTGAGACAATTACTATTATCTGAGCAGATAAATCTTCTCTAATAACATCTATAGAATTATGAATACAGATCTGCTAAATAAGCAATAATCATTCCTTCAAGGTATTCACTAGCAAGCAAATTAATTGACTCGTCAATAAATCGAATAAGTGAATTACCTTCATACTTGACCATCTCCCATGATTCATCTAGATATGAAGTTATAATTCCTTCTAGGAATCTAGCAACCACAGGAGTGGTGAGATCTTCTAGGCAGACTTTTACTGCAATTTCAGATAGCATGATTCCATCAGCTATTTCCTTATCTGATAACACTGGAACTACTTCTTTCTCGGCTGGAGCAGGCTCTTCCAGGGCTGTCATTACAGTATCTGTTATAGCTGGAAGGGAGGCAGGAGGTTCTGAGGCATCTTCATAGAACATCTCCCCCTGCCTGATTTCAGTGGAGACTGAAACCAGGCCCCTTGAGGAAGATGGCTCAGCAGATTTTGAAAGGGATTTTATGGAGGCAGTTAAGATATCAATGGAGGATGCAAGGGGTGCGATTGCCTCTTCAATAATGGTTTTGATTGACGGGGTAATCAGCTCCACAATGCGGGAGATAAGTTCAGGAGTGATCTCAAAAGATGATGGATGTGAAGTGGATGGAGCTGCAGCAGATATGGTTGAAGTGCTGGGATGAAGAATGGTGTGGACAGGGGATTGAACAGGAGATGGAGCTGGAGAGTTAATTGGAGAATTAACTGGGGAATGAATGGGAGACAAAGGAGGAGTAGGAATTCTCTCAGATCCTAACAAATCAAAGCTAGGAGCAGATATCCTAGTCTGATGTGCAGGAGGAGGAGATGCTGGAGGGGAAAGAGGAACAACCGTGGTTGTTTCTGGAGCAGAAGAGGGAGAAGGTCGTACTTCAGCTGAAGTTGATGGTACTTCAACTGAGGCAGACAGCAAAGCAGAAGAGGAGGAGGGAAGAGCTGAGCCAGCTTCAACATGGTGAGGAGTGACTGATTCAGTCATGGTGTCCTCAGATGTTGCTGGAGCAACCCCTGTGAGAGCGGGTTTTACAAAAGTTCTCTTCCATTTGGAGAATAGGTTAGGATCCATCTTCTTGCTTGCGTTAATTGTTGTTGCGGTTGAACTCAGCAGCTGGGGGTACTTTTCCTTCAGGAAGATTCCAATAACCCTTCCGAGGGTAACTTCCTTCTTGCCATTCTTTTTCCTTATTAAATCAAACATCACTCCCGCCCAATCTATCCTTTTCCGATTAACAATCGCACACAAGAGTGCGAATTGCTGCCTTGTTATATTATCGTGAGCAGAGTGCTTACCCAGGAGCACTTTTCCTACCAACTCAGCAAGAAACTTAATTTTGAAGGGGAAATTTACTTTGAGCAGCTTCGTGGGAATGCCCTCAGCATGTCCCAGCTCAACTAGCATTCTTCCGAATTCCTGAGCATCTTGCTCATAATCCTCTTCACCATTTATTAAATCAAAAATTTCAGTCAAAACGGCCGGAGTTAGGATTACCTCTTCTCTGCCGATGGTTCCAGTCATCGAGTCGTCAGTGGAGGACGACGTGAAGTCCCATTCCTTGATCTCTGGGATGTTTATCTTAATCCTTGCAGACATTAACCTCTCGAGTCCTTGATCCCTGCATAGCTGAAGAACTTCTACGATCCCAGCATCGCAGCTACTGAACGCGTCGAAATCCACGCTAAAGCCAGCATCAAACTTCACAACTGCTAGAACTGCTGGAGAGACCGCCATTGATTCGCTGGAGAAAGCTCGAGAAAGCTGGAGAGGACGAAGAAGACGAAACGCCCGAAAATCGCAAGCGGGAAGGCAGAATGCGAAAAGGCACGCTCCGTCGACGATAAAACAACAGATCTTTTAACCTAGGTCGACTATCGGCTTTATATTAGACCGGAAATAGTCGATCTATTAAAAAGATACTTGACCCGATAGTCGAACGGCCGTTCGACGATCGGCTCAGAAGCAGAGTAGTCGAGCCATCGTTCGACTATTTCTGGCTTCTCAAACAAAAAGCTGTCGTCGTCCAGAGATCGACGATGAGCTCGACCTGTTCGACGATAGTCGAACGCCGGTCGACGATCTTCAGACAGATAAGCCATCATCAACCAGAGGTCGACGATAGACTTGATCCGTTCGACGATCTTCGATCATCGTTCGACGATCTTCAAACAAGTTTCAGTATAGGCAGATATAGTCACACTTAGTCTCGTCCATTAATCATGCCTAATTGAACTAAAAAGAACAGATGCTTCTGTTCATCTAAAGGCTTGGTGAATATATCACCTCTCTGAAACTCAGTGGATATGAACTCAAGACAGATCTTGTTCTTTTCCACACAATCTCTCAGGAAATGGTGCCGAATCTCAATGTGCTTCGTTCTAGAGTGGTGCACTGGATTTTGTGCAATTGAGATAGCACTGGTACTATCACACATGATCTTGGTGTTCTTGTGTGAGTAACCATAATCCACAAGATGGTTTTGAATCCACAGGATCTGTGAACAACAACTAGCAGCAGCTATATATTCAGCCTCTGTAGTTGAAGTTGAGACAGAAGCCTGCTTCTTACAGAACCAAGAGACCAATCTCTCTCCCAGGAACTGGTAAGTTCCTGAGGTGCTCTTCCTGTCAACTCTGCAACCAGCATAATCAGAATCAGAATATCCAATTAATTCAAATTCTGACTCAGCTGGGTACCAAAGTCCTAGATCTGGACATCCCTTCAGGTATCTCAGGATTCTCTTTAGAAGAATCAGATGAGATTCCTTGGGGTTGACCTGGAATCTAGCACAAAGGCATGTAGCAAACATTATATCAGGCCTACTTGCAGTTAGATATAATAGGGAACCAACAATGGCCCTATAATTCTTTTGATCAACTGGCTTGCCGTGATCATCAGAATCAATAACTACATTAGTAGCCATAGGTGTAGGCATTGCAGAAGCATCAGCCATCCCAAATTTCTTTACCAATTCCTTGGCATATTTGGATTGGGAGATGAAGATACCATCAGCATCTTGCTTAACTTGGAGACCAAGAAAGTAAGACAGCACACCCATACTACTCATCTCAAACTTAGAGTGCATCAGGTCAGAGAACCTTTTGCAAAGTTTGGGATCAGTGGAGCCAAATATAATATTATCTACATACACCTGAACAAACAGGATTGTGTCCTTGTGATGCTTGACGAAAAGGGTTCTATCAACTACTCCCCTAGTAAAGTTGTGCTCTAAAAGGAAACTAGCTAGAGTCTCATACCAGGCTCTGGGAGCTTGCTTTAGTCCATAAAGAGCTTTCTGTAAATTAAACACATGTGAGGGCTGAGTTGAAGAAACAAACCCTGGTGGTTGTTCAACAAACACCTCTTCCTTAAGCTCACCATTCAGGAATGCACTTTTGACATCCATTTGGAACACCTTAAACTTCATGTAGGCTGCATAGGCCAAGAAGATCCTTATTGCTTCTAGCCTTGCAACAGGAGCAAAGGTTTGGTCATAGTCTATACCTTCCTCCTGTCTGTAGCCCTGAGCTACAAGCCTTGCTTTATTCCTTACTATAATTCCATTTGCATCCAACTTGTTTCTATACACCCACTTGGTGCCAATGATCAGTTGGCCTTTAGGTCTTGGAACCAAAGTCCAAACTTTACATCTCTCAAACTGATTGAGTTCCTCTTGCATAGCAATGATCCAGTGGGGATCTAGCTCTGCATCTTTAAAGGTGAGGGGCTCAACCTGTGAGAGGAAACAAGCATGCATCACATCCTGTCTTAATTGGTGTCTTGTTTGCACACCAACTGATATGTCTCCAATCACTTGAGATGTGGGGTGATCTCTAAGTGTAACAATATCAGCAGGTGGGATGTGATCTTCAGCAACAGTTGGGATTAATTCCTCAGGAGGAATTTGATCTACTGTTGGTGGTACAACAACTGCTTCAGCAATGTCTTCATCACTGTCTGATTCAGTGATCTGAAGAGTTGATAGTTGAAGAATTTCTTGAGGGGCATCAGGTACCTGCAATGAACTGGAGGAAGGAGAATTTTCTTTCTCCTTGTAAAACATCTGATGCTCATCAAATGACACATGCACAGATTCTTCAATCTTACAGGTAGATTTGTTATAAACCCTATAAGCTTTGCTTACTTGGGAATATCCAAGCATAATTCCCATTGAAGCTTTTGCTTCAAACTTTCTAATATATTCTTTATTATTATTATGAATATAAACAATACAGCCAAAAACTCTAAAATAATTAATTTTAGGTTTCTTTCCTTTAAGCAACTCATAAGGAGTTTTACACTTAAGCTTGTGTATCAAACTTCTATTCAAGACAAAATTGGCTGTGCTAACAGCTTCTACCCAATAGGAGAGAGGCATGTTAGCATCTGCCAACAATGTGCTAGCAGCTTCAATGAGTGTTCTATTCTTCCTTTCAACTACCCCATTTTGTTGAGGAGTTCTAGGAGCTGAGAAGCTATGTTTGATACCTTCTCTCTCACAGAATTCTTGCATGAGAAGAGAGTCAAACTCAGTACCATGATCACTTCTGATCAAGGCCACATGAGTAGAGTACTCAGTCTGCACACATAGTAGAAAGTCTGTAAGGGCTTTGAAGTTATCAGACTTAATTCTCAAAAAGAAAACCCAACCGAACCTAGAGAAGTCATCTACAATTACTAATGTGTAATACTTCCCTCCTAAACTCTGTACATTTATTGGGCCAAAAAGGTCCAAGTGTAATAGATACAGGATTCTAGGAGAATCACTCTTATTTACAGATTTAAAAGAGTTTTTGGTTTGCTTGCCTAGCTGACAAGCCTTGTATAGGCTCTCCTTCTTGTAGGGGCAAGAAGGTAAACCTCTAAAAAGGTTGTGTTTAGATAACCTAGATATATTTTTAAGGTTTACATGACTGAGCCTCTTATGCCACAAAGAATTATTATTAAGGTTTACTTCATTAAACAGGCAGATTTCAGAATGAGATGAATTGAAATCTACTAAATAGATATTACCTATTCTAATACCTACTAAAACAACATTATTATTTAAAGTAATATTGCAAGAGAAGTTAGAAAATGAAACCTGGTAGCCAGCATCACATAGCTGGCTGACTGAAATCAGATTATGCTTCAGTCCATTGACATATGCAACTCTCTTGAAAGTAACTGCTCCAATTGTGATCTTGCCATAGCCTTCTGTCTGACCACAGCTGGAGTCTCCAAAGATAACCTTTGGGCCGAGCTTAGCTTTGAACTTTGACAGAAGATCTTTATTTCCTGTCATATGCTTAGAGCATCCACTATCCAAATACCACTTATTTTGAGTGATTGGATAGGCCTTCACCTGCAAGGCAATTATTGGACCCAGGTAACCTTGGGTCCCTTGTTTTTCACATAAGAAAAACTGGAAATATATGAGAATGCAGGCTGAGGGTGATAACCTAGTGGGTGAGATCTCCTAGGTGGGATTCTCCATGCAGATGATGGGTCAACAAACCTAGGGTTTCTATTTTCATTTAGGTTTCTATAGTACTGATTATGATTTTGAAAATCATGTTGAAATCGTCGATCGACGTTCGACGATGGGCGCTCAGATCGTCGAGCTTCATTCGACCATTGAGCTTCCGATCGTCGAGCGGCGTTCGATGCTCTTTGCATTTCTTTAAAGAATTTCTTTCTCTTTCCTCTCTTAGCTTTGTTTAAAGTTTTATTAACTAGATTTACTTGCTCAGTATTCTTCATTCCACTAGCTGAAATGAAGTTTACTGGAGTTGAAAGATTGTTTTTAAGTAGAACTGGGGGTTCACTGGGAGAAGCTCCTAAGCCTAGTTTGTCATTACCTGACCTAGTGTTAGTCATGCTGGTAATTTCTAACAACTTAAGGCTTCTACCATTAAGTGATTCCTCTAATCTCTTAGACTTAGCTAACTCTATTTTAAGAAATTTAATTTCTTCACTACAAGTAGTGAGTTCTTCCTTTAACCTAACATTTTCAGAGGCTATTGATTCTGAGTCAGCTAACCTATTTCTAAGTTCTTTTATTTCCTTTTCAGAGCTAATCAAATCTAAGCATAAAGATTTAAAGTCTAATTTAAATTCTTCTGAAGTAAAATCATAAGAAGAAAGTACCTCATCTTCTGTAGGCAACTCTTCATCAGAATCAGAACTCTCTGCAGCAGAGTGATTGCTGCAGGCATCTATTGCCATCAGGCAAACTTCTTTTGCCTTCTTCTCTTCCTCATCCTCACTTGAACTTGATGAGGAGGATTCTTCATCAGAATCACTCCAGGTTTCAGCAATGAAACCTCTCTCCTTCTTCTTGTTTTTGTAGGAGGATGGCTTGGAGTGCTTCCTGTGCTGTTCCTTTTCTTTTTTCTTTTCTTTGTTCTTCTCATCTGGACACTCTGGCAAGATGTGTCCAGGCTTCCTGCAACCATAACAAATAATTTCTTTAGCAGGAGAGCGATCATACCTTGGTTTGTCTTCATAGCGTGAAGACTTCTTTTTGAACTCCTTTCTTCCCATCTTGAGAAACCTCTTGGCAAACAATGCCATTAGTTCCTCATTAGATTGGCTGCCTTCAGAAGCATCAGCAGCCTTAAGAGCTAGAGATTGCTCTTTTCTTGTTGGAGTGGGGGTCTTTGCTTCAGCTTCTGCTTCCCTTGTCTTCAGCACTTGCTCAAAAGACTTGAGCTTGCCGAGGAGGGCTTCAGTGGAGATCTCATTTGTACTTCTGGCTTCCTTGATGGGCCAGATCCTTAGATCCCATGTGCTAGGGAAGCACATAAGAATCTTATCATTGACCTCTGTCAATGATATGTCCTTGTCCAGGGTCCTCAGCTCATTGATGATTGAGCTGAGCCTGGTGTACATGGCTTCAACTGATTCAGCATCAGTTTTCTTGAAGTTCTCATACTATGAGATCAGGTTAGACCTTCTGTCCTTCCTTTCATCAGCTGAACCAGCTACAATCTGGTTCAGTGTATCCCACATGGCCTTTGCTGAGGAGCAGTCAGCAACCTTCTGGAATACCTCATCAGACATTGTCTGAGCCAGTATGTTCATTGCTTTGGCATCTGCTATTTTGGCCTTCTTGTATTCATCATTGTAATCTGGAGGAGGCACTGCACTCATATCAGATGATGAGGCAGAAGCAACAGTAGGTGCTCTTGGGGGACCTGACAAGATAGAAGCAAAGATGCTTTCATCAATAGAATTCATATATAATTTTATCCTTGCCTTCCAGATGCCAAACTTAGCTAAGTTGCATGCTGGAGGTCTGGTGCTAGAATAATCCTTGGACTGGGCCATGATAGTGAATATCTATAAGCTTTGGTATCTATCAGGATCTTGTGACTTAGGTGTTAGCCTATTCAGTCAGTCAACCTCCTTCTGATACCAATTGAAAGAGAAGGGATAGATACTACTCTAGAGGGGGGTGAATAGAGTTATCAAATTTTGCACTAGACAAAACTTAATGGTCTACCCAACTCCCTTGGAGTGAAGTGCGGAAATGAAAAGATTATAGATATTGATTTAACCTTAAAGCCTAACACAAGTGATGTGTACAAACTCAAGCTAACTGTAATTACAGTTAAGGCTTGGAAAACCTAATCAGCAACTAGCAATCCTAGTTATATCTATTCACAGCCACAATGCAGGAATTAAACAAGTGAATCCAGACGACACAAGGAAATTTATAGTGGTTCCCCAAACAACTTGGGTACGTCCACTCTTCTACCCACACGGTAGGAATCCACTCAGGTTTTTGATCAGGTGCCCTGCCACCAACAGGATCTGCTTCAGGTAGATCCAGAAACCCTTTAGACTTTTGATCAGGTGTCTAAAAACCAAGCACAGGTTTTTGATCAGGTGCCCTGCCACTAAGGGATACTTTTGAAGGGAGTAATAACCCTGTACAGGAGGGGGAAGAAGGTTAAGATGTCTTCTCTATTTTATAAAGATTAGAGAAGCACTAAAACTTGCACTGTGCTAGAAAGCTCTAAAGAATCAAGGCTCCCCCTGGCTCAAAGATGTCTAGGTGAAGTCTTGCTTCAGTGCAGAAAACTCTTCAGAAAGCTCTGAAGGAAAAACTACAAGAAGATACAAATAATAAAATAAAGATCTTCAAGCAGCTATCTTCTTCTTCTTCTTCTTCAAAGGAACTCTGAGTTTGAACTTCCTGAAAGCAGGAGAACTCAGGTTGAAGAAGAGTGGAAGATCTTAACACTTCTCAGTTAGATGGAAATTGCTGAGAGCAGAAAGCTTGATCTTGATGAAGGCTTGAATGCTTTGAAAATATGTGTAACACTAGTTAGTTAGCTTCAATCCTTCTTCAAAGGGTCCTTTATATAACATCAGCAAGCAACGACTCTCTTCAATTTGAATAATTTGTCTTCTTCTGAGACTTGAGACCTGAGCTGTAAATATCAAGAAGACACAACAAACTCTGCAGCAGAAACATTCTATAAAAGGAATAACCCTTTTTCTAGGAAGCTGCAGGAAACAATTTGATAATAAAGTACTAAATAAAGTCATATCAGAAACACACTCCTTATAGCAAAAAGAAGACTTTTCAGTCTAACGGCTATAAAGGGCTGACAACAGATAAAGTAATTTATAATGTCAGCTAATAAGACAAACAACTTTATCTAAAAAGATTTGACTCAGGCAAAAAGAATGGAGCAGATATGCCTGGAAATATTATCATAAAACTTAAAACAACGTGCCAGAAAATGTATTAATTAATTAAATATAATAAATAAATACAAAATATAAAGGCAGACAGAAAGCGTCGAATGATATTCGGAGATCGTCGACCGACGCACGGAGATCGTCGAACTATCGGGCAGATAGTCGAACTATCAAAGGAGATAATCGAACTATCTCAGCAGATAGTCGAACTACCAGAAGATAGTCGAACTATCAGATAGTCGACCTATCAACAGATAGTCGAACTATCAGGGCAAAACAGATAGTCGAGCTATCAACAGATAGTCGAGCTATTAGATAGTCGACCTATCGACAGATAGTCGAACTATCAGAAACAAACAGATAGTCGACCAATCAAGCAGATAGTCGACCTACCTCAGAAAACAGATAGTAGACCTATCAACAGATAGTCGAACTATCAAAACAGACCAGATAGTCGATCTATCAACAGATAGTCGAACTATCAGATAGTTGAACTATCAGGACAGATAGTCGAACTATCAAGCGAGAACAGATAGTCGACCTATCAACAGATAGTCGAACTATCAGATAGTCGATCTATCAGAACAGATAGTCGAACTACCATGCCAAGCAGATAGTCGACCTATCAACAGATAGTCGAACTCTCAACGCAGACAGAGCGTCGACCAACTGATAGACGATCGTCGATCAGCCGATAGACGATAGTCGAGCGGCGTTCGACTATAGTCGAACGAAAAACTACTTCACCAAATTCTCAATCTGGAAAAGTGAGGACTCTACAGCTAGACTACTAACCAATGACCATAGATAATTCTTGGGTCAAGGAGCACAAAGGAGAAGACTAAACTCAAATCAAACTAGGGTACCAACATATCCCATCTATATCCAATAAAGGAAAGTATATCTTATCGCTTATAGTATTATATACTTAATTTAAATACCAAGGTCGTATTACCCTGGGTGCAATGATTACTTCTACTTTGAGGAGATCACTATTATCTTATCATTCAAAATTTTGATTTGATTCTGCTTAACTAAACAGAAAATTAATTTCACAAATTAAGAAAAGGTTTAAGTAATGGATAAAGGGTTAGTACTCAATCTCGAATCCCCATGACATGAGATAATCAAAAGGAAATAACAAATCTATTTTTTTAAGTAAATGTACCTAGATCGCGGAGGTTCTGGAAGCTTAAACACGCTTATCTCAAAGAAGTCCCCAACTGAGTTTAAGAAAATCCAACCAAACTCTCATTCTAAAATTAAATATCTAAAGCCTGTTTTAAGTTGTGAAACCCGCTATTGGAATTGACTCTGATTCGGGAGATTTACGTCATCCTCTCTCGAGGGGTGGGTGCAACTCTATTTACCTTTGAGTGATTGATTCAAATTTTTAGTTCCCCGGCTAACTAAGAATGAAAACCTAAGTGAGAACTATACATCGATAATATAGTCTCATTACTTTTAAAAATCAAGGGTTAATCTAAGGTAATTACTTTAAAAAGACAAAGAGAACTATAGCATCATAACTTGAATATCTCATCCTCAGATGATCGTGATCGAGTACTAATAAGAGTTTAGTTAATCATGGTAAAGGGGTGAGAGTACGATAAGTAAAAGGTTTGCTTGAAAATTAAAGTAAAGAGAGAAAGAAAAAGAGAATAAGAGTAGGAGAAAGAGAACAATTTTTTTCTTTTCTTTTACTTCAATAAAATGCCAAGTAAAGAAGCTAAGTTAAACTACTACTAAGCTATAAAAAATAAGATTATGAAAACTTAAGAAGTTGTATGAAGAACTAAAGGATGAAGGAGGGAGAGATTAAGAGGAAGGGAAGTAACAAAATTTCATTAATATAACAAAGTGAATTACAAGTTCAAAATAAAATTACAAGTGCAAGAAAAAGGGGCTAAGGAAGCACTACTATAACACTAGTAAAAGAAAATTACAAGATAGCTAGAAGCATTGCATCAAAACTAGGTTATGAAAGCTTGAAAGGAAGGGGGAGAGAGTGAAAACATAAGAACATAAGGAGAAAAGCCTAAAAATAATGAGAAATGAAACTAGCAACACCTCCCCTCTCACAAAATCTTGACCATGGACCCTTGGAGCCTACTAGAATTTATAGAAAAAAAATTTGGAAGTACATGCCCCCCTTATATGCCCGTGATAGGGGGTGTGTAATAGTTAGTTGAATTGCCTGGAGAAATTCTTGTGGGATAGCTTCTGGCTTGGGAATTTGCGAACATGCCTCCCTGTCACACCTGTGACTTGGGGCGTGATAAGTATGGTTGTCAGTGGGTCAGCAAAAATTGTGTTGCGGCCCTGGAATTGGAACTTGGAGGCACACGACAGCAGGACACAGGGCGTAGCCAAGGAGCACGGGCGTGTTGACTGGGCATACACATAATTTCTTCAAGATTCATGCTCTGAATCATCTTTTTCCTCAAGATCGGATTATACGTACACCCAGGTCATGCCCGTGACCTGGGGGCTTGTAATACCAAAAATTTCTAAAAAAATCCTTTTTCTGCAAAATTTAAATTAAGCTAAGTTAAGATAAGATTTTCAAAAAGAAGTTAATAACAAGCTCAAAATTAATATTATATAAATTTTTAAATAAGAAAATACATATTTTTGCTCTGGTAAATTAAGCTAAATTATGCTTCATCGCTCTCTAATGGCCCAAATCCTTGAGTCTCATATGCTTGGGAAGCATATGAGAAGCTTGTCATTAATCTCTATGAGTAAGATCTACTTTTCCAATCCCTTTAGTTCACTCACAATAATGTTGAAACTCTCATACATTTCAGCAATTATCTCTTCAGCTTTCTTCTAAAAGTTCTCATACTACGATATAAGAAGGGACCTTTTGTCCCTTTTTATCATAACTTCCATACACAATCCTAGATAGGGACTCCCAGATATCTTTGCCTGACTGGTGATCATCTACTTTTTGGAAGATCTCGTTAGACATTATTGACACTATGATGTTCATTGTTTTTGCATCCCAATCTTCACTCTTTTTTCTTCTTATAAACATTAGAATCTTGAGACAAATTCTGTTGTGGTGTTCCCACTGGCATCTTTATTGAAGGGAATAGGTGATCCTGTAAGAATAAAACTAAAAATACCTTCATCAATAGAATTCATGTATAGTTTAATTCTGGCCTTTCGGAGTATGAACTTCTCAAAGTTACACACTAGAGGTCTTGTAGATAATAATCCTTTAAAGTTATTTGATGACATTTTTAAAATAAATTTCTATGATTATATTTATAATTATTAAACTATTTAGATCTTTTGATTAAGGTATTAAACATTTATTTGACCAACTTGCATCTGCTACTAATTGAAAATATGAACATTTATATAAATCCTATAAGAATTCTCTAGAGGGGGGAGGAGGTGGATAGAGATTTAAAAATATGATTTAAAATAAGTTACTAAATTTTATCTTAAGACAAATTTTGTATCTACTCAAAGCAAGCCAGAAAATTTAAGCAGTAAATAAGAACCCAACACAGTAAAAAATCACAGAAAAGGCTACTATAGAATACACCAAAACTATAGTGGTTCCCCAAAATCTAGACACATCCACTCTTCTACCACCTTAGTTGGAATAAACTATCCTAGTGTTTGAGTCTTTTAATAAGAAGACTCTCACAACCAACATCTAGATCTTTTGATAAGAAGATCTTGAACCAACACCAGATCTTTTAATAAAGAGATCTTGAATAACTAACTAACTGAGTCTTTTGATAAGGAGACTCTTAAAACTAGTGAATGAATCATTTGAAGAGATATTCTTAAAACTCTTTACTCAATAATTTAAGGAGAGAAGATTTGAGAAAGAAGAAGAATGAATGAATTGAAGAAATGTCTTCAAGATGAGTCCTCTCTCAATAAGAATTAGGGACTATAGGCACTATGTGTTCTGGATATCTTTAATATGATAAATCCTTGCTTAAGAAGAAGTTGCAATGATTATTAGCCTTGGATCCATAAAGAATCATCTATTATTATTTTTCAACAGTAGCAGTAGAGAAGAAGGAAAGGAATAAGGATGTTGTCAACTTGTATAAATGTTATGTATCTCAATGTATGTCTTCTATTTTGTATTCTCTTATATCATTTGAGTATATCCTTTCTGAATAAATTTAAATTTCTTCTCTTCATAGAAACTCTTTTTAGAAGGACTAGAATTATATTCTTTCAATTATGTCTCCAATGCATTCCGACTTTCTCTTCGAATTTCTTCTATAAAAACTCTTCTAGAATTTGTGGAGAAATTTTTCCTTTAAACTTTGTTCCAACTGCTAAAATAATTTGAGAGAATTCGTTAAAATCTTTTTGGAAATAATTTTGGAAAAATCCTTTATTATTTCTATATTAAGCTCTATTCATAGTGTCCTCTCTTCAGATTTCTGAGGACAAATAATGATGATCTCTAGAACTTCTAATGAATCTCTGAATATAAAAATAACAAAGATTATGAGCTCAATTTCCAAAAGATCTTTCAAACTTTTTCTCTAAATCTATTGCAACTTTTTTTGAGAAGATGTACTAATTCTCTTATCAGATTTAGCAACTATCAAACTAATCGAATAATATTAGAAGAGATTCAATTGTAGATGATAATCTTCCAAGATTTCTCTGTCGAATTCAATCTAACGATCTGATATAATTTTCTTGATCGTGTGTTGTTGATGATATATAACTTATGATTGTTTCTGATTATCTGTGATTCACTTTAGCATTTTTTGTATCTCATCATATATATATATAGACATCCTCTATTGTCTCCAAGAATCTATTATGTAAACCCCTTCTTGATTTATTTCAGATTGAAGCCTCAAAACAAATTATATTAAAAATCCAGTCGATGTAACGTTGAGTTCTTGTTGAAGCAATATAAATTTCTAACTCTCTGTATGAAAATATCGGTAGTCGACTTTCCGTCGATATCTTGTCAAAGATACATTGATTTAATCCTTAAGACCCATCGACTTATCAGAATTAAGTTGTTCTGACTTCAATTCAAAGTAACGTCGACTTCCAGTCAACGTTGCAGCAATATCTAGTCGCCGCATGTTGGTAATTCATGATTTTTTTCTTCAATTAAGTATGCCTTATATAAATATCCTTTATATCACTAACACCTTAGGACTTTTAAGACCAAATTACCCTCACTATACAAATGGGGTAATAGACCTAGGATATAAAATCACTAAACATAATTTGTTAAGCTAAATCATAAGGGTTTTTCCCAACAATCTCCCCCCATTTAACTTAACAAATTTTACAAAACTTCAAAAGTGATTTTACAAATATACAGTAATAAATTATACAAAATTTTGACTGAGCGTATACTCATAATAGATAATAATGTTAAAAGACATAGATATAAGGCAACTGAATATACAAAAAAACCCTTTGGTGCTAATATATAGTATTACTTCTTTTCCTTATCACCAACAAAGGTTGAAAGAGCAATATATAATTTCTTTGACATCTTGAACAAATTCAAAATGAAATCCTCTTGCTTTATCTAGGTGTCTTTGTATATCCTGGTAGACATTAAACAACATTTAAATTTCTACTTCTGCATTGTATGAAGCGGAATTAAGTATATATCCTTTGCTTAAAATGCTTATAGATAGTTCATTGTTAGATTCCAATAAGTTGTCAGGAAAAAATATTTTTGCTTCTTTTCAGTTATAGATACTTTAGTGGTTGATGCTCTTACAAAGCTTACCATTCCTTGATTTTCACTCTCATAAGGAACATATATATCATGATTATAACCCAGTCCTACTATTCTTTTGTGACTATGTCCAATAGTGTCCACAATAAGAGGATTAGAATACTTCTTGATATATTCACTATAATTAAAGATTATTCCTGGAAGTGTAATTGGTAAATCAGACACAATCCTTTTCCCTAAACCCTTAGCTTTTAGCTTTTCAATAAAAATCCTATTCTTAGCAACGGTCATTTTCAGATGCTTTGAACTCAGCTTCATCTATTTCTCTTATTTCTTCAAATACTTTTTCTAGCTCACTGACTTCTGGCATTTTTTATCCTTGCATATTTCTGATTAATTTTGATGATGGACTCTCCCCCTATTAGCAGCCATCTATATTAGTAAAGCTGATAGATTCTCTTCCTATATAGCAGACTTCTTAACCATCTCTAATTCTAAAGTTAAAATAATATTACCCAATACCCTTATATTTTGAGCTGTACTCATATCTAGTTTTTCAATGACTTCTTCATTTTCATAGACCATTTTTGAAACTTTATCTTCATTTGGTCTTTATGAAATCTCTTCAATATTTGTATTACTAGTTCAAACACAGTCTGAGTTTTGAATCATGTCATCCATTCCTCGATTTTTATCCCCCTTCTTTATATCATTAAAGAATGATTTAAATACTTCGGCATAGATTAAACTCTGATCAACTTGTTGATAAAGAAGTTGCATAGAGCTAGATATCTCTTTTATTTTATTTTAGAGTATTAGAAGTTTACCATTGCATTCATCTCTAAAAAGTAATAATTCCTTTGTAAATCCAATAACTAATAGTCTTAGGTCTTGAACAAGAACCTCCAATACTTCTTTCTCAGTCATCATTGAAAATGTTTGATAATGAGATTGGAGAGAAATAGACGATACGTTAAGAAATTAGGGCATAAATAATGTTGCTTGTTGATGTAGCATTGATTTATTTTCAACATAGACATAAGTATAATAATCGATGCACGTGTTGAATCAAATCAACATTACGTAGAATGGATCCAATATTCTTCATAAGCACCGTCTCTTGGACATTACTTCAAATAGAATTTGATGTTCCTTCAATTTCTATTCGATGTTATGTCGAGTGCATACTTAAAAATTTAAGTCTTATGCAGGTTTTTCCCAACGATATTTTTAGTTAAAATTAAGACATTAGAGATTATTGAGTTTTATCAAGCATACTCAAAGCATTGATAAAGTATTTGTTCTTTGTTTCATCAAGAGGCTTACTGAAAATATCTGCCTTCTGATTTTCAGAAGTCACATATTTTAGGAAAATTTTCCTTTTTTCAACATTGTTTGAGAAAGTGATGTCTTATCTCTATATGCTTTGTCCTGTTGTGCAAGATAGGATTTGATGTAATTGAGATAGCACTAGAACTATCATAGAATATTGTGGAATTGGAAAAATTTAAGTTATAATAAAGTAATTGATTCTACATCCATAAAATCTATGAACAACATCTTCCAGCAGCAATATATTCTGCTTCAACTGTAGAAGTGGAGATTGATGTTTGCTTCTTACTGAACCAAGATATCAGTCTAGCACCTGGGAATTAACAAGTTCTTAAGGTACTTTTTATCCAATCTACATCTTGCATAAACAGCATTTAAATTGCCATATAGTTAGAATTATGATTCTACTGGATACCACAATCCTATTTAGGATGTACCCTTAAGATCTCTTAAGATTCTTTTTATAGAACTAAGATGTGATTCTTTAGGACCAACCTGAAACCATGCACAAACACATCTAGCAAACATTATATCAGGTCTGCTTGCTTTTAGATAAAGAAGTGAGATAATAATTGCTCTATATGTTTTCTTATTTACAAATTTACTAGATACATCCTTATCTAAAATAGCATTAGTAGTCATGGGATTTTTCATAATAGTGGTAGTTTTCATGCCAAATTTCCTAATCAATTCATTGGTGTATTTAGATTTAGAATTGAAGTTACCTTCATTATTTGGTTTTACTTGTAATCCAAGGAAGAAGGATAACTCTCTCCATGCTACTCATTTTTAACTTAGAATGCATTAAGTCAGCAAATCTTTTGCATAATCCAGAGTCGATGTATCCAAATATAATATCATTTACATAAATCTGGACAATAAGTAGCTTTTTCTTATGTATTTTAGTGAAAAGTGTTTTATCCACCTTTTCTCTTGTGAAGGAGTGATCTAAGGGAAATGTGGATAAGGTTGCATACCAGGCTCTTGGAGCTTACTTTAGACTATAGTGTGCTTTATTTAATTTATAAAATAAGAGGGAAGATTTGGATTGACAAAATTTGGAGGTTGTTCTACATAAACCTCTTCTTGTAGAAATCCATTAAGAAAGGCACTCTTAACTTCTATTTGGTAAACTTTAATCCTTTTATAAGTTGCATAGACTAGAAATAGTATGATTACTTCTAGCCTTGCTACTGGTGCAAAGGTCTGATTGTAGTCAATTCCTTCCTCTTATTATACCCTTGAGCAACCAGTCTAGCTTTATTTCTCACAATCACTCCATTTGTATCCAATTTGTTCTTGAAAACCCATTTAGATCCTATAACTAGATAATTCTTTGGTCTCTCCACTAATTCTCACACTTTATTTCTTTCAAAATGTGCAAGTTTGTCTTGCAGAGCAATAATTCAATGTGGATCAATATCAGCTTCCTCAAACTTCTTGTGTTCAAATTAAGATAACAAGCATTGCAAGATTTCTCTAGTTGATAGTCATCTTCTATTCTTTACCACTTAATTTATATTCTCAATGACCTAAGAAGAGGGATGATCCCTCGGGATTGACCTATTTGGATCAATTCTTATTTGATCAATTAGATCATGGTTACTTTATTCTTTTGTTCCTTCTTCATGATGTAATCTAACTTCCTGAATACTAACATGTTCCATGACTGTTGGGTTAATATGTCCTTCTATAGGAACTTCATACTGAGCTTTTAGTATCAGTTCTTTTTTATGATTATTCTTTGGAGAAGTGCTTTCTAAATTCTCCATAATTTTTAATTCTTTTAAGGTTTCAACCATAACAACCTATTCCTGCAATAATTTTCTAGTGCAAGTTTCCTCCCCCTGGGAACAAGCATGAGTTTCATGAAATACTACTTGCATGGATTCTTCAATTTTATGTGTCCTTTTATTATACCACCTATAGGCTTTGCTAGATAAGAAATATCCTAAAAATATGTCAACATTGGCTTTCTTATCAAATTTGGATAGGTAACATTTTCCATTGTTAAGAATATAACAGACACAGTCAAATATTCTGAAGTAAGAAACCTTAGGTGACTTACCTTTCAAAAGTTCATAAGGTGTCTTTAGTTTGGTCTTGTAAATAAGACTTTTATTAAGAACATAATTAGCAATGTTCACTGCTTCAACCCAAAAGGACTTAGGTAACTTAGACTCTATTAATAATGTTCTTCCAGCTTCAATGAGTGTTCGATTTTTCATTTCACAACTTCATTTTGTTTAGGAGTTCTAGCAGCTGAAAAACTTTGTGCTATCCCCTTATCTCCACAAAATTAATAGATCAACTGATTTTCAAACTCTGTGACATGAACACTTCTAATCAAAGACCCTTTGATATCAAATTCAGATTGAATTTATTTAATGAATCTTATTAAAGTTGAGAAGGTTTCAGACTTTGCTTTTAAAAACAACACCCAGCTGAACCTTGAGAAATCATCTACAATAACAAATGTGTTGGGTATTATATCCACAATAACCCTAATTTGAAGAAGGGTCCAATTAAGCTATGATGAATTGAGATTGTATTTGATGTCGTATTTCTAATTATGTACTTACAGGTTTCCTTTGCTAAGTACACACTAATATCAGGTTATAGTGGGTTAGTAAACATAGGACTATGCAATGTAATCTTTCATTCTATAGGCCAATGTGTTGAATCATGTGTAATCTCTTTATTGGGGTGTAATTCTATCCCCAGTGCATGAGAAGGATCCAGGAAGGAGTAGGACTTGGAATCAGAAGAACAGAAATTTTACCCAAGTAAAATTCATCAAATATTGTAAGGGATATTCGTCGAATTCGTCCAGTATACTCGATGATACTTATCGAATTTGTCGTGTATACTTACTAACACTCGTTGAATTCATCATACTGTACTTGAGGTAAAATCTCTAAAAGTTGGAAAATTTGCCAAGTAAAAAGCGTCGAGTATTCCGGTGTATACTCATCGAATTTGTCGAATGAATCTAACGGTACTCATCGAATTCGTCGAATATAGTAGTCGATACCCGACGAGTTCATCGAGTCAACTCAATTTTACTTCTCTAAGATTTTCTAAGTCTAATTTGTCGACTATCACTGGGTCAGGCATTGAAGTGTGTCGACTGTGATGAGTGCATCAAGGCATCGAGTGCGTCGAGTGCATCAAAGCATCGAGTGCATCAAGTAAGCTAACCGAATCACTGGGTCAGGAATCAAGTGCGACAAGTGAGTTGTTCGATACTCGTTGAATTCGACGAGTATACTAGTCGATACTCGTCGAATTTATCGAGTATTCTAGTCGATACTCGTCGAATTCGTCGAGTATGACTTCTGCATGGCGTTGAGTGGCAAGTTGGATCGAGTTGAATTCCTCTAAGTATATTTCATCAAATATCATTACTAGTTCGGCGAGTATACTCGAATTCGTTGAGTATACTAGTCGATACTCGTCGAATTCGTCGAGTATGACTTCTGCATGGAACTGAGTGGAAAGTTGGATCGAGCTGAATTCCTCTAAGCAAATTTCATCAAATATCACTACTAGTTTGTCGAGTATACTCATCCATACTCGACAATACTTGACGAAAATGAATTGGGTTATTTTTCAGTCTGCTTTTCAAATTTCGGCTTAGGTTAAATGACGGCCATGCATAGTAATTTCGAAGGTCTTGATTTGGAATTTCTTTTATAACTGTTGCTATTGAGAATCTCTATAAATACCTAGGGTGGATTTTTCATCAACCCTAATTGTGTTAATCATCCAAAATTCCAAATTAAGAAAGATTCCAAAATGAAATCGTAGGCTCCTATGCATTTCGCGACTCCCGTTCGGCCGACGCAAGTAGTGTACAATTTGATCTTCCTCTTCTGATTTGACTGGATCTTTGTATTCTGAAGATCTCTATTCATTCAGATCTAGTCATTTCAAGATTCAAGATTCAAAGTCTTCAAAGTTTATGATTGTACTATGTTCTCCAAGTTATCCTTGTTCAACGTAAATGAAGTATAATGGATATAAGACTTCAGATCTTGTTAAGATTATTTGTAAAACTTTTGTTTCATTTTCTTTTATATTTATAGGAGATTTATCTCCGATTTATAGATCCATTTGTATATCGAGTTGTAGATCCATTTGTGGATCGATTTGTAGATCCAGTTGTGGATCGAGTGGTAGGAGAGGTTTGTTATTCTCCGAGTGGTAGCAGTGTTGTCTCCGAGTTGTAGGAGTTGTGGCTCCGAGGTATAAGATTTATTGAAATCTGAGAAAGGTGAAGTTGCCAAATCTATCCCTTCGTGGTAGATAAGGTGAGACGAAACAGTGGACATACCCAACTCGAGGAACCACTATAAATCTCTGTGTTTGTGTGCTCTTATTTTTTAAGTATTTTTATTCCACAAAAAGACACAGACATCACCTATTCACCCCCATCTAGGTGATTTAGGTAGACACTAGATACTTTCAATTAGTATCAGAGGGGTGTTGTTCAGTATTAGATTAATACCTTGAACAAGATCCCATATCTAGCGTCAAGAGATTCCACTCAGAAGCCATGGACAGAAGCAGGGCATGTCTTCTATGAAGTTACTGGTGTGCACCAAAGATAACTTCCCTATGTGGAATGAGAGAGTCAGATTCTTCATGGAAGCAGCAAATCTGAGGATATTTTAGATTGTGGAAGAAGGATCTCATATTCCTTCACAAGCCTCTGCTCTAAATCCTACAGTTATGATCCCTAAGAAAATGATGGATCTAACCAAAGACGAAATTTCCCTTGTCTCCTTGGATAAGAAAGAAAAGAATATTATAGCCAGCATAGTGGAAGACTCTATGCTTCAAAACTTATTCCATTACAAATATACCAAGGATATATGGGACTGTCTGGTTGTACTCATGTAAGGTACCGAAGAAGTTAGAGACGATCGCAGATCATTGCTCAATCAAGAATACGAGGCATTCAAGCAAGGATCAAATGATACTATTGCAGACAGCTTCGAGAAGTTCTTCAAGATTGTCAATGGGCTTAGAAATAATGGTCGCACATTCACTAATAGCGAGCTCAATGACAAATTTCTCAGATACCTAACAAAGGACTAGGACACAAAAGTAGTAGCCATTAGAGATTTTGGGAAGCTGCCAGAGATTGATCTCCATAACTTTTTCGGGAGGCTTCTCTCCTACAAACTTCAAATGAATAACAGAAAGAGGGAGGAGCAAAGCAGTCGGACTTTAAGTAAAGAGAAGTCAGTTGCTCTGAAGGCTGAAGGTTCGAGAAAGTCCAAAGTTGTGTCACCAGTATGGACACGAGCTCCAGATACTACAGAAGACTCTGATCCAAGCACGTCAGGCTTCGATCTATCTGATGCATAGTTTTCACTAATCTCCAAGCAGTTCAAGAGAATGCTCAGCAAATGGAGACAGATGAAGAATCATTCTTCCTCGTCTTACTTCAGAAGATCACATCGTGATGGTGATCACTCCAAGAAAAGCTACAACAAAGAGGACAGGCATAAATCTAAACCGAATAAACATTATTCCTCTGACGTTGTGTGTCATTGTTGTAATAAGACAAGACATATGATTGCAGAGTGTCCTTACAAAAAGAAGGAAGGATCCAAGAAAGAGGAGAAGAGATCCTTCAAGGGAAAGACGTAAGAAGAAAAGAGCTTCATCACCAAGAAGTCCATGACTCTTAGTGACAGCGAATCAAGCGAATCCAGTTCATAGAATGAAGAAGCTTACTTCGGACTTATGGCTTGATCAGATGAGGAAGTTGGCAACTCTGAGTATCACAGGAAGGTAAACTCATGGTCATGAAGGCTATTCTTTTGAGGAAGACGATTTCTACTTGATGGCTCAGCATCAAGAACTTTTGAAAGCTTTTGACAAATGCTATAAGGTAGTCAAAAAGCAAGCAAAAGAGATTGAATCCCTCAAGTCAATGGAAACAAGTCTGGAGGAGGAACTTGCAAAATTACTTCCTCTCAAAGATGAAGTCTTCTCCTTGAAAGAGGAATTGAAAAGCTCGGCTGAGACATTAAGTCAGAAGGATAAATACCTAGATGAGCTAGAAGAAAAGCACGTGGTGGAAAGGAAGCTTGTTGAAAGCTACTCGAAGCCAAAGACCATTCTTACTCTCATCGATGAATTTTTTGCTCCAAAGAAGGGTAGTGGTCTTGTCCACATAGCTGAAAAAGGCAAGGTTGCTAAGAGAGCTGCCTCCAAGGGTAAAGGGAAGGCATCTCAGAGTCATCCCTCTTTTAAGAAGGTTATTTTCCCCACGAATAAATATGACTCTGAGATGTCCTATGGGCACTTCGCTAGGCCTACCTATGTAGTGCCTAAGAAGTGCTATCAAGGATGGGCCGATCCCCGAGACTTTGGGGCAAGTGTTTTAAGGCCCCTTACGAAGAGATAACTTTAAAAGAGTGTCACAACCCGCATTTTCTCCACAAGGAGGGGATATATCAGTGTTGGATCCCTAGTTTGGATTTGGGCTAGGTTCACTAATCTAGGCTAATTCAGACCCATATTGTATAGTCAGGGTCTAGTCTAGTGTCTTAGGTGTTAGTTAGGTCAACAACTCAGAGAGACAAGACCAAGACATCAGAGACTTAGAAGACAGTAGAGACTGAACAAGGCAGAAAAATTGTTCGACGATCTCTGAAGAGAGCTCTTCGATCTTCGTTCTGCATTCGAATATCTTAGAATTAAATCTCTAAATGTTGAGATCGACGATCACTGAACTTAGTTCGACGATCTCTGATCTACTTTCTGGATAGAGATCGACTGAATGAATTGGATTCAAGATGTCCTAAACACCTAGAGGGGGGGTGAATAGGTTCAATTACTTTTTAATACTTAGGCAGAAAACTTATGCAAGTAAGATTATATTCCTAGTAATTATCATAGCACAGTACTAAAATAATCACAGCCAATCACAGAATGCACACAGATTTATAGTGGTTCCCCAAATGATGGGTACATCAACTTTCCCCCTCCGCCTATCTAGCACTAAACTAGATTCGGCCTAACACCTTTTTCTTTTTCTCAGATCCTTAGATCTTATAGTTCAGAACCCAAAGATGGTGATGTAGGGATGTCTCTTCGAGACACGTCTTGTGGTCGCGACGACGCTTATAACACGATCTACGCCCTCTAACCCGCACAATAACGCAAACGCAGCCACAACAATTATTTTATTTATCACACGCGCTAACTATACGGATCGCCGTTCCGCAATTAGATCGAGTGTCGGCTATAGGCCGAACTCTTTCCGGCTAAAAGGGATAATATTAATCCCGGACGAGCTTTTGGGTTGTACCAAAATAGATCCACCAAGAACAAACGATTCGAAAGGTGGTAGGATCTATCCCAACAAAAAGAAAGCGAGGAGTGCCAAATCCTTTTACGAATCCTTCGGAAAACCAAACGAAAAATACTAATCTATTATTTGTTAGCTACGAAGAAATAACAATTTCGGAAATCAACGCAAAATTCGTCCACCACTAGAATTATCTAAGAAGAGAAATCTCTTGTGTAGAATTTCGTTACCCCTCACGGAATGATAGATCCGAGATGCGTGGATCCACCGGATATGATCGCTTCTCTTTTGATGTCCACGGAAGAGCGTTATGGATGACGAATCTTGAAATCCTTTTCACGTCACGCCGGCGAGGATCCTCTAGAAGACCTCCTTCCTTGCGAGATCTTGATGTGGCCGAACTTCCTTTAGGAGAGGATCACCTCTCGGTTTTGAGATGGAGAGGCAAAGAGCCGTCGGTTTGGGTAGGAGATATATGGAAGGTGGCGGCTTGGGGATGAGAGGAGAAGTAGAGGTTGGCCGATCTCTTGAGGAGGGAGATTAGGGTAGGCCGTCGGTTTGGGGAGGGGAGAAGAGAGGGGCGGCGGCTAAGATGAGGGCAAGGGAGAGAGAGAGCAAGAAGATTAGGGTTTAGGAAATCTCAATTTTAATTCAATAATAATCTACCTCAATATGAAAGAGTCATAGCCTTATATAGGCTTACATCCCAAATGAAAAAACTAGTGGCTAAATACACACCACATAAAATGAAATGCAGGAAATAAAATATTGTTTTAAAATAGCCACTCATGAAAAGGCTATTAGCACACCATAAAGAAAATATTCAAACACGAGTTTTGTTGCGAGGGCGAAGCCCGTAGCCATGACCGCTACGTCGTCGCAAGTCTTTTGTCGGTATATCTTCAACCTCCTCACTCCTCGATGGTCCATCCTCAAGTGCTCCAAGTGCTCCAAGTGCTCCATCATGATGGCCTTCGCCATCAATCCTCCTCCGCTCAAAAGGACTCATCACCGATGAGTGGTCAGAGAGATAGCGGTGTAGGAGGTCCGCGTCAAGAAGATCCAACTGTGCAGTCGAGAGCCAAGAGTCGTCCGAAGCCGGACGACCACGCCAACGAACCAAGAACCTGTGAACGTCGCCATCTGTAGTGGGAACAACATCATCCTGCAAAATCTTGTCAGGCAAGAAATCTGTCCGGGGAAACCTCGGAAAAGCGTTAGGTGAAGCAGAAAAACAATTTTCATCATCAATAAACTGCATACCTCCCGTAGACTTCGCAGGAGAAAACGATCCAGAATTTAACTCACCCCCCACCCCATTAGAATTTTTCGTAGAAATATGAAACGGAGAGATAGACAATTCAGGTGGTGGAGCAACAAAAAGCGTTAAATCGGAAATGTTAAACACAGGGGAGATTCCCCAATCAGTAGGTAACTCTAACAAATAAGCATTTTCGCCTAATTTCTTCAAGATTCGAAAGGGACCGGCTTTCTTGTTCGCTAATTTTTTTATGGTGCCCGAAGGCATCCGTTCAGGGATTAGACGAACCATAACCAAATCGCCTATGTTCAAAGAGACTACTCGCCGATGTACATTAGCATTCGATTGATATATAGAATATTGCTTAGCTAACGTCTTGCCAATGTGCTCGTGGAGAGTGTGAACATGTGAAGCGAAGTCTAGTGCAAATTGACTTGACTTAAAAGAAGGTGGTAAAGGAATCAAGTCAAGTGGCACTGGCGCTTTATAACCGTGCACTATCTCATTCGGGGACAATTCAGTGGACCGGTTCTTAGAGTTATTGTACGCTAGCTGAGCATGCAGGAGGATAAGATCCCAAGTACCCTTATGTTCGCCTACTAGACAACGAAGTAACCCTCCCAAGCTACGGTTGACGACTTCCGTTTGCCCATCCGTTTGAGGATGATAGGCCGACGAAAACATCAGTTTAGTGCCCATTAATTTCCAGAGTGTCTTCCAAAAATAACTTGTAAACTTTACATCTCGATCACTCACTATCGTCTTGGGCACACCTCGATGTGCTACAACCTCCTTGAAAAATAGTTTTGCTATATTTGAAGCATCGTAGGTGTTGTTGCTTGCAATAAAATATGCCATTTTTGAGAATCGATCTACCACCACTAATATGGAATCGTGTCGCCTAAAGGTCATAGGTAAGCCCAATATAAAATCCATGCTAACATCTTGCCATGGTACCGACGGAATCGGAAGGGGTGTGTAAAGACCCGCATTGGTCTTGTTTCCCTTAGCTAGTTGACAAACACGACAACTTCCTACAACTTTGTTGACCATGGGTTTAAGGCCCGGCCAAAAGAACTTATCTTCCACAAGTGTGATCGTTTTGTCTCGCCCAAAATGTCCGCCTAATCCCCCGCTATGTAACTCCCATATAATGAAATGTCGTAAAGACGACCGGGGTATGCACAATTGCACATGTTTGAATAAATATCCATCCCGAATATAGAATGCCGAAATAGTGGTAGGGGAGTTATCCTTAGCGGCGAAATAAATGTCCTTAAAGTCTGGGCAATGGATATATTCGTCCTTTATCCTATCGAATCCTATGACCGACACTTCCATGGTATTTAATAACAGTGTGACTCTACTTAGTGCGTCCGCTACACGATTTAGTGTTCCCTTCAAATGCTAGATTATGAAGGTGTACTCCTGTAGATAGGATATCCATTTTGCGTGCCGTGGACTAATCTTATTTTGAGAATTCACAAATTTGAGGGCCTCGTGGTCCGATAATATTACAAATTCTTTTGATATAAGGTAATGTCGCCAATGTTGGAGACATCGGATCACCGCATAGAATTCACGATCATAATTGGAATAATTTAATTTTGGCCCGGCTAGCTTCTCACTAAAGTATCCTAGCGGGTGTCCCTCTTGGCTTAGTACTCCTCCAATTCCAACCCCCGATGCGTCGCATGATAGTTCAAAAACTTTGCTAAATTCTGGTAATCGGAGTAAAGGAGCTTCAGACATTCGTTCCTTAATCGTTTGGAAGGCACTAGTGGCCGATTTCGTCCATGTGAATTCTCCCTTTTTCATACATTCAGTTATGGGTGCCATAACACTGCTAAAATTCCGAATAAATCTTCGGTAAAACGTGGCCAATCCGTGGAAACTTCTAACGTCTCGAATGTTCTTAGGTTCCGGCCATTCCTTAATCGCTTGGACTTTCTTGGGATCCACATGAATGCCCTCTGAACTCACGATATATCCTAAGAACTCAACAGAAGGCACACCGAATGCGCATTTTTTAAAGTTAATATATAAGTTCTCTGCGCGCAACGTGGTAAGGATGGTTCTTAGATGAGTCTCATGGTCCCCCGGCGACATGCTAAATACCAAAATGTCGTCAAAATAGACCACTACAAATTTTCCCATAAAGGGCTTAAAGATTTGGGTCATCAATCGTGAGAAAGTACTTGGTCCATTTGTAAGTCCTTCTCCAAGCACTAGCCATTCATAAAGTCCATCCTTAGACTTGAAAGCAGTCTTCCATTCGTCTCCCTCCCGTATTCGTATTTGATGGTAACCGCTCTTAAGGTCCAACTTAGAGAATATGGCGGCTCCTGATAACATATCTAATAGATCGTCCAAACGGGGAATAGGGAATCGATATTTGATTGTTATTTTATTTATAGCCCGATAGTCGACACATAGTCGCCATGTCTTGTCTTTCTTCGGGACTAATAAAGCGGGGACGGCACAAGGACTTTTGCTGTGTCGTATAAATCCTTTCGCCAACAGATCGGAAATTAATTTTTGCAATTCTTCATGAGAGGAAGGATTGAGTCTATAATGGGGCTGATTTGGTAATGACGATCCCGGGACAAAATCTATCTCATGTTGGATGTCACGTATCGGTGGTAACGTGGGTGGTAAATCCACCGGATAAACATCCTTATATTCTTCCAAGAGATTTCGTAGCGACAATGGGAGGCTCTCAAAAGTTTGTGACTCTTCCTTCGCTTGTAAACATACTAACGCGTATATAACGCCATCCATAAAAGTCTCACGTTCTAATTCCTTTCTACTAATCAAGCTTATCCTTTTCTTTTCCACTGGCACAACCGTGTCTTTGGAAATAGATGACGGATCCTTGGGCGCTGACGGCTTCAAAATAATGGTTTTACCATTAAACTTGAACTCATATGTGTTTGCGCGACCGAAGTGGGTCACGTCATAATCGTACAACCATGGTCGTCCTAATAACACATGACACACGTCCATAGGAATGACGTCGCACCAAACTTTATCAACGTAGTTTTTCAAAGTTATCGGAACCAAGCATCGCTTAGAGACTGCTATGGATGTCTTGTTTACCCAAGCAATTTTATAAGGATGTGGGTGCGGCTCGGTTACTAAGTGCATGCGAGTGATGGCATTCTCCGATACTACGTTCATACAACTGCCGCTGTCGATAATTAACTTACACCATTTTTCACCGTCTTTAAAATTTAATGTAAATATATTTGTCCGGTTATATTCATCCAACGCTCGCGGTGTGGCTAAAATGCATCTCATCACCATCATGTACGAATCGTCCTCAATGTCACTTGGCTCGGCGTCAGATTCTTCGCCAGCTCCATAGACGATATCAGCAGGTTCAGACGAAGAGTCTAGTAAAGCTAAAGGCTTGCTTTTCGTGGGGCACTCACTAGAATAGTGCCCTTGAATGCCGCACGAATAACACGTGGCATTTGTCTTGTTAACTCGTCCTATTGGTACTCGCTCACCGGTGGGATTTCTATTATTCCTAGCGGTAATGACAATGGACTCCGAGTCGGTTGATCGATACTTTCCTTTATCACGCGCGGATGAAGAAGGGTGCGGGCCTAAGATGGATTTCCCTTTCTGGAAATTACGTCCTTTGGACTTGTAGGCGTTATGCTTTTCAATATCCAAGGCGGCGTTGAAGGTGGTGTTAAGGTCCGTGTGACCATAGCGCAAGAGTTTCCCTTGTATATCCGGGTTGAGTCCCTTACGAAATCGTGAGAGTGTATCTTCGGGCATCTCACGAACATCGCAACGCACCATCATATCCTTAAGGCGTCCCATATATTCTGCTACCGAAGTATTCCCTTACCGAAGGGTGGCTAAATATTCGAACATCTGAGTTCGGTGATATGTGGGAACGTATTGGTCGTGTAGTAGCGCTTTCATTGGGGTCCACCCACGTGGGGGTGCTCCGTTTACAGTTCCTAGGCGCCTCTCTTCGTTTAACCAATATGTTTTGGCCCTTCCTAGTAGTTTCATACGTGCAACCTTCACTTTCTCGGCGTCCGTTAAGTCGTGCCATTCAAAATAGCACTCGATGTCCATGACCCAGTCTAGGAAGAGTTGGGGCTCTCCCATCCCATCATAGGAGGGTGCGTTCATTTTTACGGCCCTTGTCACATCAAACTCATAATGACCCCGAGGTGGGTACTCATCGTCTAGATCACGTGGGTGATTTTGTCGTTCCTCTCGCTGGTTGGCTGCCGGGGGTTGGGGACCCGGTCGGTTTCTGCCAATGCCGTGGTTGCGGGGCGCCGCTTGGTTTACAGCGAGCCCTTCAATTAACTGTGTCAGTGCGTCAAATCTCGCGTTAAACTCTTCTCGTAGCTCGGTGATCGTGGCCGGAGCATGCTCATCACCTGGATTGTTGGCCATGTGTGAGGTGGAGGGAAGATATTCCGTGCCCAGCCTAGTGCGCATGAACGACGGGACAACAACAATCTTTGTCCTGAATTAAATTACGCGCTTGAATTTTTTGACGCAAAACTAATGAGCGACAGGAAAAACTTTTTTAGACTTTTTTTCTTAAAAAAATGAGAAGAAAATGCAGAATTTTTTTTGTAATTTTCTGGAAAAATAAAATTTGTGAGTTTTTACTAAATGCAGCCCAAAATTCAGATTTTGACACGGTTCGTAACGAAAGTGCACAACGTAAAGAAAAAGATAACCCTATGATAAAAGTGAGGATGGTGTCGATTGGGAAATCAACACAACCTCCCTCTGATACCAAATTGATGTAGGGATGTCTCTTCGAGACACGTCTTGTGGTCGCGACGACGCTTATAACACGATCTACGACCTCTAACCCGCACAATAACGCAAACGCAGCCACAACAATTATTTTATTTATCGCACACGCTAACTATACGGATCGCCGTTCCGCAATTAGATCGAGTGTCGGCTATAGGCCGAACTCTTTCCGGCTAAAAGGGATAATATTAATCCCGGACGAGCTTTTGGGTTGTACCAAAATAGATCCACCAAGAACAAACGTTTCGAAAGGTGGTAGGATCTATCCCAACAAAAAGAAAGCGAGGAGTGCCAAATCCTTTTACGAATCCTTCGGAAAACCAAACGAAAAATACTAATCTATTATTTGTTAGCTACGAAGAAATAACAATTTCGGAAATCAACGCAAAATTCGTCCACCACTAGAATTATCTAAGAAGAGAAATCTCTTGTGTAGAATTTCGTTACCCCTCACGGAATGATAGATCCGAGATGCGTGGATCCACCGGATATGATCGCTTCTCCTTTGATGTCCACGGAAGAGCGTTATGGATGACGAATCTTGAAATCCTTTTCACGTCACGCCGGCGAGGATCCTCTAGAAGACCTCCTTCCTTGCGAGATCTTGATGTGGCCGAACTTCCTTTAGGAGAGGATCACCTCTCGGTTTTGAGATGGAGAGGCAAAGAGCCGTCGGTTTGGGTAGGAGATATATGGAAGGTGGCGGCTTGGGGATGAGAGGAGAAGTAGAGGTTGGCCGATCTCTTGAGGAGGGAGATTAGGGTAGGCCGTCGGTTTGGGGAGGGGAGAAGAGAGGGGCGGCGGCTAAGATGAGGGCAAGGGAGAGAGAGAGCAAGAAGATTAGGGTTTAGGAAATCTCAATTTTAATTCAATAATAATCTACCTCAATATGAAAGAGTCATAGCCTTATATAGGCTTACATCCCAAATGAAAAAACTAGTGGCTAAATACACACCACATAAAATGAAATGCAGGAAATAAAATATTGTTTTAAAATAGCCACTCATGAAAAGGCTATTAGCACACCATAAAGAAAATATTCAAACACGAGTTTTGTTGCGAGGGCGAAGCCCGTAGCCATGATCGCTACGTCGTCGCAAGTCTTTTGCCGGTATATCTTCAACCTCCTCACTCCTCGATGGTCCATCCTCAAGTGCTCCAAGTGCTCCAAGTGCTCCATCATGATGGCCTTCGCCATCAGATGGTTCCTACAACTTAGAGTGAATCCATACTCCTACCTCAGGCTATTGACCAACCTCAGCCTTTATAGATTTAGGCTTACAACTAAGAGAGACACCTCTCCTACCTCATTCTCACAGCCTTACCTCATCCTTTACCCAGGCCTACAACTCAGAGAGACACCTCTCCTACCTCAGGTTCACAGCCTTACCTCAGCCTTTCCCCAGCCAACAACTCAGAGAGACACCTCTCCTACCTCAGGCTCACAACCTTACCTCAGCCTTTCCCCAGGCCTACAACTCAGATCTATAATAGATCCTACAGAACAATGATAATCAGATGTAGAGAATCTTCACCCAAGCAAAAAGAACAATAGTAGAAGATTTCTTGGTTAGTTCTTGATAGACCTGGCAACTTTTGGTTCAACCTGCCTTAGCTTTCTTCAAAGCTTCTTGAATCTGAACAAAGTAAGGTTGATCCTCTTGAAGTTGATCTTCTTGAAGTTGATCTTCAATCAGCTTCCTTCTTCCCTTCAGAATTTAATCTAAATTCTCCTTATAAATTTAATCTTGATTTTCACTTAGAGACTTGTTGTTGATTGTCTCTTTCTTCACTTGGATACTCAAAGCTCTCAGCCCTTTTTATCTCAAAAAGTTCTCTCTTGTGTTCTTCTACTACTTTGGAAGATAGTATCTGTCTTTATATAGACTTTCTCTATGGTTACCGGCTGATCCGGTTCATAACAAACTTCTAACAACTCTGACACGTGCAACAACATTGATGATCATTACATCTGTCAAGTCACCAGTCATCCCATGAGTCTTTATCTCAGTCAGCAAAGCGTCGAGTCATTGCTTCATATGTGTTGACATAAACAACTTAAGCCTCGACACAATTCCCTGGTGAAGTCGACACAGCTCCCATAGTGTTGATCAAATTCTGGAATGTGTCGACACAAGTCCTGTGTGTCGACACAGCTTCTTGTCTTGGTTGTACTCTAGAATGTGTCGACACAAGTCCTGTGTGTCGACACAGCTGCCATAGACATAATCCAGATGTGTGTTGACACTCGTCCAGTGTGTCGACACAATTGTTATTGACAGATTTTTTGTGTGTTGACACAAGTCCTGTGTGTCGACACAATCGGTCTTCAGGTGTCGACACAGCTTTCTACAATTGTCGACACTTGTACTTAGAACATTTCCTTTTCAAATACTTAACCTGCACAAAGTAACTTAAAATACCATCAAATACACATTGATGAATATCATTGAGTAAAGTGAGGCTTCTCCAAATCTGGTACACATTTTCCAATGTACCCAACAATCTCCCCCTTTTTGGAGAAGTCATAACCCTTAGTCAATGATATACATCATTTATAATAACAATAAAGATTATGATGTCAACATAAATCCAGAGACAGGAGTAATAATAATCACATTGCATGTAACATTAATTTCACAGAATATATTAAAACATACAAAACATGCATCCACAGAATCTAAATATTCAACAATAGATTTAAGACTAAAATGATAAATTGTAATCAATGTTCAGAATTACAAAGTTTTAGTCCAACACAGTACATAGATTTACACAGAGTTAAAATCTAATAACACTATTCTAAGGCTGGTCAGGCTCCTTGATAACTATTCCTTTGCCAGATTGAATTTTAGCTTGTACACTTGGTTCTGTGTCTTCAATTGGCTTCTTTCCTTTCAGATCTCTCATCTTGAGCTCTTCAGCCTTAATACTTTGTCTTTCAAAAGAGTGATAAGGTTTAGGGAAGTATTTACTTGGCTCAACAGCAGTAGTAGGTACCTTCCCAGCTTTGTGATTCTTCTTAAACTGAAATATAGCCTCTTATCTCTGTTGATACTTTTCCCATTCTTGTTCAGAATACCACTTGCCTCTATCATGCATATTATCTTTGACAGCTTGCCAGGCAGTAAGTATGATGTTCCTTGATGTAGGACTCCATCTTTCAAAATCTGGCCTTGACTCAGCCAGTTCTCTAAATCTTTTCTTGGAAAACTGAGCTTCTTGTTCTTTCTTCAAGGCAGCCTCAGACATTTCCACTTGCTCAATTATCACATTCTGAACATCTGAGGGAGGACTATACAACTGTTGTAACATTTGTTGAATACCCTCAAAGGTAGAAGGAGGGTATATGATTTGAGCCACCTCTTGCTGACCCCCTGCCTGACCTTCATCCTGGATGTCAGATTCAGCTGTATTATTATCATCACATAAAGGAGGGTAGCTAAGAGTGGCTCTGATTGCATTCGTGATCCATTTATCATGATCAGAGCCTGCAGAGACTAATATCCTCTCCCCCTTTATGACTTATCTCTCTATATGATCCCTAAGGTCATTCTTCAAAAAACCTAACTTGATCAGCAAAGTAATTAGTGCCCTCTTTGTAGTAAGCCTTGAACATTCTTAGCTAATCAGAGATGATACTTTGAGATTTTTGAATAGTAGTTTTAAATGAGGCTGAGTCTTATTGAAGTTTCTGATCAAAGTCTGATTTCTCTTTAGCCCTTTCTGCAGTGAAAGCTGTGGTTGTGTTCTTTAGTTCAGTAAGAATCTCATCATGTGACTGAATAAGATTTTCATTCATCCTAAGCTGATTTTCCAGAACATATCATTGCTTGATTACTAGATCAGCTATCTGTGTCTTGGCCTCCTGTTGCTATTTTGCTTGACAAACTACAACATTTCCTCCCTTATTAAAGTAATCAATCATTTCTTTCTTATTCAGATTGACTTCAAATCTGATGGATTTGATGTCTTGAGCTAAGGTGAACTGAAGATCCTTGTGGCTTTCATCCATATATTTTTCCATTGCAAGTCTTTGTTTATCCAATTTAGTCTGCAGAGCCACCAGCAGTGAGTTGTTGTCAACTTCTGGGGCTTGTGGTGGAGTAACAGTCTTCAAGGCCTTCTTATAACTTTGGCTCCTTTTCTTAATCACCATTAATTTTCTTCTCTTTTCTTAAGTTGCTTCTTTATCATTAGATGCTGATGAACTTGCTATGTCAACTGACTTTTTAGGACTAGAAGGCAGCTCCTTCATAGTCCTAGGAGGCTCCCCCTCAGTCCCAGGAAGCTCCCCCTCAGTCCCAAGAAGCTCCCCCTTAGTCCTATCGTCCAAATTCTCATAAAACAGTATGTCAATGTTGAATTCTGTTGGACTGAGGATAGATGGAGTATCAGTTATTAGAGTAGTGGATAGAACAACAGTAGGTGCTGATGTGTTTATTAGGACTTGATCTTATGTTTGGATGTTGTCTTGGTTTGTCTGTTCAACATCAGTTAAATTTACAGATAGTGTATTAGACTCAGTTTGTTTAGCTGCTCGATTAAGATCACTTATTACCTCAAGTATTGTTGTAAAGGCCACTTCACTCTCTAACTGAGTGGGCTCTTGCACAGGATGATTCTCCCCCTGAGATTGATCATGGAGGATGGTGGTTTCAGGTACTTGTTCTTCCTGCACCCTACCACCATCTGTATTGGCTGGAGAATCCTCTTGGTGGTCTCCATCTGAGCTGAAAGTCACTAGTTCTTCTGAAACACTAGAGGATTCAGATGTATTTGGGGTTGGTTTCTTCTTTTGCTGGGGTAGTGAATTTGGAGATGTAGGAATGTCTTTTGTGAGCACCCTTTCCCATCTGGAGAGAATCCTCAAATCCATCCTTCTCATATGATTGATCCTTGATCCTTCACTCTGGTGCATCACTTCAGGGATAGTCTCAGTTAGATAGATACTTAGTATTCTCCCTAGATTTTGTTTCTTGATGCTCTCTTTGATCCTTTTAAAGATAACTGTAGACTAGTTGATCTTGATCTTGAAGATGACTCTGGTTATAAGGCTGAACATGTAGGTAGAAATCCTATCATTCCCCCCAGTCTGCACAATATGACCTTGCAGATTATCTCTGAAAGAAATTTTCCTTGGGAATTCATCCCTTTCCTATTTATAGACGATCAAATCTTAGTGGTGGGATTCAGTCCACACAATTGGAGAGCTTCCCTGGTATTGGAAGATTGGATTTCATCTTCTTCTTGAACTCGCGGCAGGTGTAGAGTCTTTTATAATCTCTTCAATGTGAGTTTAACCTTTGTTCCTTGAACAGAGGATTTTTTCTTCTGTGCAGTCGAATCCAATTTGCAGTAGCATAAAACTCAAGAACCTCCTTTTTCGAAATCTTTGTTTGTTCTGACACAAGATATTCTAGTCCATTTTTCTGTGATTAGGGTAATCACCGTTTGAATTTCTTGATCTGCGCTATCAAAGGCATTACGAACGAGTTCATAACCCTCGTTAATGTTATCGTCATGTTTGGGCGCCATTGGGATTGAATGAAAGTAGGAATCTAGAAGAAGAAGAACTGTCGACACAGGGATTTGGTCTCGAGAATATGGAGAAAGTGTCGACAGACTTTGTTTTTGACCTATTTATATGGTTCTAAACATAGAAGGTGAAAAGGCGGGCATAAAAAAACATAATGTGTCGACACAATTATACCGGTGTCGACACATACTTCTAAAGTCTTGACAAAGACATTAACTACCATGATATGACATAGACAACGATGTGTCGACACATTCAACCTAACTAGTCGACACTTATATCTCGATACTAATGTCTGAGTGTCGACACCATCCTGAGTGTCGACATAATTTCTATATGCCAGAAATTCTAAGTGTTGACACAACTTCCTGGAAGTGTCGACACAGAATTACTTAGTCAATTTTGACATTCTACTCTATGTTCAGCATTACTAATTCAATTTTGAAATTATTGAATTTGGTTCTATCTAGGGGTTTGGTGAAAATGTCAGCAAGTTGATAATTTGTATTGAAAAATTCTAAATATATATCTTCTATTTCAACATGATTTCTAATTAAATAAAATCTAATTTCTATATGCTTAATTCTACTATGTGAAACAGAATTTTTTGCAATAGAAATAGCACTTGTAGAATCACAAAATAATTGAGTTCTACTTACCTTGAGACCATAGTCTTCAAGTTGATGTTGAATCCATAATAGTTGAGCACAGCAGCTGCCTGCAGCAACATATTCTGACTCAGTAGTAGAAATTGCCACACTAGTCTGTTTCTTACTGCTCCAAGACACCAATCTACCACCTAGAAACTAACATGTGCAAGTTGTGCTTTTCCTGTCTTCTCTGCAACCTGCAAAATCTGCATCTGAATACCCTGTTAGTAGAAAGTCTCTATTCTTAGGGTACCAAAGCCCAAGATTAGGAGTTCCCTTAAGATATCTCAAGATCCTTTTAACTACAGTATAGTGAGATTCTTTAGGGCTTGCCTAGTACCTAGCACAGACACATGTAGCATACATGATGTCTGGTCTACTTGCAGTTAAGTATAAAAGGGAGCCAATTATCCCTCTATATAAAGACTCATCTATAGGTTTTCCTGCATCATCTTTGCCTATAGGCATACTTGTCCCCATTGGAGTTCTCATGGTGGAGGATGACTCCATACCAAACTTCTTAATTAACTCCTTGGTGAACTTAGACTGGGATATGTACAAGCCATCACCAGTCTTTGTAACTTGGAGTCCAAAGAAGAATTTCAGTTCACCCATACTGCTCATTTCAAACTTTCCTTGCATAAGTTTTGCAAACTTCCTGCAATGGTTGTTTTCTGTTGAACCAAATATAATGTCATCAACATATATCTGGACTGGGATAACATTGCCTTTAGATTCCCTAAGAAATAGAGTCTTATATATTTTCCCCCTTAAAAATTTGTTCTCAATAAAGAAAGTAGACAATGTTTCATACCAAGCCCTAGGGGCTTGTTTTAGTCCATATAGGGCTTTCTTTAACCTATAAACATACTTAGGATAAAGAGGGTCTACAAAACCTTAGTTCTTTTCAACATAGACTTCCTCTTTTAAGTCACCATTTAGAAATGCTGACTTTACATCCATTTGAAATACCTTGAACCCTTGATAAGTTACATAGGCAAGGAATAGCCTTATTGCTTCCAATCTTTCCATTGGATCAAATGTCTAATCAAAGTCTATTCCTTCCTCCTGCCTATATCCTTTGGCAACCAGTCTAGCTATGTTCTTGACTATGATACCATTTTCATCTAGTTTATTCCTGTAGATCCACTTTGTCTCAATCACATTGTGATTCTTTGGTTTTGGAACCAGCTCCCACACTTTACATCTCCTTAACTTATTCAGCTCCTCTTATATTGCATCAATCCAGTTTGAATCCTGTATGGCTTTTTCAAATTTCTTGGGTTCCAACTGAGATAGGAAGCTTGAACATTGAACTATGTTCATGTTCCTGCTTCTGGTTTGAAGACCATGTCTAGGATCACCAATTATTTGTTGTGCTGGATGATCCTTCAAATTTCTAATAGCTGGAGGCAATCTGTCTACAGGTTGAGCTTCTTCAATCTCCCCATCATGCTATACTACATAGTCTTCATCAGCATCTAGTGGGTCTTGTGCTCCCTTGGATAGCAGCCAACATTTTCTTCATTATGCCTTGCAGTCTGGTCTTCTTTAATAGTTAGCATGTCCAACTTTTCTTTTAAACCTGTAGAACTACAAGAATTACTAGACAACTCATAGTAAATTAGCTTAGATTCATCAAACACTACATGAACTAATTCTTCTACAACTTGTGTAGTCAAGTTGTAGACCCTGTAAGCCTTACTCATGTTGTTGTACCCAACAAATATCCCATCATGGGATTTGGCAGCAAACTTAGTTAAGTAAGACTTTTCATTATTATGTACATAGCACTTGCTACCAAAGATACTAAAATAGGATATATTTGCTTTTCTGCCTTTCATAATCTCAAAGGGTGTCTTCTTCAGGCTTATGGTTATGGAAGCTCTATTGAGAACATGACATGCAGTATTTACTGCCTCAGCCTAGAAATATTCTGGGAGAGAAGTGTCACTTAATAGTGTTCTTCTAGCCTCAATGAGAGTCCTATTCTTTCTTTCAGCAATACCATTTTGTTGAGGAGTTCTGGGTGAGGAGAATTCTTGAGGAATTCCAAATTCTTCACACAAGTTTGTCATACTTTCAGACTAAAATTCAGTTCCATAGTCACTTCTGATTTTGACCACTGAATTGTTAAGTTCATTCTGAATTTTTTTAAAAAAATTTTGGAAGATGGTTGGAGTTTCAGATTTCTGTCTCAAGAAGAAAACCCATGTAAATCTAGAATAGTCATCCACAACTACAAAGGTATAGACTTTCCTACCTAGACTATGAACTGACATAGGACCCAATAGATCCATATACAAAAGGTACAAACACCTCATTGAGTCTTTGGTATCAAGACTGTTAAAGGAGGATTTGATCTGCTTGCCTTTTTGGCAAGCTGAGCATATGCCACCCCTAATGCACTTAACTAGAGGACCATTCCTCACTAACTCTTTACTAAAGAGTTGTCCAATGGTCTTATAGTTAAAATGAGCTAGCCTCTTGTGCCATTTTACACAATTAGAGGCTTTATCATCAGTAACAAGACAAATAGGAGAATCATTTTTCTTACTTACTAAATCTAGGCAATAAACATTTCCTTTTCTATAACAGAACAAGAAAACCTGCTGCTCACTTGTCCTTTTAATCTGACACCCATTCTTAACAAATGAAGTGTCATATCCAAGATCACTCAATTGGCTGATGCTTATCAGGTTATGTTTCAGACCCTTCACATAAGCTACTTGAGTGATAGTAATAGAATTGTTAGAGATGTTACCAAACCCTTTGATGACACCTTTTTCAGATCCACCAAAGATTACTTTGGGTCCATTCTCTATAGGAGTGTAGTCATTCAACATTCTTCTGCTTTCAGTCATGTGCCTGGAACATCCACTATCCAAGGACCATATAGGAGTATGGACACTTGGACTTACCTGCATCAAATAAAATTAATTAACCTTAGAACCCTAATAGCGATTTGGTTCTAGGTTCATGTTAGTCTGAAACCTATCAAACTTACCAGTAGTCTTACTGACAGGTAATCTGACATTCTTTCTGACAGTTGGGTTGTACCAACAGTCTATTGCATAATGACCCACCTTGCCACAGCACCAGCACTTATATCTATTATATCTTCTTTTCAATATAGTTTTAACAGCATTGATGTTAGCAGTCTTTAAAACTATAGATTGGTTAGTCCTTTTCTTGAGTGCTGGGGCTGGAGCATCAACCACTGATGCCTCATGATGACCATGTGTGATATCATATCAAATCTGTTAGTTGGCTTCACAACTTTCCTAAATAAAATAGGGGGTTTGTAAGCCAATGACTTAACTGGGGCTTTGTCTTTTCTTGTGGAATTTGCATCCCTTGCATTTCCCACAAAGCCAAAACCTGTCTTACCCTTTTGAGGAATTAAGTTATCAATCAAGGGTAAGACTGATTTTGGCCTAAAGAATCTAGCCACCAGATCCTTCTTTTTCTGAAGTCTTACTTCAAGACTATTGATTTGATCATTCTTGAATGTAATTGTACCCATCTGAATATATGTAATATTTTTCAGCTTGGCAATCTCATTCACCTTCTAATTCAACACTTTTTCTTAATCAGATACAGTCAACTTAAAAGCAGCAATTTCCTTAGTCAGATTTTTGACAAGGTTTCTACTTCTCTTAAGTGCATACAGCAAGTTACCATATTCATCAATGAGTTGATGAACATCTCCTTCAGATTCAGATCCATCCACATCTTTAGATGTTGATGCTTCTGATTCTGATCTAGTGTAATAATCTGAATTTGCAGATGGGCTGCTTACCTTACTAGGGCCAGGCTATCCTGGCAGTGATCTTCATCAGTCATAGCCATCAACCCCGTGCAATGATTATCTTCATTCTTGTTTATTGAGTCTAGCATCTACAAGAACTCAGTCTCTTTTGAATCATCTTAAGTTGTAAACAGATCAATGTATGCTTCAGCTTCAACTTCAGCTTCAGAATCTGATGTTGAGGAATCTGTCCAACTTTTTTGTTTCTTAGCAACAAAGGACTTTTCCTTCTTGTTCTTGTATTGAGGTTTCTTTTTGTCAGATGATTCCTTTCTTTTGTCAGGACATTCAGCAACTATGTGTCCAGGTCTGTTGCAACAATAATAAACAATCTTATTTGAAGTTGATTTGTTAGGTTTAGTGTCATACTTGTCCTTTCTAGATGATTTCCTTTTCTAATAATAATCATCCTTGGACTGTGAGGAGGATGGCTTGGATTTCCACAATTTTTTCTTCAAAAATCTTTGAAATTGCCTTGTGAAAGCATTAAAGTCCTCATCAGAATTATGATTGTCTGATGTGTGATTGTCAGAACTTTCTGAGACAACTTCAGCAGCTTTCTCAGGAGAAGATGGAGAAATCCTCTTGACTTTTCTTGTGGCTTCAGCCTTGAAGTCCACATCCTTTTCTCTGAGTTCACCCTTATTGTTTTTCTCTTCCTCTTTTCTGGCCATAAGATGCATTTCATAAGATAGTAATTTTCCAAATAGAATAGGAGGAGAGATTTCTGCAAGTCTTGCCACCTCCCTTATTGCACATATCTTGGTGTCCCAGTCCTTGGTTAGAGATCTAAGAATTTTATCATTTAGTTAATATGTGCTGAACACTCTTCCATATGACATCAGTTCATTAACAATTCTGAAGAACTTCTTGTAGCACTCAGTAATGCTGTAAGTTTTGCCTTGTCTAAAGCTTTCATATTCCTGATTAAGCATAGATTTCCTATCTTGTCTTACTTCTTCTGATCCATCCATATAGACAATCAAGGTGTCCCACATCTCTTTGAAGGTTTTGAAGTGAATCAAGTTTTGTAAGGTTGAGTCATCTATAGCACTGACTATTATATTTTGTGCTCTCTTATCCATGGTAGCTAAGATGATCTCATCCTTGGTCATTTCAGAAAACTCTTTTGGTGTCTTGAGATTTATATCAAGAACTGAGATTTTCATTGGAATAAATTGCCCTTTTTAAACTGTAATATAGATTCTTGGTTCAGATGCTTCCATAAACAATCTGATCCTCTCCTTCCATATACCAAAAATTTCTTTCCTACAAATAGGTAGCTTCATGGATCCAAGTTCCTTGTGATTTTCTCCTGAACCCATTTTGACTAACTTATTTCTACCTTGGAGATCAGTTAAGACTGTTAATTATAATTATTGAGCAACCTCCCTCTAATACCACTTGAAGGAATTGGATTCAAGATGTCCTAAACACCTAGAGGGGGGTGAATAGGTTCAATTCCTTTTTAAGACTTAGGCAGAAAACTTATGCAGGTAAGATTATATTCCTAGTAATTATCACAGTACAGTACTAAAATAATCGCAGCCAATCACAGAATGCACACAGATTTATAGTGGTTCTCCAAATGATGGGTACATCCACTTTCCCCCCTCGCCTATCTTGCAGTAAACTAGATTCGGCCTAACACCATTTTCTTTTTCTCAGATCCTAAGATCTTACAGCTAAGAACCCAAAGATGGTTCATACAACTCAGAGTGAATCCACACTCCTACCTCAGGCCCTTGCCCTACCTAAGACTTTATAGATTTAGGCTTACAACTCAGAGAGACAACTCTCCTACCTCAGGCTCACAGCCTTACCTCAGCCTTTCACCAGGCCTACAACTCAGAGAGACACCTCTCCTACCTCAGGCTCACAGCCTTACCTCAGCCTTACCCCAGGCCTACAACTTAGAGAGACACCTCTCCTACCTCAGGCTCACAGCCTTACCTCAGCCTTTCCCCAGGCCTACGACTCAAATCTATAATAGATCCTACAGAACAATGATAATAAGATGTAGAGAATCTTCACCCAAGAAAAAAGAATAATGGTAGAAGATTTCTTGGTGAGTTCTTGATAGAACTGACAACTTTTGGTTCAACCTGCCTTAGCTTTCTTCAAAGCTTCTTGAATCTGAACAAAGTAAGGTTGATCCTCTTGAAGTTGATCTTCTTGAAGTTGATCTTCAAGTAGCTTCCTTCTTCCCTTCAGAATTTAATCTGAATTCTCCTTGCAAATTTGATCTTGATTTTCACTTAGAGACTTTATTTTGATTGTCTCTTTCTTCACTTGGATACTCAAAGCCCTCTACCCTTTTTGTCTCCAAAAAGTTCTCTCTTGTGTTCTTCTACTACTTTAGAAGATAGTATCTGTCTTTATATAGACTTTCTCTAAGGTTATCGGCTAATCTGGTTCATAACAAACTTCTAACAACTCTGACGCTTGCAACAGCATTGATGATCATGACATATGTCAAGTCACCAGTCATCCCATGAGCCTTTATCTCAGTCAGCAAAGCGTCGAGTCATTACTTCATATGTGTCGACATAAATAACTTAAGTCTCGACACAATTCCCTGGTGAAGTCGACACAGCTCCCATAGTGTTGATCCAATTCTGGAATGTGTCAACACAAGTCCTGTGTGTAGACACAGCTTCTTGTCTTGGTTGTACTCTAGAATGTGTCGACACAAGTCTTGTGTGTCGACACAGCTGCCGTAGACATAATCCAGATGTGTGTCGACACTCATCTAGTGTGTCGACACAATTGTTGTTGACAGATTTTCTGTGTGTCGACACAAGTCCTGTGTGTCGACACAATCGGTCTTCAGGTGTCGACACAGCTTTCTACAAGTGTTGACACTTGTACTTAGAACATTTCCTTAGCAAATACTTAACCTGCACAAAGTAACTTAAAATACCATTAAATACACATAGATGAATATCATTGAGTTAAGTGAGTCTTCTCAAAATCTGGTACACATTTTCCAATGTACCCAACATCGACGATCAACCATCTCAGTTTGAAAATCTTGAAGCACGGTTTGGAAGGCAGATTTTCAGGTCAATGATCACAAGGCTCAGCTCGACGATAGAGGATGTTTGAGTTTAAAGATCTCAGGACCAGATCGACGATTACTGCAAGATCAACATTTTATTCTCTGCAATTATTTTTTTTTATTGACTGATTATTATATTGCTTATATGACTCTGAGTGATTAATGGATATATTCTCTGAATATATCCGTTCCTTGGCAAGCATTAATTACTGGTATTCACAGAGTTATTATACAGCCAATCTCGGGACAGTTAGAGAAATGAGTTAATTCTCTTATAGCCGTTGCACAAGTTCCTGTGATTCATGCAGTCAATCAATGTGTGCCATTTCAAATTCAGTTTGGAATTATTCACAGCAAAGATACTCAGAGAATAAAGGTGATAGAGAATTATTATGCAGAAGAGATAGACAGATTTTGTTAGAGAACACAAGATAGCAAAAAAAGAAAAAGAATAGCTTTCAATTCTTCATACAAGTGTTCATCCAGGAAGCCTGTAGAGACATTCATCTTCAATCAGTCTCAGCTTTCTGGAATTCAAGACCTACACCCTGTACAAGGCTTTGGATTCCTGAACCAATTAAGATCATCAGGACAAGCCTTGACTCCATCAGGATCACTCTCATATCTTCTCTCATTTGCTTGAGAAAACAGAAGACAACTCAACTCTTTCTTTCCCCCCTCCTTGTACAGGGTTCTTACTCCCTTCAAAAGTAATTCCTAGTTGTGAGGTCTCCTGATCAAAAACTTCAAGTGGTTTTCCGGCACCTGATCAAAAGCCAAAGGGTTGCAATATCTCCCTAGAAATAGATATTACTTGGTGGCAGTCACCTGATCAAAAACCTGAGAGTGATTCCTACCAGGGTGGTAGAAGAGTGGATGTACCCAGATTTGGGGAACCACTATAATTTCTAGTGTCGTCTGGTTGCTCTTTCTCTTATTTTTCTTGCTATTTGTTGTAATATTTAGAATAGCTCTCTAGTTTTCTTTTATTTATTTAATTATTGGTATCACTTATTTTTAACTCTGATAGAATAGCATTAAACAGCCAAAAGTTTTAAACACTCTATTCACCCCCCCCCCTCTAGAGTAGATCTGAATAACTCCCTCCTTTCAATCAGAGTAAGGGAAAATGCGCGTCATGATGCCACGTCAGCAGGGGATAACTGCAGATGCTTAGGCAAAACTCCTACTTGACACAAAAGAGAGATCTTTAAGTGATTTAGAGAAAATCAAATTTAAGTTAAGCATTTAACCGTATCTCTCGGCTTGGTGGCTCATCAAGTCCATGAAAGAAAAAATAGTTTATACGTTGTTGAAAAATACTTCATTTAAGAGATTGCACATCCTACATGAGTGTAGACGTTCCCCGGGGAACAACTCATGGTATGCAAAACTCTAACTCATTATATTTAGCGACCATAAAAGCTATTTTTATTACTATTATAAACCTAGAGTCTTGCATACCATGAGTTGTTACCTTGGGAACGTCTACACTCATGTAGGATGTGTAATCTCTTAAATGGAGTATTTTTCCACAGCATATAAACTATTTTTTCTTTCATGGACTTGATGAGCCACCAAGCCGAGGGATACAGTTAAATGCTTAACTTAAATTTGATTTTCTCTAAATCATTTAAAGATCTCTCTTTTGTGTAGAGTAGGAGTTTTGCCTGAGCGTCCACAGTTATTCCATGCTGACGTGGCATCATGATAGGCATTTTCCCTTACTCTGATATACCCCCTCCTTGCGTAGAAAATGCGGGTTGTGACAGTTTGTATCAGAGGGAGTTTTGTTTGACAAGTTGGTCGAACCAGCCACCCATTGTAGATTTGTTTTCCTCCATTCATTACATACACACACATATTTGTCATCAGTACGTCTTAGCCAAAGCATAGTCACAACACTCATAGCATGATAAGAAGTATACAGGGCATATTATGTAGTGTGGGATGCATAATATGCGTTCGTATATGGATCCACCATAGGAGGCAACATGTGATGGTTATGTAGTATGGGATGCATAACCACCATCACATGGATGCCCATTAGCATGTTTTCTTTTCTCATTGCATGCGATGTTATGTAGTTTGGGATGCATAACATTGCATCTATACATGTTATGAGGAGTGGTATTAAGACTCCTTATGAAGGGTTGCGAGTTCAAGACCCAACACCAACAATGCGCGCGGCCGATAAACAGGCGCCAGATGCTTTGGGGTGCTTGGGCTATAGCAATGTATCGACGCTTAGGGTCGTCTGGTTGTCGTAGGTCGGGTGTTTACAAAGAGTATGGTCCGTATGTTCATGGACATAATTTTAAGAAGGCACTGAAATCCAAAACTATTATACTTAAGGCTAAGGTAACTGAGAAGCCTTATGTGTGTTGTAATCATGAGGCTTCCACCTCCAAGTATGTAGCCCCTACTAGACCTCCTGTATAAAAGGTAAAGTAGGAATACAAGAGAAGGTACAACAAGTTTGACTGTTGGTGCTGCGGCAAAATTGGTCATTTTGGCGTAGATTGCTGGTTAAACCCTGCTAATTTTGAAACTCCACGAGTTAACCATATGAGACCGACCACTCGCAAAGTTAATGTTTCTTGTGGTGTTGAGCTGACAAGGAACCAAGGACCCAAATCCATTTGGGTTCCTAAGGTAAAATGATCTATGATTGCAGGTACGTTCAAAGGCCAATAAAACTCCAATCTAGTACTTGGAAAGTGGACGCTCTCAGCATATTACCGGGACAAGAAGCCTACTGCGAGTATTTACCCCAGTTGAAGATGGTCCAAAGGTAATCTTTGGAGGTTCAGACAGGGGAATAACCAAAGGCTATGGTATGATTTCCAATGGCAGAGTCACATTCACAGACGTGGCTTATGTTTAAGGATTATAGCATTATCTGATAAGCATATGTCAACTATGTTACAAAGGCTATATTATTGAGTTCTACAAGGACAAGTGTTTGATAAAATCATCTGCAAATTTGGAGACGATCTTAACAGGCACTCGGAGTAGAAATATTTTATGTTTAAATTTTCTATGTTTAGATAATTCTACACCAGTGTACTTTTGGCTAAAGATAGTGCGTCTCAATGGCACAAGAGATTAGCACATATTAATTTCAAAATCATAAATATGTTATTTTCTCACAACATAGTGTGTGATGCCTGCTAGGAATATTGCCCTCAATGTTCCCTAGATTTAATTTGAAGAGGCATCACCATCAACACAAAGAGCATAGTTGGATTTGAATGTTGGTTAAGCTCATCATGTGCAGGATGTTCCTTGGAACAAGGTTAGATAGGTTATCTAAGTGTTGGTGATAGGTGGTAACAAGTTAGGTAGGTGGAGAGACAAAAAATCTATCTAAGTACACAAGCATTGAGTTAGGATAGCTCACTCAATGCCAGATGCAAAGAAATGTAGTTAAGTCCATAGGAGTTGAGTGAAGCAAACTCACTCAACGCCAGATGCCAAAAAGTGTTGAGATAAGACAGGACAGTCAAAGCCCTTCAGCATTGGCAAGACAAGAAAGTGGCTTAAGTCCAGAGACATTGTGTGAAGCCAGTTCACTCAATACCATACAATAAGAAGGGTTAATTAAAGTCAACTCAGTCAAAGCCTGACTATTTGCAATGCAGAAAAGTTGCTAAGTCCACAGGTGTTGAGTGAAGGCTGTTCACTCAACGCCATACTACAAAAAGCATTGAGTAAAGCTGAAAAAGTCAAAGCTTTATCTTTGACAGTAAAGAAATCTGGTTAAGTTCAAAAGCGTCGAGTGATGAAGGCTAACTCGACGCCAAAGTTGTTAATACTACAGAAGTTTAAATGGCATTAAGTGATGAAGACTCACTCAACGCACTCAACGCCTAAGCTGACAGAAAATCTATCTAAGTACAGAAGCGTTGAGTGAAGGCTATTCACTCAACGCCTCATCAAGATAATAGGCTAAAGTAGAAATCATTGAGTGAAGAAGCTACACTCAATACTTTCATTCAGGAATACAACTAAGTGTTTTGGCGTTAGGTCAATCTTACTCACTCAACGCCTAGTGACAGAAAAACTGTCTAAGTGTTTTGGCATTGAGTTAAGCTTACTCACTCAATGTCTAGTGACAGAAAAACTGTCTAAGTGCTTTGGCGTTGAGTCAAGCTTACTCACTCAATGCCTAGTGAAAGAAAATCTATCTAAGTGTTTTGGCATTGAGTCAAGCTTACTCACAACGCCTAGTGATAGAAATCTGTCTAAGTGTTTTGGCGTTGAGTGAAACATCATCAAAATTCAAAATGTTGTGCAATGGCTACAGTACGCGACAAACAGCATCGCGGGCCTACTGTATGACTTTTCCTTTAAAAGCAAAGTTGCAGCTATCAACTATGGTGGGGCCCACGGGTCAAAATAGTCGTTGGATGGCGGAAGATAAGAAGGATAGATCAGATAATTATAAATTAATTTTTGGAAAAGGAAAAACATCATCTTCTTCCTCGCCATTGTTGTAGAGCCTGGAGAAGAAGTTCTAACTTCTGATCTGAGAGTTCAAAAAGTTAGCTGTAGTGATTTCCATCTGCTTCAGTAAGATCAAAGATTTATCTGAAGAAGAAGAAGCAGCCAAGGAAAAACCCTAGCTACAGCTGATCTGAAAGTCGATACAAGTTAGTTGTAGCTATCTTCACCTGCTAAAGTAAGTTCAGAAGAAATTTCTGAGGTAATAGAAGAAGATGCAAGGTTTTACCCTAGCTGCAACATCTAGAAGCTGAAAGAAGATAGTTGGTGCCATTATCACCTGCACCAGCAAGTTCAGAGGAAATCTTTGAAGAAGAAGAATTAGCCAGGTCTAACCCTAGCTACAGCAGATCAGTTGATCTAAGCTAGTTGTTTTCATCTTCACAGTCAATAGCAAGTTCAGAGTGAATCACTGAGAAAAAAGGTGCAGCAAGGGCAAACCCTAGCTGCAGCCACTTCACAGTTCCAGCTAAACATTTCTGAATAACTTTTTCTTGAAGCTATGAAGAAGAAGAAGACTGGCCTGAATCAACTAAGTCTAGGAAGGGAAGAAGAAGCAGAGCAAGTTCAAAGTTGCTGCTCTACAAGATACTTCTCAACACAAGCCAAGTCAACCTAAAGATCAATTTATTGTTGCTATGAAGAAGGTAGGGCTGAGTTTATCTTAGCTCAAGAAGGCAGTCTTAGAGAAATTTTCTATGGAGTAAAATCTACACCAACAAACCTTTGACTCTGTAGGATCCATTCTTAGATCTGAGCTGTAGGATCCTTTTGGATCTGAGTTGTAAGCCTGAAGTTATAAACGCTAAGAGTAGGATCCAGTTATGGATCTGAGGTAGGGCTTGAGGGCCTGATTTGTAGTTGATTTATTCTCTAAGGTAGGATCATTTGTTGATCTGAGTGGAGGGTCTGTGTGCCTAAGATAGGAGCAAGCTTGCTCTGAGGTAGGAGAGTCACTCTCTCTTAGTTGTAGGGCACTTGTGCCTGAGTTGTAGGATCCTTTGGATCTGAGGTAGGGCATTTGTTCCTGAGTTATAGGGGAGTCATTCTCTCTGAGGTAGGTCAATCCTCCATAGCCTAAGTATAGGACTTGTGCTCAAGTCTGAGGTAGGTGATCTTTGGATCACTGAGCTGTAGGATCAAGTCTTGGATCTGAGGTAGGACTTTGTGCTAGAGGTAAGTCTTGGATGAGACTAAGAGATCCTGCGGGATCTGTGTTATAAGCTCTTAGGAGCCGAGATTTGGAAAAGTTCCTTATCTAACAAGCTGTTAGAAAGGTGGGAGGGACAGTGGATGTACCCATAATCTGGGGAACCACTATAAATTCTGTGTTTGCTCTTTGTGGTGTGTCTTGAAATGAGAATCAAGTGGCTGACATCCCTACTAAGCTACTAAATGATGTCAAGTTCAACACCCTCAAGTTTGAGTTGGGTATGTTGAACTTGGTATAGCTTCAGTTGCTCCATGTTATATTTCTATTGCAGAACTCACCTATCTTGCAGGTAGATAAGTCTGGCATTTGATATCAAGACTCTCAAGTGGTATCAAGACTAAGATGGACTCAAGTGTCCAGTAAAGGGAATGATAGCAGATGCTCCTATTGAGGGGGAGCAAATTCAGAAGTTACAGGAACTAGTTCAGCTTCATGTTAAGTGGCAGCCAACAGCTACAGTGGATAAAAGATCATTACAGCTGATCAGCAGGTTATCAAGACTATGCTTAGTCTGAGGTGGAGATCAGCTCTAGTGGATGGTTGTTGATGTGCAATCACTGCTGTTGTTGCAAAGATATGCTACTACAGCTCAAGTGGTTGCAGTTATGTTTTGTATCAATATATCAACACAAAAGGTATGACTCCTAGTCAAATAATTTGTTCACAAGGATTATTTCTCAAGAGGCATCAACACTGGATTTTATCAAGTGGTATAACATCAAGAGTTAATCTCTTCCTTGATGCTATCACCTCCCTCATTACGAAATTTCTTTCTTTGAAGAAGCTAGAAAGGGGGAGAGGTAGGCAATACCTTAAACTCTAAAGGGGGTGGAGTAGGAGATCTGTTAAGATCCTACAGGGAGAGGTAAGATATGCCCTCTACCCTAAAGGGAGGTGTATAGCAATACTGAGTAAAGCAATTGCAATACTGAGTAATTCCAGTGGCATAACAAAAGGGGAGATGGTGTACATTGCATGCCCAGATGGCAATGTGGAAGTAGTACTTGACAATGACTAGGTCATGTTAAGTCAGTGCATGTTACTTGGAAACATTCAAGTAACATGAAGAGGGCAATGTTGAGTCATTGTATGTTATGTCTCCACCCTCAAGTGGGTTGAGGAAAGTCCTCCACTTGAGTGTTAAGCATTAAGTGTGCTGAAAGCTGCTTCAAATTTGAAAGTGGTATGAGAAATCTTATAGCTGCCTCTCAATTTATATGCATTATGTATAAATGCTTCTTAGTATTGCTGGGTGTTCTGTCTTCTTCAAATAGGGGGAGATTGTTGGGAATATTGCCCTCAATGTTCCCTAGATTTGATTTGAAGAGGCATCACCATCAACACTAAGAGCATAGTTGTATTTGATGTAGGTTAAGCTAATCATGTGCAGAATGTTCCTTCGAATAAGGTTAGACAGGTTGTCTAAGTGATGGTGACAGGTGGTCAGAAGGTAGGCTTGTGGAGAGATAGAAAATATGTATAAGTCAATAGGAGTTGAGTGAGGACAGCTCACTCAACTCTAGATGCAAAGAAATGTGTTTAAGTCCACGGGAATTGAGTGAAGCAAGCTCACTAAATGTCAGATGCCAAAAAGCGCTGAGAGAAGACAAGATCGTCAAAGCCCTTCAGCATTAGCAAGGAAGGAAAGTGGCTGAGTCCACAAGCATTGAGTGAAGCCTATTTAATCAACGCCATACAGCAAGAAGGGTTGATTAAATTCAAGTCAGTCAAAGCATGACTATTTGAAAGGCAGAAAAGTGACTAAGTCCATAGGCATTGAGTGAAGGAAGTTCACTCAACGCCATACTGCAAAAAGCGTTGAGTAAATCTCAGATAGTCAAAGCTTTATCTTTGACAATAAAGAAATCTGGTAAAGTCCAGAAGCGTCGAATGATGAAGGCTCACTCGATGCCTAAGCAGTTAAGACTACAAATTTTAGATGGCGTTGAGTGATGAAGACTCACTCAATGCACTTGAAAGTCTTTAATTTTAAGGATAATTAAATCATGAATAGGTTTCTTAGTCTCTTATGACTATCTTTGTTTTTTTTTTCTTTAAGTGTTTTGTGAGTTAGTAGTTTTCTGCTTTCAAGACACACACAACCTGCAACAAAGAAACAACACAAGGGCACACACAGAATTTATAGTTGTTCCCCAGATTATGGGTACGTCCACTTTCCCTCCCACCTTTCTAACAGCTTGTTAGACAAGGTACTTCTCCAATCTCGGCTCCTAAGAGCTTACAACACGATCTCGCAGGACGACTCTATCTCATCCAAGACTTACAACTCAGGCACAAGGCCCTACAACTTAGTGATCCAAAGATGACCTACATCAAGTCCAAAAGCCCTACAACTCAGGCTAGGAGGACAACCCTACCTTAGAGAGAATGACTCTCCTACAGCTCAGGCATAAAGTCCCTACCTCAGATCCAAAGGATCCTACAACTCAGGCACAAGTGCACTATAACTTAGAGAGAATGGCTCTCCTACCTCAAGCTCAAAATCTCTGTCACAGATCCAAACTGGATCCTACTCTGAGGCAAAAGCCCTACCTCAAGCATACAGGCCCTACCTCAGATTCTTAATAGAATCCAACCTCAGGCTAAATAGCCCTACCTCAGATCCACAACTTGATCCTACCTCAGGCTAAACAACCCTACCTCAGATCCACAACTGTATCCTACCTCAGGCAAATCTGCCCTATAACTCAGATCCAAAAGTATCCAATAGAATGGATGTGAGTTGTTGGGTTGATTTGACATAAGAGAAATTTCTCTCTGCTAACCTTCTTGGACTGAGATAAACTCAGCCCAACTTTGACTCCAGGAATATATTCCCTGAGTCTACTGCTTACTGAACTGATAAATAATTAACCCAATCTTCTTCTCAGCAATAAGAGAAGATCTTCAATAAGCATATGCTTGTGCTGGAAATAACCTGCAGTGACTGGCTTCTCCCTGAACTGAGAGAGAATCTCAGTCCAATCTTCTTCTTCATAGCACAAAAAATTGTTCTTCAGAAATGACCAGCTGGAAATGTGAAAAGACAGCAGCTTTCCTTGCTACTACCTGAGTAGAGAAAATCTAAGCCGAACTTCTTCTCAGTGACAAGAATGTAGATCTTTAGGATGTTATGGCTTGTGCTGGAAGAGCCTCAGAAATAAGTTTCTGATCTTGCTGTTGATTTGCTTTTCAAACAGCACATAGTCTTCTGGAGCTTTTATTTGTTTACAATTGATGCAGCAAGGGTAAACCCTTTGATGTTACCTTTTTCTCTCTCAGAATTTATTCTGAACTTGCTAGTGAAGACAGATGAAATAGCAGTTCTAAGTATACACAGCTAACCTTGACTGCATAAATAAGTTATCTCTGCTTCTTCTTCTTCCTTAGAAAGTAAAATTTCTAAACTTATTGGTGCAATTGAGTATGACACCAATTATCTCTTTGAACTCTTAGATATGAAGCTTGAACATCTTCTTTAGGGCTCTACAACAATGATAAGGAAGAAGATGAAGTCCAACTATCTTTTCCAAAAGCTAATCTCTTCATTCTAAACTCCCTCTTTTCTATTACGCCGATCAATGGCTATTTTGACCCGTGGGCCCCACTGAAGTTTAGAACTGTAACTTTATCTTTTATAGGAAAAGTCATCCTGTAGACCTGTGGCGCTATCTGTCCTGTACCATAGCCATTCCGCTATATTTTGAACTTTGTTGACTTTTGCTAACGTCAGCATCTGTGGACTTATTCAAATTCAAGCACATTAGTATAGGCATTGAGTGAGCAACCATCACTCAACGCCAAAACACTTAAATAGATTTTATGTCACTAAGCATTGAGTGAGTAAGCTTGACACTATGCCAAAACACTTAGACAGATTTTCTATCGCTAGGCATTGAGTGAGTAAGCTTGTCTCAACGCCAAAACACTTAGATAGATTTTTTGTCACTAGGCATTGAGTGAGTAAACTTGACTCAACACGAAAACACTTAGACAGATTTTCTGTCACTAGGCGTTGAGTGAGTAAGCTTGACTCAATGTCAAAACACAGACAGATTTTCTGTCATTAGGCATTGAGTGAGTAAGCTTGGCTCAATGCCAAAACACTTAGACAAATTTTTTATCACTAGGCATTGAGTGAGTAAGCTTGTCTCAACGCCAAAACACTTAGACAAATTTTCTGTCCATTCTTTACTTGATCTTTGAGTGAACACGATGCTTTCTTATCTGGCGTTGAGTTAGCCTTCATCACTCAACGCCATCTAGACTTTTGTAGTCTTAACTTCTTTGGCGTCAAGTGAGCCTTCATCACTCAACACTTCTGGACTTGATCAGATTTCATTACTGTCAAAAACAAAGCTTTGACATCACACGATGCCTTTGATGTATTCACTCGACGCCTTCTATTATATGGCGTTGAGTGAGCTGTATTCACTCAATGCCTGTGGACTTGGTCTATTTTTCTGCTTGCCAATACAGAAGCTTAACAACACATGATGTTTCTTGGCATCTGGTATTGAGTGAGCTTACTTCACTCAATGCCTGTGGACTTAACCACATTTCTTTGCTTCTGGCGTTGAGTGAGCTTGCTTCACTCAACGTCTGTGTACTTAGCCACATTTCTCTGCATCTAGAGTTGAGTGAGCTTGCTTCAATCGATGCCTGTGGAGTTAGATAGAAATTCTCTCTCCACCAGCCTACCTTGTGAACACCTATCACCATCACTTAGATAGCTTGTCTAACCTTGTTCCAAGGAACATCCTGCACATGATGAGCTTAAACAACATCAAGTACAACTATGCTCTTAGTTTTGTGGGTGATGCCTCTTCAAATCAAGTCTAGGGAACATTGAGGGCAATATTCCCAACAATCTCCCCCTATTTGAAGAAGGAGAACACCCAGCAATACTAAGAAGCATTATCATTAAAAAAACATATTAATATAATGCAGTTGTAAGCTATGTATGCTACATTTACTAGCTTATGCTACATGAATTTCCATCATATCAATTCAATGTACTCCATTTAACTTGCATTGACTCAACATGTCAAGTCAATGTATTCTCATACCACTTGAACAATTTCTCAAGTAATATGCACTCTCCTTTATACCACTTAATACTTAAATGGGGCACCACTAGAAGCATTTACCTCATAATATGCACTGACTCAATCATGGCTCAACATATAGTCATTGCATTCCTCATACTACTTGAATCTTTCGAGGTAACATGAATTGACTTAACATGACCTAGTCATGTAGAGTATTGCTTCTACATCTCCAATCTCCACCATTCCAAGTATTGTCACACCTCTCCACCTTTCTATCTTTTTCAATAGGCATATATCTATTGAGGGAGCTGAAAGGATCATAGGAGAAATTATCTCTTGATTGTAGCCAAAGTACTATGTTGATACCACTAAGGAAATTAGCCTAGTGATCAAACTACTTGATGAGGAGGCATACCTTTTGTGTTGATACATTGATACAACACATCACTGCAGCACTTGAGCTAACTGCTAACATAGTTCCACTTGAGCCAATGTCACTCCATATACCACTTAAAGCTTCTATAGAATGGAGCTTTAGTAATAGAGGTGTTGGCTTTTCTTCTTGACCTGCAGCAGCATGTCTTAATAGCAGCAGTAGTGATTGCACAATAGCAGCCATGCACTAGGGTTGATCTCCCCCTCAGACTGTGTATAGTCCTGAGGACCTGCTGATCTGCAGTGATGATCCTTGATCCACTATAGCTACTGGCTGCCTCTTAACAGGAAGCCTTGTTCCTAATTCCTGGATTTGCTCCCCCTCAACAGGAGCATTTGTTTTTATTCCCTTTACTAGACACTTGAGTCCATCTTAGTCTTGATACCACTTGATATCACTTTAGAGTCTTGATATCAAATGTCAGACTTGACATTCTTGATACCATTTTGAAGACTTGTCACTTATAAGAAAAGTAAATCCTGCAACAAAAGTATTACAGGGAGCAACTAAAGCTATACCAAGTTCAACATACCCAACTATTGGGTATAGTATCAACAATAACCTAGATTTGTATGAAGTCACCCTTGAATTAAGATGAATTAAGTTTGTATTTGATGTTACTCTCTAGTTAAGGTCTTGCAGGTTATTATTGCCAAGTGTAGACCAATGTCAGTTTACAATGGGTCACCAAACATAGGACCGTGCAATATAATCCCTCATTGTGTGATCCATGGTGTTGACTCATGTGTAACCTCTCTATTGGGACACACTTTATTTTCAAGTACTGAAGATATGGAAGAAATAATGGGTTGCTGATCTCCAAGAAGAAGAATAAAAATTTTGTTAAGAAAATTTTCTAAGTACATTTCTCGAGAAGTCGAAGCATATTACTCAAGAAGCTAAGTCAATTACTCAAGAAGCAGAAGCATTTCTCGAGAAGCCCAAGAGCCATGCTCTTCCCGAGAAGCCTTAAAAATATCTCAGAAATCTTCTAAGTCTTTTTCTTGAGAAAGCCGAAGTCATTACTCGAGAAAGCCAAGAAATTTTCTCTAGAAGGCCAAGTTATTTCTCGAGAAAGCAGAAGTCATCACTCGAGAAAACCGAAGTTATTTCTCGAGAAGTCTAAACTGTTCTCGAGAAGTCAAGGAAGCTCTCGAGAAGTCATTTTTTATTTCTCGAGAGGCAGAATTCTTTTCTCGAGAAAGGTCTATTCTTCTCGAGAAACTAGAACTCATTTTTAGGATTTTCCTTAAGTATTTCTTCTCGAGAACCTCATATCCTTTCTCAAAAAATCGGAGTTGTTCTCGAGAAGTCAACCTTTCTCTCGAGAAATAGAAGTGCAGAAAAAAAAATTTTAGTATCTGACAGAATTCTTTTCAAATCTAAATCACTCATGATTGGTCCACGTGGATCATCATAAGAGATTTCAGACCGTTGGAGATTACTTATAAAAGGTCTTGTCAGAATCGATAACCCTAATCTCTCTTCACACGCTTTCTGAATCACAATCTTTCTTTTTCCAAAATCAGGAAGCGCCGTCATCACGAACAGTTCTTCCTTACTGACCTTCTCGATCCAGCAATTCAGAGAGGAAAAGATTCGACAGATCAAACGCCTTCAAGTTCTTTAATCATTCTTGATTGTGTCGAATCCTAAGTTTTTCTGATCCAGATTTTCGAATCTCTTACTCAATCTTTTTCACAGAGGTTCACGGTTTCAAGAATGAAGAAGTTAAAGAATTCAGATCTGAGAATTTCAAGTTTGTTTTATTACTGTAAAATCATTTTTATTATTGTAGAAGCCTTATCTCTGAGTGTGTGGGAGAGTTGTTCTCTGAGATTGTAGGAGCGTTGTTCTCCAAGTTTTTGTAGGAGTGTATTATCTTCGAGTTGTAGGAGCGTTGCTCTGAGGAATAGGATTGTTTAATCCGAGATATAGTGAAGTAGCTAAGTCTAGTCGTGGTGTTAGATTAGTGAGGTGTAGAGTGGACGTACCCAAGATTGGGGAACCACTATAATTTATTGTGTCATCTAGATTGTGCTTAATTATTTTCTGTGTTTTACTCACTCAATTTTTTATTCCGCAAAAAATGTAGATATCACCTATTCACCCCCCCCCCCTCTATATTATTTAGGTAGACAACTAAATACTTTCAATTGGTATCAGAGGGCCATTGTTCGCTATAAGGTTCAAACCTTGAACAGACCTCCTTTTAGTTGTCAAAGATATTCTCAAGCATGGAAAGATCCAAGGACTCTTCTAAGCTCCCAGTGTGTATAAAGGCTAACTTTCCCATGTGGAAAGAGAGAATAAGATTTTTCATGGAAGCTATTGATCCCCGCATATTCATTATAGTTGAAGAAGGCCCTCATGTTCCAATGATAGCCTCCACTATTGATCCTATAAGGAAGGTGCCAAAGAAATTGATGGATCTCAACAAAGACAAGATTGTACTTGTCTCTTTGGACAAGAAGGATAAAAATATCATCGCAAGCACAGTCGATGACTCGATGTTGCAGAACTTGATTCACTGCCAATCTGCCAAGGAGATGTGGCAGTCTCTAATCGTCTTGATGGAAGGTATCGAGGAAGTAAGGGATGACAGAAGATCCCTTCTGAATCAAAAGTATGAGGCCTTCAAGCATGGCCCCACGGACACAATTGCTGATACATTTGAAAACTTCTTCAAGATTGTCAACGACCTGAAGTGCTACGGCCTGGTTTTCACTAATGGAGAACTAAATGACAAATTTCTAATATCCTTAACTAAGGAATTTGGACAATAAGATATGTGCTATCAGGGAGTTTGGGAAACTGGATGACACTGACCCCCAGAACCTCTTCGGGAAGCTTATGTCCTATGAGCTTCAAATCAACGCCAGAAAAGCTGAAGAAGAGGGCAGCAAATCTTCATCAAAAGAGAAGTCCGTTGCACTGAAGGCAGAAAGCTCAAGGAAAGCTAAGACAGCATCTCCTGCTCCCTCTCTCAAAGAAAGTGAAGAAGAAGAATCAGAGCCAAGCACCTCGGGCTCAGAACTATCTGATGGAGAGTTCTCTCTTCTCTCAAGGCATTTCAAGAAGTTTCTAAGTAAGAAGAAACAAATGGGAGGGAAAGACTCCCCATTCAGAAGATCACGACACGGTGGTGATTATCAAAAGAGAAGTCATACTTACAGGTATAAATCTAAACTGAACAAACATTATTCTACTGACTTCGTGTGTTATTGTTGTAATAAGACAGATCATGTGATCGTCAGCTGCCCTCAAAAGAAGGAGGGTGAAAGAAGAGAAGAGCACAAGTCTTCCAAGAGCAAAAAGAAGGAGAAGAGCTTCATAGCAAAGAAACAGAAGACTCTTAGTGACTCTAACTCATCTGAATCAAGTGAGGATGAAGAAGCCTACTTCAGGCTCATGGCTCACTCTGATGAAGAAGGAAATGTCCCCCAATTTCATGGGGAGGTAAATGGTCACACTATTCTTTTTGAATAAAATACTCCTGACAATGACCATGAGGACTGTTCATCTAATGATGAATCAGAACTCATGGGTTAGTACAAAAAGCTAATCAAAGTCTATGATCGATGCAGACAGGTTGTTAGAACTCAGACCAAGGAAATAAAGTCACTTAAGGCTGAGGAGATCATTCTAAGGGAGAAAGTCGCAAGTATTGACTCACTCAAAAAGGATCACCAAGACTTGGTCGAAGAATATAACAACACTCTCGAGCACCTTAACCTGAAATAGAAAATCATCGAGAAGTTGGAAGAATAGCTTGACGCTGAAAAGAAACTTATTGAAAGTTTCTCCAAGCCCAAGACAATTCTTCCACTTGTTACTGAATTCTCTGCACATGCTAAAGGAGCCAGTTTGGGTCATGAGACTACTCCTAGTAAATCTTCTAGGAGGAATAAAGCTCAAAGAAGAAATAAGGCTGCTAAGAAAGCTTTAGCCAAAGAGAAGGGGAAGGCTCCTCTAAATCAAACTGCATTTAAGAAAGAAATTTTTCCAACGAACAAGTTTGATTTTGAGTCATCCTATGGTCACTTTACTAGGCCTACTCACAGAAAGCCTAAGTCGCGCTACCAAGGATGGACCCGTACCCAGAACTTCGGTGAGAGTGTCTTTAAGTCACCTTATGAGGAAATACAAATGCAATACTATGGTCTATATGCTTATGGCCATAATATTAAGAAGGAACTGAAGGCCAAGCTAGTTGTACATAAGGAAAAGGAGGTTCAAAATCCTTGTGAGAGCAATATCATGAGGCCTCTACCTCCATATCTGCTGCCCCTAAAAGACCACACGTTCAAAAGGTCAAGCAGGAGACTTGGAAAAGATACAACAGGTTTGATTGTTGGTGTTGTGGCAGAGTTGGTAACTTTACTGCGGATTGCTGGTTTAATCCCAGAAACTATAGAACTCCTCTAGCTAATCATAGGAGGCAGACCACTCGTAGTGTTAACAATCCTAGGGGGAGTATGCTAACAAATAACCAAGGACCCAAAGGGCTCCTAAGGTAAACTGATCCTATCTTGCAGGTATGTCCAAAGGCCAACAAAATGCCTATCTGGTATTTGGATAGTGGATGCTCTCGGAATATGACCGGGACAAGAAGCCTACTTCAGAATTTCACTCCAGTCAAAGACAGTACAAAGGTTATCTTTGGTGGCTCTGACCGGGGAATCACAAAGGGCTACGGTACAATTTCTAACGGTATAGTCGCATTCATTGATGTGGCTTATGTGAAAGGATTAGAACATAATATGATCAGCATAACTCAATTATGTGATAAAGGCTTTATTGTTACCTTTTCTAGAGATCAGTGCCTGATAAAATCGACGTCCACTATGGAGACGATATTAACAGGAACAAGGAGTAGAAATATTTTTTGTCTTAATTTTCTATGTTTAGACACTTCTACCCCAGTATGTCTTGTTGCAAAAGATAGTGCATCTCTTTGTGATCAATGACATAAGAGACTTGCACATATAAACTTCAGAACCATCAATATGTTATTTTCTCAAGACCTAGTATTTGACGCACCGACTATTAAGTGCATTACAGAGAATCCATGTCATATATGTCAAATGGGCAAGCAGATAAGGTCTACCTTTAAGGGCATTGCCGAGAAAGATTCCTCTAGGTGTTTGTATTTACTACACATGGACTTATTCGGTCCAATGCAAGTTCAGAACTTAGGAGGTAAGTCATAAACGGTGGTAACTGTTATGATCACTCACGTTTTACTCTGGTGTTCTTTCTGAAACGAAAGTCAGATACTTTTGATGTGTTCATGAATTTTGTCAATCAAATCCAGAATGAATTAAACTGTTGAGTGGTCAGAATCAGAAGTGATCATGGAACAGAATTCGAATATGGTGTCATGATAGAATTCTGTGGAAGTCTAGGTATCTTTCATGAGTTTTCCTCCCCGCGCATGATGTGTGCGGTCTATGGCAAGTGTACCGGTCGCACAAGTAATAAAAAATGGGCGAATTTTCCCAAGTATCGATCTCTCAAGGAACACAGTAAGGTGGAGTTAATTTTGAGGAGGATTTGAGATTTAAGTCCTTAGGTCTGACCTTACGAAGGGGGGTTTTGATTGTTTGCGGAAAAAGAAAGTAAAACACTAATAAACTACTCCTATGCAATGCCGTTATGCAATGCTTCGCCAGGCGGATGGAAAACTACATGGGCCGATATGCACCGAATCACTAGGCAGATGGACGAGTAGGCTTGCGGATGAGGTGGCAAGAACGACAGAATGAGGGTCGTGAGCACCTCTTCGCTACGCACACCACTAGCAATTGCTAGTGCGGCACTATGTGGTGGAGGATGGATAATGGCGCACTTCAAGAAAATAATGTTAATATAAAATCACATAAACATGATTGTACACAAACGTATATCAAATTAAACACACTTCATCAAATACAAAGAGATTAAACTACACTATCAAAAACAAGAGAAGAAGAAAGTGTGAAATCGACCGGATCCAAAGTCTTGCTGAGGATTCAAGGAAGGAATCACCGGGTTGTAAATCCGCATCCTAGATTGGTCCTCAACTGTGTCCGGGGTAGAGGAGGTTGTCACTAACTCCCAATGGACGCGTCTTCTTCGTGTCACGATTTGGTGGAGGATGACACAAACTCCTCCGAGCTTGATGGAGAAAGCTAGGTCAAACCCTTCTTGAAGCTCAAGGATGAAGGAGAAGGCCGAGAGGAACCCTCCTCGGAGATGAAAACGGCGGAGAAAAAGTCCAGCCTCACGAATTAGAGCAGAACCTGCGAATTTATAGATTGCAGAAATTATAATGCACACGATCAGTGGTGCACGACTAGTGGTCATGTGTACTATGTCTAGTGATCGTACGATTGCCCCAGACAGAACTCCAAAAAAGGAATAAATGAGCACGATCAGTGGCGCACGGCTGGTGGTTGTGTGCACTATGTCCAATGCTCATACGAATTCCTCAGACAAAACTTGGAAAAATGGAGAATAGTGTGCACGATCAGTGGCTTACGACCAGTGGTCGTGCGCTATAGATCCAATGATCGTGCGCAGTGTTCCTGTACTGTTTGGGGTTCAATCAATAGGCCATGCACGACCAACGGTCGTGTGCTAAGGAGTCCACTGACCGTGTGCATGAAAAAATGCTCGATCAGTGGCCCTTAGGCAGAAAACATTCCCAAACAATCTCGGGACACGGACACGACCTTTATACCTATAGCGAAAAAAGATGAGCCACCAAAATAGGCATACCACATTCTCCGAACACAGAAAAACACCAAGTAGGTCAAAAGTGCAAAAACTACGAAATCAAACAGAAAATGGGTCAAAAGTGCACCTTAACATGGAATGGGCATAATAAAAAATTTGAACAATAATGGCTCTAAAGTGTAGTGCTTGCGAAAGAAAACTAGTCCAGATGAGTCTGAAAATCAGTATAAATAGGACTCATCACACCCCCAAACTTACATGTTTGCGCGTCCCGATCAAAAAAAATCTATGCAGATAGGAAAAATAAACTAGCTAACATAGAAATTGAGATACGGAGTACCATGCGAATTCGTATGTTCGCACGCATAAAAATATACAATTGAGGAAATTTCTAGGTATACAAAATAGTTTATACTTTTCACAATGCGTATCAATATTTTATTACTACTCAAAAATGGAATCACGGTGAATCTTCCGGTCACGCGTAGGGAGAAAGTAGGCAGGCCACTCAGGTGAGCATTGCCAAAGACAGGGGCTCAGGATCACCTCCAAAGAAATCCATCAATGGCGGGGACCATATGCTTTCCCATTCACACTCTCTCCACGGTACTAGTTCGACTCAAGCGTGAATCCATAGGATTTTCGGTGAAGAGATGGGTCTTAGGTTTCGGTGAGGTAAACAAAGATAAATAAGAAGGCTACGCACCTAACCCAGATGAGCTAGCATAAAAAAGAATATATCTGCTAACCAAAATACAAGCGGGTACACCAAACCCCCAGACTTAATTTTTAAAATATGGGTGTATGCACCGCCAAATCCAAATACAATCTCATCTCAAATAGAATTTTCAATTATACCTTTTCTTTTCACTTTTCTTTTTCACAATTCATTTTTATATATTTTTTCAAATCATCATTTTATTTTAACAATTTCAGCGAATAAAAACTTTGGAGCACATCCATATATTCACAAAGAATATCACCACATCAACACCCCAAAATGAAAATGTAAAACACTAAAGCTCAACTTGGGTGTGCGAATAGGATTGGCTATGAGGCTTTGGTGAAATAATGGTGGAGGTGAATCAAACGAAGGGGTAGGCACAACGGGGCTAGCGAGGATAAGATGTTAGGAACGGTACAAAGCTCAATCGGGCCAAAATGATGGCCTACATCACGCTCACGCTTGACTAACCTTGCACCAATGCTTCGAGAGTAGCTTGGGGAAAATTCTTAGCCACCGAGAAAGATGATCCTTCCTCCTGACTCGCGCAAAATGAGTCTAGTGACGGCTACACACATCCCTACACTACCGTTTGATTCACACCGGATACACCAATGTTTTAGTAGAAAAAAAGACTTTACGCAATTAGAAAAATATAAAACTATAAGCATACACGAAAAATTAAGTCTACTCCAATTTCTACACGAGATGAGAGCACTCGACTAGGAGCACTGCAGGAGTCAACATTTTACTCTGTCTCATAATCCTATGCTAGCACAATAATTTTCCCAAATCACACAAAAGAAACGAGTTTAACTCGCAGCACGCTAACAACTAAGCATGCGCTCATGTGGGTGCAGTGGTGTGCGATGCAATGAACTAATCAAAATAAAACAATAAAAGCTTCTAGTATGCAAATGAAATGTGCGCGTGCAAAAGGTAACAAATACTGGCTCTCCCCCAAACTTAAACTAAGCTACACAGTATATGATATTGAAATTAAAATCAGAAAGAGACAAGGGGAGAGGTTACCCAATGCTTAGCTAGTGAGCATACCAGAAGATGCGTGAAAAAATAGAAGCAGGTCCGCCAAACGAAGAGTCATAACCCCGCCAATACGAATTTTCCATGAATACCTACAGGGGTGAGCTCCGCAAAAACAAAAGAAAAATAAACAAAATACAAAGAAATACTAAAACTATGATAGACATTAAAAATAAAAATGCAGAAAATGTAAGATAACTACTGGGGTTATTGTCCTCCCAGAACGACTTATTAAATTTTACACATTTCTTACTAGTGGGCCTATGAAAATAAAAGTGCACAGGTAACTGTTCCATTATCGATTGCGGTAGCGAGTATCGATACGGAGATAGAGCGGTTACCCCTCTACCTAAATAATTATACCTGCCCAACATAGGTAGAGGATATAAGAAAAAAGAAGAGGAGGAGCACTGGTCCTCGCTCATCTCATCACCAGCTAAATACTTGCCTAGAAAGGCATTGTCTACAGGGAGATGGCAGGAGGAGAAAGCAATAAATGGAGCTTCCTCAACAGAGGAGGCATCACCCTCCTCACGAAAGAGGATGATATCATCCATTGCTTGAGCTGAAAGCTCCAATTCTTCCTAAAGCACCTGCGGAGAGTCTGCCTGCACAGGCTCAGATATAGAAAGGGGATCAAGAAATAAAGGAGATGAAAAACAAAAATAATCAAAAATAGGGGGAGTGGTCTCGGTCTCACTCCCAGCAGGATCCAAGCATAGATCATCATCGGTATCATATGAGTCGTAGCATGGGTAATCCGAGAGCTCGAGGTCCTCAGTGGTGCTTTGAACCTCCTCATCCAACAAGGAAGTGAAAACTTTCTCATCAGAAAGGATCTCCTCATCATCCCACCTCGGTGCGTCATCATGTTCCAAGCTGTCACACTTTCTATTGGAGAGAATAACGTCCTCGTCCCACATTGGCGCAACCCCAGGCTCTGAATCACTATCCGGCATAACATCATCAACCGGCTCACTAAAAATTGGGATAGATAATTCTTGCAAAGAAAGCAGAGGAACAACAACATTAGAGAAAATATGTGCGGGTTCCTCCAGGGGTGAATCCAAAAGAGGGGAAGAATGCATAGGGAGAGACGGCACCACAATATCGTCACACTGATCAGCAGAAAGTATGATGGGTATATCTGCAGTAGTCCCCCATATACAAGGTGGTACTGCAAATATATCATCAGAATCAGAAGGGGCCGTGAATTGAGATGTGGATGGAACGAATCGGATACCCGGTTCATCATCCTCCTCCAACTGGCGCTGAAATTCTGCACAATCTTTCAACACGTGCTTGGTGTTATGACAACACAAACACCGTTTTCCATTACTTCTCAGTCCTGGTGGGATCGGAGGAATAAGAAAAAGGTGAAGGCGTAGAAGAGAAGTGACCATAAGACTTGGGTATGGTGTATGAAGTAACATAAGAGGACGGTGCTCCGTACACTGAACCACGAGAATTATGCTCACTATCTTCAGTGGGGCACTCATCACTACCATGCCTATAATCCCCGCACCATCTGCAACGGATATTCATATAAGAAAACATGATGCAACAAGAAATAATTCACCAATAGAAATATTCTAAGAAAAAATTAACTACACAGTAGCAAGTAAAAGAAAAGGAATGTCTCCTGCAGAAAAATTAATACTAGAAAAGGAACAAAGAAAAATAAGCAACAAATTTTAAAAACTAAAGCAAATAAGAAACATGAAATGAACAAATGGAAAAGGGCTTCTATCTCCTATCTTCCTCTCCAAAAACTCGCACAACTGTGTTCCCCGACAACGACACCAAAAACTTGATGCGGTCTACGACAAGTGTACCGGTCGCACAAGTAATATAAAATGGGCGAATTTTCCCAAGTATCGATCTCTCAAGGAACACAGTAAGGTGGGGATAATTTTTGAGGAGGACTTGAGATTGAAGTCCTTAGGTCAGAGCTTACGAAGTGTAACACCTCCCCTATAATGACTGTATGATATGGGTCCGGCCGGGGCCCCACGACATAAAATCGCCACAGCTTCAGCATTATAAGATGATATTAATACCCAAACTCAAAACTAAACACATCAGAAACAAAGCAAAACCACTAGAAGTTATCCAATACAATCAGGAGTAACCAAAGGCCTTAAGGCCTTACAAAACAATGTCCATCAAATAATAAACCACAAAGTCAATACATGAACGTGCAAAAGCACTCCTAGGCTACCTCGGCGTACAAGCAGGACATTGTCCAAATCATAGATCAAACAAGACAAGAAAAGGGAACAAACTAAAGTACAGTAACGCTTCATGAGGCTTAGGGATTTTTGCCCGGCGCACTAGCTCCCGCTTGCAATCCTTGCCCTGTAAAGATTTTATGTAACGTGGGTCAGCAAAGGCTGACCTCTACTGTGTAACCAACACATCTCCTCCTGGCCTCCCCTAATGGACCCCGGGGTACCCCTCCAACCTGCACGTCAGCACTTCGTATACCATATGTATAAATAAATCTTAAAAACATTTTTGGATGTCTCAAGCAACAAATGCATTTCTATGTTGAGAATAGTGAAAAAGGGGCCTACTATGCAGCATGTATGCAAACTCGGGCTTCGCCCAAGGCACCCTAACTCGTGTGCATCTAACACATCATCAAACAATTCAGGTACTTCTGTTTCCCCATTTGCAAAAGCCGCACAACATAAGGGAACTACCATGTCCCTAATGGCCCAAGCGCCGTTATACGGAAATCTTGCAAAGGCCCCACCCGCGCATGGGTCTTAAACCCCGGGCTTTCCCACACATTCTGACTTCACACGTCAGGATTCCATCTCACACACAAAATGATTCTAAGAACCCTTGCTGGACCCCACCCGCTCATGGCCTCATTGCCCGGGCTTGCCCTACGCTCGGCGTTCTTGTCAGTCTCACAGAAGGGGACTAGTCTCGCCGGGACACACTCCCCACATGACTTGCACATCACGGGATAGCCAGCCGACAACAAAGACATAGTCATGCCTTAGCATAGCACAACCAAATATTTTCCAACCCGAATCCACCATTTATACTATAACGTCCCCGTGCACTAAGGAAAACATCTACCGCCAATGCGGAGCTAACCTTGTACGGTTTCGGCTACGAGTACTCACTCAAGAAAAGGGGGAAAACGCATACATCACAACACATCTTACCGCAACGAATTTCTACCGAATCCAAGGCTCGCTATATAATATCGCCGAGTCGGACTAACGGTCGTAACTACGGCTTCACCCACAATGTATAATCCGTTAACGGAGTGGATCTCTAATGCAAAAATATGCCGGGGACGGACTCAATTGACCCAGAGGTTCCTCTTGAACCATGGCAACCCGAACCCCTCTCATTTGAGAGATCTGGAGCCCAAAGATGAAAAGAAAAGATGTTATGCATGCATCCTAAAAACAAGAGGAGAAGTTTCGTTACCTTACGACCCCTCTTCCTCGCCATGGAGAAAGCTTGGTCGGATGAACACTACTGCAATGATCTTGCCTTCACAGATCTGAACTCCGCTTGCGAAACGGGGCTCCGAATCTTCACCGGCGGCTAGAGTTGATCTCATCCTTCCTACTAGCTCTCCCCTCTCTATAAAGTTTTAGAAAGAGGAAGAAGATGAGAAATAAGGGTTTGAAAACCCTATTCCCGGCCTTAAACCTAGCAAAGACCAACCACAACCCTTGCATCCCAAAAAAAGGAAACGAACGGCCAAGATTCGCCCTAAAAATAAACTTCCTGGGCTGAACACGGGTTGTGACACGTCCGTGTCCAAGGCCGTGTTCTCTTACTCACTGTCAAACCAGAAATCCCGAGCAGGACACGGCCTTTGACATGGCTTTGGACATGCCCGTGTCTCAGGTGACACGCCCATGTCAAGGCCCGTCTCATGGCCCGTGTCCCCCCAAACGACATAGGACCAAAACATCCTGAGAGGCACACAGCCATTGGCACGCTCGTGTCTCCGGCCGTGTGCCCTCACTTAATGCCACAAAAATCGTTGAGTGCTCAACACGCCCTGGTAAATGCTCGTGTCCCAGACCGTGTGCTCACTCAATGCCGCAAAATCGTTGAGTGCTTGACACGCCCTAGGACACGCCCGTGTCTCAGGTGACACGCCCGTGTCCAAGGTCGTGTTCTCACTCAACACTCGTCGACCGAAAAATCATCGACCTCTCGGCAAAACATCAAGCCCGAGCACGACACGCCCTGTGACACGCCCGTTTCACAGTCCGTGTCAGCCTACCCAGAACCCAACTTGGCCAAAAACAACGCCATCGGTTCCTCTTCCAAGTTTTGGGGTGTTATAATTCCTCCCCCCTTAAAATAATTTCGTCCCGAAATTTAACTATAGAAGGTAAACAAAACTTAAACAGTACCTGAACAGAAAAGCTCGGGGTACTCCTCAAGCATGGCCTGCTCTCGTTCCCATGAAAGCTCCTCGCGGCCATAGTTGTCCCAACGAACTTTTACAAGTTTTACCTCCTTGTTCCGCAATTTCCGAACCTTTGAATCTTCTATACTGATTGGACGAACTCGCATCCTCAAGTCCTCTACTATCAGCACTGCTGCCGATTCGATCACCATGCTAGCCTCTAACAAAGCTTTCCTCAAGATGGAGATATGGAAGATATCGTGTAATCCACTCAGCTCCGGGGATAACTCCAACCGATACGCTGCTTCTCCCACCTGTTCTATAACCTCGAACAGTCCCAAAAACCTCGGACTTAACTTCTTGAGTTGGCGAATCCGCGAAATGCCATTGAACGGCTTGATCTTTAGATAAACCCAGTCGACCGCCGCGAACTCCACATTCCTGTGGCATGCGTTAAAATATTTCGCTTGTCGATCTTGAGCTACCTTCATGCGCTCTTGAATGGTTCGCACCAACTTACTAGCGTCAGCTACCACTTCTTTCCCCAAAAGCTTGGTGTCTCCCGCCATGGTCCAAGACATCGGTGTTCGATACCGCCCCCATACAAAGCTTCATATGGCGCCATCTTGATACTTTCTTGGTAACTATTATTATAAGCGAACTCTACTATGAAGAGATGATCCTCCCATTTCTTGCCAAAGTCGAGAGTGCACATCCTCAGCATATCCTCCATAGTACGGTTCGTTCTCTAAGTCTGCCCGTCAGTCTGAGGATGGAAGGTCGTACAGAACTTGAGTTTCGTGCCCAGGCTTTTCTGCACCAACCTCCAATCCTTTGACATGAAACGTCCGTCACGATCACTAACTATGCTCTTTGGAATCCCTTGTAGTCGCATAATGTTACGAATGTACAACTCCACCAGCTTTTCCACGCTGTCCTCCTTCTGATTTGGGATGAAGTGTGCCACTTTGGTCAAGCGGTCCACAATCACCCAAATGGCGTTGTTTCCCTGCTGCGATCGGGGTAACCCATGCACAAAATCCATAGAGATGTCATCGAATTTCCACTCTGGGATAGGAAGAGGCTTCAAAAACCCGCTCGGCTTCTGACACTCGGCCTTCATCAAGGCACAGGTTTGGCACCACTCACATACAAAGCTACATCCTGCTTCAGACCAGGCCACCAATAGGATTTCTTCATATCCAAGTACATCTTTGTACTACCCGGGTGAATGGAGTACTTTGTGAAGTGGGCCTCAAACATCAACTCCTCACGGAGCTTGCCAAATTGTGGTACACAAATCCTTCAGCTCTTCCTCAAGATCCCATCAACCATCTCCCAGGCGCTACCCTCGCCATTTTGAGCTTCCTCCACGAATGGTTGGAACTTCGCATGAAAATGGGTCGCTTCCCGAATACGATAGCACAAGTCGTTCTGCATTTCAATCCATTTTAACCGAGCCACGCTAGACTCTCCTCTGGCTGCACATTCCATGTAGAGGGACTCCCAGTCCCTCCTCAATCATTCATCACGAGCTTCAATCCAATTTCCTTGCCCCGAGTATTTTTTACTCAAAGCATCAGCCACCACATTGGCTTTGCCTGGCGTGTACTGAATTGCCACTTCGTAGTCCCCAAGGAACTCGACCCACCTACGCTGTTGCATATTTAATTCCTTCTTATCTAGGAGATACTTTCAGACTTTTGTGGTCCGTAAAGATCTCCACTTTCGCACCATAAACGTAGTGCCGCCACAATTTCAGCGCAAAGATTACCGCCGCCAATTCCAAATCGTGGATGGACTAGTTTCTCTCGTGCAGCTTCAACTGCCTAGACCCAAAGGCGATCACGTTGCCATACTGCACCAGAACGCACCCCAAACCGCATCCGGATGCGTTGCTGAAAATCTGAAATCCTTTGGTACCCTTCGGCAGACTTAGGATTGGCGCCGTCATAAGCCTTTCCTTCAGGGTATAAAACACCTGATTGCACTCTTGTGTCCACACGAATTTCTGATCCTTACGAGTTAGTGAAGTGAGGGGTAGAGCTATCCGCGAAAAGTTTTCCACGAACATTCGATAGTACCCGGCTAGTCCAAGAAAATTTCGGACTTCCTCCACGGTCCTCAATTCTGGCCAATATCTAATGGCTTCCACTTTCATTTGATCTGCTGCCACCCCATCCCTACTAATTACATGGCCCAAAAACGCAACTTTCTCCAACCAGAATTCGCACTTGGAGAACTTTGCATAAAGCTGGTTCTCTCTCAGCACTTGCAACACCATTCTCAAGTGACTCTCGTGCTCCACTTCTGATTTGGAATAAACCAAAACGTCATCAATAAAGACGACTACAAACAAGTCCAAGTATTTGCGAAACACTCGGTTCATCAAGTCCATGAATACGGATGGTGCGTTCGTCAGCCCGAACGGCATCACAGAAAACTCAAAGTGTCCATACCTCGTGCCAAACACGGTTTTGGGTATGTATTCGTCTCGAATCCATAACTGATAAAATCCTGACTTAGAGTCCAACTTGGAATACACCACCAACCCCACCAACTGGTCAAATAGATCGTCTATCCGGGGAATCGGATACTTATTCTTAATAGTCAGTTTGTTTAACTCTCGGTAGTCTATGCACAACTGTATACTACCGTCCTTCTTATTTACAAACAACACCGGCGCACTCCACGGTGAAGAACTGGGTCTGATATACCCCTGCTCCAAAAGCTCCTTCAACTAAACTTTAAGTTCGGCCAACTCCTTTGGTGCCATCCTAAATGGAGTACGTGACACCGACTTAGCTTCTGGCACTAGCTCGATAGAGAAATCAATCTCCCGCTGAGGAGGTGCTCCCGGAAGCTCCTCAGAAAACAAGTCTTCAAACTCCGCCACTACGGGTACTTCTCCAAGAGACAGCCTGGAAAGGCTAACCTCCAACAGTGTTACTAGGGCTACACCTCCTTGGTTAACAGCTCGTACTAATTGCATGGCCGAAACCAGGGAACATGCCACCCCATGAAGACCCTCAAACTTGACTTCTGCTTGCCCCTCGCCCCTCAGGGTTACCACCTTGGTCAGGCAATCGATACTGGCATGTTGCTCCGCTAGCTAGTCCATCCCCAAAATTACATCAAACTCGGCCAACGGTAAGACTGTCGCCATCAACATGAAGTCGACTCCATAAAGGCTCCAACAAATACACCCTTTAGCCCTGGTAGTCATAGATGACCCATTGGGCATGCGCACCCTCAAATTTGCGTCCGTTGAGAAAGACTCAACTCCAATCCTCTGGATAAAGCTTTTCGCAAGAAAGGAGTGCGATGCTCCCGTATCAAACAGTACCCTAGCGGGGTACCCGGAAACTATCACAATGCCTAAACACATGCAACAAACATAAATGGCTTGAAAACAAGAATCAAAGGTGCAGGTTAAACTCTCATACCTATCACCACATCAGGTTGACGGATTGCTTCCTGCTACCCAAGGTTATAGGCCCTTGGCTGCACCGGTTGAAACTGAGAAGCGCTCGACTCTGTCATCTTCCCTTTCTCTGCGGCACTAGGGTCAGAGCGCACAGTCTGCTCCTTCCTTGGCTCTTGTTCCATGCCTCCTTGAGTAAAAAATCATGCTATATGCCCAGCCTTGCCACAAGTATAGCACGTCAGAGGTCCCTTAGAGCGAGACCCTCCGGACGTCCAATTACTTTTCTCACCAGACTTGTATGGGTGAGGCTTCTTCCATCTGCTCCCTTCTGACTTCCCATGGGACTGAGAAGGCTTCCCTTCTCCCTGCTTTGGTGTGAAACCCTTGCGGCACTGGATTCTCTCCATATCACTTTCCAAAATCCTGGCCACCTCAACCAATTCATTGAAACCCGCGTATTTCATGAATATGAGTGGCTGCCTCAGGTTTTCCCTAAACCCGTGGTAGAAGAGGTTGCCCCTCTCCTCATCATCCGCCATGGTCATTCCCGCATAATGACCCAATCGAGTGAACTCCTGAACATATTCATCCACGGTTTTGTCTCGATGCACCAAGTACAGAAATTGCCTTTGGAGGGCTAACCTTTTTGATGAGGGAATGTACTTCTTCAGGAAAGCATTCCTAAACTCCTCAATGGACGGTGTACGTCCAGGAAACTTCCGGCCACTATGGCTCGCCCACCACAACTTGGCGTCCCCTTCCAACATGAAGGCTGCAAACTCCGCATTCTTCTCTTCTAGCGTCTCAGCCGCTCACAAAAGCTCCTAAATCCAAGCCCACCAATCTTCTGCATCTGTAGGCGTGCCGATTCCCTTAAAGGTTGGAGGGTGGAAGCTTAGGAAATACTTCATTTGCCAGTCACCATGCCCGATAATCACCCTTTCGGCCAGCGGCTCTGCTCGCCTGGCTTCCTCAACCGGCACGGTCGTCGCCGTATCTGGGGTAGCAGGAGTTGCTACATGAGCAACGGGGGCTGCTACTTATTCTGCCGTTGCGGCTTGGGCCGCCACAATTGCTTCCGCAATCATACGACAAAAGTCGGCAGGGGTCACCCCCATGCCTAAAGGACCTTGCGTCGTAGCGCTACTCGCCGAGAGCTCTTCTCCTGGCCTCAACGTCCCCGCCTCGTTGCTTGCACTCTTAACACAAGCAAAGAAAAACACAAATCAGTCTCTAATTGCAAGACTCAAACACAAGGACACTCATGATCCCACAATACTCCTATGTGGATAACTTCTTATACGCGACTTGATTTTGACTTTCGACCACGAATTCTCTCCTTGGAACACGAACCTGCCTCTGATACCAAATTGTAACACCTCCCCTGTAATGACTGTATGATATGGGTCCGGCCGGGGCCCCACGACATAAAATCGCCAGAGCTTCAGCATTATAAGATGATATTAATACCCAAACTCAAAACTCAAAACTAAACACATCGGAAACAAAGCAAAAACACTAGAAGTTATCCACTACAATCAGGAGTAACCAAAGGCCTTAAGGCCTTACAAAACAATGTCCATCAAATAATAAACCACAAAGTCAATACATGAACGTGCAAAAGCACTCCTAGGCTACCTCGGCGTGCAAGTCGGACATTGTCCAAATCATAGATCAAACAAGACAAGAAAAGGGAACAAACTAAAGTATAGCAACGCTTCATGAGGCTTAGGGCTTTTCGCCCAACACACTAGCTCCCGCTTGCGATCCTTGCCCTGTAAAGATTTTAAGTAACGTGGGTTAGCAAAGGATGACCTCTACTGTGTAACAAACACATCTCCTCCCGGCCACCCCTAACAGACCCCGGGGTACCCCTCCAACCTGCACGTCAGCACTTCGTATACCATATGTATAAATAAATAAAGCTTAAAAACAGTTTTGGATGTCTCAAGCAACAAACACGTTTCTATGTTGAGAACAGTGAAAAAGGGGCCTACTATACAGCATGTATGCAAACCCGGGCTTCGCCCAAGGCAACCTAATTCGTATGCATCTAACACATCATCAAACAATTCGGGTACTTCCGTTTCCCCATTGGCATAAAGCCGCACAATATAAGGGAACTACCATGTCCCTAACGGCCCAAGCCCCGTTACACGGAAATATTTTAAAGGCCCCACCCGCGCATGGGTCTTAAACCCTGGGCTTGCCCGCACATTCTGACTTCACACGTCAGAATTCTGTCTCACACACAAATCGATTCTAAGAACCCTTGCTGGACCCCACCCGCTCATGGCCTCATTGCCCGGGCTTGCCCTACGCTCGACATTCTTGTCAATCTCACAGAAGGGGACTAGTATCGTCGGGACACACTCCCTACATGACTTGCACGTCACGGGATAGCCAGCCGACAACAGAGACATTGCCACGCCTTAGCATAGCACAACCAAATATTTTCCCACCCGAATCCACCATTTATACTATAACGTCCCCGTGCACCAAGGAAAACATCTACCGCTAATGCGCAGCTAACCTTGTCCGGTTTCGGCTACGAGTACTCACTCAAGAAAAGGGGGAAAACGCATACATCACAACGGCATCTTACCGCAACGGATTTCTACCGAATCCTAGGCTCACTATGCAACATCGTCGAGTCAGACTAACTGTCGTGACTACGGATTCACCCACAATGCCTTATCCACTAACGGAGCGGATCTCTAATGCAAAAATATGTCGGGTACGGATTCAATCGACCCGGAGGTTCCTCTTGAACCATGGCAACCCGAACCCCTCTCATTTGAGAGATCCGGAGCCCAAAGATGAAAAGAAAAGATGCTAAGCATGCATATTAAAACCAAGAGGAGAAGTGTCATTACCTTACGACCCCTCTTCCTAGCCATGGAGAAAGCTTGGTCGTATGAACACCACCGTAATGATCTTGCCGTCGCGGATCTGAACTTTGCTTGAGAAACGGGGCTCTGAACCTTCACCGACGGCTAGAGTTGATCTCCTCCTTCCTCCTAGCTCTCCCCTCTCTCTAAGGTTTTATAAAGAGGAATAAGATGAGAAATAAGGGTTTGAAAACCCTATTCCCGGCCTTAAACCTAGTAAAGACCAACCACAACCCTTGGATCCCAAAAGAAGGAAACGAATGGCCAAGATTCGCCCTGAAAATAAACTTCCTGGGCCGAACACGGGTTGTGACACGCCCGTGTCCAAGGCCGTTTTCTCTTGCTCGTCGTCAAACCAGAAATCCCGAACAGGATACGGCCTTTAACACGGCTTCGGACACGCCCGTGTCTCAGGTGACACGCCCGTGTCAAGGCCCGTATCACGGCCCGTGTCCCCCCAAACGACACAGGACCAAAACATCCCGAGAGGCACACGGCCATTGACACGCCCGTGTCTCTGGTCGTGCGCCCTCACTCAACGCCATAAAAATCGTTGAGTGCTCGACACACCCTAGGACATGCCCGTGTCCAAGATCGTTTGCTCACTCAATGCCGCAAAATTGTTGAGTGCTCGACACACCCTAGGACACGCCCGTGTCTCAGGTGACATGCCCGTGTCCAAGGCCGTGTTCTCACTCAACGCTCGTCGACCGAAAAATCGTTGACCTCTCGGCAATACGTCGAGCCCGAGCACGATACGCCCTGTGACACGCTCATGTCATAGGCCGTGTCAGCCTACCCAAAACCCAACTTGGCCAAAAATAACGCCATCAGTTCCTCTTCCAAGTTTTGGGGCGTTATACAAATGGGGGTTTTGATTATTTGCGGTAAAAGAAAGTAAAACACTAATAAACTACACCTATGTAATGCCGCTATGTAATGCTTCACCAGGCGGATGGAAAACTACACGGGCCACTATGTACCAAATCGCTAGGCGGATGGACGAGTAGGCTTGCGGATGAGGTGGTGAGAATGGCAGAATGAGGGTCGTGAGCACCTCTTCGCTACGCACGCTACTAGCACTTACTAGTGCAGCGCTATGTGGTGGAGGATGGATAATGGTGCACCTCAAGTAAATAACGTGAATATAAAATCACATAGACATGATTGTACACAAACTTATATCAAATTAAACACACTTCATCAAATACAAAGATATCAAACTACACTATCAACAACAAGATAAGAAGAAAGTGTGAAAACGACCGGATCTGAAGTCTTGCTAAGGATTAACGGAAGGAATCACCGGGTTTTCAATATGCATCCTAGCTCGGTCCTCAACTTCGTCCGAAGTAGAGGAGGCTGTCACTAACTCTTAATGGACTCGTCTTCTTCATGTCATGATCTGGTGGAGGATGACACAAACTCTTCCGAGCTTGATGGAGAAAGCTAGCTCAAACATTTCTTGAAGCTCAAGGATGAAGGAGGAGGCCTAGAGGAAGCTCCGACTTGAATTTGGAATTGAAAGCTTGCCCGAAGTCCCTACCTACAGTGGAGGAAGAAGGAAAATGGCGGAACCCTCCTCGGAGACGAAAACGGCAGAGAAAAAGTCCAGCCTCCCAAATTAGGGAGGAACCTACGAATTTATAGATTGTAGAAATTATAATGCACACGATCAGTGGCACACGACAAGTGGTCGTGCACACTATGTCCAGTGATCGTGTGATTGCCTCAGACAGAACTCCAGAAAAAAGGAATAAACGTGCACGATTGGTTGTCGTGCGCATTATGTCCAATGCTCGTGCGAATTCCTCAGATAGAACTTGGAAAAATGGAGAATAGTGTGCACGATCAGTTGCTCACGACCAGTGGTCATGCTCTATAGATCCAATGATCGTGCGCAGTGTTCCTGTACTATTTGGGGTTCGACAAATAGGCCTCGCATGACCAGCAGTCGTGCACTAAGGAGTCCACATACCGTGTGCATGTAAAAATACACGATCTGTGGCCCTTTGGTAGAAAACATTCCCAAACAATCCTGGGAAATGCACACGACCTTTGTACCTACAGTGAAAATAGACAAGACACCGAAATGGGCATACCACATTCTCCAAACACAGAAAAACACTAAGTAGGGCAAAAGTGCAAAAACTACGAAATCACACAGAAAATGGGCCAAAAGTGCACCTAAACATGGAATGGGCATAATAACAAATATTAACAATTATGGCTCTAAAGTGTAGTGCTTGCGAAAGAAAACTAGCCTAGATAAGTCCGAAAATCAGTATATAAATAGGACTCATCAGCGCACTCCACAACAAAAATGGAGTTGTTGAGAGAAGAAATTGAACACTCATTGAAGCATGTACTATAATGCTGATTGACTCCTCTCTACCAGAGTACTTCTGGGCCAATACTGTCAATACACCTTGTCACGTGCAAAACAGAGCATTAATCAACAAAAGCCACCGTAAGACTTCCTATGAGCTACTGAAAGGAAAACGACTGACTGTGTCCTACTTTAGAATCTTTTGCTGCAAATATTATGTACTTAATAATGGAAAATATCATCGTACAAAGTTTGGAGAAAAATGCTTTGAAGGTAATTTTGTAGGTTATAGTAGCCATAGTAAGGCTTACAAAATTTTTAATAAGAAAACTCTGGTGGTAGAAGAGTCAATCAATGAGATATTTTATGAAATGAGTTTGCTCCATAGCAACTCTTCTAGTGTTCTTATTGAAGATGTAGGTTCAAGGCTGGAAAAGTTAAGCTTGGATGAGCCAGTTAAAGAAGAAGCTCAAAAATTCATAAAGATCACCACTCCAACCCCAATTAGAGAGGATGATCACCATGATGAAGAAGTCACACAAGTTGATGAAGTCACTCTAGAGATAAAGGATGCTCCAGATACGAGGACTTTAGAGCTCAGACACATAAAGGATCACCCGATTGATCAAATCATAGGAGATCCCCGTGATGGTGTCAGAACTCGTAGAGTACAACCAATGAAAATATGTATTTAAGTTTTCTCTTGCAAGGTTAACCAAAGAAGTTTTAGAATGCAAATAAAGACGAATTTTGGTTAGTGGCAATGTAAGAAGAACTAAATCAGTTCAAGCGTTGCCAAGTCTGGAAACTTGTGCTAAGACCCAAAGGCAAAAATATAATTGGAACAAAATGGGTCTACAGGAACAAGATGGACGAAGATGGAACAATCATCAAAAACAAAGCCAGACTTGTCGCTAACGGATACAGACAGGAATAAGTGATCGATTTTGATCAGACATATGCTCTGGTGGCAAGACTCGAAGAAATAAGGTTGTTCCTCGCATATGTTGCACTCACCTGCTTCACCGTCTATCAAATGGACGTGAAGTCAGCCTTCCTTAATGGTGACATAAAGGAAAAAGTGTATGTGTCAACCTCCAGGTTTTGTTGATCCTAACCACCCTTATCATATTAATTTATTATTTAAAGCTTTATATGGATTAAAACAAGCTCCACAAGCTTGGTATGAAATGTTGTCTAACTTTCTTCTTGAGAACAAGTTCATAAGAGGAAAGATAGATAAAACATTATTTCTTAAGAAAGTAAAAGGCAATATTTTGCTAGTGAAAATCTATGTCAATGATATTATTTTTGGCTCCACTAATGACATCCTTTGCAAGAAGTTTTCCAAATTTATGCAAGGGAAGTTTCAAATGAGCAGTATAGGTGAGCTGAAGTATTTCTTAGGACTTCAGGTGAAGCAATCTGAAGATGGAATTTTCATCTCTCAGACGAAGTTCACCACGGAGTTGATTAAAAAATTCAGAATGGACAATGCAACCTCTATAAAGACTCCAATGGGTTAAGATATGTCTCTATACAAGGATGAGAAAGGGAAACTTTTTGATGAAACCAAATACAGAAGCATAATTGGATCCTTGCTCTACCTTACTACTAGTAGGCCAGACATAATGTTTACAATATGTGCGTGTGCTAGATATCAAGTGAACTCTAAGGAATCTCACTACACTGCTACAAAGTGGATTTTGAGATACCTTAAAGGAACACCAAACCTTGGCTTATGGTACCCAAGAAGTAATGATAGCGAACTAATAAGATTTCCAGATGAAAATTTTGCAAGAAGTAAAGATAACAGAAAGAGAACTTCCGGTACTTCCCAAATCCTAGGAAGGCGACTCATATCATGGAGCTGCAAGAAACAGAATTGTATTGAAATCTCAACTACCGAGTCAGAATATATTTCTACAAGCAGTTGTTGTGCACAACTTTTTTGGATAAAGAATCAGTTTGAAGACTATAATCTGAAGTTCAGGAACATTGCCATATTCTATTACTCCTCCAGTGCTATCGCAATCGCAAACAACCCAGTTTCTCACAGCCGGACAAAGCATATAGAACTGAGGTACCACTTCATCAGAGAGCATTTGGAGAATGGAGACATCAACCTCCAGTATGTTCCAACAGACAGACAGGTTGCAGATATATTCATGAAGCAACTAGACGAGGCCAAGTTCTCATTCTTCAAAACAAAACTTGGCATGCTCAACAAAGAGTGCTGGAAAAGGCCATACATATAGTCAAGAACAGATTCTACTATCAACCATTTAGAGAATTTCAAAAATAGTCTTACTATACAAAAGTCCAGGAAAATTCTAATTCATGACCACATTACTCGAGTACTCGGTGGACTTCTCGAGAACTACAAGCTCTTCTCGAGACATACTCACCTTCTTCTCGAGAACTCAAGTCCTCCTCTCGAGAACTAGGGCTGCTTCTCAAGAAATTATATGACTTCTCGAGAACTGATAGGCCTCTTCTCGAGAAATGTCGATTCCTCTCGAGAAATCATGATGTAGAATTTCCAAAGTTCATCTTCTTGATATATGCACACCTGGAACTACAACCGCTATTTCTAAGGTACATTACTTCTTATCCTATTACTTAATCATCAAGATTTACAAATTATTATAAATAGATAAGTCCATAAAAATCCAAAATCCACAATTTCAAAATATACCTCCTGAAAAACCCTTTGTCTTCTTGACTGTCTCCGCCGCTCCTCCCACAATCTTGCTCGATTCTTATTACAAGGACAGAATGTTCTCAACCTTATCAAATCTATGACACCTACATCCAAGATCGGCATAGGAAGTGAGTTTGTCTCCGTAGGACTAGCCGACCTTTCAGATGATTTCTAGAATGTTCTCATTCTTCTCGAAACCGTCGGACTTTCTTTCATCTTACAACACCCATGTAATGTATTAATTCCTGAGGTTGAAGAGTTCTTCTGAAATGCCAAGGTCAAGAGGAATGGAAAAATATTGAAGAGCAAGGTCTAGGATGTCAAGATAAAGATGAAATCTATCTCCAATACTCATCTTTTGTGGCTCCTTGTTATCAATGAAGAAGACCCCTTTGAAGAACCCGAATACTCCAAGGCACTCTCATTTTCTGGCCTTTCTGATTTGATAGTCAGTATCCACCACAAGAATATGAATTATGAGAGCAAGCTACTTGCCGACATTCTTAGGAAAGTACTTCTCTGCAAAACAAGATCTATTAGCTACATCACATAAGATTTCTTCTGCATGATGACAGTTGTCATCTGCCGTAAAAATTTCCAATGGGGACAAATGATTTTTGATAGGATCAAAGAAAGCATCATAGCACCCAACTATGTTATAATTATTTCACTCTATCTAAATCAAATGCTTCTAGAAGTCTTTGACATGGACAAAGGTATACCAATCCATCACATGAAAAAGGTCTCCATTACCTCCATACAAAGATGGGAAATAAGGCTATTGTGGCCAGGTCAAGCTCCACCTGCTCCAAAGACTACAGTGGCTGAGAACAGGACCCCATCTCCCCTTCCTCATGAAGCAGCTGGCACATATGGTGTAGCTGCTGAGTGGGAGCCTGCTCCTTCAGTCCTTGAGGCATAATAGATAGCTCTAGTCATAATAATAGAAATTCCCTCTGATGATATTCCAGCTGAGATTACAGAAGATGTTCCTGAAAATGATGTGGTAGTGGAAGAAGAAGACACTGCTAATTCTGATGTTGAACCAAGCACCTCTATCATGGAGGTAAGTTATGTATGAATACTGATGATACTTCTGATCAGGAGGATCTGGATGCCCAAGCCAAATCCACTACAGTTGATATTGATAGGATGGTAGAAGAGATGACATCAGAAGATCCACTGTTCCCTCCTACTAAAGAATATCAAGAAACTCCATAGCCCCAAGCAGACATTATGGGGGAGCCAGTAAATATCTTATCTGATCATGAAGAACTAAGCCCAGTAGAACCAGCAGAACCTCCCTTCAGAATCTTAGGCCTCACTCTTCCTGTAATTGTTGGTGAAGAAGAGGATGAGATGACAACTGCTAAAAAAAACAAGACTTCCAGAGCTCAGTGATCCTTGAAGAAATCCCAATATGGCTTTCCCTAGCCATACCTCCTCCACCTCCTCAGACTGAAAGCATCCCTAATGATTCTCTGCTAGGTAAAATAGAATCAATGCTGACAACGCAAAGAGAATATTTTGATAAATCTCTCCAAGAAGTCACTGCCAAAGTCACTGCTCTTGAAAAGGAGATGAGCAGAGGCTTTGCAGAAATCAAAAGCAATACTGATGAGTTCAAAAGATTACTCAATATTGGAGGAAAAGCTCTATACCACACTATAACAAGTGTTGGTAAAGTTATGGACCAGGCAGAAATAGTGGCCAATAATCAGATCTATCTACTGAAGAAAATAGAAGAACAAAATTTCAAAACATGTGAGGAAGTTGGGAAATTCAAAGATGTCATAACAACCCTTACTGTAGAAGACAGAAAGGGGGAGGACAAAGTCAAAGCATATCTATCAAAAGCCTCTGAAGACATGAAGACCCAATGGGAAGCAAAGCTAAAAGAGAAAAGTACTGATGTTCAAACTCAAATTATTGATGTTAAATTTCATACCTATGGTACAACAATTATGATGCACAACCAGATCTTCCCTGAATTTTAAGTTGATCCAAATGTTGCTCCTCCTTTGCTCAATCCAACAGTCTAGAAGCCCTCATTCTCACCTAGACCTGAACTTTTTGAAACTTCCTATTATGAAGTTCCTCTTGCTCAGTATTCTCAGGTGTGGAATTTAGATCAACCAGAATCTTCTCAGAACCTTCCATATGATATTCCTCCTAAAGTGTGGGTGCCTAAAAGAAGAAAATATTGTGATGGTGCATCTGATAGTAGATCCATCCCAGTTCAAGAACCTGTAGAAAGGATAGAAAGAGAATTTGCTGAAATTTGGAGCCCAACTTCCAAATCATTAATTCTAGATACCTTGAGGTAGGTTGTGGAATTTAGAGAAAATAAGTATAATCATTACAATCACTCTGAATGGGAGATATATGAAAAGTTGATGACAAAAAGAAGTCTGTATGATCAAGAACATGGCAAGTAAAATCCTAATGCTCCTCCTAAACCTCCCAAATATTATCCAAAGCCATTCACAAATTTCAAGAGGCAGCAAGAGAGAAGAGAAAGACAGTATCAACAACAAAGTAAGTGATTGAAGATTATCAATATTATGTATATAAGAAATCTGTGGACAATGATACTTTTTTTGGACAATTTCTATTTATATTTATAACTTTGAATTTTGATGATCTTAACATTTGCATCTATTTGTTTTGCTTATTTGTTCCTTTATTTGATTATCTTGATATAATTCACCTTAGTCTTGGTGAATTCTCATTCTTCTAGTGACCATATATGCAGTCTTGGTCATGCCTGTTGGAAGGGAGGATTACCTTGTGAAAGGTGGCCTGAGGCACTACAGGAGCCTTGACTTTACCTTTGGAATGGACAACTCTAGAATTCAACTTAGACCCTAAGCCTCTCTTATCTTTTTGAGAGGTAATGGAGTCAATCAGTTGCAGCACAATTTTGGGCTTATTAAATGCAGTTGCAATATTTCTCTCCTTTAGGAGCTTCTCTTCAAGATCCAAGATGATCTTGTTCTTTGGGCTTATGGTCTCAATTTGGATGATTGAGATGACCTTTAGTTGGCTGAATTCCCTCACTTTCTGATCCAGCATGGATGTTATCTCAGACTGCTGGGAAGCAGCTAGCTGTAGAGAGATAATCTCCTCAGCCTGCATATTGGCCAACTTCTTGCTTCTTCTCAAAGCATCCAAAATTTCACCATACTTATCAATCAATTGATTGACATCTATCTCAGACTCAGAGTCATCATCATTACTGGATGAGGATGCATCAGATATGAACTAGTCTCATAATCTGAACAATAAGAAGAACTAGACAGAGAATGTACCTTTTCTAGACTAGGCTGGTCCTGGAAGGATTCTTCTTATGTCATGGCTATTAGCTCATAACTACTATAGTCATCTACTTCATCATCATCCTCTGAATTACTATCTGAATATGACAGAGGGGCCCTGATTTCTATTCTTTCATCAGGATAGACACAATCTGATGGACTGATGGCATCTTCTTCCTTATCATTCTCGTCTTTGCCATCCATGTAGACAATCAAAGTGTCCCACATTTTTTTGGCAGTCTTATTGTGGACCAAGTTCTGGAAGGTGGAGTCATCCATGGCACTTATTATGAAGTTTTGTGCCCTCTTACTAGGGTAGCCAGGATGATTTCATCTTCAGTCATTCTAGCATAACTCTTTGGAGTCTGGACTTCTGCATCTAAGATAGAGACCTTTATGGGGATGAAGGGTCCTTCTTGAACTGTTACAAATATCCTAGGATTAGAGGCTTCCATAATCTGCTCGACCCTCTCTTTCTAGGTCCCAAAGTTCTCCTTGTTACAGACTTGAAGCTCCATTGAGCTCTACACCTTTTGGTTCACTCCTGAACCCATAAGTACAAACTTTTTAGCTATCCCTAGAGATCACTCACACTGTGAAGTCCTTTTTGAGCAACCTCCCTCTAATACCAATTGAAAGTCTTTAATTTCAAGGATAGCTAAATCACCTAGAGGGGGTGAATAGGTTTCTTAGTCTCTTGTGACTATCTTTAATTTTCTTTCTTTAAGTTCTTTATGAGTTAGTAGTTTTTTGCTTTCAAGACCTACACAATCTACAGTAAAGAAACAACACAAGGAGCACACATAGAATTTATAGTGATTACTCATATTATGGGTACGTCCACTTTCCCTCCCACCTTTCTAATAGCTTGTTAGACTAGGCACTTCTCAAATTTCGGCTCCTAAGAGCTTACAACACGATCCCACAGGACCACTCAGTCTCCTCCAAGACTTAAAGTTGAGGCACAAGGCCCTACAACTCAGTGATCCAAAGATAACCTACCTTAGAACCAAAATCCCTACAACTCAGGTTTGGAGGATAGCCCTACCTCAGAGAGCATAACTGTCTTATAGCTCAGGCACAAAGGCCTTACCTCAGATCCAAAGGATCCTACAAATCAGGCACAAGTGCCCTACAACTCAGAGAGATTGACTCTCCTACCTCAGGCTAAAAATCCCTACTTCAGATCCAACTAGATCCTACTCTCAGGTCAAAGCCCTACCTCAGGCACACAGGCCCTACCTCAGATTCTCAACAGAATCCTACCTCAGGCTAAATAGCCCTACCTCAGATCGACAACTTGATCCTACCTCAGGCTAAACAGCCCTACCTCAAATCCAGAACTAGAACCTACCTCAGGCAAATCTGCCCTACAAATCAGATCCAAAAGGATCCTACAGAATGGAATTGGGTTGTTGAGTTGATTTTACATAAGAGAATTTTCTCTGTGCCAACCTTCTTGGACTGAGATAAACTCATCCAACTTTGATTCCAGGAATATATTCCCTGAGTCTATTGCTTCCTGAACTGATAAATACTCAACCCTATCTTCTTCTCAGTAATAAGAGAAGATCTTTAATAAGTAGATGCTTGTTCTAGAAGTAACTTGCAGTGACCTGCATCTCCTTGAACTGAGAGAGAATCTCAATCCTATCTTCTTCTTCACAGCACCACAAATTGTTCTTCAGAAATGACCAGCTGGAACTGTGAAGTGCCTGCAGCTTGCCTTGATGCTACTTGAGCTGAGAAAATCTCAGCCCAACTTCTTCTCAGCAACAAGAATGTAGATCTTCAAGATGTTGTGGCTTGTGTTGGAAGAGCCTCAGAAACAAGTTTTTGATCTTGTTGTTGATTTGCTTTTCAAACATCCAATAATCTTCTGGAGCTTTTATTTATTTCCAGTTGTTATAGCAAGGGTAATGTAACGCCTCTGTCCATCACATGAAATATAATATAGGGTCCAGGCAAGCCCCCACACCATAGTTCACAAACAAGCAAAAAGGTTACAGGTTAATACCAAAAACTATTCGCATCCTAACTCAGAGCATGCTATCGGAAGCTTTGAGGTTATTTGAACTCAAACTCATTTGAATGTCCACAATATATAAAACACCATTTATATATAACAACACAGGAATGTCACTTTACACAAAAGTGTTTGGCCTTAAGGCCTTACAGTTAAACTTCAGAGGTGTGGATTACAAACATCGGCACATAGGCCGACCACACATGAAAATGGTAAAACTATTCCATTCGTCCTTCGAGGGCCAGCATAGTAGTATGGGCTTCAGCCCGCTATTTCCCACTCAGCTCTCCAACACCTGTACAGAGACAATCCACCCAAAGGGTGGCAAACAAGGCAACGGTAAGCATTCAGCTGACCAATTTATAACGACCCTACCCCTTTCCTTGGGCAATGGTATTCCTTCCCTGCAGGCATAGTATTTTCACAAGCACATATATCACAATACGTGCACTCACGCACAGTTCAATATATCACAAACATCAGTTGCATGGCCCGACGCTCCGTTCACTCAGGGCACATTATCAGTGTATCGTAAAACCAGGGTCCCAACACCGTTCAGAGGTCCCAGACATAACGAAAAGTTTGAGCATTTTAGTCTTAATGGCACGCAAGCCTAAGACTCTCATTATGCGCTCCAACGAGACCAATAACTTAGGTCTACCAGTCGGTCAGACATAACACAGATACATTTCAGCCATACCAGTTGCTCAAATAATCAAAATGATGCGGGTCAGCTTTCCCTTACCCGTTCGGCACACTGGCCTATAATATCTCGCAGCTCACACAATAGCCACACTATCCTCCAAGGACTGGCTTCACAATCAAAAAGGGAGTTAGTGCCATCGTTCATCACAATCGCTTTGCAGGACAAACAAAAGCTCTCTTTCTGCGCCCAAACTCAACCCAAACCCTGCAGCCTCCTCCAGTGCCAGAAAACTAGTCTTTCACATCACAAATAGCTCCCAAAGACCTATCGTCGTTGGTGATACTCACTATCGCTTGGCGATACCCAACCTGTCTTAAACCGTGAATTTGTAGGGTATTTTCTTGGAATGCAACTCCAGTACCCCGCAGACCCCGTATATTACTCGTTTATACTCGGAGTTTTCTTTAGCACGCAAAATAAACATCACCAATCCAAACCAACATATCCAGATGGTCTTCACACAATATGTCTGTTCCGTACTACACATTTCCGGATCTATATGCAAGACTCGTTGGGGATTTCATGAATCAACACAAAGGAATTCCCTCGACTCTCCACCTTTTGGTGGGGGATTCCATGCATATGCCAAATGAAGGACTTCACTTATCCAAGAAGGAAGATCGTTACCCTTGTAGCTCTCTTCGGGGCCATGTCGAAGCTTTTCCATGCGGATGGAAAGGAACACGTCGTTCTCCACTTCGCAGATCTAGCTTCGGCTCTTGATTTCAGCCACAAGATCTTCTCCAGTAACTTCAAGCTTCACCCAAAGCCTAACACCAGCCGAAATTTTTCTGCTCCAGAACTGGGAAGCAAGGAAGAGAGAGAGATAAAAAGAAATAATTACTTCCTCAATCCATCCCTCTGCATATATAGCCTCGGGTTTTACCCCAGCACTATGATCTCTTTACATCAAACGAAAACAACGGCTCGGGTTTGAGCTGACAAAGTCAACCACCGCTCAGTGGTCACACACCAGCCACCTGACACGAGTCGCCACTTTGGCGATAAGATAATTCGACTATTCGTCGAATGGGGTCATAACACCGCTCAGCTTTGATCGATGATTTCATCGAACTCTGCTCGACGATTTCTGTCGAGCTCTGGTCAACACTTAGCCTGACTTTTTGGGATGTTTCAATCCTCCCCTCCTTACTGAAATTTCGTCCCAAAATTTAATACATTGTGCAGAAACAAGTAATAAATATGTAACAACATATATGTTCTGTACAACAAATAATAGTTTATAACAAAAATATTATAATAGGTTATACAAACAACTTGGGAAATTCAGCAGGCATGGTTTTCTCCGCTCACGGCCACTGTTATCCTACCGAACCTTGACCATCCCGATAGTCTTGTTCCGCAGCTGCTTATCTGCTTTATCCTCGAATCGAATGGAGCTAACCTTCGTCTTTAGCCCAGACTCGACCGATACGCGATCAGTAGCAATCACTTAAGTTGGATCTTTCATGGCTTTTCGAAGTATTGATATGTGGAACACATCATGCAATCTACTCAATTCTGCCGAAAGAGGTAGCCGAAAGGCAGCTTCTCCAACTCGCTCCACCACATCGATCAAATGGACCAAAATACCTCGGACTTAACTTTTTCAAGTGCTAAATCCTGGACACGCCCTATTTATGATAGCATCAGAGCTATTATTGTAGGCAAACTCTACCATATAGAGATGGTCTTCCCACCTCTTCCCAAAATCTAAGGCGAACATTCATAGCATGTCCCCCATCGTTCTATTGGTCCTTTCAGTCTGGCAATCTGTTTTTGGATGAAAGTCTGTACTGTACGTTAATTTTGTCCCCAACATTTGATGGATTAGTCTTCAATCATTCGAAGTGAAGCGCCCGTCTTGATCACTTATGATGCTATGGGGAACATCGTGCAATCGTACTACTTGCTCAACATAAATCTTAGCCAAGGCTTCCACTGAATCGTCCCTCTTGTTCGGAATGAAGTGAGCCACTTTAGTCAACCAGACTACGATCACCCAAACTGAATCGTTACTGCATTGAGATCTCGGCAAACCATGCACGAAATCCATCGAAATATCATCAAACTTCTATTCCAGAATAGGTAGCGACTTCAAGAAACCTCCAGGCTTTTGGCATTCTGCTTTCACTAAGGCACTGGTCTAAAATTTTGCCACGTAATGTGCTATGTATTTCTTCATACCCGGACACCAGAACAGCTTTTTTTCATGTCCTTGTACATCTTTGTGCTCCCTGGGTGAATTTCGTAAAGTGAGCCTCATACATTAATTCTTCTCTTAGCTTACCCATAATCGGGACGCACAAACGACCATCTTTTCACAAAAGGCCGTCATCCCAGGAGAATTGGGCATGTGACCCATCCGTTGTATAGCGTTGTATACTTTCATCCAGTTCTGTTGCTCGCTGAACCCTGTCCACAAGGTCATATTGTACCTCCGTCCAGTTTAGGCATGCACTTGCGGTGGAATTCTTTTCAACACAAGAAATGTCTAGGTTCTCCAATTCCTGGATCAGATGCTCGTCATGCACCCGCAACCAACTTGCCCCTTGTCGGATTCCTACGACTCAATACATCTGCGACCACATTGTTGTTCCTGGGAGTATAGTTAATATGGAAGGTGTAGTCCTCAAGGAACTCCATCCACCTTTGTTGTCGCATATTCAGACTTTTTTGATTCAGAAGACACTTAAGGCTCTTATTGTTCGTGAAGATGTCAACTTTCATGCCATATAAGTTATGATGCCACAGTTTAAGTGCAAATATCACCGCCTCCAACTCCAAGTCGTGGATGGGGTAGTTTTGTTCATGCACTTTCAACTGGCGTGAGCCATAAGCTATCATTTTTCCAAACTGAAAAGCACACAGCCTAAGCCACTCCCTAGCGCATAACTATAAATCTCAATGTCGTCCGTAACACAAGGCGACGTCATAATAGGCGTCGTTGTCAAACGACTCTTTAGCTCTTCAAAAGCTCGCGCGCACTCCGGCATCCAAACGAACTTTTGATCTTTCCTCGTCATTGTAGGGAGAGGTAATTCTATCCGCGAATAGTAGCCAGCAAGTCCAAGGAATGTATGACTTATCTACAAAAAAACAACACAGATCACTGTTGTATCGTAACTATCTTCGCAGGATCTACTTCCATACCTACAACACTACCTGTATGGCCAAGAAAAACCCACCGAAGATAGCCAGAACTCGCACTATGAGAATGTGGCATAGTGCTTGTTCTTTTTCAGGGTGTGCAACACCATTCGTAAGTGGTTCGCATGGTCTTCTTCAGACTAAGAGTACACTAAAAAGTCATCAATAAATATGATGACAAATAAGTCCAAGTACTCTAGAAATGTTCAGTGTATTAGGTCTATGAATACTAATGGCGCATTTGTTAGCCCAAATGGCATTAAAGTGAACTTGTAATGACCATAGCGTGTACCAAACACTATCTGGGGAATATCACATTCCTGAATCCTTAACTGATCATAGCCAGATCTTAAGTCTAGCTCTGAGTAGACAGTTGACCCCATTAACTGATCAAACACGTTATCACTCTGTGGAATCGGATACATGTTCTTCTCCGACAGCTTATTCAGTTCTCTATAGTTGATGTAGAGTTGCAGGCTACCGTCCTTCTTTTCTTTTCCCTAAAGGGGACAGTGCACCTCAAGGTGACCCCTGGGACTCCAATAATCTTATCTTAGCAATTCTTCTAGTTGAACTATTCATTTTTCCATCTCCTCTTGCTATTCTCGATATGGGGAGTGGGCTACAGGTTTCACACCTGGCACCACCGCAATAGTGTCGTTGGTCTCCTGAGGGGACATCACCCATTGAGGTCATTAGGAAACACATCTGTATAAGCCGACACAATAAGAGTGTAGCTCAACCGGGCTTCGGCCTAAAGGCCTCTATAGTCATGAAGAATTACTTCGTGCACAGCCGAACAAGTTTGACGACTTGGAGAGCAGAAACCAATATCTGGCTCGATCCTCACATACAAGCAAAATTAGTCCATCGTTTGGTGATCTTTCCCAGTGTGAATTTCGTGAAGGTGTAATCTATACCGGTACGCTACTCCAAGAGCTAGTCCACACCTATGATCACATCAAACACAACTATTGTCAGCGCAGACGCTCCTACGTCTTAATATGACATTATAATGACATCTTAACATATCACTTTCTACCAATATTCACTCTTTTCACTACGGCCATATCATTCCACTCTTATCTGTGATACAAAGATAAGCACACGGGGCATATATTAAGCCTTAATCAAATAACTTCTTGATCATTCATCACAACATATTTATATACGCAAAACAAGTATTGTATACATCATTCCTTACTAGGAACTGTACGGTACATAATTACAGTTATTTATGTGCATACATTCAACATTTCCTTTTTGTTTGGTGTCATCTAAGGGCCACTTCGGCAGTCTCGGGCTATATGTCCTTCTTTGCCACATGAGTAGCAAGTGCGTGGAGTTTGCCCTGTAACTGCTCCAGCCTTAGCTTTCTTTGTCCTTGGCGCATCACTATGGCATTCTCGGGCAAGATGTCCTACCTTACCACAAGAAAAGCAAACATATGGACCACACCTTTTCTTTGTTCCCATGATTGTGGAAGAGGTTGATTCCAACATATGTAAATTCTTCTTCCACTTACAAGAGTTTGATTTTTAAATACTTGCACAGTTCAGCACATTAAACTCTTGCTTTGCCCTGAACTTTTTCAAGTCCATTTCCAAAGACCTAGTAGTCATTACCAAATCACAAAATCCAAGTAACTTTGGACCCACTAATAAACGTCGTAGATCATCGCGCAGACCATCATAAAATATGTTGGTCTTAGTCTCCTCGGTCTCAAACACAAACTCTGCATGTTGTCTACGCACAACAAATGCATGAAAGTACTCCTCGACCGAGTACGGTCCTTGACTCAGACACATATTCAAAGGCAGAGTCGATGCTTTGCACCTTTCCATCTGCTTAAGTACACCAACCGGCATGGGACACACCATCAAAACAGAGGGTTATACATGCCCTCATGTTGGACCTTGATCATTGCAAAGACCACATCAGCGATCAACCAGACCATTTTTGCCGAAGGAGGAGGTGTTGTCACCTCAGTTGGCGTATTAATCCCCATCGAATGTTGGGGTTCTTGTTGCCCCTCACTACTTCTAGTCGCCTACAATCGTGAAACGCGCAATTAAGCAACTAAAATATTGCAAAAGGCAATACCAGGAATGCACAAGTTCCCCAAATATGTGTATTTTCATTCCTAAGTGGACATTCTTGAGTTCATTTATGTTATAACGGTAAGAACTTTCACGTGTTTGTCACCCTTCAAAAAAATTCGTCCACAAATTCGCAGGAGGAAGACCAAGACAAGCTGATACCAAATTATAATGCCTCCATCCGTCACATGAAATATAATAGAGGGTCCGGCCAGGGCCCCACACCATAGTTTACAAACAGGCGAAAAGGTTACAGGTTAATACCAAAAATTATTCGCATCCTAACTCAGAGCATGCTAATGGAAGCTTTAAGGTTATTTAAACTCAAACTCATTTGAATGTCCACAATATATAAAACACCATTTATATATAACAGTACAAGAATATCACTTTACACAAAAGTGTTTGGCCTTAAGGCCTTATAGTTAAACTTCACAGGTGTGGATTACAAACATCGGCACGCAGGCCGGCCACACATGAAAATGGTAAAACTATTCAATTTGGCCTTCGAGGGCCAGCATAGCAGCATGGGCTTCAGCCCGCTATTTCCCGCTCAGCTCTCCAACACCTGTACAGAGACAATCCACCCTGAGGGTGGCAAACAAGGCAATCGTCAGCATTCAGCTGACCAATATATAACGACCCTACCACTTTCCCGGGGCAGTGGTATTCCTTCCATGCAGGCATAGTATTTTTACAAGCAGATATATCACAAAACGTGCATTCACGCATAGTTTAATATATCACAAACATCGGCCGCTTGGCCCGACGCTCCGTGCACTCAGGACACATTATTGGTGTACCGGAAATCCAGTTTCACACCAACGTTTATAGGTCCCAGACATAACGGCTACTTTGAGCATTTTAGTCTTAATGGCACGCAGGCCTAGGACTCTCTTTTTGTGCTCCAATGAGACAAATAACTTAGGTATACCAGTCGGTCAGACATAACGTGGGTACAGTTCATCCATGCCCATTGCTCAAATCGTCAAAATGACGCAGGTCAGCTTTCCCCTTACCCGTTCAGCACACTTGCCTTTAAGAGCTCGCAGCTCAAATAATAGCCACACTGTCCTCCAAGGACTGGCTTTACAATCAAAAAGGGAGTTGGTGCCAGCGTTCGTCACAATCGCTTGGCAGGACCAACAGAAGCTCTCTTTCTGCGCCTAAACTCAACCAAAACCCTGTAGCCTCCTGCAGTGCAAAAAAACTTGTCTTTCACAATACAAATAGCTCCCCAAGAGCTATCGCCGTTGGCGATATTCATTATCGCTCGACGACACCCAACTGGTCTTAAACCATGGATTTCTAGGGTATTTTCCTGGAATGCAACTCCAGTACCCCGCAGACCCCTTATATTACTCGTTTATACTCTGAGTCTTCTCCGGCACATAAAATAAACATCATCAATCCAGACCAACCTGTCCATATATGCCTCACACAGCATGTCTATTCCGTACTACATATTTCCGAATCTATATGCAATACTCGATGTGGATTTCATGAATCAACCTAAAGGAATTCCCTCAACTCTCCACCTTTTGGTGGGGGATTCCATGCATATGCCAAAAGAAGGACTTCACTTGTCCAAGAAGGAAGATCGTTACCCTTATAGCTCTCTTTGCGGCCATGGTGAAGCTTTTCTACTCGGATGGAAAGTAACACGTCGCTCTCCACTTCGCGGATCTAGCTTCGGCCCTTGATTCCAGCCACCAGATCTTCTCTAGTAACTTCAAGCCTCACCCAAAGCCTAACACCAGCCAAACGTTTTCTGCTCCAGAACTGGGATGCAAGGAAGAGAGAGAGAGAAAAGGAAATAATTACTTCCTCAATCCATCCCTCTGTAGATATTTCCTCATATTTTACCCCAGCCCTACGATCTCTTCACATCAAATGAAAACAACGACTCAGGTTTGAGCTGACAAAGTCAACCACTGCTCAGTGGCCACACACCAGCCACCTGACACGAGTCACCACTTTGGCGACAAGATAATTCGACCATTTGTCGAATGATGTAATAACACCGCTCAGCTTTGCTCGACGATTTCGCCGAGCTCAGCTCGACGATTTCGCCGAGCTCAGCTCGACGATTTCGCCGAGCTCAGCTCGACGATTTCGCCGAGCTCTGCTCGACGATTTCGCCGAGCTCTGCTCGACGATTTCGCCGAGCTCTGCTCGACGATTTCGCCGAGCTCTGCTCGACGATTTCGCCGAGCTCTGCTCGACGATTTCGCCGAGCTCTGCTCGACGATTTCGCCGAGCTCTGCTCGACGATTTCGCCGAGCTCTGCTCGACGATTTCGCCGAGCTCTGCTCGACGATTTCGCCGAGCTCTGCTCGACGATTTCGCCGAGCTCTGCTCGACGATTTCGCCGAGCTCTGCTCGACGATTTCGCCGAGCTCTGCTCGACGATTTCGCCGAGCTCTGCTCGACGATTTCGCCGAGCTCTGCTCGACGATTTCGCCGAGCTCTGCTCGACGATTTCGCCGAGCTCTGCTCGACGATTTCGCCGAGCTCTGCTCGACGATTTCGCCGAGCTCTGCTCGACGATTTCGCCGAGCTCTGCTCGACGATTTCGCCGAGCTCTGCTCGACGATTTCGCCGAGCTCTGCTCGACGATTTCGCCGAGCTCTGCTCGACGATTTCGCCGAGCTCTGCTCGACGATTTCGCCGAGCTCTGCTCGACGATTTCGCCGAGCTCTGCTCGACGATTTCGCCGAGCTCTGCTCGACGATTTCGCCGAGCTCTGCTCGACGATTTCGCCGAGCTCTGCTCGACGATTTCGCCGAGCTCTGCTCGACGATTTTCGCCGAGCTCTGCTCGACGATTTTCGCCGAGCTCTGCTCGACGATTCTGCTCGAGCCGAGCTCTGCTCGATGATTTCCGAGCTCCTCGAGATTTTCGCCCAGATCTCGATGATTCGCCGAGCTCTGCTCGATGATTTCCGTCCAGCTCAGTTCAACACTTAGCCTTACTTTTTTGGGTGTTACAGGTAAACCCTTTGCTGCTACCTCTTTCTCTCTTAGAATTTATTCTGAACTTGCTGGTGAAGACAGATGAAATAGCAGTTCTAAGTATTCTTCACACAGCTAACCTTGACTGTAGAAATCTGTTATCTATACTTCTTCTTCTTCCTCAGAAAGTAAACTTTCTGAACTTACTGGTGTAGGTGAGAATGGCAGCAGCTATCTCTTTGCACTCTTATATCTGAAGCTTGAACTTCTTCTTCAGGGCTCTGCAACAATAGTAAGGAAGAAGATGAAGTCCAGCTGTCTTTTCCAAAAGCTAATCTCTTCGTTCTGATCTCCCTCTTTTCTATTCTGCCGATCAACGGCTATTTTGTCCTATGGGCCCCACTGAAGTTTATAGCTATAACTTTATCTTTTACAGGAAAAGTCATCATGTAGACCCGCGGCGCTATTTGACCTGTACCATAGCCATCCCGCCATATTTTGAACTTTGTTGACTTTTGTTGACATTAGCATATGTGGACTTAGTCAAATTCAAACATATTAGTATAGGCGTTGAGTGAGCAACCATCACTCAACGCCAAAACACTTAGACGGATTTTTTGTCATTGAGTGTTGAGTGAGTAAGCTTGACTCAATGTCAAAACACTTAGACAGATTTTCTATCACTAAGCATTGAGTGAGTAAGCTTGACTTCATGCCAAAACACTTAGACAGATTTTATGTCACTAGGCATTTAGTGAGTAAGCTTGACTCAACGCCAAAATACTTATATAGATTTTCTATTACTAGGCGTTGAGTGAGTAAGCTTGACTCAATGCCAAAACACTTGGATAGATTTTCTATCACTAGGCGTTGAGTGAGTAAGCTTGACTCAATGCCAAAATACTTAGACAGATTTTCTATCCATTCTTTTCTTGAGCTTTGAGTGAACACGACGCTTTCTTCTTTGGCATGGAGTGAGCCTTCATCACTCAACGCCATCTAGACTCTTATAGTCTTAACTGCTTAGGCGTCGAGTGAGCCTTCATCACTCGATGCTTCTAGATTTTACTAGATTCCATTACTATAAAAGACAAAGCTTTGACATCACATGATGCCTTTATTGTATTCACTCGACGCCTTCTGTTATATGGAGTTGAGTGAATTGTATTCACTCAACGCATGTGGACTTTGTCAATTTTTCTGCTTGCCAATGCAAAATCTTGAAAACAAACGATGCTTCTTATCATCTGGTGTTGAGTGAGCTTGCTTCACTCAATGACTGTAGACTTAACAATATTTCTTTGCATCTGGTGTTGAGTGAGCTTACTTCACTCAACGCCTGTGGACTTAGCCACATTTCTCTGCATCTGGCATTGAGTGAGCTTGCTTCACTCAAGGCCTGTGGACTTAGAAATTCTGTCTCTCCACCAGCCTACCTTGTGGCCACCTATCACCATCACTTAGATAACATGTCTAATCTTGTTCCAAGGAACATCCTGTATATGATGAGCTTAAACAACAACAAATAAAACTATGCTCTTAGTGTTGTGGGTGATGCCTCTTTAAATCAAGTCTAGGGAACATTGAGGGTAATATTCCCAACAGCACTCAACGCCTAAGCTGAAAAAAATTTATCTAAGTATAGAAGTGTTTAGTGAAGGCAATTCACTCAATGCCTCATCAAGATAATAGGCTAAAGAAGAAAGTGTTGAGTGAAGAAGCTACACTCAATGCTTTCATTCAAGAATGTGACTAAGTGTTCTTGCGTTGAGTCAAGCTTACTCACTCAATGCATAGTGACAGAAAAACTATCTAAGTGTTTTGTCATTGAGTCAAGCTTACTCACTCAACGCCTAGTGACAGAAAAATTGTCTAAGTGTTTTGGCGTTGAGTCAAGCTTACTCACTCAACGCCTAGTGATAGAAAATCTGTTGAAGTGTTTTGGAATTGAGTCAAGCTTACTTACTCAATGCCTAGTGAAAAAAAATCTATCTAAGTGTTTTGGCATCGAGTGAAGCTTGTTCACTCAATGTCAATACTAAAGTGTTTGAATTTGACTAAGTCTACAGGTGTTGGCATCATAAAAATTCAAAATGTTATGGGATGGCTGCAGTATATGACAAACGGCGCTGCAGGCCTACTATATTACTTTTCCTGTAAAAGCAAAGTTGTAGCTGTGAACTATGGTGGGGCCCACGGGTCAAAATAGCTTTTGGACAGTGGAAGATAAGAAGGACAGATCAGATAATAGTAAATTGACTTTTGGAAAAGGAAAAATTTCATCTTCTTCCTCGCCATTATTGTAGAGCCTGGAGAAGAAGTTCTAACTTCTGATCTGAGAGTTCAAAAAGTTAGATGTAGCATTTTCCATCTACTACAGCAAGATCAGAGATTTCTCTGAAGAAGAAGTAGCAGCCAAGGCAAAACCCTAGCTACAGATGTTCTGAAAGTCGATACAAGTTAGCTATAGCTATCTTCACCTATTATGGCAAGTTCAGAAGAAATTTCTGAGGTAATAGAAGAAGCAGCAAGGTTTTACCCAAGCTGCAACATCTGGAAGATGAAAGAAGATAGTTGGTGTCATTCTCACCTGCACCAGCAAGTTCAGAGGAAATCTCTGAAGAAGAAGAAGTAGCCAGGTCTAACCCTAGTTATAGCAGATCAGTTGATCCAAGCTAGTTGTTGCCATCTTCACAGTCAATAGCAAATTCAGAGTGAATCTCTAAGAAAGAAAGTGCATCATGGGCTAACCCTAGCTGTAGTCACTTCACAGTTCCAGCTGAACATTTCTGCAGAACATTTTCTGGAAGTTGTAAAGAAGAAAAAGACCGGACTAAATCTACTCAGTCTAGGAAGGGAATAAGAAGCAGAGCAAGTTCAAAGTTGATGCTCTGCAAGATACTTCTCAGCACAAGCCAAGACAACCTGAAGATCAGTTTCTTGTTGTTGTGAAGAAGGTAGAGCTGAGTTTATCTTAGCTCAAGAAGGCAGGCTCAGAGAAATTTTCTCTGGAGTCAAATATACACCAACCAACCTTTCCCTCTATAGGATCCATTCTTGGATCTGAGTTGTAAGATCCTTTTGGATCTAAGTTGTAAGCCTGAAGTTATAAAGGCAGAGAGTAGGATCTAGTTGTGGATCTGAGGTAGGGATTGAGGGCCTGAGCTGTAGGAGATTTATTCTCTGAGGACGGATCATTTGTTTATCTGAGTGCAGGGCATGTGTGCCTGAGGTAGGAGCAAGCTTTCTCTGAGGTAGGAGATCCATTCTCTTTGAGTTGTAGTTCACTTGTGCATGAGTTGTAGGATCCTTTGGATCTGAGGTAGGGCCTTTGTGCTTGAGCTGTAGGAGAGTAATTCTCTCTGAGGTAGGGCTATCCCCCATAGCCTTAGTGTAGGACTTATGCTCATGTCTAAGGTATGTGAACTTTAGATCACTGAGCTGTAGGATCCAGTATTGGATCTGAGGTAGGGCTTTGTGCCTGAGGTATGTCTTGGAGGAGACCAAGAGATCCTGTGGGATCTGTGTTGTCAGATCTTAAGAGCCGAGATTTGGAGAAGTGTCTTGTCTTACAAGCTGTTAGAAAGGTGGGAGGGATAGTGGATGTACTCATAATCTGGGGAACCACTATAAATTTTTTGTGTGCTCTTTGTGGTGTGTCTTGAAAGTAGAAACTACTAACTCACAAAGCACTTAAAGAAGGAAAACAAAAAGATAGTCATAGAAGACTACAAAACCTATTCACCCCCCCCCCCCCTTTACATGTTTAGCGTCCCTTGAAACTAAAGACTTTCAATTCCCTAAGTATTAAGTTCCTTAAAGAGAGTTCATGTCACGCATGCCAGATGGGTAAGCAGACAAGAGCTACCTTCAAGGGGATTTTTGAAAAATATTCTTCAAGAAGTTTATACTTACTTCATATGGACTTATTCGGTCCTATGCCAATTCACAGTTTAGGAGGTAAAGTATATACGTTGGTAATTGTTCATCACTACTCTCATTTTACTTGGCTGTTCTTTTTGAAACACAAGTCAGACACTTTTGATTCTTTCGCTAATTTTGTGCGGCAAATACAGAACGAATTAAACTGCTTAGTGGTCAAAATTAGAAGTGATCACGGAACAGAGTTTGAGTCTGGTGACATGATAGAATTTTGTGGAAGCCAGGGTATCTTTCAACCTTGAACCAACTGAATGAAATCAACCTTCGTTGACTCCCAAAAGAGCTGAGAAAACCCCGCTTGGAAGCCATCCACTTCGGGGGCTTTGCTTTCCAATCATTTGAAACAAAGGCATTGCGAATCTCAATCTCTGCAATAGGCCGATCCAGCTGGAAGCAAAACGCGTTATGCCCGGGCGAGGGGACGGGGATATAGCAGAAAGAAATTATAGAAAAAGAGCTCCAGTATAAAGATCCCTATTAGTGCGTAATCCGATTTTGGTACACAACTTTCGTTGTTCACACATCACATGTGGATCGGTGGATTTCTTATAGTTGGCGCTGCTGCACATGCAGCCATCTTTAAGGTAAGAGACTACGATCAAACTACTCGATACAATGATCTATTAGATCATGTCCTTAGACACCGTGATGCAATCTCAGCGATATTCCACTCTTTCTATGAACATCTTATACTAATCCTATACTATGAGGCAAGGAAAAGCGCTTGCCATTTGTTGGTTATTAGGGGCATCCCAAAAGCGTCCGGGTCTAAATATGGCTTTCCAATTAAGTTCCGAATTAGTAGATGTTGCCAAAGGCAGTGGTGATGTCATACGCAAAAAGGAAGAGACTCATAGAATGGCAGAGGCAAATAGAGCTTTTGCGCATTTTCGTTAATCCATGAACAGGATCTAGCGGTGAGCATATAGAAATAGGCGAATAGGCCGGCCGGATGGCCCATCCTTTCCGCTCTTCTCTGGTTCTCTTTTCTAAAAATCTGATCAAAAAAATATAGCTTTACGAGCGTTTGAAAGACTCAAGTACCTTTTTTCGAAAAAGGGAGGCTAGGAAGTAGTGCTTTCTAGGCCGAGTAAGCAAACTGATTCAATTGATTATAAAATGGAGTTATCGAGAGAAGGAATAGAACCCTAATTAAAACATGTACAACTATATTGAATGACGCTTCACTACTAGAGTACTTCTGGTCCAAAGAAGTCAACATAGCTTTTCACGTGCAAAATAGAGCACTAATCAACAAAAACCATTGTATGACTCCCTATGAACTATTGAAAGGCAGAAAACCGACTGTGTCCTACTTTAGGATCTTTGGAAGTAAATGCTTCATACTCAACAATGGGAAGTATTAACGCACGAAGTTTAGTGATAAATGTTTTGAAGGTATTTTGTAGGTTATACTAATCATAGTAAAGCATATAGAATTTTTAATAAAGAAACTTGGTGGTAGAAGAGTCTATCAATATTGTATTTGATGAGACAAGCATGCTTCATAGCAGCTCGTCTAGTGTTGCTGGTGTAGATGCAGGTACTGGGTTTAAGGATCTAAGCTTGTAGGAAGCTGTCAAGGAAGAGGCTCTAAGTTCAGTCAAGGTCGTCGATCCAACTATGGTGGATGAAGAATAACTAGATGAAGAACAACCTCAACCTGTAGGAGATGTAGTTGACTTGGCAGAACCTACTGGTGGGAGAGGAAGAAACCTAACATTCATACACCTGAGAGATCACTCGGTTGACCAAATCATTGGAGATACAGGCGATGGTGTTAGAACCAGAAGAGATACAGCTAACAAGATTTTACATCTTAGTTTTCTATCTCAGGTTGATCCAAAGAAGTTTGAAGAAGCAAATAAGGATTCCTATTGGATCATGGAAATGAAAGAGGATCTCAACCAGTTTAAAAGGTACAAAGTCTGGGAGTTGGTGCCTAGACCCAAAGGACAGAATGTGATCAGCACCAAATGGGTATTCAGAAACAAGCCTGACAAAATTGAATCATTGTAAAGAACAAATCCAGGCTTGTAGCTCAAGGATATAGACAAGAAGAAGGGATCGACTTCGACCAGACCTTTTCTTCAGTGGCCAGGCTCGAAGCTATAAGGTTATTTCTTTCATATGCTGCCCTCAAACGCTTCAAGGTCTATCAAATGGACGTAAAATCAGTATTCCTCAACGAAAATCTGAAAGAGGAAGTATACGTAGCTCAACCTCTAGGTTTTGTCAACTCTACTTTCCCTGAATACGTTTATTTTCTTAATAAAGCTCTTTACGGCTTAATGTTGGTTATTGCATCCACAATAACCAAGATTTGCATGATGTCACGCTTGAACTAAGATGAATTAAGTTTTATTTGATATCTTTATTTAGCTATGTGTTTGCAGACTATCATTGCTAAGTGTAGACCAATGTCAGTCGACAGTGAGTCATGAACACAGGACCATACAGTGTAATCCCTCACTGTGTGATACAAGATGTTGACTAATGTGTAGCCTCTCTATTGGGATACACTTCACATTCAAGCACTTGGAACATGGAATGAAGATTGGATTCATGAAGAAGAAAAATTTCCTAAGTTATAAAATTTTTCTAAGTCCACTTCTCAAGAAGTCTAGTATAGTTCTCGAGTAGTGGAGTTAGCAGAACTCGAGTATTTAGCTTGGTACTCGAGTACAAGTCTTAGTTCTCGAGTAACATCATTAAAGTTCTCAAGAAGCCTAGACTAGTTCTCGAGTAAACTCAGCCTATACTTCTCGAGTAGCCAGAGCTAGCCTTTAAAATTTTCTAAGTCCATCTCTCGAGAAGCTGGGTTATAGTTCTCGAGTACTTAGCTTCTACTTCTCAAGAAGTCAGCTTAGTATTCGAGTACAAGTTTTAGCTCTCGAGTAAAATTCTTTTAGTTCTCGAGTAATATTCTTTTAATTCTCGAGAAGCTTAGTTTAGTTCTTGAGTAGACTCAACGCTTATTTCTCGAGTACTTACATAAATCTAGAACGTATAGCCCTCGAGTAATCAGCTTGTTCTCGAGAACTTATATATACTTCTCGAGAACTGCAATCCAGTTTTTTAAGAAAAATTGCATAAGTTTAGAATTGTCGGGATTTTCAAATGACATGACATGATTGGTCCACGTGTCGTCATTAATGTCAATTCTAACCGTTAGGGGAAATCCTATATAAGGTCTTGTCATTAAGACTAACCCTAAGCGGTGAACCGTACTCTTTCTAAAATTCTGAATCGGTCGTCTCTCTCAAGAAAATTTACATAAGCCGTCGCTGCTCATCCTGTCGCCAAAAGCCTACTTCGATCCAGATCGAATTGCTGTTCAAAGGATTCATAAATCTTCATCTTCTCCTTGATCGAGTAAGTCCAAGTTTCTCAGAACTGATCCACCGAGAGTCTTCTTCAAAAATTTCTGAAAAAGTCACAAAGTTCAAGAAAGAAGACCTAGGGACAGATTTTTTAGATCTGAGAAGAAATTTCTTTTTGTATTTCCAAATCTCTTTTTAATCTTGTAGGAGATTAATCTCCGAGTGTAGGAGCTTTGTTCTCCGAGTTGTAGGAAGTATTCATCTTCCGATTGTAGATCCATTTGGATCAAGATTGTAGGAACTTGGTTCTGAGACGTAGGATTGGTTTTTAATCCGAGATAGTGGAGTAGCCGAGTGATAGAATTAATTTCAAGATAACCCAAACACCTAGAGGGGGGTGAATAGGTTCTTTTCCTTTTTTACTTAAGGCAGAATATTTTTCCAGATCTAAAAATAAAATCTAACTATTCTACAGCAATCACAGCACAGAAATCACAATCACACACACATCACAGATTGCACACAGGTTTATAGTGGTTCCCCAAGGTCTGGGTACATCCACTTTCCCCCTTCACCTATCTAACAGTGTACTAGATTCGGCCTAACTTCTTCCTTCATCTCAGATCCATAGATCTTACAGCTCAGAACCCTGAAAGGTTCCTACAACTCAGAACCCTATAAGGTTCCTACAACTAAGGCTAACAGCTCTACCTCAGCCTTGCCACAAGGCCTACAACTCAGAGAAAAATTTCTCCTACACTTAGGCTCAAAATCCCTACCACTCAGAGATCTATATCTCCTACACTCAGCCTTTATAATATAGGCTTACAACTCAGATCTATGAAAAGATCCTACAAAATTTGATAAGTGTTTAGATGGACTCTTACCCTTGTTGAGAGAGAAGGGATAAGAAGTTTCTTGATCAGCTTCTTGATAAAATTGATGGCTGAAATCAACCTGTTCTTAGCTTTCTTCAAAGCATCTTGAATCTAAACTCAGTAGGGTTGATCTCCTTTGAATTTGACTGGCTGCCAGCTTCCATCTTAGAATCCAAAAATAGGTCTGAATCCTTCTTAGCAAATAGTTCATGATCTGCTTCTTAGAAGACTTGTAAATGTCTCCACCTTTACTTCAACAGCTGAAGATCTCTCTCACTCTTCAGAACTTATGAAGTTTCTTCAGAATTCTTGCTTGAATTCTCCTTAGATCTTCTCATGAAAATCTCCTTCAGTGTGACGTGCACTTTCTTGATCAACGATCAATACTTCAATAGTTGTGTTTGTTGTTATTATTCATCTCTTTTTATTTGACATAATCCATCTATATATATAGACTTCATCCATGGTAATCGGCTGATCCGGTTTATAACCAACTTCTGACAAGTCTGACAGCTTCATTAAAGTTGTTAGAATGCACAGCTGTCAAGTCTCCAGTCAGTTCTTGAACCTTTGTCTTTGTCAGCAAAGCGTCGAGACTAATTGTCATTATGTGTCGACACAGGTAGATTAAGTGTCGACACAAGCTTTGGTGATGTCGACATAACTCTTTTGGTGTCGACACAGCTTCTTGACACTGCATCTGTAGAATGTGTCGACACTGCCTCTTTGTGTCGACATAGACACTTCTTCACTACACAGCAATCAACATTATTGAAACTCTGCTGAGTGTCGACACAAGTCCTGTGTGTCGACATAGTTGATATTGTCTCGGAATTTGTGTGTCGACACTGCCTCCAGGAGTCGACACAGTTGATGTCGACTAATACTCCTGTGTGTCGACACTACCTCACGGTGTCGACACAGTTGATGTCGACTAATATTTCTGTGTGTAGACACTGCCTCCCGGTGTCGACATAGTCGATGTCGACTAATAAATTCTGTGTGTCGACATAGTTGCTTCAGGTGTCGACACAGCTTTTCCAAGTGTCGACACAGACTTCCTTAAGTGTCGACACATGGACTTAGAAACTTTTTTCTACATTTTAGCCAATACTTAACCTGCACATATAAACTCAAAATAACATCAAATACACATTGATGTTTATCATTGAGCTAAGTGAGGCTTCTCCAAATCAGGTACACATTTTCCAATGTACCCAACAATCTCCCACTATTTGGAGAAGTCATAACCCTTTAGTCAATGATATACACCACTTATAATAAACAAACATTATGATGTATATAAACATTATATGACAGGGCAACTTATAGACAAAACATATATCAAAATCACATCACAGAATAAGAATTCAACTTGAATGAACATGAAACATTGTTTTGTTTATATAAACAAAAAGTTTTTTAACAACTGATTACATAGATTTCTTTTAAAACTAAAAATTACATTGTTCTAGCAAAATTTAGTAAATCTATCCTAAGGCTGATCAGGCTCCCTAATGACTATGCCTTTTCCTGGCTTAATTTGAGCTTTCACAGGAGGTTATGCATCATCAATAGGCTTTTTTCCTTTCAACTCTGCCTTTTTCTGAACTTCAGCCTTAATCCTTTGTCTTTCAAAATAATGAAAAGGCTTAGGAAACTACTTGTTAGGCTCCTGAGCATTAGGAGGTAGCTTCCCAATCTTAGTCTTTTTTCTATGCTGCACAATGACTTCCTGTCTTGCCTCATACTTCTGTAATTCCTATTCATTATACCACTTGCCCCTTTCATGAACTTGATCTTTCACAGCTTTCCAGGCAGTCAAAATTATATTTCTTGAAGTGGGGCTCTGTAACGCCCCGTTTTTTCAGCGATTATTTTTATTCTCATTTGGCGTTACGATGAAGCATTTCCGTGGCTTGTGCCATGTGTGGAGTACGGTTTAGCTCCTTAGAACTGAGTGCCCTGTTTGGTAGCCTGTTGGCAAGATCTCCCTAGCAAACCGAGTCGTTTTGGTGACCCGGTGTGGCCTCTCGGGGGGATGTTTGTGTTTGGCTTTGTTTGGGTGTAACTCGAGTTCTGTTCGTCGAAAGTTAATTTCGACTTCGCCGTTGTATTCGTAGCGTGGGTATTTAGCTACGGTGCGAATTTCGTCGAATTCCGAGGTAGTTCGGTTTTCGCGTCGATTTGGTGCTTTATGTAATTTTGTAATTAATAATATAATTATATAATTATATATATATATATAGTATTAGAAAATCCATCTTCATCTTCCCCGTAAGAAACCGCCGGTTTGTACGAGAGGAAATGGAGAAACCGCCTGCCCTTGCCTTCGGACGCCGATTCCCGGAGCGTTTGTGGACGGACTTCGATTCCGAGAGTGGATTTGGATTGCTCTCGTCAAGACCTTCATTCCTGCGGTAAGAAATTCGATTTTCGTGGAGTTTTGGAAGGATTGGAATTTTCGGTTTTGGAAGTTTTCCGCCATTAATGGCCGAGTCTTTGTTCTAGGTGTTGCGGCCGTTTTGATCCGTGCAAAGAGGAGGAAAGCAGTCCAAAGCTTCGCTGAGATTGAGGCAAGTGGTATTCTTGCCCTTGCCAAGTGTTTTCTTTGATTTTATTTGCTGAAATTGAAATCCCGGTTAGCCCAGGTTAGAGGCCTTGTTGTTCTCATTTTCTTGCTAACTATAGGGCTTAGTTCTTCCTACTGAAACCCCCCTATGTTGTGATGTTTGGAATCCAAATTGTCGGCGTGGAGCCGTTGTTTTCCTTTATTTTTTTTTGATTGTTGCTCTGGTTCGGGTGTAGCCGAGAGGGAGAGTTAGGAGGGGGGGTGTGGTTGCCAATTTCCTTCGTTAAGGTATTATTCGAATGGTTAGGCATAGTTTGAATGGTAGTAGCGTGCGACGTTGATAGTTGTCTACTGCTACTACAGTGGCGTGAGTCGTGTGTGCGTTCCGGTATCGTTCGGAAAATTCCAAACGGTACAGGTTAGTCGCGCACGGTCATCAATCATTAGGGCGCACGACCACTGGTCGTGTGCCTCTGCTCGTGCGTGGCTGTCTTTCAGTTTCCAAAGTTCTGTCTCGGGCAATCGCACGAGCGCTGGCAACAGTGCGCACGACCACTGATCGTGCGACACTGATCGTGCGCAGTTGCTAGGTTTTCTGTCAGGTTTTCCAGGTTCATTTCGCACGATCATCAGCCGATGAGTGCGCACGACCACTGATCGTGCGTCACTGATCGTGCGCTCTGTATATTTTCTTTTGCTAGGCGAATTTGGCTGGTTTCGAGTGCGGGAGTTTAGATACTCAAGTGGCAGGCAACTACTCGAGTTCTGGATCTTCTGCCTTGGTCGCTCGGCTATCGTCGAGCTCCGTTTTCTTTAGTGGGTTTGTGGGTAGTAACTTTATTTTGGAGGCGAGTGAGGCTAGCTCACTCAACGCCAAAGTTTAGGTAAGCACTGAGTGGGTTTCACTCAACGCCTAGTCGTGTTGGTTTATTTCAACACTCTTCCTTTACCTTGTGTTTCATTTCCGAGTGGATTTCCAGTTGTATTTCTGGGTTTTCCTTGTCGGCCGTTTTCTTTATTTTCCTAAAGGCCGAATCGTGGGTCGTGGATAGTAGTGGTGGTTGTAGCTCTTTATGGGGGTGGAGTTGTGTGATATAGCCAAGGCCACCCATGGATTTCTTGCTCCAGGTACGGGCTGGGCATGTCGGGTGGAAGGTCCCTTGTGTTTTCACGTGTTGACCCTCGAGCTTTTGACTTGGACATGGTGGATTGGGGGACTGCGTTTGCCTTCGATCCGGTTCCTCGTTGTTGTTTTTGCTACTATCACTTCCCACAGTTTAGGGTGTTAGAAGTTTCTTCTTTGGTAGTTTGCAGCATTCTGGCTCTTGGCAGCCTAGTAGGCCCTGCAGGATGTTTTTCCTGGGCTGGGTCGTTGCTGTTTCTTTGCACGTTGTGCATTTCTTGTTGTCCTATTTTGGACAGTTGTGACTCTTTCTACTGCATGTTTTCTGTTATTTTGTCCTTTTGGTTGACTCTTTCATGCAGTTTTACCTTGATTTTTGCTTGCTGAGGTATTCTGTTTTCTTTTGGAATGCCTCAGGTTCTGAGCTGTAGCCAGTCTGGTGGCTAGTTGGAGGTGTTGTTGTTGGTGGACTCCCGGACTTTGGAGTTTTGTTTACCTTATTTGTGAGGTTGTTTTCAGTACTTTCTTACAGACATATATGTGTGCTGGTGGGTTCGTGTCAGGTTGTTGGCGCCCACTAGTAGTTTTTACCTTGTACTAGATATATACTATTGTTGCTACCATTTTTTTTCTGGAGATAGTCTACTTGCTTTGAGAAGGTTTTATGCTAGGTTGCTAGTTATTTTTAAACTATAATTATTATTATAAATGAAGCTCATGATCAGCATGTTTTGTAAACTTAATCACTATTTTCCAAATCACGTACGAAAACCGTTTTCTTATATATATTATATAAACTAAGTGTAGTGTCTTGCATAGCATGAGTGGTTCTCTTGGGACCCTTATGCGCTCTTTAGGGTGTAAAACCTAATTAAAGTATTTTTCCGCAGCGTTTAAATATAGTTTTCTTTTGTGGACTAGATGATCCACTGAGCCGAGGGATACGGACTCTAAACATAACTGATTTTCTATTCATTAAGCACATGATTTTCTTGCATAAAGATTGTAGTTGGATTTGCCTGAGCGTCAGCAGTTATCCCCTGCTTGACGTGGCATCATGACGCGTGTTTTCTCTTACTCTGATAATTCTTAATTCGGAGAAAATGCGGGTTGTGACAGGCTCCACTGCTCAAAATCAGGCTTTAACTCAGCCTGTTCTCTGAATCTTTTCTTTGAAAGTTGAGCTTCGTGCTGAGCTCTCAAGGCAGCTTCTGGCATATCAACTTTCTCTATAATGACATTTTCAACATCCTATGGAGGACTGTACATTGTCTGAACTTGTTGTCGAATCATATCAAAATCTACTGGAGGGTAGATGATCTGAGCAACTTCAGGTTGATCACCTCCAGCATAAGCAGGTTGCACACCAGATTCTGCAACATTGTCATCATCACAAAGGGGTGGATATCCCAGAGTGGCTCTGATTCTATTAGATATCCATTTTGCATGATCTGAGCCAACATTGACTAACACTCTCTCCCCCTTTATGGCTTCTCTTACAATGTGATCTCTTAAGTCATCCTTTTGAAATCTTATTTGGCCATCAAGAAAATTGACACCATCTTTAAAAAAATATTTTAACTTTAGAAGCTAGTCAGAAATTGTTTTCTGAGAAGTAATAATGGCTGTCTTAAAGGAATCCAAGGCTTCCTGTAGCTTCTAATCAAATTCCTCTTTCTCCTTAGCCCTTGCTTCAGTCATTGCAATAACTATTTTCTTTACTTCAGTGACTATCTCATTGTGAGATTCAGTCGGGTTGTCATTAATTCTAATCTGATTTTCAAGTACATAGCCTTGTTTGATAGCAATATCATCCACTTGTTTCTTGACTTCTGCTTGTTGCTTTGCTAGAAATACTACAGCATTGCCCCCCTTATGGAAGCAATCTGTCATCTCTTTCTTATGGAGATTGACTTCAAACCTTATGGATTTAATATCTTGAGCCAAATCAAATTGAAGTGATTTATGGCTTTCATCCACATATTTCTCAAGAGCCATTCTCTGCTCATCCAATTTAACTTGCAAAGCCACCATTAATGAGCTGTAATCAGTCTCTGGGGCTGGTTGTGAAGTAGTAGCTTGCAAAGCCATCTTATAGCTCTGGATTCTCCTCTTGAAAACCATCAGTTTTCTTTTCTTTATACTTGCAATCTCCTCATCCTCTGAAGTAGAGGTACTGGCAATATTAACTCTTTCTTTAGGACTAGGAGGCAGCTCCTTTTCAGTCCTATGTTGCACCCCCTCAATGTTAACTTTCTCCCCCTCATCTGCTGCTCCCTCTATGTCAGGAAACAATTCTTCCAGAGCGAATTCTTGTTGAATGTGAACTGGTGATACAGCTGTCTTAGGAGCATCAACAACTACAGATGTATCCTCCATGATCACATCTAGTGATGGACTGTTGACATGAGGTGTTTCAAGAATAGATTGTGAATCCATTTCACTTGCCAAGTGAATTCTCTCTTCCCCTTGTACCTGTGCAGTAACTGTCTCCCCCTGCACTTGTGCATTCTCAGCATTTTCCTGTACTTATACACTATCTAGCTCCCCCTGCACCTGTTCACTAACTTTTTCCTTCTGCACTTGTGCAGTCTCAGTAAGGTCCTGTTCATGAGATTTCTCAGCAACTTCCTGTCTTTCTATATCTGGTAAGTCCTTTGTTAGGACTCTATCCCATCTTGAGATGATCCTGATGTCCATTCTTCTCATATGATTGATTTTAGAACCAGGAATCTGGTTCATTATTTCTGGAATGGCTCCAGCCAAGTATAGACTCATTATTCTTGCCAAATTAGGCTTCTTGATGCTTTCCTTAATCTTCTCAAGAAGTACTACAGACCAATCTGTGTTTAGTGTGAAGATTATCCTTGTCACGAGGCTGAACATATAGGATGAAATCCTATCATGTCCCCCTGGCTTACACAGAACCACCTTTCTAACCACTTTTGAAAGGAATTTACCTTGCTGATTCATCCCTTTCCTGTTAATTGCAGCTCCAATCTTCAAGGTGGGATCCAATCCACACCATTGTAGTGCCTCCCTTATTTTTGATACTGGGACTTCTTCTTCATCCTGAGTTCTTGGAAGATGAAGAATTTTTCTCAAACTTTTCAAGGTCACTTTGACTTTTGCTCCATGAACTATAGATCTAATCTTAAGTCCTGTTGAGTCTATTGTTGTTGCAGCATAGAACTAAAAAACCTCCTTCTTCCAAATCTTGGTAGGTTCGGATATCTGAAACTCCAAACCACTTTCAGCAAACAGTGTAATTACTCCTTTAATCTCTGACTCCGCATCATTAAAGGCATGGCGAACCGCCTCATACCCTTTGTTAATATTATCTTCAATCTTTGGCGTCATTGGGATGGAGAGAAAATTTGAATTGTGAGAAGAGAGTTGGTCGACACAAGGGTTTAGTCTCGAAAATCTGGAGAGCGTGTTGACAGAATATATTCTCGACCTATTTATACCCTTCTAAACAAAGAAGGTCAACAGGCGGGCAAAAATTGTCTAACAGTGTTTACACTGTTGAAAAGTGTCGACACATACTTCTATTGTCTCGACCACGGCATTGACTACTATGTGTCGACATCAATTGATGATATGTCGACACTAGACATACTTAGTAGTTCATCAGAAATTCTGTGTCGACTCTTATTGCAAGTGTCGACACAATTTCTGGAAGTGTCGACACCATTACTCTGGTTGTGTTGACACCACTAACTGAAGTGTCAACACCACTTCTCTGCATGTGTTGACACAGATTTACTGAAGTGTCGACATCACTTCTCTGAATGTGTCGACACAAATTTACTAAAGTGTCAACATCACTTCTCTGAATGTGTCGACATAGATTTACTTAGCCAAATTTGTGAGACTAATCTATGTTCAACATTCCTAATTCAATTTTAAATTTATTGAATTTAGTTTCATCTAGAGTCTTAGTAAAAACATTTGCAATCTGATAATCTGTTTTGACAAATACTAGTGAGATGTCCTCTTTCTCTACATGTTCTCTAAGAAAATGGTATCTTATTTCTATATGCTTAGTCCTACTATGTGAAACAGGATTATTAGAAATAGAAATAGCACTAGTAGAATCACAAAATAAAGGTGTTCTACTTACCTGAATACCATAGTCTTCTAGCTGGTGCTGAATCCACAACAGCTGTGTACAGCAACTTCCTGCTGCCACATATTCAGACTCAGCTGTGGAAATTGCCACACTAGTCTTCTTCTTACTGCTCCAAGACACCAATCTTCCTCCTAGAAATTGACAAGTGCATGTTGTGCTTTTTCTATCTTCTTTGCAACCTGTAAAGTCAGCATCTGAATAGCCTGTCAGTAGAAAATCTCCATTCCTAGGGTACCAAAGGCCTAGATTAGGTGTGCCCTTTAGGTATCTCAAAATCCTTTTTACTGCAGTGTAATGAGATTCTTTAGGGCATGATTAGTACCTAGCACAGACACATGTTGCATACATAATGTCTGGTCTACTAGCAACTAGATATAGAAGAGAGCCAATTATTCCTCTATACAAAGACTCATCTACAGGTTTACCTGTATCATCTTTGCATATAGGCATACTTGTTCCCATAGGAGTTCTCATGGTGGAGGATGATTCCATATCATACTTCTTAATTAACTCCTTGGTGAACTAAGACTGGGATATGGACAAGCCATCATAAGTCTGTCTTACTTGAAGTCCCAAGAAGAACTTTAGTTCCCCCATGCTGCTCATTTCAAACTTCCCTTGCATAAGTTTAGCAAACTTCTTGCAAAGGTTGTTTTTTGTAGACCCAAATATTATGTCATCTACATAAATCTGGACTAAGATTATCTTACCTTTGGATTCCCTTAGGAATAGAGTTTTGTCTATTTTCCCCCTTGAGAATTTGTTCTCAATAAGGAAAGTAGACAGGGTTTCATACCAAGCCCTTGGGGCTTGCTTTAACCCATATAAAATTTTCCTAAGTCTATAAACAAAATCAGGTTTAAGAGAATCAACAAAACTTGAGGGCTGCTCTACATAGACTTCTTCTTTTATATTTCCATTTAAGAATGCTGATTTTACATCCATTTGGAATACCTTGAAGCCTTGATATGCTGCATAGGCAAGGAACATCCTAATTGCTTCCAGTCTTGCTACTGGGGCAAAGGTTTGATCAAATTCAATACCCTCTTCCTGCCTGTAACCTTTTGCAACAAGTCTTGCTTTGTTCTTCACAATGATTCCATTCTGGTCCAGTTTGTTCCTAAAGATCCACTTTGTTCCAATGATGTTGTGGTCATTTGGTTTAGGAACTAACTCCCAGACTTTTGGAACACCCTATTACTAATTTGGGCAAGGATCACTATTTTTTAGGAAATCAGTTTGACTTAGATGTATAGTTGAAAAGGTCAAGTTAGAATGAGTCTAGGGCTTAGAACTTAGGTTTGAAGCTGCCCCCGGGACCATCCAAGGAATCAGACTTAGAGCTGAGACAAAGACAATTATCGTCGAGCTTAGGTCGACGAAAACGTCGAACTCCGTTCGACGCTCTCTGAGCTCAACTCTGCTAAATCGTCGAACTCCGATCGACGATCTTCGAGCTTAGATCGACGATCTGCCTTTAGCTTATTCTTCAGGTCGCTGAGCTCCGGTCAACGATCTTCGAGCTCAGGTCGACGTTATCTGTCTGATGTTCAATCCAATCTCTGAGCTCAGGTCGACGATCTTAAAGCTCAGATCGACGTTTTTCCTGAGAGATCGACGACTTTGAGGATTCAAATTCAGTCAGCTTTTGGAATGTTTTTCAAACTCTCTTAGCATTTATTTCAAGAGATCTGCTAGCCGTTTTCATTTATTCTGGAGCAAGTTTCAAGGGATTTATCAGAGAATGTTTATTGGACTTTCCTCCAGAAGACAAAACATTTATGGAAGACATTTATTGACAGCTAACGGCTATCTTGGATAGAGGATCTTCAGAGAATAAAACATCTTACAACAGATCAAGACAATCAATCTATCACTCAATACAGACATACACAGATAGTTAGAAAAACTTAGAGAAAAATCAAGTGATCAATCCTGAAAAGTTTTGATTGAATATGGGCATACTGAAAAGTGATCATATCTTCAACATCAAGGACTCCAGACAATTCATATTTCAACCTCTGCTGAAACCATCTTCTGCTGGAGATCTGAAGCTTCTGAAGACCTATCACCCTAACAAAGCTCTCATCTCTGAACCATCTACATCTTAGGGGGAGCTTTGACAACATAATCAATCCACTAAGTCTTCTCTCAGTGATTGAGATAGAGAAGACAACTTCACCTCTTCCTTTTTCTTTTCTTGCTGTAAAAGGGTTATCAAGACTCCCTTCAAAAGTTTTGGTTCTGGTTCTGAGAGCCTTGTCAAAACTCGATAGTGGCAAGACACCTGATCAAAAAATCCAGTTTGGTTTTTGAGCACCTTATCAAAAGCTCATTGGTGCTCAGGACACCTGATCAACTCATCCTGCAGTGGATTCCTACCAAGGGTGGTAGAAGAGTGGATGTACCCAGGTTTTTGGGGAACCACTATAGCTCCTTGTGTCTTCTAGTTTTCTTGTGCATATTCTTTGCTGTGTGCTGTGGTTTTTATTTTACTGCTTTAGTTTTATTTCTACATCAAAGCACCTTACACCTATACATAAATTAAGCCTTTACTGATGTGTAATTTTAATTTGTAAATTTACTTTAAAATACTCTATTCACCCCCCCCCCCCTCTAGAGTTAAGTTAGATCTTACCCCCACTTTCAATTGGTATCAGAGGGAGGTTGGTTGTTCATACAGGCTAACACCTGAACCAAAAGATACCTGATAAGATCAATCCTTTAAGAGGGTTATTTTCATTATATTTAATTTTATATAAAGACATGGCACAAAACAAAGATTATGCAAGCACCAGGCCTCCAGTGTGCAATCTATCCAAGTTTGCACTTTGGAAAGCAAGGATTAGACTTTATATGAACTCTATTGATGAAGACATATTTAATTCTGTTTTGACAGTGTGCCCAAGTCCACCAGCAAGCTCAAGTACAAATGTTGTTCCACCTCCTTCGGGAACAGATGCTGAAATACAGAAGTGGAAGACTGCAGATGCCAAGGCCATGAATATCTTAGCTCAGACAATGTCTGATGAGATATTTCAGAAGGTAGCTGAATACAACTCAGCCAAAGGAATTTGGGACAAACTTTCTGAGATTGTCTCAGGATCTGCTGATGAGAGAAAAGATAGAAGATCCCATCTCATATCCCAATATGAGAACTTCAAGAAAGGAGAAGCTGAATCAGTTGCAGATATGTACAACAGACTAAGTCTGATTGTCAATGAGTTAAAGACTCTGGATAAAGAAATCTCATTGACTGAGCTGAATGACAAAATCCTAATGTGCTTCCCCAGCACTTGGGATTCAAGAATCTGGCCAATCAAAGATGCCAGAAGTCTAAATGAGATTACAACTGAAGCTCTCCTGGGCAAGCTCAAATCTTATGAGCTGCTCATTAAAAATAGAGAAGAAGAACAGAAGGCTACCTCACCAGCCACAAGGAAGGAGAAGACCATAGCCTTCAAAGCTACAGAAGAGGAGCCTGAAGATAAAGCTACAGGAAATGATGAGTCCTAAGTCTACTGGCCAAAAGATTCTACAAAATGGCCAGAAAAGACTTCAGAAAGAGATCATACAAGGGACATGATAAGCCAAGGTATGATAAATCAAATAACAACAAAGAAATTATATGCTTTGGTTGCAAGGAAACCAGGCCATATTGTGCATGACTGTCCAGAAAACAAAAACAAGGACAAGAAAGATAGAAGAGAAAGAAGAAAGGAGAAAGACTTCAAGAAGAACACCTTAGACAAACCCTCCTACAGTAAGAACATACATACAAGGAAGGGATTTGTTGCTGAGACATGGAGTGAAACTGAAGAGGATTCTGAAGCCTCATCCAGCTCCAGTGATGATGAGGATGATGCTGATGAAAAGGAGTTTTGCATGATGGCTATCAATGCCTCTCAAACAGATTCAGAAGCAGAAGAGTCAGAATCAGATTCAGAAGTTCAACTAGAAGAAGATCAGGTATTCAATTCATTTGATTTCAATTCTGAGGACTTTAGACATGAGTTTAAAGTATTATGCCTAGATCTGTTAGAGTCTGAGAAGGAAATCACTTTCCTCAAAAAACAACTGTCTGAGTATAGCACTTTAAAATCAAAGAACCTCAAACTCTCTGAAGAGTTAGAATGCTATAGGGAGGAGATAGCTTCACTGAAGAGTGAACTATCCAAGGCCAAGCAATTTGAAGAATCCCTTAATGGGAGAAGCATCAAACTGATGGATATCACAAGCACAGTGAACTCTAGACTTAATAGTATACTGTGCTTGGGAGCTTCATCCAGCCAGCCTATAGTTCTGACAACTCCAATCAAATTTATCTCTGATAAAGGGAAGGAAGTTGTAGAGGTAGCTAGGAAGAATGCAGATTTGCCAAAGAAAGATATAGTTCAATAGAATGCTTCGAACAGAGCTCGACGATCGTCGAACGTCGCTCGACGATCCAAGAAACGATCGTCGAACTCAGCTCAACGACACCTGAACTATGAACTCCAGTATAGTCGATCTTCGAACAGAGATCGACGATCTGACCCAAGATCGTCGACCTCAGCTCGACGATCGTCGAACAGAAATTAGGACTCTGAACAATCCTTCAAGGGTACATCTAGATTCAATCCTAGAAGTCCTACATCCCAAGGTTTCAACCCCTATGCTGAATGGATAGTACCTCCTAGGAGATACCATCCTGAAGGTTATAAGAGTCAACTTGGGATGTCTTTCATTTCTGAATTAAAGGGATATCAACCTAGGCCCAAGGTAAACTGGGTCAAAAACATATAAACTATTTATGTGCAGGTGAAGACCTATCCAACATCAAACCAGCCATGGTATCTGGATAGTGGGTGCTCAAAGCACATGATAGGGAACAAGGACAACTTCACATCCTTTAAAGCCATGCTTGGACCCAAAGTAATCTTTGGTGATTCAAACTTTGGAACAACAAAAGGATATGGTGCAGTACAAATTGGAACAGTCACCTTCAAGAAAGTAGCATATGTTGAAGGACTCAAGCATAACTTGATAAGTATCAGTCAACTCTGTGATGAAGGATATCAAGTGACTTTCAACAAATCAATATGCAAGATCAAGTCAGAAGACAACACAACTGTGTTAACAGGTAACAGGAAAGGTAACATTTACTTAGAAGATTTTCATTCATCTAAGGTAGATATTTGCCTGTTCAATTCCATATCTAGACCTAATATATTATGGCATAAGAGACTAGGACACATTAACCTTAGAACCATTGCTAGGCTATCCAAGGACAACCTTATTAGAGGACTATCTTCTGGCCCCTACAAGAAGGAAGGACTTTGCAAGGCTTGTCAATTAGGCAAGCAAACTAAAAATAGTTTTAAATCAATTAACAAGAGTGATTCACCTAGGATTTTGTATCTGTTACACATGGATCTTTTTGGACCCATTACAGTACAAAGCTTAGGAGGGAAATCCTACACTTTAGTGGTTGTAGATGACTTCTAAAGATTCACATGGGTGTTCTTTCTGAGGAAGAAGTCTGATAACTTCAAATGTTTGACAGAGTTTCTCAAATGCATACAGATTGAGTTCAACACTCACATTGCCCTGATCAGAAGTGATCATGGGACAGAGTTTGATTCTCTTCTTATGCAAGAGTTCTGTCAGAGTGAAGGGATTAGGCATAAATTCTAAGCTCCTAGAACTCCTCAACAGAATGGAGTAGCTGAAAGGAAAAATAGAACCCTAATTGAATCTGCAACTACATTATTGACAGATGCTTACCTTCCTCTATCCTTTTGGGCTGAGGCAGTGAACACCTCCAATTATGTGTTTAATAGAAGTCTAATACATAAACTGAAGGGCAAGACTCCCTATGAATTGCTCAAAGGGAAGAAACCTAAAGTAGACTATTTTAAAGTTTTTGGTTGCACTTGCTATATTCACAATAATGACAAGAGATATTTAGCAAAATTTCAAGCAAAAGCTGATGAAGGAGTGTTTCTGGGATACTCCATGATCAGTAAAGCTTATAGGGTTTATAATAAAACTACTCTAAAAATAGAAGAATCTATTCATATTTCTTTTGATGAAACTAATATGTCTTTCAAGGAGAAGAATGCTTCTACCATAGAACAATTGCAGGTACATTCTCTATCTGAAGACTTTGACAGATTGCAAGTTACTCAAAAGGATGAAAGTAGTGAAGATGAAGAAGCTGCTCTACATCTGGAAGAAAATCTTCTTGAAGAGCCAGTTGCTGTTCCACAAGAGGAAACAGCAACACAGGTTGGTGAACAATCAACACCCCCTGTTGATTTAGTAACATCAAGAGATCATCCAATCTCCCAAGTGATTGGAAACATCTCAGCTGGTGTGCAAACCAGAAATCAGGTCAACCAAAACCTGATGCACACTTGCTTTCTCTCTCAAATTGAACCTCAAACCATTCAAGATGCAGAGCAAGATCAACACTGGATCATTGCTATGCAAGAGGAGTTGCATCAATTTGAAAGAAACAAAGTCTGGGAACTAGTGCCTAAGTCAAAGGATCATTCCATTGTTGGAAAAAAATGGGTGTTCAGAAACAAATTGGATGATCAAGGAATTATTGTAAGGAACAAGGCAAGGCTAGTTGCTCAAGGATATTCTCAAGAAGAGGGGATAGACTATGACCAGACCTTTGCACCAGTTGCAAGGTTAGAGGCCATAAGAATCTTCCTGGCTTATGTTGAACACAAGGGATTCAAAGTCTACCAAATGGATGTGAAGAGTGCTTTTCTCAATGGGGAGATCAAAGAAGAAGTCTATGTCAGACAACCCCCAGGTTTTGTCTCTCCAACTCATCCTGATTATGTTTTCAAACTGCAAAAAGCATTATATGGTCTAAAGCAAGCTCCTAGAGCATGGTATGAGACCCTAGCATGCTTTCTTCTGGAAAATGATTTTATTAAGGGGAGAGTAGACCAAACTCTTTTTATTAGAACCCATAAGGCCCATACCCTACTAGTACAAATTTATATAGATGATATTATATTTGGTTCTACTGATTCAAACTTGTGCAAAAAGTTTTCCAAGCTTATGCACTCTAAATTTGAAATGAGTAGCATGGGTGAGCTATCCTACTTCTTAGGATTGCAAGTCAAACAACATGCTGAAGGCATATTTATTTCTCAAACCAAGTATGCAAAAGAACTGGTTAAGAAATTTGGTATGTCTGATGCATCATGTATGAAAACACCCATGCCTACCAATGTTGTATTGGATGCTGATGAACATGGGAAACCAATTGATCAGACAACATATAGAGCAATGATTGGCTCTTTATTGTACCTTATAGCTAGTAGGCCTGATATAATGTTTGCTACATGTATATGTGCTAGATTCCAAGTTAGACCTAGAGAGTCATACTTAACTTTAGTAAAGAGGATTCTTAGGTATGTTAAAAGCTGTCCAAATCTAAAACTCTGGTATCCAAAAGATTCAGCATTTGACTTAATTGGATTTTCAGATGCTGATTATGCTGGATGCAGAATAGAAAGGAAAAGCACCAGTGGAACTTGTCAGTTTCTTGGTGATAGACTTGTCTCATGGTTTTGTAAGAAACAAACATCTGTGTCAACTTCAACTGCTGAAGCTGAATACATGGCTGCAGGTAGTTATTGTTCACAAATCTTGTGGATTCAAAATCAACTCCTAGACTATGGTTACAACTTAGAGAAGTCTAAAATATTTTGTGACAACACCAGTGCTATTTCTATTGCATAAAATCCAGTCCTCCATAGTAGGACAAAACACATAGAAATTAGGCATCATTTTCTAAAGGATAATATTGAGAAAAATAAAATTGAACTTCAATATATCCCAACTGATTTGCAAAGGGGAGATATTTTCACCAAGCCTTTGGATGAAAAGAAACACAACTTCTTCCTCAATCAGTTAGGCATGTTCGATGGAGGAATCCTAAAATAAATTACAAGATCTTGAAAAGCTAAAAACAGACCAAGATTAGGCTAAAAACTCATTTCTTTTTGTGTCTGTAGGATAGCTTCTGTCTCTGAACTACGCTCGATGTTTTCCCTAGAAATCGTCGAACGTCGATCGACGGTTTCCCGAAAAAGGTCGAACGGAGATCGACGTTTTCCCGAAACGTCGACCGGAGTTCAGAGCGTGTCAGATAGTTGTATACTATCTCTTTCAGGCCTTCGATCGTCGAACTGAGCTCGATGTTCTCTAGATTGTCGAACTGAGATCTACGATGTTGAAGACCTTTCCGCTTCCCTTAGGAGTCCTGATCGTCAAACGGAGATCGACGATCCTTCCTTTTTCGCGTCGAACCCTAATATAAAATCATTTTTCGGCCGCCGCTCGTCGTTTACGCTTTCATACTCTCTGCAAATTTTTCTCTTTCCCTCCAAACTCTCTACACTTGGTCGTGTTTGTTGAATCTTTGCAGGTACAGATGGCAATGTTGGTCGCCGCTCTCTCCAAAATGAAATTTGATACTGGCTTTGACATAGATATGAACTCCTTCGATGGGAGCGATCAGCGGTTCAAAGATATTATGAATCTCTTCCGCGAACAGCAGTTGGTTCAGTTGATGACCACCAGAATAAAGATTGCAGCAGATATAGTAAGAGAATGGGTTTTTACTGCCATCAATGAGAATGAAAACTCTATAGTCGGCACCATCAATGGAACTCAGGTACCAATGTCCCCCGCTCTTTTGACAGAAGTATTCACCTTAAGTACTGGTAATGACTCCATCGATTTGTCTGAAGAGGAATATGATTCTTTGTTAGATCGAATGGGTCACTCTGCTGTGAACCCTAATAAACTGCTGAAAAAGAATTTATCTATTGAATTTCAATTTTTGGCCGATGTTGTTGGGAAAGTGCTTCTGGCAAAGCACTCAGCTCATGATACAATCTCAAGGTATCAGTTATGCTTAATGGGATCTTTAGTTGATAAGAAACATCTAGATTGGGGATCAATCTTCTTTAATTTGATTAAGAAGAAAATTAGCAAAAGCTATGTCAGTTTGGGGAGGATTATAGGGGTTTACCTACATCACAGGTGCCCTGATCTGCTGGTTTCAAGTGGGATGCACATCAATGCATCCAAAAGGCTCACCTGTGCCCTTTTCAGCAGGTGGGATAGGCAGATTATCAACCCCAACATGGCTGCTGCAGCAACATCTGCTTCAGGCACAAGGACTGCCTCAGTCACTCCTCCTCAGGTCTCTGCCCCAGCAGAAGATTTGCCTGCTTCTCCTTCTCCTCCAGCTGTCTCTACCACAGTCTCCATATCAACCTCACCACTCATCTCAACCATAGCAATATCTTCCCCCATTACAATCTCATCACCCATTTCACCTCCTCCAGCCACTACCTCAGAACCATTCCACCCTCTGTACTTCTATCCACCTGTCACCACTCCATCATTTCATCTTCTGGATGACTCCTTCATGGATGATTCTCCTCCTACTCCTCCTAATATTCCATCTACATCTTCCTACCAACAACTTTTACAGGACATACTCTCTCAATCATCCTTCACACCATCCCTTTCCTCTCCCTTATCATCCATCTCCACTTCAATAACATCAATCTCAACAATTCCTACTACTGAGCCATCCATCCCTATACCTCCTACCTCCACACCATCCATTCCATCAGTTCCAGCCAACATCCTTCCAGCTGCATCAACTCCTACCTCTACTCAAACCCCTCTTGAGCATGTAGATCTTTTAGCTTTGGCAGACAGGTTGTATTAGCTGCTAGCCCCCAGGCTAACCTCATTGTTGGAGACCACCTTGGCTCTACTTCTGAAAAATGTTCAGGAGCTGTCTACCAGGCTATCTACCTTACTCTCCTCTCAGGCAATCCCTTCCTCTGGGTGCCTTGATCCAGTTTTCACTGAATCCAGGTAGGGGGAGATGCCTAATGAAGCTCTGGATTTGCCTGAGGCTGTTGAAGTTTCAGAACCTGCTCTAGTATTTGCAGTGGATCTTCAGAGCCTGCTGTCAGTTTTTGATACTGTGTACTTCAATTCTCTGCTAGTTCAACAAGTTGAAGACCTTACTAAGGCTATTGTGCCTATTTTAGAATGTGATCCCAGCCTGATTGCATCATATGTAAACTCTTTCAAGGCTGAGGATGTTGTTGCTTCCATTTTTACTGTTGCTGCTACTGCTGTTACATCTATTGGATCCTCTGATATTGAAATGTTGTATGTTGTTACTGATGTTGCTGCTGTTGACGAACTTGTTACTTATCTGGAAGAACCTGAACCTGTTGCTCCAATTACTTTTTCTCCTATTGTTGCTTCAATAAGTTGTGCTTTTGCTGCTGCTCCTGCTCTGACTCCTGAACAACTGAAACAACAAGAGAAGTACATCAAAAGCATTGATGATCTGTATGATAGACCCCAGAGCTCAGAAAGTGATCAGTTTCACACTGACTCTGATGACTCTTCTGGTACCATTGCAAAGAAAAGGAAGGCCAGAAGCAAGGCCATGATGAAGGTCCCTCCTGCTAAGGCCAAGGATGCTAATGATATACCCTACTATATTCTGCATGATTGCCAGATAACTGAACCATGGATGCAATATTCTAAAAACCAACTAAAGGCCATAAAGAAGAAAAGAAAGTTTGATAAGTATGAGAAAGGTTCATCCCAATTTCAGCCTCATCCTCCTCCTCCAGATTCAGGATCAGGTGGAGGCTCAGCTTCTCAAACCTCAGCTCCAAAGCAAAGTTCCTCCCAATCCTCTCAAAGATATCATCCCAGGGGGCAATATCAAAGGGGTTATCAGTCCAGAAGGGGACAATATAAAGGAAATCAAAGAGAAAATAGATTTCAAGCAAGGGAAGGACAAAGACACATGGACTCAACTCAAGGTCCTTTCCCTTATAGACTCAGAGAAACTGTTGATACAAGAACTCCTACTGCTTCAGAAACTGTCAACAGATATGAGCCTGTAGTTCCTTTTGAAGATCCAGAGAACAATCCTTTATCTTGGACTGCTAGGATGAAAGAACTGGCTGCCTTAGATCAACTGAAGAAGTCCATAGAACAAGGGAAAGACACTTCCAACATTACAACCTTGTCAGATCAAAGAAAGGCAGAATTGGAAAGGTATGCATCAAGGAAATTCTTTGACCCAGTGGACTACATGAAGCTGCATCCTGAGGCTGTGGTTCCCAGGGCTAGATATCAAACCTCCTTAGGTGCAAAGGATGATAGAAGGTCAAAGAAAGAAGCTCTAAATCCCAACAGGGAAATCTTATTTAAGAAGGGAAGTGAAAAGAAATGACATTTGTAAGTAGACAGTATACTCATTTTGAACATTTACTGATATTCCATCTGATTGCTGCTATGTTGCATGATCTACTCTATTGTGTTAGATTTTTTTTCTGTATGTTGATTTTGTATTTATTACTGAGTTCTGTAAATAGTAATCCTAACCCAAATAGGGGGAGATTGTTGGAACACCCAATTACTAATTTGGGCAAGGATCACTATGTTTTTAGGAAATCAGTTTGACCTAGATGTATAGTTGAAAAGGTCAAGTTTGAAGGATCAAGCGCATACCCAACTGCACCAAAAGCCCGGACTGTTGGAGAGGACGCTACTTAATTTCTTAAATAAGTAGCAAAGTGCCACGGGTCAAGTGAAGGAACGCCGGACCCAACAATCCCCCCCCCCCCCCCCCCCGGCATCCAGCACAACCCGCCGGCTCAGAGGTGGGGTTACCACATGGCCCACACGGCTCAGAGGTGGTGTTACCACATGTCCACGGTTGCCTGACCCACCGGACCCACACAGGTAGAAGGGAAAAATTAGGATTTAATAGCGCCCCCCCCCCCCCCGGTCTTGAACCCGGAGAGGGCGCTACTTAATTTCTTAAATAAGTAGCAAAGCGCCACGGGTCAAGTGAAGGAACGCCGGACCCAACAATCCCCCCCCCCCCCCGGCATCCAGCACAACCCGTCGGCTCAGAGGTGGGGTTACCACATGGCCCACACGGCTCAGATGTGGGGTTACCACATGTCCACGGTTGCCTGACCCACCGGACCCACACAGGTAGAAGGGAAAAATTAGGATTTAATAGCGCCCCCCCCCCCACCTGGTCTTGAACCCGTGACCTCCTCTGATACCAATTGAAGGATCAAGCGCATACCCAACTGCACCAAAAGCCCGGACTGTTGGAGAGGGCGCTACTTAATTTCGTAAATAAGTAGCAAAGCGCCACGGGTCAAGTGAAGGAACGCCGGACCCAACAAAGTTAGAATGAGTCTAGGGCTTAGAACTTAGGTTTGAAGCTGCCCCCAGGACCATCCAAGGATTTAGACTTAGAGCTGAGACAAAGACAATTATTGTCGAGCTTAGGTCGACGAAACGTCGAACTCCGTTCGACGCTCTCTGAGCTCAACTCTGCTAGAACTCCGGTCGACGATCTTTGAGCTCAGATCGACGATCTGCCTTCAGCTTATTCTTCAGGTCGCTGAGCTCCGGTCGACGATCTTCGAGCTCAGGTCGACGTTTTCTGTCTAATGTTCAATCCAATCTCTGAGCTCAGGTCGACAATCGTAGAGCTCAGATCGACGTTTTTCCTGAGAGATCGACGACTTTGAGGATTCAAAATCAGTCAGCTTTTGGAATATTTTTCAAACTCTCTCAGCATTTATTTCAAGAGATCTGCTAGCCGTTTTTATTTATTCAAAATCAATCCACTAAGTCTTCTCTCAGTGATTGAGACAGAGAAGACAACTTCACCTCTTCCTTTTTCTTTTCTTGCTGTAAAAGGGTTATCAAGACTCACTTCAAAAGTTTTGGTTCTGGTTCTGAGAGCCTTGTCAAAACTCAGTGGTGGCAAGACACCTGATCAAAAAATCCAGTTTGGTTTTTGAGCACCTTATCAAAAGCTCATTGGTGCTTAGGACACCTGATCAACTCATCCTGCAGTGGATTCCTAACAAGGGTGGTAGAAGAGTGGATTGTTGGGTACATTGGAAAATGTGTACCTGATTTGACGAAGCCTAACTTAGCATCATGATATACATCAAGGTGTATTTGATGTTGTTTAAGTTGAATTTGTGCAGGTTAAAAGTATGAAGAATTTCTAAGTCTATGTGTCAACACCAGAAGAAGATGTGTCGACACTTCAGGAAGTTTGTGTCGACACTTGAAGAAGGCTGTGTCGACACAGAGAAAATGAGTCGACAACAACTGTGTCGACATCGGGAGGCAGTGTCGACACACACAAGATTATAGTTGACATCAACTGTGTCGACACCAGGAGGCTGTGTCGACACATAGAGGCAGAGTCGACAATATTTGTGTCGACACCAGAAGACTGAGTCGACACATATAGGTAGAGTCGACAAAAGCTGTGTCGACACCTGAAGGCAGTGTCGACACATACTATGTTCTTAATCTACATCAACTGTGTCGACACACAGGACTTGTGTCGACACATTGCCAAGTCTAGACCAAGTCATTTGCTGAAGAATGATGAAGTGTTTGAGTCGACACAAAAACTCAGTGTCGACTCATTCTCAAGTTGTAGTATGCAGAAGCTGAGTCGACTTAAAGGCAAACTTGTCGACTTTACCAGAGGCAGTGTCGACACCGAAGTTACTTGTGTCGACACATATAGACAGATGGTCTCGACACTTTCTAACAGACAGTCTTGACACTTTGCTGTCCAAGACAAAGGCACAAGATCTATTTGAAGACATGACAGCTGTGGGTTACAACAGGTTAACTGAAGCTGTCAGACTTGTCAGAAGACAGTTAGAAACCTGATCAGCTGGTCACCAAAAATAAGGTCTATAAATAGACAGATTCAGAAGTAGAATAGGGAGCTTTTGTTTTTGAGAAGCAATACACATAAAAAACTGATTAAGGAATCAAATCAAGAAAGTGCAAGGCACTGAAGAAGATCTTCATCAGAAGATCTAAGAAGACATTCTGAAGGGTTCAACCTCTCAGGATCAGTCTAAGGAGAATTCGTCCTAGAATTCTGAAGAATTTTCCAAGGGATTGGATAGAGAGGGATCCAACCGTTTGAAGATCAAGAAGAAAGCTGTCTCAGATTTCAAAAGAAACAGATTCTGAACTTATCTGTCAAGGAGATTCAGATTCAAATTCTAAAATCTAAGGTGAAAGCTGCTGATTAGTTTATGTCAAAGAAGATCAACTCAACAAAGTTCAGATTCAAGAAGCTTTGAAGAAAGCTAAGTTCTAGTTGATTTTATCCATCTGATTTATTAAGAAGCTGATCAAGAACACTATCTTGTTCCACCTCTCTCTCTAGGAGCAAGATAAAAACATATTTTACTCAAATCCTGTAGGATCTTTTAATAGATCTGATTTGTAAGCCTAATTTATAAAGGCTGAGTGTAGGAGAGATAATCTCTGAGTTGTAGGTCTTGAATAAAGACTGAGGTAGGGCTGAATTGCCTGAGCTATAGGAGTGTGGTATCACTCTGAGTTGTAGGAATCCATTTTGGATTCTGAGCTGTAGGATCTGAGGATCTGAGTTAAGTAAGGGAGTTTGGCTGAATCTAGCACACTGCTAGATAGGCGAAGGGGGAAAGTGGATGTACCCAGATCTTGGGGAACCACTATAAATACTTGTTGCAATCTGTGATGTGTAGTTCTAGATTGTGTGATTGTGATTGCTAAAGTAGCTGCAGAACTCATAGACAATAGTCTTTAATTATTTATTCATTCTGCCTTAAGTTTGAAAAGAAAATAAGAACCTATTCACCCCCCCCCTCTAGGTGTCTAGGTAATCTTGAAAGTAAAACAATCAAGTGGTATCAGAGGGAGGTTGCTCGAAGTAAGACTTAACAGTCTAAGTTATATCTAAAGGCAGAATCAAGAATCAAGAAAATGGGTTCAGGTGAGAATCACAAGGAGTTGGGATCTATGAAGCTTTCCATCTGCAGAAAAGAAATCTTTGGCATTTGGAAGGAAAGGGTTAGGCTGTTTATGGAGGCCTCAGACCCAAGAATTTATATCACAGTGAAAGAAGGTCCATACATTCCAATGAAGATTTCTGTGTTAGATGCAAATGAGGAAACTCCTAAGGATTTTTCAGAAATGACAAAGGAGGAAATCATCTTAGCCACTATGGACAAGAGAGCTCAAAACATCATAGTAAGTGCAATAGATGATTCCACCTTCCAAAATCTGATACATTATAGGACTTCCAAAGAGATGTGGGACACCTTGATTGTCTATATGGAAGGATCTGAAGAAGTAAGACAAGACAGAAAATCAATGCTCAACCAAGAATATGAGAGCTTCAGACAAGGAAAGTCTGATTGCATAACTGAGTGTTATAAGAAATTCTATAGGATTGTGAATGAACTAATGTCCTATGGAAGAGTCTTCAGTACATATGAGCTGAATGACAAGTTTATCAGATCTTTAACAAAGGATTGGGATACCAAAATATGTGCCATTAGAGAAGTGGCCAAGTTAGCTGATATTTCTCCTCCAACCTTGTTTGGAAAATTGCTTTCATATGAAATGCAATTGATGGCTAGGAAGGAGGAAGAAAGAAGTACAAAAGGTGAGCATAGATCTGTGGCTTTCAAAGTTGAAGCCACTAGAAAGAAAGGGAGGATGTCTTCATCTCCTCTCAAGGAAGCTACAGAAGAAATAATAGAAAATTCAGATAGTTAGAAATCAGGGAGCAGTGAATCAGATACTGACTTTGCTGCCTTTACAAGACAGTTTCAAAAGTTCTTGAAAAAGAAGCAGTGGAAGTCCAGGCCCTCCACATCACAACCAGTAGATGAGTACTATCAGAAGAGAAAATCCTCAAGAAATGAGAGAAACAGAACTAAGCCCAGCAAAGCCATAACTTCTAAGATTGTTTGTTATTGCTGCAATAAGACTGGACATATGGTAGCTGAATGTCCAGAAAAGAGAAAGGAGTCAGTAGACAGAAAAAGGACTTAATACAAGGGCAAGAAGGAGAAATCTTTTGTTGCAAAGAAGGATAAGAGTCTTTCAGATCAGTCCACATCTGAGTCAGAATCTGAAGCAGAAGCATACATAGGATTGTATGCAGCCAATGAAGAAGAGGAATTTCTGCAACTGATGGATTCCATTCATGATCAAGAAGACAAGGAATGCATGGGTCTGATGGCTGAGTTAGAAGATAACCAATGCCAGGATCAGCCTGGTCCTAGTAAGGTACTAAAAGTTTCTAGTTCTTCTGATTTTAGTACTGGTTCAGAGTTAGATTCATCTACATCAAGTGATGTGAATGGATCTGAATCTGAAGGTGATATTCATCAGTTGATGGATGAATATGGGGTCTTGTTGCAGGCTCTTAAGAAAAGCAAGAATCTAGTCAAAGTTCAGGCTCAGGAAATTGCTGATCTTAAGGTGGCTGCAAATGAGTTTGAAAAAGTAATGGATCAAAAGTTAAATGAGATTGCCAAACTGAAAAATATAACCTATATTCAGATGGGCACAATCAAATATAACAATGATCAAATTAAGAGTCTGGAGGCTAGACTAAGAATAGAAAAGGATTTAGTGGCTAGTTACTCTAAGCCAAAATCCATCTTACCTTTAATAGATGAGTTTGTGGCCCAAAAGGGTAAGGCAGGATTAGGCTTCAAAGGTAACCCCAGGGCTGCCCAATTCAAAAGAAAAGGTAAAGCTCCTGTCCAGCCTTTAAACCTTTCAGTCCCAGTTATGTTTAGAAAGGTGCAAGTGCCTTCTAACAAATATGATCTTAAGAATATCCAAGGTCATGTTAAGACTAATGTTCAGATAAACAAGGGTGTAAATGCCAATAGGTCTACCCATGTTCATAAACCCCATGGTTATAAGAAATCTATGGGTAAAGCTGCAGCAGCACCAACACTGGACAGAAATTCTTCTGTCAAGGGTGTATCAAGACCTAGATACAACAAGTTTGAATGTTGGTGTTGTGGAAAGAGAGGCCATTTTGCCTTAGACTGCTGGCATAGCACAAATGTAAGGAAGAACAATAGTCTACCAGTTAGAAGAGCTGCTGGTAGTCTTAATATGAATGGTGCTAACCTGAACCAAGGAGCCAAAACTTACTTGGGTTCTAAGGGAAAGTAATTCTGTATTGCAGGAAAGTCCAAGTTGTCATTCCCTTATATGGTACTTGGACAGTGGATGTTCCAGGCACATGACTGGAACAAAGGGGCTGCTGAAGGAGTACACATCTGTCAAAGATGGACCTAAAGTAATCTTTGGTGGATCTGAAAGAGGAATCATCAAAGGGTTTGGTAACATTTCTTCAAACCTAATTACCATTACCCAAGTGGCTTATGTAAAAGGTTTGAAACATAATCTGATTAGCATAAGTCAGCTGAGTGATCTTGGATATGACATTTCATTTGTTAAGGATAGATGTCATATCAAAAGGTCAAGTGATCAAAAGATCATATTGACTGGGTATAGAAAGAGAAATGTTTATTGTCTTAATTTTGTATGTGAGAATAAGGCTTCTCCCATCTGTCTTGTAGCTGATGATAATGCATCTCATTGTGTTAAGTGGCACAAGAGGTTGGCTCATCTTAACTACAAGACAATTGGCCAACTCTTCAGCAAAGAGTTAGTGAGGAATGGTCCTCAAGTTAAGTGTATAAAGGAAGGGATATGTTCAGCTTGTCAAAAGGGTAAGCAGACAAAATCCTCCTTTCATAGTCTTGAAAACAAGGACTCTGTGAGGTGCTTATACCTCTTACATATGGATCTTTTTGGTCCTAAGCCAGTTCATAGTCTAGGTAGGAAGGTCTACACTTTTGTGGTTGTAGATGACAATTCTAGATATACATGGGTGTTCTTTCTGAGACAAAAATCAGAAACCCCAAGTGTCTTACTTAGTTTTGTGAAACAAATTCAGAATGAACTAAATAGTACAGTGGTCAAAATCAGAAGTGACCATGGCACTGAATTTCAATCTGAAAGTATGACAAAATTATGTGAAGACTTTGGGATTTTCCAAGAGTTCTCCTCACCTAGAACACCTCAGCAAAATGGCATTGCTGAAAGAAAGAATAGGACATTGATTGAAGCTGGTAGAACTCTATTGAGTGACACCTCTCTTCCAGAATATTTCTGGGCTGAGGCAGTAAACACGGCATGTCATGTGATCAATAGGGCTTCTATCACCAAGTGCCACAAAAAGACTCCCTATGAAATTATGAAAGGTAGAAAACCAAATTTATCCTACTTTAGGATCTTTGGTTGCAAGTGCTATATACTTAACAATGGCAAGTCATATCTAACTAAGTTTGCTGCCAAATCCCAAGATGGGATATTTGTTGGGTACAACATAAATAGTAAGGCCTATAGAGTCTTCAACTTGACTACTCAAGTTATAGAAGAATCTGTACATGTTGTGTTTGATGAATCAAGATTAATCAACTGTGAGTTGCCTTGTAGTTCATACAGTCCAACAGGTATAAGCAAAAGGATGGACAAGCTTTCCATTGTAGAAGCATCAAATGTAGATGAAGCAGTGGAAAATGAAGACTACAGTCCAGGGGGAGTATAAAACTCTATAGAAGCTGATGACAACCAAGAAGTACAGCATGATGAAGGAGCTGGAGATGTTCAACCTGAAGGAAATCTACCTCCAGCCATAAGACATCTAAAAGATCATCCAGCTAATCAAATAATAGGTGATCCAAGTCAAGGAGTGCAGACTAGAAGCAGAAATCTGAGCACAGTCCTGCACTCAAGTTTCCTATCTCAAATGGAGCCTAAGAAATTTGAAGAAGCCATCCAAGACCAACATTGGATTAATGCTATGCAAGAGGAGCTTAATCAATTCAGAAGGTGCAAAGTCTGGGAGCTTGTTCCTAAACCAAAAGACCACAACATCATTGGAACAAAGTGGATATTTAGGAACAAGATGGATGAGAGTGGAGTAATTGTAAAGAACAAAGCAAGACTGGTTGCTAAAGGATATAGGCAGGAAGAAGGAATAGATTTTGATCAGACATTTGCCCCAGTGGTAAGACTGGAGGCAATCAGGATGTTTCTTGCTATGCTGCATACCAAGGATTCAAGGTATACCAAATGGATGTGAAATCAGCATTTCTGAATGGAGACCTAAAAGAAGAATTCTATGTGGAACAGCCATCAGTTTTTGTAGACTCTCTTAAACCTGATTATGTTTTTAGACTTAGGAAAGCTTTATATGGGTTAAAGCAAGCCCCAAGGGCTTGGTATGACACTCTGTCTACTTTCCTTATTGAGAACAAATTCTCAAGAGACAAGATAGACAAGACTCTATTCCTTAGGGAGTCTAAAGGCAAGATAATCTTAGTCCAAATCTATGTGGATGACATAATTTTTGGGTCTACAGAGAACAACCTTTGCAATAAGTTTGCCAAACTTATGCAAGGGAAGTTTGAAATGAGTAGTATGGGGGAACTTATGTTCTTCTTGGGACTCCAAGTAAGACAGACTGATGATGGCTTGTCCATATCCCAGTCTAAGTTCACCAAAGAGTTGATAAAGAAATTTGGTATGGAATCTTCCTCTACCATGAAAACTCATATGGGAACAAATATGCCTATATGTAAAGATGATACAGGTAAGCCTGTAGATGAGTCTTTGTATAGAGGAATAGTTGGTTCTCTATTATACCTCACAGCTAGTAGACCAGATATTATGTATGCTACATGTGTCTGTGCTAGGTACCAGGCATGCCCTAAAGAATCTCATTACACTGCTGTTAAAAGAATTTTGAGATATTTAAAGGGCACACCAAAACTAGGCCTTTGGTATCCTAGGAATGGAGATTTTCTACTAACAGGTTATTCAGATGCAGTTTTTGCAGGCTGTAGAGAGGATAGAAAGAGTACTACAGGTACTTGCCAATTCTTGGGAGGAAGACTGATATCATGGAGCAGTAAGAAGCAGACCAGTATAACACCCCAAAAAGCTCAAAATTGGATTTGAGGTGCAGGTTGATTAACACGGCCTGGGACACGGGCGTGTCCCAGGGCGTGTCGGGGGTACACGGCCTGGGACACGGGCGTGTCCCAGGGCGTGTTCAGGATAGTCGACGATCGGTGGTCGACGATAGTCGAGCCTGGGACACGGCCTTCGACACGGGCGTGTCCCAGGGCGTGTCACTCAAGAAATTGCCGGATCGAGTAAGAAATGTACACGGCCCGGAACCAAGCCTTGCACACGGCCGTGTCAGATTTGACAAGGGCGTGTCCAAGGGCGTGTGCCTACCCGTGTACTGCTCTGACTGGTTTTAGCGCTCGTTGAGTACCGTGTAACAGGGGTGACACGGGCGTGTCACATGGCTGACACGGGCGTGTCAGGTTCGACACGGGCGTGTCGATGCCCGTGTTCTGGTAATTTTCAGTCGGTGCGAGTGCCGCGTGTGCCGCTTAAGGGTACACGGCCTGTGACACGGCCGTGTCACAGGCCGTGTCGGCCAAAAAGTCTAGTTTTTCAGGCAGATTGTGGCCGTTCATTTTTCCTTAAAGAAGATCCTGTGGCTGGGGCTCATTCCTGGGCTGATAAGGCCGGGAAAGAAGGAGGAAAGGCTCATTTTTGAGTTCATCTTCTCTTTCTACATCTAAGAGAGAGGGGAGAGCAAGGTGAGGAAGAAGAAGTGGAATCCGGCTGCCGGTGGTGCTACGGTGGTCCAAATCGCGAGCCGAGTTCAGATTTGCGAAGGCAACGCTGCTGCGAAGGCTTTCATCCGTCTCAAATTTCTCTCCATGGCTCCGAAGCGAGTTCCTAGGGTAACGATTTCCTGCTTGGATATGTGAAGTCCTTAATTCCTGCATTGCATAGGGAAAACCCTTCCCCGCGAGTGTGCGGTGGGTTGTGGCGTCCCTTGGGGTAGATATGTGAAGTCCCCCTTGTTAGAGTCCGGAATTGGAGTACGGATCTAGGCATGCTGTGTGAAGCCCATCTGGACATGGTCTGGATTGGTGATGCTTGTTTGCATATCGGAGAAGACTCCGTGATTATTGCTTGTATGCATGATGGATAAAGTACTGGAGGAAGTACAGGAAATGATGAGAGTTGGACTCTCTTGTGGCCGTGAGTTGCTACTTTGTGCGAGGTTGAGTCGTTGGGCTGCAACTAGGCAAATGCCTTGGTGGTGGAATGGGCAAGGTGAAGCTGTACCCGCGTCAGTCCAGGCTTGAGTCTGACGATTTGAGCAACGGGCAAGATGGATCTGTACCCGCGTTATGGTTGTCTAACCTTGGGTGCTTAAGACCCTATTAGGATCACATAGCGAGAGTCGACGGCCTGTGTGCCGATCAGACTAGAATGCTCATATTGGACCGTTATGTCTGGGACCTCTGAACGGTGGTGTGGTCGTGGAACTACGGAACACCGATAATGTGCCCTGAGTGCACGGAGCGTCGGGCCGTCGTGCCGGCGTTTGTGATATGTGACTGTGCGGTCGTGCACGTCTTGCTTGAATTGCTATATATATCATATTGGAAGATTGTTATGCAGGGATGGAATTCCGCTGCCCCGTGCCAGGGGCAGGGTCGTTATAATTGGTCAGCTGAATGCTGACCGTTGCCCTGTTTGCCACCGCTTGGTGGATTGGTTCTTACAGGTGCTGGAGGTGCTGGTCCAAGCGGGACTTAGCGGGCTGAAGCCTAAAGCTGCGTTGCTGCCCTCGAAGGCATTGTTGTTTCTTTTTGTTCATGTGTGGCCGGCCTGCGTGCCGATGTCTGTAATCCACACTCTTGTTCAGAGAAATAATGTAAGGCCTTAAGGCCAGACTCTTTTGATGTTTGTATACATTCCTATGTTATAGTGGACAGTGTTCTGTATCTTGAGTTCAATTATTCAACCGTGAAACTTCCGCTAGAATGCTCTGTGTTAGGATGCGTGGTTATGATATTATTTCGTAGCATCTCCGCCTGTTTGTGGAATATGGTGTGGGGCCCCGGCCGGACCCTCTATTATATTCTTCTTGACGGGTAGAGGTGTTACACCAGTGTGGCAATATCCACAGCTGAGTCTGAATATGTTGCTGCTGGAAGTTGCTGTGCATAGCTATTGTGGATTCAGCATCAGTTAAAGGACTATGGTATTCAAGTAAGTAGAACACCTTTATTGTGTGATTCTAAGAGTGCTATTTCTATTGCTAACAATCTTGTTTCTCATAGTAGAACTAAGCATATAGAAATAAAATACCATTTTCTTAGAGAGCGTGTAGAAAGAGAAGACATCTCATTGGAATTTGTTAAAACAGATTATCAAATTACAGATGTATTTACTAAGCCACTGGATGAAACAAAATTCAATAAATTTAAAATTGAATTAGGAATGCTGACTATTGATTAGTATATCAACAAATAGAAATTGGCTAAGTAAAATGGTGTCGACACTTTTAGTGATAAAGTGTCGACTCAGTATAGTTATGTCGACTTGTCAGAGAATTAGTGTCGACACAGAGAATTTGTGTCGACACTTACGGGTCAAATAGTCGACTAATCCAGAAATGTAGTGTCGACTTCACCAGAATAATGGTGTCGACACTTACAAATTTTGTGTCGACACTTGTACTAAGAGTCGACACAGAATTTCTGATGCTCTACTATATCTCTCTTGTGTCGACATATCCTCAATTGGTGTCGACGCACAGTAGTCAACATTGATGTCGAGACAGTAGAAGTTTGTGTCGACACATTTCATCTGTGTCGACACATTTAGTCTGTTTTTGCCCAACTTTTGACCTTCTTTCATTAGAGGGTATAAATAGGTCAAGAACGTATTCTGTCGACACGCTCATAAGGTTTTCGAGACTAAAACCCTGTGTCGACATTCTCTCTCTTCTCTTCTCTCCAAGTTTTCTCATCTTTCCAATGGCGCCAAAGGTTGAGGATAACGTCAATGAGGGATATGAGCTGGTTAGGGCTGCGTTCGACAATGCCACGCCTGAAATAAAACAGGTGATATCTTATCTTGTTGATAATGGATTGGAATATCTGGTTTCTGAACCCACCAAAATCTGGAAGAAGGAGGTACTTGAATTTTACACTTCAGCATCAGTGGATTCTTCTGGACTCAAGATCAAATCCACAGTTCATGGAACCAAGGTGAAACTTACTCTACGGAGTTTAAGAAAGATTGTTCAATTACCGGGCATTGAGAATGTTGAAGAGGTCCCAGCCTCTAAGACAAGGGAGGCTCTACAATGGTGTGGATTTAATCCAACCGTCAAAATTGGAGCAGCCATCAACAGAAAAGGAATGAATCCACAAGGCAAATTTCTATCTGAAGTGGTTGGGAAGGTGATTTTGTGTAAACCTGGCGGCCATGATAGGATTTCGACCTTAATGTTTAACCTCATGACAAGGATAATCTTCAGGGTTAACACAGACTGGTCAGCAGTTGTGTTTGATAAAATCAAGGAAGGACTTAAGAAGCCAAATCTGGCTAGGATTTTGAGTCTATATCTGGCTGGACTCATCCCAGAGGTCATGCAACAAATTCCTGGGACTAAGATCAAACACATGAGAAAAATGGACATGAGATTATTCTCAAGATGGGATAGAGTTCTGTCCAAAGAGGTGCCTGATGTGGACAGGCAGGACACACCAGAGAAATCCCTAGGTCATGATCAAAGTACTGAACAACTTCCAGGAGATCAAGTGAGAGAGCAGGCTGAAGACCAGCCTGAGTCTACTCAAGTCCAGGATGAATCTTTACCTGCACAGGTGTAGGGGGAGCAAGTTTATTCTCCTGCCCAGGACATTCCTAACACTGAACAGGTGCAGGGGGAGCAGATTTCTGAATAAGTGCAAGAGGAAGAACAAATAGATTTATCAAAAGATTTGCACACTGCTGGCCTAAATGACTCATCTTCTGCTCAGGCACAAAAGGAATTCACTCTAGATGAGTTATTTCCTGATGTTGAAATTGCTACTGATAGAGTTGAGGAGGAGCAAGAAATTGAGAAGGAGCTCGAAATTGAGGGGGAGCAAGTGATTGTTGACAAAGATCAACATGTCACTGAGATAGATATTCCTCCTTCATCTCTTGAAAGAGTTCAGATTGAAAGCTCTTCAGAATCTGAGTCTGTAGAAGCCAGAGTGGTAAAGAAAAGGAAGCTCATGGTCTTCAAAAGAAGAAGCCATAGCTACAAGCAGGATCTACAGACTTCAACCCACCAATCTCCATCTGATTTTAATTACAACAAGTTCATGGTAGATTTGCAAGTGAAGCTAGATAATCAGAGATTAGCCTTGGAGAAATATGTTGATGAAAGTCATAAAAATCTTCAGTTTGATCTGGCTCAAGATATAAAGTCTATAAGATTTGAAGTCAATCAACATAAAAGAGAAATGACTGATTGTTTTACAAAAGGGGCACATGCTGTTGTATATCTAGCCCAACAACAAGGGGAAATGAAGAAAGAAATAGATGCTCAATCTATTAATCAAGGATACATTCTTGAAAATCAGAAACGGCTAAATGACAATCTGACAACTGCCAACACAGATATTCTTGCTCAATTTCAAACACCATGTATAAATTGACTGAAGCTTGGGCAGCTGAAATGCTAGCATATGACACTAAGTTCCAAACTACTTTAGACTCAGTTCAGTCAGCCATAACCACTTCCCAGAAGGAAATTACTGCAAAACTTAACAAGTTGAAACCCTTCTTCAAAGATGGCATTAATTATCTTGATGGTCAGATCAGATTTCAGAAGGACGATCTCAGAGATCATATAGCAAGAGAAGTCCTAAAGGGGGAGAGGCTACTTATTTATGCTGGCTCAGAACATGCCAAGTGGGTCACTAACAGTGTCAGAGCCACATTGGGATATCCACCCCTTTGTGATGATGATAATATGGCAGAGTCTGGAGTACTGCCACAAGGTCTACTTGAAGGCAAGCAACCAGAGGTTGCTCAAGTCATATACCCCCCTGCAGATTTTGACTTGATTCATCAGATGGTGCAAACTATGTATAGTCCTCCAGAGGAGGTTTCAAAAATTATACTTGGAAAAGTAGACATGCCTGAAGCTACAATCAAGGCTCAGCAAGAGGCCCAACTATCAAAGAAGAGATTTAGGGAGCAAGCTGAACTAAAACCTGATTTTGAACAGTGGAGCCCTATCTCTAGAAACATCATATTAACTGCCTGGAAAGCTGTAAAAGATCAAGTCCATGAAAGGGGCAAGTGGTACAATGAACAAGAATGGCAGAAGCATGAAGCTAGACAGGAGGCTATTGTTCAGTATAGAAGGAAAGCTAAGATGGGAAAGCTACCTCCTGATGCTGTGGAGCCTAGCAAATACTTTCCCAAGCCGTATCACTATTTTGAGAGACAAAGACTGAAGACTGAGTCTCAGGAGAAGGCTGATCTTAAAGGCAAAAAGCCCATGGAAGAAACTGAACCTTCTGTGCAGGCACAAGTTCAACCTGGAAGAGGGTTTGTTATAAAGGAGCCTGATCTGTCTTATTTTAAGATGTCTTAGTCTTAGTTTAAAAATGTATAATATGAAACATTCAGTGTTAAACATTTTGTAAACAATCATTTTGACATAATACACAAAATCTTGCTCTTTAGTTAATTTTTGTGTATATTTTTTTTATCTTTGTGATGAATCTGTGCAAGTGTTTTGATTGTTAATATTTTCTGTAATATTAAGCTTATATACATCATCATCATTTTGTTTATTATTATCATAAGTGGTGTATATCATTAGCTAATATGGGTTATGACTTCTCCAAATAGGGGGAGATTGTTGGGTACATTGGAAAATGTGTACCTGATTTGAAGAAGCCTAACTTAGCATAATGATATACATCAAGGTGTATTTGATGTTGTTTAAGTTGAATATGTGCAGGTTAAAAGTATGAAGAATTTCTAAGTCCATGTGTCAACACCAGAAGAAGATGTGTCGACACTTCAGGAAGTTTGTGTCGACACTTGAAGAAGGCTGTGTCGACACAGAGAAAATGAGTCGACATCAACTGTGTCGACACCGGGAGGCAGTGTCGACACACACAAGATTATAGTTGACATCAACTGTGTCGACACCAGGAGGCTGTGTCGACACACAGAGGCAGAGTCGACAATATTTGTGTCGACACCAGAAGACTGAGTCGACATATATAGGCAGAGTCGACAAAAGCTGTGTCGACACCTGAAGGCAGTGTCGACACATACTATGTTCTGAATCTACATCAACTGTGTCGACACACAGGACTTGTGTCGACACATTGCCAAGTTTAGACCAAGTCATTTGCTGAAGAATGATGAAGTGTTTGAGTCGACACAAATACTCAGTGTCGACTCATTCTCAAGTTATAGTATGCAGAAGCTGAGTCGACTTAAATGCAAACTTGTCGACTTCACCAGAGGCAGTGTCGACACCGAAGTTACTTGTGTCGACACATATAGACAGATGGTCTCGACACTTTCTGACAGACAGTCTCGACACTTTGCTGTCCAAGACAAAGGCACAAGATCTGTTTGAAGACTTGACAGCTGTGGGTTACAACAGGTTAACTGAAGCTATCAGACTTGTCAGAAGACAGTTAGAAACCTGATCAGCCGGTCACCAAAAAGGTCTATAAATAGACAGATTCAGAAGTAGAATAGGGAGTTTTTGTTTTTGAGAAGCAACACACATAAAAAACTGATTAAGGAATCAAATCAAGAAAGTGCAAGGCACTGAAGAAGATCTTCATCAGAAGATCTAAGAAGACATTCTGAAGGGTTCAACCTCTCAGGATCAGTCTAAGGAGAATTCGTCCTAGAATTCTGAAGAATTTTCCAAGGGATTGGATAGAGAGGGATCCAACCGTTTGAAGATCAAGAAGAAAGCTGTCTCAGATTTCAAAAGAAACAGATTCTGAACTTATCTGTCAAGGAGATTCAGATTCAAATTCTAAAATCTAAGGTGAAAGCTGCTGATTAGTTTATGTTAAAGAAGATCAACTCAACAAAGTTCAGATTCAAGAAGCTTTGAAGAAAGCTAAGTTCTAGTTGATTTTATCCATCTGATTTATCAAGAAGCTGATCAAGAACACTATCTTGTTCCACCTCTCTCTCCAGGAGCAAGATAAAAACATATTTTACTCAAATCCTGTAGGATCTTTTAATAGATCTGATTTGTAAGCCTAATTTATAAAGGCTGAGTGTAGGAGAGATAATCTCTGAGTTGTAGGTCTTGAATAAAGACTGAGGTAGGGTTGAATTGCCTGAGCTGTAGGAGTGTGGTATCACTCTGAGTTGTAGGAATCCATTTTGGATTCTGAGCTGTAGGATCTGAGGGTCTGAGTTAAGGAAGGGAGTTTGGCTGAATCTAGCACACTGCTAGATAGGCAAAGGGGGAAAGTGGATGTACCCAGATCTTGGGGAACCACTATAAATACTTGTTGCAATCTATGATGTGTAGTTCTAGATTGTGTGATTGTGATTGCTAAAGTAGCTGCAGAACTTATAGACAATAGTCTTTAATTATTTATTCATTCTGCCTTAAGTTTGAAAAGAAAATAAGAACATATTCACCCCCCCCCCCCTCTAGGTGTATAGGTAATCTTGAAAGTAAAACTATCATGGATGTACCCAGGTTTTTGGGGAACCACTATAGCTCCTTGTGTCTTCTGGTTTTCTTATGCATATTCTTTGCTGTGTGCTGTGGTTTTTATTTTACTTCTTTAGTTTTATTTCTACATCAAAGCACCTTACACCTATACATAAATTAAGCCTTTACTACTATGTAATTTTAATTTGTAAATTTACTTTAAAATACTCTATTCACCCCCCCTCTAGAGTTAAGTTAGATCTTACCCTCACTTTCACAGACCTTGCACCTTCTGAACTGATTCAGCTCCTCTTGCATGGCATCAATCCAATGTGGGTCTAGAATAGCTTCTTCAAATTTCTTTGGCTCCTGTTGAGAATGGAAGCTTGAGCAAAGCACTGTGTTCAAGTTCCTGCTTCTGGTTTGCACTCCATGTCTTAGGTCACCAATTATCTGATTTGTTGGATGATCCTTTAAGTGTCTAACAGCTGGAGGTAGATTATCTTCTGGTTGAACACCTCCAGTCTCTTCAATATGCTGCACCTCATGGTGTACATCATCATCTAGAGAGTCCTGTACTCCCCCTGGACAGTAGCCACCATTTTCCACTTCCTGCTCTTCAGTTGTTTCTTCTGTAATGGTAAGCTTGTCCATTTTCTCATTAATACCTGTAGAACTGCATGAGCTATAAGGCAACTCACTATTAATCAGTCTTGTTTCATCAAAGACAACATGTACAGACTCTTCTACAACTTGAGTAATCAAGTAGTAGACTCTATAAGCCTTACTATTGTTGTTGTACCCAACAAATATACCATCTTGGGATTTGGCAGCAAACTTAGTTAAATAAGACTTGCCATTGTTAAGGACATAGCACTTGCAACCAAAGATCCTAAAATAGGATCAGTTTGGTTTTTTACCCTTCATGATCTCATAGGGAGTCTTTTTGTGGCTTTTGGTGATAGATGCCCTATTAATCACATGACATGCAGTTTTTACTACCTCATCCCAGAAATACTCTGGGAGAGAAGTGTCACTCAATAGAGTTCTACCAGCCTCAATCAATGTTCTATTCTTCCTTTCAGCAATACCATTTTGCTGTGGTTTTCTAGGTGAGGAGAATTCTTGAAAAATCCCAAATTCTTCACACAGTTTTGTCATACTCTCATATTGAAATTCAGTGTCATGGTCAATTCTGATTTTGACCACTGAACTGTCAATTTCATTCTGAATTTTCTTGACTAAGTTGTATAAAACACTTGGGGTTTCTGATTTTTGTCTCAGAAAGAACACCCAGGAATATCTAGAATAGTCATCTACCATCACAAAAGTGTAGACCTTCCTACCTAGACTATGAACTATAATAGGACCAAATAAATCCATATGTAAGAGGTATAGACACCTCACTGAATCCTTGTTTTCAAGGCTATGAAAAGAGGACTTTGTCTGCTTGCCTTTTTGACAGGCTGAGCATATCCCATCCTTTATGCACTTAACTTTTGGACCATTCCTTACTAACTCTTTGCTAAAGAGTTGGCCAATAGTTTTGTAGTTAAGATGGGTCAGCCTCTTGTGCCATTTGACACAATGAGAGGCTATCTCATCAGCTACAAGACAAATAGGAGAACCTTTGTTCTCACACTCAAAATTAAGACAGTACACATTCCTTTTTCTATATCCTGTCAAAATGACCTTTTGATAACTTGACCTTTTGATATGACATCCATTCTTAATAATTAAATGTCATATCCTAAATCACTCAGCTGACTTATGCTTATAAGGTTGTGTTTCAAACCCTTCACATAGGCCACTTGAGTGATAGTAATCTGGTTACTAGAAATGTTACCAAATCCTTTGATGATTCCTTTTTCAGAGCCACCAAAGATTACTTTAGGCCCATTTATGATAGGCAAGTACTCCTTCAGCAATCCCTTTATTCCAGTCATGTGCCTGGAACATCCACTGTCCAAGTACCATATAGGGGTATGGTGACTTGGACTCACCTACAATAAAGAATTACCTATCCTTAGAACCCAAGTAAGTCTTGGGTCCTTGGTTCAAGTTAGCTTCATACTTACCAAATCTACCTTCTGCTCTTCTAACAGGTAGACTGTTGTTCTTCCTGACACTAGTTTTGTGCCAGTAATCTATGGCATAATGAAATGTCTTGCCACAACACCAGCATTCATACTTGTTGTATCTATTTTTAGATACATTCTTGACAGTCTGGTTGACAGCAAATCTTTTATTTTGTGCTATTACTACTACAGCTACACCCACTATTTTCTTAGAAACATGGGGTTTATGGACATGGGCTGTCTTATTGACATAAACACCCTTGTCAATCAGAACTTCACTCTTACTATGACCATGAGTATTCTCAAAGTCATATTTGTTAGAAGGCACTTGTACCTTTCTAAAAACTACAGGGACTTTAATATTCAGTGGCTAGACTGAGGCTTTGCCCTTTCTCTTGAATTGGACAGCCCTGGTGTTACCTTTAAAGCCTATTCTAGCCTTTCCCTTTTGAGCCACAAACTCATCTATTAAGGGTAAAACTGATTTTGTCTTGGAATAACTAGCCACCAAATCTTTTTCCTTTTGAAGTCTGGCTTCCAGACTTTTAATTAGATCATTTTTGTATGTGATTGTGCCCATCTGAATAACAGTTATAGTTTTCAGTTTGGCAATCTCATTCAATTTTTGATCCAACTCTTTCTCTAAGTCAAATGCAGCCATCTTAAGATCTGTAATTTACTTAGCCTGAGTTTTGGCCAGGTTCTTGCTTTTCTTTAGTGCCTGCAACAAGTCCCCATATTCGTTTATCAGCTGATGAATATCATCTTCAGACTCAGACCCATCCACATCACTTGATGCAGATGTAGCTGACTCTGTGCCAGTACTACAATCTGAATTACTAGAAAAACATTATACCTTGCTAGGACCAGGCTGGTCCTGCCACTTGTCTTCTTCTTATACAGCCATCAGTCCCATGCACTTATGGTCTTCTTGTGCATAGATAGAGTTCAGTAATTGCATAAACTCATCTTCTTCATCTGCTGCATATAGGCCAATGTATGCCTCAGCTTCAGATTTAGACTCTGAAGATGATTGGTCTGTCAAGCTCTTCTCCTTCTTAGTAACAAAGGATTTCTCCTTCTTGCTCTTTTATTGAGTCTTCCTTTTATCAGCAGACTCCTTTCTTTTGTCTGGACACTAAGCCACAACATGTCCAGGCTTATTACAGTAGTAGCAAACAATCTTTGATGTTGTAGATTTGCTAGGCTTAGACCTGCTCCTGTCCATCCTTGATGACTTCCTCTTTTGATAATAGTCATCCAAAGGCTGAGATGTTGAGGGACTTGATTTCCACTGCTTCTGAGTCACTGCTGTCTGAACTTCGATTGTCTGAATTATCTGAAGTAATTTTAGCAACAATCTCAGGAGGTGATGGAGACATCCTCCTATTCTTCCTAGTGGCTTTCACGTTAAAGGCCACCGACTTTTCTTTATGCTCCCCTTTAGCACTTTTCTCTTCCTCTTTCCTAGCCATCAGCTGCATCTCATATGACAGTAATTTTCCAAACAAAGTTGGAGGAGAGATATCTACAAGTTTGGCCACTTCTCTAATAACACAAATCTTAGTGTCCCAATCCTTTGTCAAGGATCTTAGAAATTTATCATTCAGTTCATATGTACTAAAGATCTTTCCATAGGACATCAGCTCATTTACTATTCTATAAAACTTATTATAATACTCAGTTATACCATCTGACTTTCCTTGTCTGAAACTCTCATATTCCTGGTTCAGCATAGATTTTCTATCTTGTCTGACTTCTTCAGAACCCTCCATGTAGATTATCAAAGTGTCCCACATTTCCTTGGAGGTCTTGTAGTGAATCAAATTTTGAAAGGTTGAATCATCTATGGCACTTACTATGATATTCTGGGCTCTTTTATCCATATTTGCCAGGATGATCTCATCCTTAGTCATCTCAGAAAAATCTTTGGGAGTTCTTTGATTTGCATCTAGAACTGGCACCTTCATTGGAACATAAGGACCTTCCATTACAGTAATGTAAATCCTTGGATTAGAAGCCTCCATGAAAAGCCAGACCCTTTCTTTCCATATTCCAAAAATATCTTTCCTGCATATGGGTAATTTCATAGAACCTAGTTCCTTATGATGTTCTCCTGAACCCATTTTCTTGATCTTGAATCTTCCTTAAGGATCTTACTCAGACTATTAAGTCCTTCTTTGAGCAACCTCCCTCTGATACCACTTGATAGAATTAATTTCAAGATAACCCAAACACCTAAAGGGGGGTGAATAGGTTCTTTTCTTTTTTTACTTAAGGCAAAATATTTTTCCAGATCTAAAAATAGAATCTAACTATTCTACGGCAATCACAGAACAGAAATCACAATCACACACACATCACAGATTGCACATAGGTTAAGAGTGGTTCCCCAAGGTCTGGGTACATCCAATTTCCCCCTTCACCTATCTAGCAGTGTGTTAGATTCGGCCTAACTTCTTCCTTCTTCTCAGATCCACAGATCTTACAGCTCAGAACCCTGAAAGGTTCCTACAACTCAGAACCCTATAAGTTTCCTACAACTCAGGCTAACAGCCCTACCTTAGCCTTTCCACAAGGCCTACAACTCAGAGAAAAATTTCTCCTACACTCAGGCTCAAAATCCCTACCACTCAGAGATCTATATCTCCTACACCCAGCCTTTATAATATAGGCTTACAACTCAGATCTATGAAAAGATCCTACAAAATTTGATAAGTGTTTAGATGGACTCTTACCCTTGTTGAGAGAGAAGGGATAAGAAGTTTCTTGATCAGCTTCTTGATAAAATTGATGGCTGAAATCAACCTGTTCTTAGCTTTCTTCAAAGCTTCTTGAATCTGAACTCAGTAGGGTTGATCTCCTTTGAAGTTGACTGGCTGCAAGCTTCCTTCTTAGAATCCAGAAATAGGTCTGAATCCTTCTTAGCAAATAATTCAAGATCTGCTTCTTAAAAGACTTGTAAATGTCTCCACCTTTACTTCAACAGCTGAAGATCTCTCTCACTCTTCAGAACTTATGAAGTTTATTCAGAACTCTTGCTTGAATTCTCCTTAGATCTTCTCACGAAAATCTTCTTCAGTGTGACGTGCACTTTCTTGATCAACGATCAATACTTCAATAGTTGTGCCTGTTGTTATTATTCATCTCTTTTTATTTGACAGAATCCATCTATATATATAGACTTCATCCATAGTAACCGGCTGATCCGGTTTCTAACTAACTTCTGACAAGTCTGACAGCTTCATTAAAGTTGTTTGAATGCACAGCTGTCAAGTCTCCAGTCAGTTCTTGAACCTTTTTCTTTGTCAGCAAAGCGTCGAGACTGATTTTCATTATGTGTCGACACAAGTAGATTAAGTGTCGACACAAGCTTTGGTGATGTCGACATAACTCATTTGGTGTCGACACAGCTTCTTGACACTGCATCTGTAGAATGTCTCGACACTGCCTCTTTGTGTTGACATAGACACTTCTTCACTACACAGCAATCAACATTGTTGAAACTCTGCTGAGTGTTGACACAAGTCCTGTATGTCGACACAGTTGATATTGTCTAAGAATTTGTGTGTCGACACTACCTCCATGTAACATCCCATTTCCGGCTAGACCCCTAGGAGTCGGTTGGTTGTGATAGAACCCTAGGGAGCCCAAAACTTGAAATAAATCGACTAAGAAATCGGGTCACGGGTTTGTCACGCCCGTGACCCGCCATGTCACGCCCGTGACAAAGGCCGTGACACGCTCGACGATCGTCGATCTCAATTCGACGATCGTCGAACCAAATTTGGCCACACGGGCCTGTCACGCCCGTGACCCGCCATGTCACGCCCGTGACAAAGGGCGTGACACGCTCGACGATCGTCGATCCCAATTCGACGATCGTCGAACCAAATTCGGCCACACGGGCCTGTCACGCCCGTGACCCGCCATGTCACGCCCGTGACAAAGGGCGTGACACGCTCGACGATCGTCGATCCCAATTCGACGATCGTCGAACCAGAATTGGTCTCCAGACCTGTCACGCCCGTGACCCGCCATGTCACGCCCGTGACCACCCTTCGACGATCGTCGATCTCAGTTCGGCGATCGTCGAACCCAGACTGCTAACCGGGCCTGTCACGCCCGTGACATATGTGTCACGCCCGTGACCAAGGCCGAAACGTCAGCCAGACTGGAAGTTTCGGTAACCGACGCCTTAATAAATTCTGGCTGTGGGGATGAAAAATCAAGAGTATTTATGGGTCGTTCCCTACTTTAATTATGTTAATAATTAAGGAAAAGTGGGTCCAATAGGAAATTGCCACCTGGCAAGCACCTCTTCATTCCCAACTTTTCAACTGCCATTCGTCATAACCAAAACGTCATAAGAGTGCTATTAATGGCCGCCAACGTTTCATCTCCAACGTTTCACCCTTTCCCCTCCCCATTTGCTCATCTATAAAAGATTCCTGAGAGCAAGAGGAAAAGGTTACACTCCCTCAACTGTTCAGACTTCCTCCTTGCTGTTGAAGAATTTCCGGCGACGCCACCACCGCGCAAATGGCTTCCCGACGCTCTGCACGCCTTCAACCCGCGAACAAGGTCCTCCCCTCCCTCTTCTTCTGCGGATAGATCTTAGAAATCGTTAGGAGAGATATCGGGCTCAAAAGAGCCAGATCGGGTGAGCGTATTGGTGGTTTTCCGAAAATTTCATGGTGGCGGGTTCGCCGGAAACCGCCTCTCTGGCGGCTGTGCCGCCGCCCGATGGTAGCCCTCACCTCAACAGAGGTGGTGGTGGTGGTAGCCGGCCAGGGAGATGGCTGGGTGGCCGGGAAATAGATTGGAAAAGCTACAGGATATTAGGTTTTAGGCCTCTGTTTCGGGCTGTTGAAGAAGATGAACAGTGGCATGAGAAATAAATTCTAGTTTTTAAATCAATTTCTGAGTGAGATATCTGTCATGTTAAATAATTTGGGAAAAATACCTAGAGGCTCCTACGGGAAAAATGATCAACATAGGAAATGTATCCCTTGAAGTCTAATTTAATTCAAAATTAATTTCACTCGATTTGGGATCCTGGTTAGACCACAGCACCCTTTTTGGTGAGGTCTATCCAGAGGGCTGCCTTGACCTTAGAAAAATTCCCCACTCCAATCCAGTCATCCAAATGACTTGAAATTTGGGGTGTGGTCTAATCTTACATATATCTAGGTGCTATCCAAAAATGAGAATTTTTGGAGAATATTTTGTCTATAGTTTTTAGAAAAATTCAATAATCCTAGCCGATTTTAATTAGATTGTTAAATAATTTCCAAACCCTCCCAAATTTTGGTGAGTGGTCCCTGGGTTCACCATAAGGTTCTGTATAATTTTTCATCTCATTTGGAGATGGTTTGGATCAGAAATGATCAACCCAAAGTTTTGCCCTAATAAGAGGTCTTAGGTTAAAAGTGCACTTTTGAAGTTTGAGTGGTGAGATCACCTCAACAGAGGCTGAGATTTTTACCACTGGCTAGTAATATTCTCTAGCACCCCCTCATGGAGTTTGAGGTGGATCGGGGTAAGTTTGCCCTAAGGCCCAAGGCCCAACCCTAAGGATGGGTCTTGGGGGTTTGTGAAGGTCATGTGGCCAAATGACCTCGGATTGACCCGAGATTGGGTGATGAGAACCATAGGGCTAATATTGTTCTCTGGATGAAATCTTAGTAGATTTGGAGATCGTTGGAATATCTAAAAATCTAACCCTAGTTTAGGGCGCAAAACTTGTAGAGATAGGAAATGACACCAAATCACATTAAAAAGTGATGAGAAATGAGTAGAGTTGATTATAGGGGTAGTACAAGCTCTGGATATTTTTCTATGAATTTTATGATCACTATTTTGGGTACATCCTTAATGATTTAGTAGTTGTATGATTTGCTTAGAAAATTTATTATGGAGTACAAACTTCCTGGAAATTGATGAAATTTAGGCAGAGAACCTTTATTATGATTTTAAAACTCTGTGAATTTTTATGGGATTTTTAGAAGCTTAATTCTAAGGCTTGCTTCATCAAGTATTATTTGTCATGGATATTGGATTAAATCTATTTTGGTGCTTAGCAAGCTGGTAAAATTATGATTCTTTGCACAATGATCTTTTCTGTACCATACTATTAATCAGTAATTTTTCTGTAATTTTATGATGAGTAATTTCAGTACTTTCTTCTTTACATGGGAATAATGAGATTATAATGGATAAATTAATTAGAGGCTAAATATCTTTTGTAAAATCTTACAAATTAGTATTTGATGATACCTTACTGTTATTTAGTGATCACAATTTTTGGGTGGTCATAACTTAAGAATATCATGTAGTTCATGTTAAAAACTTACCCATGGCCAATCTTTGAGAAAAATAAATAAATATCAGATTAATTAGGAAAATTATAAATTTCTGGATTTAAGCTAATTAAGTCATGATAGACCTCCAGTAAATTTTACAGGAAATTTGGAAGATAATTTGGAGTACCTCCCCTTGTGTACCTCATATAGCTTAGGATGGTCTGCATTTAGTAAAACCACGGAATTCTGATAATCGATGGTTGGTAGGGCAAGTTAAGATTGAGTTCATTATTAGAAGTCAGGATAAATAGAATGTGGGACTGGTTAGGGTAAGGGAGTACGGGGAAGACGAAAGATCGTCCGTCCCGGGAAGAAGAGGAAGAGTCTTAATACTCTAGGGTTAGAACTAAAGCAACTAAAAGGGGATTGGGTAAAGGGTGGACAACCAATAATAATAAGTGCCTTGCGAAAGAGAACTTCGGGCCGTAATGCACCGTCTTGGTTCCTAGTGCCCCTTGAGAGCCCTTCACGGGGAATACCGGGGGCAGTCATGGGCTAACGTAAACCATAGGAATAATAAATTAAAAGAGTAACTAGTATAATTAGGGCTGCACACACTCACTCTCCGGTAGCTAGGAAAGTAGATTTATAGGATTACTTGCCATCAGACAGTAGCTCTGAAGGTAGATGCACGGACAGGACTGTCCGGGGGGCCGCGGGCTCGAGGGTTGGAGTACGGAGAAAAGTGGTGGGTCATCGGTACTAGGCAATCGATCACACCGACAGCGGTACGATGACTCGGCGAAAAGTCTGGAGGGTACATCCAGCAACAGTACGCGGATACTCTAGGTTGTGTTCTTCTAGGGGCTTACGGAAGGGCTAGGCCTGGTATTGTGGTTACCCGCCTAGGAGTGGGGGGCCCGACCCACTGTCTCCGTTTGCCACTACGGAGGTTCCTGGGGGTGAAGCTAGCCTCCCGAACAGGGGGAACTAAAGGTCTGTGCGCATAGAGTCGTGTGCGTGGGTTGCACTTGCATGAATCATGGCATAGCATATCACAACACTCATATTTGCATACAACCGACACCCCAACGTATAAATCGGTATGGGACTTTTTATACGATGGGAGCCTTGCAGAAGATCCCTTAACTTATAAGTTTGTATGGGCATTCATATAAGTTAAGGTTACTTACATACTTACTTACTTGTTGCTTACTTACTATTCTCTAGCAGTCTTTAATACAATTTGCTATTTATTAATTGTTCTACCTATTACAACATTTATACTGTTCACCTGATATAACTTGCTAGTTAGGTCCACCGTCACTTGCTTGACTACTCTCCACTTTTGTAGCTTTCCTTTCCTCCTCTCCGCCCGGTGCTTAGGAGCCATGGTGGGAGGGGTAGGGGATGATAGGGCTTAGTCTTTATGACTAATGGTTTTCGAACCAAACATTACAGGAGCTCCGGATGGGAGACAGGGACCAGCACCAGCGGAGTACGGTGCGCATGGAGGTGGGACAGTCTAGCACCGGTGCACCTGCGACCAGCTCCGTGAGTGATTAGCTTTTTCTTAGCTTCCGCGATGAGCGACTTGTAGTGAGGACTCTGATGTACCGGGCATGAGCCCTTTTATTTCCAGACTATTTATACTCTGATGATTTTCTGTGGACACTCCCTTCGTGGAGTTTTATTTTATGTGATATTCTCTTTTGGTGGACTTGCTTCTCTCTTGCTTGCTACTTATTGCGATCGAAAAGGCCGGCAGAATCGGCGCGTTGTAGTGGCAACCTTCCCGGGTGTGAAGGTGTCACCGCAAAGCGGCAATTCTGGGCTAAGACCCCGGTGGTTGAAAAAGAAAAAAAAAGGGGGTCTTACAAGTGGTATCAGAGGAAACCTCGATCGAAAGAGAAGTAGTCCACAAAAACCTTGGGCCACCCCCGTGCGAGCTTAGTTTGCGGACAAACTAGCAGCGGAAGCAGTGGTGTGCCCATAAGGGAAATCACATGTGAAAGTCCATCATAACTCTTCTTAAATTCCATTCATTTCGCTCGCTAACAAATGGAAATTTTGCTTGTAGCCTGCGACGAACCCTATATCGCAGCAGGGGACACCTCAGGCTCCGGATGTGGTCCCGACTCCGCCAGCACCCGTTCCGTTCCAGCAGACGGAGATGGGGCAAACACTGACGGCCATCCTGGAGGCCTTCAGAGCTCAGCAAGCCGCAGCCCCACAGCCGAACCCCGGGGCCAATTGGATGACTGTCTTCCGGGGACTATCCCCTCCATCCTACCAGGGGACGGAGTCCGCAGTATATACGGAGGAGTGGTTGGACACCATTTACGAGATGCTGGCAGGGATTCGATGCCCCACGGAGGAGGCAGTTGCTTTGGCAGTCTCCTGCTTAGAGTCACACGGGAAGAGATGGTGGAAATCTCAGCTGGACACCACCTTTGCAGGGATGGATTGTGCTGATATTACTTGGGAGGAGTTCAGAGCAGCGCTCTTGGGACATTTTGTACCTCAGTCGGCGAGAGATGACCTGGAGGATAGGTTCCTGCGGTTGAGGCAGGGGAGCAGGACTGTGGTGGAGTACTATCAGGAGTTCACTCACCTGGCCCGTTATGCGGACGCTTACCAGTTAGACGATGCTGGCTATGCCCGGAGGTTTTATAAGGGGCTGCAAGATGACATGAGGCAGGCCCTCCTTTTCGTTTCAGAGGGGAGTCTGGCCAGGATTCTGGAGATGGCTAAGAAGAGAGAGGCGGATCAGCTTACAGTGAGGAGCCGGAAGAGACCGGCTGATGATACAGTGATTGGAGGACGTAGAGACCGCCCTCGAGGCCAGGTTATTGGAGAGAGAAGGAACGGGGATCAGCCCCGTCAGGAGTTTGGGCAGGAGCAGAGGACTCAGGGGATATTGGCTCCCCAGCCTATACAGATGCTGGAGATGCCAAGGATGGCAGGGCAGCCACCGGTATGCTATCAGTGCAACCAGCCGGGGCATATCAAGCGGAACTGCCCTGTGGGGCGAGCACCCCCACCAGCACATCAGGGCGCTCCACCTCCCCGATAGTTTGGCGGACGGGGACAGGACCGAGGACGAGGATTTCAGGATCGAGGCCGCAGACAAGAGAGAGAGCAGGTGTATGCTCTAGACCTGACACAGCCTCGGAACCCGGAGCAGGTTATCACAGGTATGGCAGCACTTTTAAATTTTCTTCATATAAACTACTACTTTAGACGTAACCTGCTTAGAAATTTAAGAGAAGATGAACTGCAACAAAAATACTAAGACACTTAATTACCCCAGGCATAGTTTTCGTTAGCGGCAAGCCCGCTCACACCCTCTTTGACACCGGTGCGTCGCAATCATTCGTGTCGGAGGATTTTGTGAAAGGACTGGCAGGAGTGGAGCTATGCACCGGGAAGATGCTGAGGGTGCGCCTACCCGATGGATCAGAGATATTGACCTCTACTCATTGTAATATGGAAGCGAGGATTGGCGGAAAGGCGTTTGAGGCACCAGCGACGGTCTTGAGGATGCCAGATTACGATCTGATTCTGGGCATGACCTGGCTGTATTGGAACCATGCCCAGATCGATTGCGTGGCGAAGAGGATCACCGTGAGGCACGGCGACTCCTTCATTGTTATCGAAGGTATTATATCAGCACCCCGTACTTTACTATCGTCTGTGCAGGCCGTTAAGGCCCACCTGCAGGGGGAAGAGGTTTATCATGTCCTCTTTGAGGCGGTCGTAGCCAAGGATTCCATTGCAGATATCCCGGTAGTGCGGGACTTCACCGACGTATTTCCAGAGAAGCTACCAGGGTTACCCCCGCACCGAGAGAAGGACTTTCAGATTCAGCTCGTACCGGGGGCTAAGCCGGTATCCAAAGCTCCCTATCGAATGGCCCCAAAGGAGTTGGTGGAATTCCGGAGTCAGCTTCAGGAGTTAGTGGGGGCCGGGTTCGTTCGGCCTAGCTCTTCACCATGGGGAGCTCCGGTGCTGTTCGTTAAGAAGAAAGACGGGACCCTCTGACTATGCATAGATTACCGGGCTCTGAACAGGTTGACGGTCCGGAACACTTATCCCTTACCACGGATAGATGAGCTTTTTGACCAGCTGGAGGGAGCCCATTGGTTCTCAAAGCTGGATCTGAGGTCAGGATACTACCAGCTTCGCATTCGGGAGGAGGACATCCCGAAGACGGCGTTCAGCAGCAGATACGGCTTGTACGAGTTTACCGTGATGCCGTTCGGGCTCACGAATGCACCCTCCGCATTCATGACTTTGATGAATCGGGTGTTCGAGGAGTATCTGGACGTCTTTGTCATAGTATTCATCGACGACATTCTCATCTATTCAAGGACGGAGGAGGAGCACGCGAGACATCTAGCCTTAACCTTGGAAAAGCTACGGGAGCACGAGATGTATGCCAAGTACAGCAAGTGCCAGTTCTGGCTAAAGGAGGTGGCATTTCTGGGTCATGTCATCAGTGGAGCAGGTCTGGCAGTGGATCCGGCAAAGATCCAGGCAGTACGGGATTGGCCACCACTAAAGTCGGCCACGGAGGTTCGAAGTTTCTTGGGACTTGCCGGTTATTACCAGAAGTTCGTAAAGGGGTTCTCTCAGATTGCCCTTCCTCTTACGTCTCTGACGAAGAAGGAGTCCCCTTTTATTTGGACGCCGCGATGCGAATCTGCCTTCCAGGAGCTGAAGGATCGTCTCACCTCGGCCCCCATCCTTGCCCTTCCATCAGGGAGGGAGGGATTCCAGGTATATACAGATGCTTCCTATCAGGGGATGGGTGCCGTCCTTATGCAGAATGGGCACGTAATAGCTTATGCCTCCCGTCAGTTGAAGCAGCACGAGCAGAACTACCCCGTGCACGATTTGGAGATGGGGGCAGTCATTTTTGCTCTTAAGATCTGGCGGCACTATCTCTACGGGGTACATTGTGATATCTTCTCCGACCACAAGAATCTGAAGTACGTCGACACCCAGAAGGAGTTAAACATCAGGCAGAGACGCTGGGTGGAGTTTCTTTCGGACTACCAGTATACCATGCACTACCATCCGGGGAAGGCAAACGTGGTTGCGGATGCTCTGAGCCGGAGAGCGAATACGACTGGAGTAGGCCCGCAGCTGATGGCCTTGGAGTTGATTAGATCATTCGAGGAGATGCAGATTTCGCTAGTATCTGAGGATGACCCGGAGCTGTACATGGAGTACCTGGGGTCGATGGCTACTACAGATGACATCCGAGACCGCATCAGAGATGGGCAGATGCTGGACGAGAGAGCTGAGCCGATATTCCGGGCCTTGGAGGAAGGCACGACAGGAGATTACACTTTGAGGGATGGGCTTCTGTGTTTCCGGGGCAGAGTCTACATACCAGCAGGAGGACGGATCCGGGAGGACATTTTGACGGAAGCTCACTGCAGCCGGTATTCGGTACACCCGGGGATCACCAAGATGGTAAAGGATTTAAAGAGGACGATGTACTGGCCGGGTATGAAGAAAGATATTACATATTTTGTGACGCATTGTGAGGCCTGCCAGCTCGTGAAGGCGGAGTGTAGGAACCCGGCAGGATTGCTGCAGCCGCTTCCAGTGCCGGAGTGGAAGTTTGAGGATATAGCCATGGACTTTATACATGGGCTACCTAGATCCCGTGCGGGGAACGACTCGATCTGGGTGATAGTGGACAGGCTGACAAAGGTGGCCAGATTCATCCCAGTGGCGAAGGACACACCGGTCAGTGTATTGGTGCGGAGGTTCATCGAGCAGTTTGTGCGTTATCATGGGGTGCCCAAGACTATCGTTTCAGATCGGGATGGGCGGTTTACATCCAGGGAATGGAGGTCAGTCCAGGCCCATCTGGGTTCTCGGTTGACTTTCAGCACAGCTTTCCACCCTCAGACCGACGGACAGACAGAGCGCACAAACCGTACACTGGAGGATCTGTTACGACTGTGTATTTTGGACCGTGGCGAGCCTTGGGAGAGATTGCTGCCACTGGTCGAGTTTTCGTACAACAACGCTCATCAGTCCAGCATAGGCATGGCTCCATACGAAGCGTTGTACGGAAGGAGGTGCAGAACCCCACTATCATGGGTTCAGGATGAGGATCCGCAGGCACTGGGCTCGGAGTTTGTGGGAGATACAGATGCTCAGATTAGATTGATCCGAGACAGGATGTTGGAAGCCCAGAGCAGACAGGCGAAATACTACGATGCGAGGCATCGTCAAGTGGAGTTCCAGGTGGGGGACCGAGTTTTCTTGAAGATACGGCCGATGCACGGAGTCTCGCGGGTTCGCGGGCGGAGGAAGCTCAGTCCAAGATATATGGGGCCCTACAGGATCCTGGAGCGGATCGACCCCTTAGCCTATAGACTGGAACTACCGCCAGAGTTAGCGGGATTGCATGACGTCTTCCACGGCTCCTCACTTCGGAGGGCTCTGCTACGCCCTGAGCAGCTGATTCCCTCGGCAGATGGCCCGGTGGCCTCGGATCGGTCGGTCAACGTGGAGCCTATCAGGATCGACGATACAGCAGTGCGGGTCTTGCGGCGAAAGAAGGTCCCGTTAGTCAAGGTTCTGTGGAACAATCATGGGCAGGAGGAGCATACATGGGAGCCACAGGACTTGATGCGGCAAAAATATCCGGAACTTTTTCGTCAGGTATACCTCAAAACCCCTCTGGACAATCAATTTGCCTTCCTGTTTTAAACCAATGGAGTTGAAATTTCAAGAATAGGGGCTAATCTTTTGTTTATTGGGGTGTATATACCTAGTTAAGTGGGCGAATTAACCTTAGATTCAAAACCGCACAAACAAACGTAACGTAGGAAGGTAAACATTCGGTTCTCATGGGATGTTACAAGCTTATTTTTCCCGATTTGAGTCCCGTAGGCTTAGCCTTGATTTCGGGGACGAAATCTTTGTTTTGTTTATTGGGATTTGTAACATCCCATTTCCGGCTAGACCCCTAGGAGTCGGTTGGTTGTGATAGAACCCTAGGGAGCCCAAAACTTGAAATAAATCGACTAAGAAATCGGGTCACGGGTTTGTCACGCCCGTGACCCGCCATGTCACGCCCGTGACAAAGGGCGTGACACGCTCGACGATCGTCGATCTCAATTCGACGATCGTCGAACCAAATTTGGCCACACGGGCCTGTCACGCCCGTGACCCGCCATGTCACGCCCGTGACAAAGGGCGTGACACGCTCGACGATCGTCGATCCCAATTCGACGATCGTCGAACCAAATTCGGCCACACGGGCCTGTCACGCCCGTGACCCGCCATGTCACGCCCGTGACAAAGGGCGTGACACGCTCGACGATCGTCGATCCCAATTCGACGATCGTCGAACCAGAATTGGTCTCCAGACCTGTCACGCCCGTGACCCGCCATGTCACGCCCGTGACCACCCTTCGACGATCGTCGATCTCAGTTCGGCGATCGTCGAACCCAGACTGCTAACCGGGCCTGTCATGCCCGTGACATATGTGTCACGCCCGTGACCAAGGCCGAAACGTCAGCCAGACTGGAAGTTTCGGTAACCGACGCCTTAATAAATTCTGGCTGTGGGGATGAAAAATCAAGAGTATTTATGGGTCGTTCCCTACTTTAATTATGTTAATAATTAAGGAAAAGTGGGTCCAATAGGAAATTGCCACCTGGCAAGCACCTCTTCATTCCCAACTTTTCAACTGCCATTCGTCATAACCGAAACGTCATAAGAGTGCTATTAATGGCCGCCAACGTTTCATCTCCAACGTTTCACCCTTTCCCCTCCCCATTTGCTCATCTATAAAAGATTCCTGAGAGCAAGAGGAAAAGGTTACACTCCCTCAACTGTTCAGACTTCCTCCTTGCTGTTGAAGAATTTCCGGCGACGCCACCACCGCGCAAATGGCTTCCCGACGCTCTGCACGCCTTCAACCCGCGAACAAGGTCCTCCCCTCCCTCTTCTTCTGCGGATAGATCTTAGGAATCGTTAGGAGAGATATCGGGCTCAAAAGAGCCAGATCGGGTGAGCGTATTGGTGGTTTTCCGAAAATTTCATGGTGGCGGGTTCGCCGGAAACCGCCTCTCCGGCGGCTTTGCCGCCGCCCGACGGTAGCCCTCACCTCAACAGAGGTGGTGGTGGTGGTGGCCGGCCAGGGAGATGGCTGGGTGGCCGGGAAATAGCTTGGAAAAGCTACAGGATATTAGGTTTTAGGCCTCTGTTTCGGGCTGTTGAAGAAGATGAACAGTGGCATGAGAAATAAATTCTAGTTTTTAAATCAATTTCTGAGTGAGATATCTGTCATGTTAAATAATTTGGGAAAAATACCTAGAGGCTCCTACGGGAAAAATGATCAACATAGGAAATGTAGCCCTTGAAGTCTAATTTAATTCAAAATTAATTTCACTCGATTTGGGATCCTGGTTAGACCACAGCACCCTTTTTGGTGAGGTCTATCCAGAGGGCTGCCTTGACCTTAGAAAAATTCCCCACTCCAATCCAGTCATCCAAATGACTTGAAATTTGGGGTGTGGTCTAATCTTACATATATCTAGGTGCTATCCAAAAATGAGAATTTTTGGAGAATATTTTGTCTATAGTTTTTAGAAAAATTCAATAATCCTAGCCGATTTTAATTAGATTGTTAAATAATTTCCAAACCCTCCCAAATTTTGGTGAGTGGTCCCTGGGTTCACCATAAGGTTCTGTATAATTTTTCATCTCATTTGGAGATGGTTTGGATCAGAAATGATCAACCCAAAGTTTTGCCCTAATAAGAGGTCTTAGGTTAAAAGTGCACTTTTGAAGTTTGAGTGGTGAGATCACCTCAACAGAGGCTGAGATTTTTACCACTGGCTAGTAATATTCTCTAGCACCCCCTCATGGAGTTTGAGGTGGATCGGGGTAAGTTTGCCCTAAGGCCCAAGGCCCAACCCTAAGGATGGGTCTTGGGGGTTTGTGAAGGTCATGTGGCCAAATGACCTCGGATTGACCCGATATTGGGTGATGAGAACCATAGGGCTAATATTGTTCTCTGGATGAAATCTTAGTAGATTTGGAGATCGTTGGAATATCTAAAAATCTAACCCTAGTTTAGGGCGCAAAACTTGTAGAGATAGGAAATGACACCAAATCACATTAAAAAGTGATGAGAAATGAGTAGAGTTGATTATAGGGGTAGTACAAGCTCTAGATATTTTTCTATGAATTTTATGATCACTATTTTGGGTACATCCTTAATGATTTAGTAGTTGTATGATTTGCTTAGAAAATTTATTATGGAGTACAAACTTCCTGGAAATTGATGAAATTTAGGCAGAGAACCTTTATTATGATTTTAAAACTCTGTGAATTTTTATGGGATTTTTAGAAGCTTAATTCTAAGGCTTGCTTCATCAAGTATTATTTGTCATGGATATTGGATTAAATCTATTTTGGTGCTTAGCAAGCTGGTAAAATTATGATTCTTTGCACAATGATCTTTTCTGTACCATACTATTAATCAGTAATTTTTCTGTAATTTTATGATGAGTAATTTCAGTACTTCCTTCTTTACATGGGAATAATGAGATTATAATGGATAAATTAATTAGAGGCTAAATATCTTTTGTAAAATTCTGCAAATTAGTATTTGATGATACCTTACTGTTATTTAGTGATCACAATTTTTGGGTGGCCATAACTTAAGAATATCATGTAGTTCATGTTAAAAACTTACCCATGGCCAATCTTTGAGAAAAATAAATAAATATCAGATTAATTAGGAAAATTATAAATTTCTGGATTTAAGCTAATTAAGTCATGATAGACCTCCAGTAAATTTTACAGGAAATTTGGAAGATAATTTGGAGTACCTCCCCTTGTGTACCTCATATAGCTTAGGATGGTCTGCATTTAGTAAAACCACGGAATTCTGATAATCGATGGTTGGTAGGGCAAGTTAAGATTGAGTTCATTATTAGAAGTCAGGATAAATAGAATGTGGGACTGGTTAGGGTAAGGGAGTACGGGGACGACGAAAGATCGTCCGTCCCGGGAAGAAGAGGAAGAGTCTTAATACTCTAGGGTTAGAACTAAAGCAACTAAAAGGGGATTGGGTAAAGGGTGGACAACCAATAATAATAAGTGCCTTGCGAAAGGGAACTTCGGGCCGTAATGCACCGTCTTGGTTCCTAGTGCCCCTTGAGAGCCCTTCACGGGGAATACCGGGGGCAGTCCTGGGCTAACGTAAACCATAGGAATAATAAATTAAAAGAGTAACTAGTATAATTAGGGATGCACACACTCACTCTCCGGTAGCTAGGAAAGTAGATTTATAGGATTACTTGCCATCAGACAGTAGCTCTGAAGGTAGATGCACGGACAGGACTGTCCGGGGGGCCGCGGGCTCGAGGGTTGGAGTACGGAGAAAAGTGGTGGGTCATCGGTACTAGGCAATCGATCACACCGACAGCGGTACGATGACTCGGCGAAAAGTCTGGAGGGTACATCCAGCAACAGTACGCGGATACTCTAGGTTGTGTTCTTCTAGGGGCGTACGGAAGGGCTAGGCCTGGTAGTGTGGTTACCCGCCTAGGAGTGGGGGGCCCGACCCACTGTCTCCATTTGCCACTACGGAGGTTCCTGGGGGTGAAGCTAGCCTCCCGAACAGGGGGAACTAAAGGTCTGTGCGCATAGAGTCGTGTGCGTGGGTTGCACTTGCATGAATCATGGCATAGCATATCACAACACTCATATTTGCATACAACCGACACCCCAACGTATAAATCGGTATGGGACTTTTTATACGATGGGAGCCTTGCAGAAGATCCCTTAACTTATAAGTTTGTATGGGCATTCATATAAGTTAAGGTTACTTACATACTTACTTACTTGTTGCTTACTTACTATTCTCTAGCAGTCTTTAATACAATTTGCTATTTATTAATTGTTCTACCTATTACAACATTTATACTGTTTACCTGATATAACTTGCTAGTTAGGTCCACCGTCACTTGCTTGACTACTCTCCACTTTTGTAGCTTCCCTTTCCTCCTCTCCGCCCGGTGCTTAGGAGCCGTGGTGGGAGGGGTAGGGGATGATAGGGCTTAGTCTTTATGACTAATGGTTTTCGAACCAAACATTACAGGAGCTCCGGATGGGAGACAGGGACCAGCACCAGCGGAGTACGGTGCGCATGGAGGTGGGACAGTCTAGCACTGGTGCACCTGCGACCAGCTCCGTGAGTGATTAGCTTTTTCTTAGCTTCCGCGATGAGCGACTTGTAGTGAGGACTCTGATGTACCGGGCATGAGCCCTTTTATTTCCAGACTATTTATACTCTGATGATTTTCTGTGGACACTCCCTTCGTGGAGTTTTATTTTATGTGATATTCTCTTTTGGTGGACTTGCTTCTCTCTTGCTTGCTACTTATTGCGATCGAAAAGGCCGGCAGAATCGGCGCGTTGTAGTGGCAACCTTCCCGGGTGTGAAGGTGTCACCGCAAAGCGGCAATTCTGGGCTAAGACCCCGGTGGTTGAAAAAGAAAAAAAAGGGGGTCTTACACTCCAGGTGTCGACACAGTTGATTCCGACTAATACTCTTGTGTGTCGACACTGCCTCCCGCTGTCGACACTGCCTCCCGCTGTCGACACAGTTGATGTCGACTAATATTTCTATGTGTCCACACTGCCTCCCGGTGTCGACACAGTCGATGTCGACTAATAAATTCTGTGTGTCGATACAGTTGCTTCAGGTGTCGACACAGCTTTTCCAAGTGTCGACACAGACTTCCTTAAGTGTCGACACATGGACTTAGAAACTTTTTCCTGCATTTTAGCCAATACTTAACCTGCACATATAAACTCAAAATAACATCAAATACACCTTGATGTATATCATTGAGCTAAGTGAGGCTTCTCTAAATCAGGTACACATTTTCCAATGTACCCAACACTGAGTCTAGTGATTTACTAGATCGGTGAGGGAAAGTGGACGTACCCAAGGTTGGGAAACCACTATAAATCTTCTTGTTTTCTGTGATTGCTTGATTGTTTTTGTGCAAGTTCGTTAAATTTTTTATTCCGCAAATAGACGCACAATTCACTTATTTACCCCCTCTTGGTGATTTAGGTAGACAACTTATCACTTTCAATTGGTATCAGAGAGAAGTTGGTCATTAAAAGGTTAACACCTTGATCAATTTCCTCTTTAAGTTTTCTCTAGAGAATTTTTCAAGCAATGGTCAAGGCTAAAAATTTTGCCAAGCTTCCCCTATGCACAAAGAACAACTTTTCCATGTGGAAAGAAAGAATTAATTTTTTCATGGAAGCTATGGATCCCCGGATCTTCATGATTTTTGAAAAAGGTCCTCACATTCCTATGACTACCTCCACTATAGATCAAACAAGGCAAGTCCCAAAGAAATTGATGGATCTGGATAAAGACGAGATTGCACTTATCTCTCTGGATAAGAAAGCTAAGAATATAATAGCAAGTGCAGTCGATGACTCTATGCAATAAAACCTAATCCACTGCCAGTCTGCTAAGGAGATGTGGCAGTCCCTCATCACCTTGATGGAAGGTACAGAAGAAGTAATGGATGACAGAAGATCCCTTTTGAATCATAAATATGAAGCCTTCTGACAAGGGAACAAAGATACCATTGCAAATACCTTTGAGAACTTTTTCAAGATAGTTAATGGCCTCAGAGTGTATGGCCGAGTATTCACCAACGGAGAACTGAATGACAGGTTCCTAAGATCTTTAACGAAGGAATGGGACAATAAGGTCTGTGCCATCAAGTAATTTGGAAAGCTAGCTGAGATAGATCCTCAGAATCTCTTCGGGAAGCTGATGTCATATGAGCTTCAACTCAACACAAGGAAAGCTGAAGAAGAGAAGAGCAGGTCTGCATCCAAAGAGAAGTCTGTTGCTTTAAAGGCAGACACCTCCAGGAAGTCAAAGGGTACCTCTCCAGCCCCAGCACAAGAAGTTAGTGAAGAAGAAAACTCGGAGCCAAGTACCTCGGGATCAGAACTATCTGAAGGAGTGTTCTCCTTACTCTCACGACAGTTCAAGAAATTCTTGAACAAGAAAAAGCAATGGAAAGGCAAGGATGTCTCTCACAGAAGATCACGACTTGACAGTGATCGACACAAAAATGGCTCAAGAAGCCACGACAGGTATGGTTCTAAACAGAACAAACATATTTTGACTGACATAGTTTGTTACTGCTGTAACAAGCCAGGTCACGTCATAGCTGACCGCCCCCACAAGAAGAAGGAGGGTTGTAGGAGAGAAGAAAAGAAGTCCTCGTACAGCAAGAAGAGGTCATAGAAGAGCCTAATAGCCAAGAAGGGCAAGACTCTTAGTGACTCTGACTCATCTGAGTCGAGTGAAGAAGAGGAAGCCTACTTTGGGCTTATTGCTCAATCAGATGATGAACAAGAGCCCTAGTTCACTAAGGAGGTAAAATCTCACACCCCTCTTTCAGAATCTGAAGTTTATGAGCATGATCATGAGGACAGCTCCTCTGTCGATGAGTCTGAACTCATGGCCCAGTATAAGGAGTTGATCATGGCTTACGACAAATGTCGAAAGGTCGTGAAAACTAAGGCAAAAGAGATTAAGTCTCTATAGGACATAGAAAGCTCTCTGAGAGAGGAAGTCATTAAGATGGACTCACTAAGAGAAGACTTAGATACTGCAGTTGATGAGTTCAACAAGGCTATCAAACACCTTGATCTGAAGGATGAAATCATCAAGGGGTTGGAAGAATTACTAAAAGCCAAAAAGAAACTTGTTGAAGGTTTCTCTAAGCCCAAGGTAGTTCTTCCTCTTGTTATTGAGTTCTCTGCTCAGGCCAAGGGTGCTGGGCTAGGCCATATAGAAGCTCCTAGTAAATCTTCTAGGAGGAATAAGGCTCAGAGAAGGAATAAGGCCGCCAAGAAGGCATTGGCCAAAGCAAAGAGGAAGACCCCTCAAGATCAAACTATCTTTAAGAAAGTCATATTTCCAACTAATGAGTTTGATCTTGACTCATCCTATGGCCACTTGACTAGGCCTACTTATGTAGAGCCAAAGTCTCGTTACCAAGGATGGACTCGCCCCAGAAACTTTGGTGAGAGTGACTTTAAGGCACCTTATGAAGAAGTCATTCTTCAAAATAATGGTCCTTATGATCATGGTCATAACTTCAAGAAAGTACCAAAAGTAAAATCCGTTGTGGAAAAGCCTGTGAAGGAGAAGAAATCATGTGATTGCCATCATCATGAAGCTTCTTCCTCCAAGAATGCTACCCCTGCAGGACCAGTATCCCAGAAGTTCAAGCAGGAGTACCTAAGTCAAAGATATAACAGACTTGACTGTTGGTGCTGTGGCAGAATTGGTCATTTTTCCATCAATTGTTGGTTTAATCCAAGAAATGTTTCAACTCCTCAAGTTGGCAACATGAGAATGACCACTCATGATGCTAATCCTCGTAGGGGGAGTGTTCTAACACGAGACCAAGGACCCAAATATTTTTGGGTTCCTAAGGCAAACTGATTATGATTGCAGGGATGTCAAAAGGCCAATAAAACGCCTATCTAGTATTTGGATAGTGGATGCTCTCGGCACATGACTGGGACAAGAAGCCTACTTCAAAATTATTCTCCAGTATTGAACGGACCAAAGGTCATCTTTGGAGGTTCAGACCGAGGGATAACCAAAGGCTACGGTATGATCACTAACGGTAGTGTATCCTTTTCGGATGTAGCTTATGTCGAGGGATTAGAACACAATCTTATAAGCATAAGCCAACTATGCGACAAAGGATACATAGTTGAATTCCATGTTGACAAGTGCTTGATAAAGTCTGTAAACAATATGGAAATGATTCTATCTGGCACTCGAAGCAGGAATATATTTTGTTTAAATTTTATTTGTATAGACTCTTCTACACCAGTGTGTCTTTTAGCAAAAGAGAGTGCGTCTCTTGGTGACCAATGACAGAAGAGGTTAACACATATTAATTTTAAAACTATTAATAATTAGTCTCCCTGATCTTAGTTCGTGATGCCCCGAATGTCAAGTATGTCAAAGATAGACCTTGTCATGTATGCGTAAAAGGCAAGCAAACAAGGGCTACCTTTAAAAGCATTATTAACAAAGATTCAAGTAGATGTCACCATCTACTTCATATGGACTTGTTCAGTCCACTACAAATTAGAAGCTTGGGAGGTAAGGAATATACATTGGTTATTGTTGATGACTACTCGCCCTTTGTGTGGGTGTTCTTTCTGAAACACAAGTAAGATACCTTCGATATCTTTACTAATTTTGTCAGGCAAGTGCAGAATGAATACAACTGTTCCATAGTCAAAATCAGAAGTGACAATGGAACAGAATTCAAGTCTGGGGCCATGATAGAATTCTGTGAAAGCCTAGGTATCTTTCATGAGTTTTCATCTCCTCGTACTCCATAACAAAATGGAGTAGCTAAGATAAGGAACAGAACACTCATAAAGGCCTGCAGGACTATGTTGAGTGATGCTTCACTACCGGGGTACTTCTGGGCTGAAGCCGTCAATACTGCATGTCACGTGCAAAATCAAGCACTCATCAATAAGAATCATGATAAGACACCTTACGAACTTCTAAAAGACAGGAAACCAACTGTTTCATATTTTAGAATTTTTGGTTGTAAATGCTTCGTGCTTAACAATGGTAAGTATCATACTACAAAGTTTAGTGAGAAAAGTTTTGAAGGTATTTTTGTAGGTTATAGTATCCATAGTAAGGCATACAGGATTTTCAATAGAAAAACTCTAGTTGTAGAGGAATCCATACATGTTGTATTTGATGAGACAAGCTTGCTGCAAAGCAAATCGTCTAGAGTGCTTGTTGTAGATGCAGGTACAAAGCTGAAAGAAATTTGCTTGGATGAACAGACTGAAGGTGAAAGAGAAAAATTCGTCAAGATCACTACTCCAACACCCATTGGAGAGATAGACGATCAAGATGAAGAAACCATCCAAGTTGATGAAGTCACTCCAGTGGCTGAAGAAGTTCCAGATGCTAGGAATCTAGAGCTCAGACATCTGAAGGATCATCCATTGGACCAAATAATAGGAGATCCACAGGATGCTGTCAGAACTCGTCGAGGTACAACTACGAGAATCTATATTTAAGTTTTCTCTCACAGGTTGAACCAAATAAGTTTGAGGAAGCAAACGCAGACGCATCATGGATCTTGGCCATGGAATAAGAAATGTACTAGTTAAAGCGCTACAAAGTTTGGAAGCTAGTTCCAAGGCCCAAAGGTAAAAATGTCATCGGGACGAAGTGGGTCTATTGGAACAAGATGGACGAAGATGGAACAATCATAAAGAACAAGGGCAGACTCGTCGCCAAAGGATATCGCCAAGAAGAAGGAATCGACTTCGACCAAACATACGCTCCAGTGGCAAGGCTGGAGGCCATCAGACTGTTCCTGGCTTATGCTGCACTAAAGTGCTTCACTGTCTATCAAATGGATGTGAAGTCCGCCTTCCTTAGTGGTTACATAAAGGAAGAAGTGTACGTGGAAAATCCCCCAGGTTTTGTTGATCCTAACTTTCTTGACTATGTTTATTTATTATCGAAAGCGTTGTATGGTTTTAAACATGCTCCTCAAGCTTTGTACGAAACGCTGTCTAGCTTTCTCCTCGAGAACAAGTTCACAAGGGGAAAGATAGATAAGACATTATTTCTTAGGGAAATTAAAGGCAAGATTTTGCTAGTGCAAATCTATGTCGACGACATCATTTTTGGTTCTACAGACGACAACCTCTGCAAAATGTTTTCTAAATTTATGTAAGGGAAGTTTGAAATGAGTAGTATGGGAGAGCTGAAATATTTTTTAGGACTTCAGGTGAAACAATCTGAAGATGAAATTTTCATCTCACGGACTAAGTTCACCAAGGAGTTGATTAAGACATTCGGATGGAGAGTGCAACCTCTATGAGGACTCTAATGGCCTCAGCTATGTCTATGGACAAGAATGAGAAAGGGAAACCTTTTGATGAAACCAAGTACAGAAGCATAGTTGGATCCTTGCTCTACCTTACTGCCAGTAGACCAGACATAATGTTCTCTACATGTGTCTGTGCTAGATTCCAAGTGAACTGTAAGGAATCTAACTATGCTACTACAAAGCGGATCTTGAGATACCTTAAAGGTACACAGAATCTTGGCTTATGGTACCCAAGAAGTAATGACAGCGAACTAATCAGTTTTTCAGATGCAGACTTTGTAGGTAGCAATGATGACATAAAAAGCACTTCCGGGACGTGCCAGTTCCTTGGAAGAAGGCTTATCTCATGGAGCAGCAAAAAGCAAAACTGTGTCGCAATCTCAACGGCCGAGTCATAATATATTTCTGCTGGCAGTTGTTGTACACAGTTGCTTTGGCTAAAGAACCAGCTAGAAGACTACAACATGAAGGTTAAAGACATTCCATTATTTTGTGACTCCTTCAGCACAATAGCAATTGCCAACAACCCAGACGCACACAGCCGGACAAAGCACGTCGAGCTCAGATATCACTTCATCCGGGAGCATGTGGAGCAAGAGGATGTGGATCTGCAGTACGTGCCAACAGATCGACAAGTTGTAGATATTTTCACGAAGCCGTTGGACGAGACTAAGTTCGATTTCTTCAAAACTGAACTTGGGATGCTGAACAAAGAAGGATAGACCAAAAGAGTTCCTCTCAAAGCTCAGGAATCGAGGATACTACAAAAAGGTTAGAAATTTCTCAAGTGGACATCACTTCTCGAGACAAAAAGTTACTTCTCGAAAAGTAAATATCTGGTTCTCAAGTACTAAAGTCTACTTCTCGAGAACTTCACGTCTATATCTCGAGAAGTACTATAAGTTCTAGAGTACTAGGAATTCACTTCTCGAGAACTCTAACTCTGTCTCTCGAGAACTAATCGCCCTCTCGAGAAATGACTCGTCACTTTTCAAATTCCGTTCATTTCTTCATTTTCGTAAACCGCCTGATTTCTGCCTTAATCAAAGGCCTATTTTAAGTTAATTAGACACTTAATTGTCATTACTAGGTTTATATATATATATAAACTTTAGATTTCATAAATCAACCGACATTTTAAATCCACTTCTCTCGAAAACTCTTCACCTTTCGCCGACTCAAAGCTTCGACACCGTCGTTCTCTCGCACTTCGTTCGCCACCGTCTTCAGTTTCAATGGCACAGTTGTCCAGGATAGGAGTTGGAAGTGAACTAGTTGTGGTCGGGATTGCCGAACACTCAGATGATTTCAAGAATCTTTTACTTCTTCTCGAAACCGCAGGTCTGAACTTCGTTCTTCAAGAACCTTGCAAAATTCTTTTCCCAGAAGTTGAAGAATTTTATAAAAAATGTCGAAATAAGGAGGAATAGCACAGTTCTGAAATCAAGAGTAAAAGGGGTTAAGATCTAGTTGAACCAATCCATTGTGTCCAAACTTCTAAGGTTGTCGATTGTATATGATGAAGATGAACTTACACAGGATGATAATGACCAAACTTGTCATTTTTATGGAGTTCTAGTAGACATCACCTCTCTCAGAAGGAAAACTCTGAATGATGTAAGCAAGCTTCTGGTAGATATTGTTGGGAAGATCCTCTGGTGCAGGACAGGTTCTATAGGTTTCATCACCAATGACCTATTCAATGTAATGACTGCTATCGTCTGCAGGAAGAAATTTTTGTATGGAATTATGATCTTTAATATTATCAGGGACAGCATAAAAGATCCAAAGTTTCTCAGGATCATCTCCTTGATGCTGCATGAGATTGATCCAATAGTCTTCAAGACCTCCAAAGGTACACAAATTCATCACTTGAAGAAGATCTCCTTAACTTCTATACAAAGGTGGGAGTTAAAACTGAAGAACTCCAAGCAGATTGCTAAAGAGCTTGAACACCCTGCTTCTGAGGTCAGGACCCCATCTCCCTCCTCTCATGAAGTTGTTGAACCATCTGGTGCAGTAACTGAGGGGGAGCCTGCATACTCTATTCCAGATGAGAGAATTCCCTCTCCTTATCCTTCAATGAGATCTCCAGTCATAAGTCCAGCTAGATCACCAGTCAGAAGTCCAATCAGAAGTCCAGTCAGAAGTCCAATCAGAAGTCTAGTCAGAAGTCCAATCAGAAGTCCAGTCAGAAGTCCAATCAGATCTCCAGTCAGGTCATCAATGGTAGATATATCAGATGAGACATTCTCAGATGAGCAAGTTCAGAAAACCCTCAACTCTACTGCAGAATATATAGAAAACATGATAAAAGAACTCACCTCTGATTAGCCCTTTCCTTCCTTCCACTCAGAAAATGCAGAAGAACCTTCAAAGGATCCATCTCCAGCACCTTCACCATCTCCAGTATCTTCTCCCAAAGAAGCTCCTTCTCCTTCTCCAAGCAAAGACTCACCTCAACCAGATACCATCCTTCTCTCAGAAGAAGATGAGCCAGAACCAGAGGCAGTTGAAGCTCCCCTGAGGAGACTTGACTTTTCTATTCCCACCCTCCTTGGTGAGGAAGGAGATATAGTCATTCATACTACCAGAGCTAAAAGCTCTATAGTTGTTGAAGAAATCCCTTCATGGGAAGTCCCTCCTCCACCTTAAATTGATACTCTTGCTGTTCTGCTACTGCTGCCCCTGTAAGTTCAGATATTCTATGTAAGATTGAAGTAATGCTGAGTGAGCAAAGAAAGTATTTTGATGAATCTCTGAGAATAGTCCAAGACAAAGTATCTGCTCTAGAGAAAGAGATGAGCAGAGGCTTTGCAGAAATTCAGCACAACACTGACTCTCTCAAAGAGCTATTTCAAATTGGTGGAAAAGCTATAGACCACACTATCACTAGTATTTGTAAGGTCATGGATCAATTAGTAACTCTTGTTGGCAACCAAATTTACTTAGAAAAGAAAGCCCAGGATGTAACATCCCATTTCCGGCTAGACCCCTAGGAGTGGTTTTGCCATGACTAGGTCATGACAAAACCCTAGGAAACCCAAAAGACCAAGAGAGCTTAGGTAGGAAGGTGAAAATCACCTTGATATGCAAATAGTAGGTCAGAAACTTGCTTAAAATAAGATTAGGACTCGGGCACTGAGTGCGTCGAGTGCACTCAACTCCATAAGCAGAATGGCGTTGAGTGCACTGACTGCACTCAACGCCATCTTACAGGCGGGTTGGCGTTGAGTGCGTCGAGTGCACTCAACGCCATAAGTTGAATGGCGTTGAGTGCACTGACTTCACTCAACGCCATTTGGTGTTGTCTGGATGGAATTGAGTGAGCTGAGCTCACTCAATGTCGTAGACTGGATGGTGTTAAGTGAGCTTAGCTCACTCAATGCCATAAACTAAATAGCGTTGAGTGCACGGACTGCACTCAACGTCGTCTGCTGAGGTCTGGAATGGTATTGAGTGAGCTGAGCTCACTCAACTCCGTAGTCTGGATGGCGTTGAGTTAGCTTAGCTCACTCAACGCCATAAGCTAGACGGCGTTGAGTGCACAGACTGCACTCAACGCCATCTTATGTAGGCTGGATGGCGTTGAGTGAGCAGAGCTCACCCAATGCCATAAGCTAGACAGCGTTGAGTGCACAGACTGCACTTAACGCCATCTTAAGTAGGCTGGATAGCGTTGAGTGAGCAGAGCTCACTCAACGCCATAAGCTAGACGGCGTTGAGTGCACAGACTGCACTCAACACCATATTAAGTAGGCTGGATGGCGTTGAGTGAGCAGAGCTCACTCAACGCCATAAGCTAGATGGCATTGAGTGCACGGACAGCACTCAACGCCATCTTAAGTAGGCTGGATGGCGTTAATGGCTGGACATCTTATACCCACCTGCAACCTCATTTCTTCCCTTTAAAAGACTCCCTAGACTTAGAGAGGAAGTTTTCACCCTTGCCCGACAAAGCTAGAGCTTATTACCTTACTGTTGAGGAATTCCGGCGACGCCACCACCGCGCAAATGGCATCCCGACTATCGGCTCGACTCCAAACCGCGAATAAGGTCCTCCTCTACCTCTTCTTCTATGGATAGATCTTAGGAATTATTAGGAGAGACATCGAGCTCAATAGAGCTGGATCAGATGAGCGTTTTCATGGGTTTTTCCAAAATTCATGGTGGTCGGGTTTGCCGGAAACCATCACCTCCGGCAGCCAAACCACCGCCGACCGATAGCCACCACCTCGACGGAGGTAGTGGTGGCGGTGGCTGGCCAGGGAGGTGGCCAAATGGACGGCGGTGGCTCAAGCAAAGCTACAGGTTTTAAGCGTTTTTTTAGGTTGCTGGTTTCGGGTTTTTGAGAATATAAACAGTGTCATATATTAAATCTGATATATATCTATAGATAATATATAGTGATTAATCACTTTTATCGAGCTCATTTTGATCCTATTAAATGAGGCACTTAGAGGCTATTTTAGGAAAAATGGCCAGTCACAGAAGTTGTAGCCCATCGAGTCTAGATTATTCTAAAGTTTATTGCAACTCGATTGGGTAAGTGTTTTGACCACAGGACCCATTTTGGTGGGACCTATACCTAGGGCTATCCTGAGATTCAAATGGATGCCCACCTTTCATCCCTTGTCCAAATGAGCTAAAATTTGGTCAAGGGATCTACCATAGCAATACCTAGGGCTTGTCCAAAAATGAGAATTTTTGGAGAATATGTTTCTATAGTTTTTGGAAATATTTAATAAACTATGTATAAATTAATTAGGTGTCATAAACACCTCAAAATCCCCCCAAATTTGGGTGGGTAGTCTTACAGGGCATGTTAAGTCTCTGGTGAAAATTTCATCTCATTTGGAGATGTTTTGAATAGGTTATTATCCAGCCCTAGGTTGACCCTTATAGGGTTATTTAGGTCCAAACACCCCCTTGGGGTTTTGAGTGGTCGAATCACCTCAACATAGGATGAAATTTTGGACACTGACTTGTCATGTCTAATTTCACCATCTTAAGGAAAATGGTGTGATTTAGGGTTGATTTACCATAGGGTTCAAACTCAAACCCTAAGGAAGGGTTTTTGAGTGTTGTGAAGGGCATAGGGGCAAATGCCCTTGTGTGACCTTGTAACTCAGTAGAATTGAAGGTAGAAAATCCTAAGTTCTCTGGTAGAAATCTTAGAGGATTTGGAGGTAGGTATACACCTCAAAACCCTAACCCTAGTTTTAGGGTAAAAGTTCAATTATAAAAACACAGTCACTAAACCTTAGTTAAAAGTTGTGAAACTTGGGTGGAGTAAGTTTTAGACTAGGTAAAACCCTTAGTAATTTTACTAGAATTTTATGGATTATATTTCAAGTACTTTATTTGTTAGGTATCAATTTGCTCAAATTGGTGTTTTAATTATTTTGATTACTCTATTCATTTGAATCTGATGAAACTTGGTCAGCTGATTTTTTAGGTCTAAATGAATATCCCTGAATTTTGTTACAAATTTTAATTGATTATATCTAGTACTTCCTTCACAAGTTCCAAAAGGGCAATTTTGGTCAATAAATCATTTAGAGCAAATTACCTACTGTAAAATTATTAAACCTGGCCAATGATGCTTTCAAATAAATATCTAGTTGTATAATTTTATTCATGATTTTTAGGAGAATATTTACAATACTTACTTCACAAGTATAGCTTTTTGAGATTTTGGTAATTATTTATTCTAGAACTAAATCCCCATTGAAAAAGGATGACATTTGGCCACTGATGTTTTTAGGACAGTATCAAATCTAGAAGATTAATTAAGAATTTTTTGATGATTATCTACTGCACTTACTTCATTAATGGAAGGAGATAGGATTTATTATCAAAATTAAATTAGAGTCCCTAAAATACTATAAAAATTTTTATATCTTGGATTTATTGTTAAATTGTTGTTTAGAATTTATCATGATTTTATGAAGCTTTATATATACCTGAAAAGTGCACTTCATGTTCAATTGATAGCCCTTAGAAGCTTTAAGGAAAATTAATTAAATGCCAGATAAATTAGGAAAATTACAATTTTCTGGATTTAGTCTATTTGTGTCATGATAAGTTCTCAGAAAATAATTTAGGGCATTTGGATGATTATTTAGATTATCTCCTATCCGGTTTGACATATAACCTAGGTTGGTCTGCATATAGCAAATTGTTAAATTGCAATAGGAAATGATCTGGGATAGTTGTTGGAGTTAGTCATTTTAGCTGGGTAGACTGACGTGGATGATTTCACTATAGAGGGATAGGAAGAGTAGTGAGAAGTGGTTTGGCTAGAGTCTAGAGGTGTTCGGGTTCGACGAAAGATCGTCTTTCCCGAGGAGAGGAAGAGTCAAAATCACCCTAGGATTAGCCCACTGTAATATGAGAAGGGAATGGGTTAAGGGAACAAACCAATAATAATAAGTGCCTTGCGAAAGGGAACGATGGGCTTCAGCTACCATCATAGTTCCTAGTGCCCTTTGAGAGCCCTTCACAGGGAATACCGGGGGCAGTCCTAGGTTTACGTAAACTGTATTAACAAACTGATAAGAGTAACTTAGTAATTAGGGTTGCACGTTTCACAAACACTGTTAGCACCGGAAGATAGTTGGGAGCTTCGGCTCGGTTGGTTAAGAGACGTATAGAATGGTCCGAGGAGCTTCGGCTCGGTTGGTTAAGAGATGGACAGAATGGTCCGGGGAGCTTCGGCTCGATTTGTTAAGATACGGACAGAATCGTCCGGGGATCTTCGGCTTGATTGGTTTGATACGATAAATATTGCACGTGCATAGTCAGGAAAGAATAAGGTGGTGGGTCTTCGGTATTGGGGGGTCGATACACCGATACAAGTACGCTGACTCGGCAAGTGTGGTTAGCACTTCGCCAACAGAAGTCCGATACGCCAGCCGGCAAGAGTACGCAAGAGTCTTCTTCGTGCACGAAGCGTTGAGGCTTACGATAGGTCTGACCGGTAGTGCTTTACTGGTTTAGAGGTGGGCGAGGCCCAACCCACCGCTTCCGTCTGCCACTACGGAGGTATCCTGGGAGGTAACGGCTCCGAAAGGGGGAACTAAAGGTCTGTGTACACAGAGTCGGGTATGTGTGTTGTACTTGCATGATTCATCATACCCACTATCATGTCATGGCATAATCGATTCATTTAACCCCTGACACCTAATGTATAAGTGGAATGGGACGCTTATACAATAGGCCTTGCAAAACGACCCCTTGGTCTATAAGCTTGTATGGGCAAGTTTGTAAATTAAGGTCAAATTCTTTATATATATATATATTGTTGATGATAACCGATACCCCAACGTATAAGTGGTATGGGACACTTTATACGATGGGAGCCCTGCAGAAGATCCCTTGGCTTATGTGTTTCCGCACATAAGTTAAGGTTATTTTTCCATACTTTACTTTACTACCACATGTATTATAGAATTGCTAGCATAGGTCCGCTGTCACCTGCTTTTGATTTATTCTCCACCTTCATGTCCTCCCCTTTCTTCCTCTCCGCTCGGTACTTAGGAGCCATGGGGGAAGGGGTAGGGTACGATAGGGCTTAGTCTTTATGACTAACGGTTTTCAGACCACATCATTTAGGGGATCGTGGAGCCCAGCATGGAGGAGCAGCCCCGGAGGTCGGCCCGATTGGAGATAGGATAGTCTAGCTCAGGTGTTCAGCCAGCTGGGACTGTGAGTCCCAACTTATAGTAGATGTTATAGTTTGCTTTTGCTTGAGTGACCTGTAGTGAGGATTATGATGTACCGGGCATAAGCCCTTACTTTTAGTACCTTTTATACTATTTCTGTGGACTCTCCCTTCATGGAGTCTTTTATTTCTCTAAATGTGATTTCTGTGGGCTTGCTTTTAATTTAATGTGCTACCTTTCTGTGATCGAATTGGCCGGCAGAATCGGCATTTTATGGTGATGACCCTTCAGAGCGCGAAGGTGTCACCGCAAAGCGGCGATCCTGGGCCTAAGACCCCGGTGTTTTAAAAGAAAAAAAATGGGGTCTTACACAGGAAAACCTTATGAAAATTTGTGAAGAGGTTGGTACCTTCAAGGAAGATGCTATAGCCACACTATCTGTAGAATTCAGAAAGGGGGTGAGTTTAGTGAAAGAACATGTGGACAAGTTTGTGGACAAGTTTACTACTGCTGCCAACACAGTCTGGTCTGACAAGATAACTGAAATTAATAAGAATGTTTTAGAACAGATCCAGTCTATTAAATTCCATAACTATGACACTGCAGTCTTGATGCATAACTAGATATTCCCCGAATTCTAGATTGATCCTAATGTCATACCTCATCACCTGAACCCCCTTGCTGAAGGTCAGTCAAGCCAGATGCCTGCTTAGATGCAGCCTCAGATTCCATGCTTCTCTCTAAGGACAGAAGATCAAAATCCTCCTCCTGCTTCCTATGATCAAGTTTTGGATGATGTGATTCCTCAAGATATACCTGAAATCCACATTCCTAAGAAGAGAAAGTATGGGGAAGGCTCCTCTACTAGCGAAAGTGTCCCTAAGCCAGACTTAGAGAAAAGGAAAGTACAGGAATTTTCTGAAGTCATGAATCCTACTTCCAAGGCTTTGATTCTAAACACACTCAAATTAGTAATGGACAACAATGAAAGCAGGAATCTCCACTACAGTTATTCTGAGTTGGAACTCTATGAAAATTCCATGACTAAAAGGAGATTCTATGACAGAGAGTATGGGAAGAACAATCAAAAGGAACCTCCTAAACCTCCAAGGTACTATCCAAAGCCTTTCAGCAACCAGAGAAGACAATAAGAGAAGTATGATAGGCAACTACAGAGTAAGGACTGATTTTCTATTGATAACTCATTTTCAGATTAAGGATGAAATGGATGTTGATTTGAACTCTAAAACATTATATATATATATATATATATTTTCTAGTTTTGTTGATTCTGTGTTTAATTTTTCATCTCTTGCATTTGAATCTATTTTTCCTATATAGTTCTTTCTTTGTTGATATAATTCACCTTAGTGTAGAGGGTTCTGACTTCTACAAATAAGGGGAGATTGTAGGGTATTGCATCCACAATAACCCATATTTTCATGAAGTCGCCCTTGAACTAAGATGAATTAAGTTGTATTTGATATCTCTATTTAGTTGTGTGTTTGCATACTATCATTGCTAAGTATAGACCAATGTCAGTCAATAGTGGGTCATGAACACAGGACAAAAAAGTGTAATCCCTCACTATGTGATCCGAGGTATTGACTCATGTGTAGCCTCTCTATTGGGATACACTTCACATTCAAGCACTTGGAACATGGAACGAAGATTGGATTCATGAAGAAGAAAAATTTCCTAAGTTAAAAAAATTTTCTAAGTCCACTTCTCGAGAAGTCTAGTATAGTTCTCGAGTAGTGGAGTTAGCAGAACTCGAGTATTATCTTGGTACTCGAGTACAAGTCTTAGTTCTCGAGTAACATCATTAAAGTTCTCAAGAAGCCTAGACTAGTTCTTGAGTAGACTCAGCCTATACTTCTCGAGTAGCCAGAGCTATCCTTGAAAATTTTCTAAGTCCATCTCTCGAGAATCTGGGTTATAGTTCTCGAGTACTTAGCTTCTACTTCTCGAGAAGTCAGCTTAGTATTCGAGTACAAGTTTTAGCTCTCGAGTAATATTCTTTTAGTTCTCGGGTAATATTCTTTTAGTTCTCGAGAAGCTTAGTTTAGTTCTTGAGAAGACTCAACGCTTATTTCTCGAGTACTTACAAAAGTCCAGAACGTATAGCCCTCGAGTAATCAGCTTGTTCTCGAGAACTTATATATACTTCTCGAGAACTACAGTCCAATTTTTTTAGAAAAATTGCTTAAGTTTAGAATTGTCGGGATTTTCAAATGACATGACGTGATTGGTCCACGTGTCGTAATTAATGTCAATTCTAACCGTTAGGGGAAATCCTATATAAGGTCTTGTCATTAAGACTAACCCTAAGTGGTGAACCGTACTCTTTCTAAAATTCTGAATCGGCCGTCTCTCTCAAGAAAATTTACAGAAGCTGTCGCCGCTCATCCTGTAGCCAAAAGCCTACTTCAATCCAGATCGACTTGTTGTTCAAGGGATTCATAAATCTTCATCTTATCCTTGATCGAGTAAGTCCAAGTTTCTCAGAACTGATCCACCGAGAGTCTTCTTCAACAATTTCTGAAAAGCCGTAAAGTTCAAGAAAGAAGACCTAGGGACAGATTTTCAGATCTAAGAAGAAATTTCTGTTTGTACTTCCAAATCTCTTTTTAATCTTGTAGGATATTATTCTCCGAGTGTAGGAGCTTTGTTCTCCGAGGAAGTATTCATCTTCCGAGTGTAGATCCATTTGGATCAAGATTGTAGGAACTTGGTCCCAAGACGTAGGATTGGTTTTCAATCCGAGATAGTGGAGTAGCTGAGTATAGTGATTTACTAGATCGGTGAGGGAAAGTGGACGTACCCATGGTTGGGGAACCACTATAAATCTTCTTGTCGTCTGTGATTGCTTGATTGTTTTTGTGCAAGTTCGTTAAATTTTTTATTCCACAAATAAACGCACAATTCACCTATTCGCTCCACTTAGGTGATTTAGGTAGACAACTTATCACTTTCACTTAAAATAAGGTCCCCGAGCTTGGTATGAGACGTTGTTTAGCTTTCTTCTTGAGAACAAGTTCACAAGAAGAAAGATAAACAAGACATTGTTTCTTAAGAAAGTAAAAGACAAGACCTTGCTAGTGCAAATCTATGTTGACGACATTATTTTTGGCTCTACGAAAGATAACCTTTGCAAGAAGTTTTCCAAACTTATGCAAGAGAAGTTTGAAATGAGCAGTATGGGAGAGCTGAAGTATTTCTTAGGAATTCAGGTGAAACAATCTGAAGATGGAATTTTCATCTCTCAGACGAACTTGAACAAGGAGCTACTAAAGAAATTCGAAATGGAGAACGTAACCTCGATGAGGACTCCAATAGGTTCAACTATGTCTCTAGAGAAAGATGAGAAAGGAAAACCTTTTGATGAAACCAAGTATAGAAGCATAATTAGATCCTTGCTCTATCTTACTGTCAGTAGACCTGACATAATGTTCTCGGCATATGTGTGCGCTTGATTTTAAGTGAAAACTAAGGAATCACATTACGTTACTGTAAAGCAAATTTTAAGATACTTTAAGGGCACACCAAATCTTGGCTTATGGTACCCAAGAAGTAATGATGTAGAGCTAATTGGTTTTTCAAATACATATTTTCCAGGAAGCATGGATGACAGGAAAAACACTTTTGGGATGTGCCAATTCCTCGGAAGAAGGCTTATTTCATGGAGAAGCAAGAAGCAGAATTGTGTGGTAACTTCCATTTGCCGAGTCAGTGTATATCTCTGCGGATAGTTTTTGTGCACATCTTCTGTGGATCAGGAATCAGCTCGAGGACTACAACCTGAAGTTTAAAGAGATTCCAATGTATAGCGACTCCTCCAGTGCAATAGCGATAGCAAATAATCAAGTATCTCATAGCCGGACAAACCACATCGAAGTTCGATATCACTTCATCCAGGAGCGTGTGGAGAACAAGGACATAGCCCTTAGCTATGTCCCAATAGATAAGCAGGTCGCAGATATTTTCATGAAGTCGCTGGATGAGGCCAAGTTCTCATTTTCAAAATAGAACTGGGCATGCTAAACAAGGACTCGTGAAGATGGCTAAGAAGACAGGAATTCACTCAGGAAATTCTTCAGAAAGTAGAAAAATTTGTCCAAGGAAAAATTCGTCGAATATCGATCAGCAGAACTCGGCGATTCGTCGGATATACACAGCTAATCTCGATGAATCTGACTCTGTGTCCGGTTAATATCACCGAATTTTACTTAGGTCAAAAAATTCTTTCCTATATTGGATCTGAAGAGTCACGACTTATCAGGTACGCGCCTTTCCCATGTCAAATTTAAATTATATATATTATAAAGGTTAGGGGGAATCTATAACATTTCGTCAAAGCCAGAAAGCTGTCTTACCAAACTTTCTTCCTCCCAACGATTCGTTTTCCCAGTACTATTTATTCTCTTCCTCCCATCTGGTTTCATTCTTCTTTGATTAGGTCAGTACAATCCGTTCAAGTAAGTTTAGATATTCTAGCAGCGAATCCCGCCAATTTCTTCCAGAGGTTTGATCCCACCGCCGACTTGTTCTCACGGTTTCTGTCAGTAAAATAAATCCAGTTCAAGTTCTGATAGTTCATTCCAGAGCATATCCTCAGTGTTCAGACTTCTATTCTCCATGGCTCCTAGAAGCACCAGCAGTTTGCTAGGTGGTGGAGAACTAGTTCAGACATGATTTGCGTCAGCTTCAGATGAGTTCAGTAATGTCATTCTCATATTGGAAACAGCAAGCCTCTCTTTTGTGCTAGATCACCCCTGTAAGGTATTAGATAAGGACATTCTTGAGTTCTATCAGCATGCCAATCATTGCAGGTAAGATATAGTTATCAAGAGCAAAGTTCGTCAGATGAAAATCAAGGAGAAGGCTTCTCTCCTCGCGCAGCTTCTGAGGCTTCCAGCCTGTGACGAAGCTGATCACCTAGAAGAGGAGGACTTCACAAGAGCTCTATTGTTCTGTGGACTGCCCAGAGGCACCAAATCAGTTAAGAGAAAAGGGATGAACGAGGAAGGAAAGCTCCTATCTGATATCATTAGTAAATTTCTGCTCTGCAAGACCGGCTCTCACGACTACCTCTCTTCAGAAATGTTCAAGATACTTGTGGTTATCATCTACAAAAATATAATGGATTGGGGTGCATTATTGTTTTAAAAGATCAAGGATAGTCTACACACACCCAACTTTGGAAGGATACTCAGCTTATATCTGAACTAGATGGATAGGAACAAATTTTATATGTCCAAGGGAGTACCTATCCACCACTTTAACAAAATCAATTCTTCAGTCTTATCAAGGTAGGATAGGAGGATCTTGAGGCCAGGGGAGCCAGAGATTTGTCTGTGGAGGAGAAAGAACATATTCCTGAGGATAGGGTTCCTTATCCACCCCCCAGTGAAATTCATGATAGTTTGAGTGCATGAATGGAGGGGCAGCCAGCCGATACACAAGTGGCAACTAACAAAGTTCCCTTGAGTGTTTCTTCTGAGACAGTTACAGGCCATACTGTTGTTACTGAGTTAGTGCATGTTCAGGCAGAGGTTGAAACTACTGCTGATAATTATGTCCCAACTCCTTTTGAGCTTGAGATTGATGATGATTTGGATGTTGCTGCTGAGGAAAATTTAGATGTTGCAGACTATGAGATAGAGACTTATGAGGTAATGGTAACTGCTGATAATGCTAATAAGGTCTTTGTACAGGGTTCAACAGAGCACATGATTGTCCCTCTTCTAGAGATTACCCCTATTATAGCGCCTAAGGGGGAGGCAACCCAGTCTCTGATATCTGTCTCTTACAGGTTGACAGGTTTATCCACGACCTAGAAAAAAGGGTTGCCAAGGCATCAAGTATTCCTCAAGCTGTTCTAGAGGAAGTAGTTGATATTTTTAACAAGGAAGGAGATGCAGAGGAGTATAATCCTATCCCACCAGATGCTGAAGATCCCAGGTTGATTTATAAAGCTCGTCTGTCTCAAATAGATGAGTCCTCCAGTGATTCTGAATTTGTCAAGATCTGCCCTCTCTTCCCAATATTCCTACTCTAGATGTTCCCAATTCTAGTGCTGACAGTTCTATCCTGAAGATCATATAAGCCATGTTGGCTAAGCAGCAAGCACAGTTTGAATCCTCTATGCATAAAGTTTTGAAGAAAGTCCAGGAAACTGATAAAGATTTGAACAACGGCCTTGCAGCTGTCAAGGTGCGTGTCGACAAATTAGATGCAAGGTTAGAACCTGGTTTATACAGGGTCGTGAACTTCTAATTCATAACATGGTCGGGCTAAAAAGTAATATGGAAGTTCTTCAGAATGTTGATAAGAACGCAATAACCATGATTGATGCTCATAATCGATCAATGGATCATTTTGATAAGACAATGGAATCTTTTGCCAATGTGATATCTGTCGAAGTCAGAAAGGGGGAGGATGCCCTTAAAGCTAAGGTGGATGTTGTTGAAGCTACCATTCTTGCAAACTTCAAAGGAGTCAACAACTACAGCTATGACAACTTCCCCTGGATACATAATGAAATTTTTGGTAGACCAAGTCAAGTAGATCCAAGAGTTCAAGTATCTGTTGTACCTGTACCAGTAACTTATGAGGTTCATCCTGCTTAGGATTACTCTCAATGTTGGTCAGACTCATAGGTTTTCTCTCAGGAAAGGACTGCTACTCCTGTTGTGTTTTCAGATGTTCAAGTGATTGAAGATATTCCTCCACCTGTGTACAAAAGAAGAAAATATGGTGAAGGCTTGTCTGTAATAAGGACTGATCCCAATAGAGAAATGGCTGAGGTTTGGAGCCCAGCGTCCAAAGGGATCATCCTCAATATCTTTACATTAGTGGACCTGGCTAATAAGAGCAGATGTGACCATTATAGTACTGAATAATGGCACAAGCATGAGGTAGCTACCGCTAAACGCAGAATACATTTCAGGAAATACAGATCTGATGATCCTAATGCACCTCCAGCTCCGCTAAGATATTACCAGAAGCTGAAAGCATACTTTGAAAGGCAAAATCAGAAAAGCAAGGGGAAACAGACTTAATATTTCCTATGTGTTTGATATTTTTAAACAGTGGTTTCCCCTATATAGAACTCTTATATATATATATATAATTTAATGTTTTGATTGGAATGTGCGCTTCGTTTAAATATTATATATCATTTATGTTTTATGCTTTATTATTATTTGTGCAATTAACCTTAGCTTATAGGATTCTGACTTCTTCAAATAGGGAGAGATTGTTGGGAATTGTATCCACAATAACCCTAATTTAAAGAAGGGTCCAGTTATGCTAAGATTAATTGAGATTGTATTTGATGTCGTATTTCCAGTTATGTACTTGCAGGTTTACATTTTTAAGTACACACCAATGTCAGGTTATAGTTAGTCAGCAAACACAAGACTATACAATGTAATCCTTCATTGTGTAGGACAATTTATTAACTCACATGTAATCTCTCTATTGGGGTGTACTTCTATCCCAAGTACATCAAGAGGATCCAGGAAGGTGTAGGACTTGGAATCAGAAGAACAGAAATTTTATCAATGTAAAATTTGTCGTGTATTGTAAGGGATATTCGTCGAATTCGTCAAGTATACACGTTGACATTCATCAAATTCTTCATGTATACTTACTAACACACATCGAATTCATCATACTGTACTTGAGGTAAAATCTCTAAAAGTTGGAAAATTTGCCAAGTAAAAAGTGTCGAGTATTCTCGTGTATACTCGTCAAATTCGTCGAATGTATCTAACGATACTCACCGAATTCATCTAATATACTAGTTAATACCCGACGAGTTCATCGAGTCAACTCAATTTTACTTCTCTAGGATTTTCTAAATCTAATTCATCGACTATCACTGGGTCAGGCGTTGAGTGCGTCGACTGCATCGAGGCATCGAGTGTGTGGAGTTAGCTAACCGAATCACTGGGTCAGGCATCGAGTGCATCGAGTGAGCTAGCCGATACTCGTCGAATTCGTCGAGTATACTAGTCGATACTTGCCGATTTCATCGAGTATGACTTTTGCATTGCGCTGAGTAGCAAGTTGGATCGATCTGAATTCCTCTAAGTAAATTTTGTCGAATATCACTACTAGTTTGGCGAGTATACTCATCCATACTCGACGATACTCGACGAAAATGACTTGGGTTATTTTTCAGTCTACTTTTCAAATTTCAGCTCGGGTTGAATGACGACCATGCACAATAATTTCAGAGGTCTTTATTTGGAATTTCTTTTATAGTCGTTATTGAGGTTCTCTATAAATACCTAGGGTGGATTTTTCATCAACACAAATCGTGTTAATCGTCCAAAATTCCAATTCGCAAAAGATTCCAAAAATGAAACCGTCGGCTCCTGTGCATTTTGTGACACCTGTTCGGCCGACGCAAGCAGTGCACAATTCGATCTTTCTCTTCTGATTCGACAGAATCTTTGCATTCTAAAGATCTTTATTCCTTCAGATCTAGTCATTTAAAGATTCAAGATTCAAAGTCTTCAAGGTTTCCGATTTTACCATGTTCTCCAAGTTATCATAGTTTAACCTAAACGAAGAATGACGGATAGAAGACTTCGGATCTTGTCAAAATTATTTGTAAAACTTTTCTGTAATTTTCTTTTACATTTGTAGGAGATTTATCTCTGAGTTGTAGATCCATTTATGGATCGAGTCGTAGATCTATTTGTGGATCGAGTTGTGGGGTGGGAGAGGTTTGTTGTTTTCCGAGTTGTAGGAGTATTGTCTCTGAGTTGTAGGAGTTGCGGCTCCGAGGTGTAAGATTTGTTGAAATCTGAGAAAGGTGAAGTGGTTGAATCTAGCCCTCCGTGGTAGATAGGCGAGACAGGACAGTTGACGTACCCAACTCAGGGAATCACTATAAATCTTTGTGTTTGTGTGCTCTTATTTTTAAAGTATTTTTATTCCGCGAAAAGATACAGACATCACTTATTCACCCCCCCCCCTCAAGGTGATTTAGGTAGACACTAGATACTTTCAAAATGTATAAGACTTACCACCTAAACTTTGAGTGATAAGAGGACCAAATAAATTCGTATGTGGTAGGTATAAAATTCTTGGAGAATCATTCTTACCAATTGGTTTGAATGAAGATTTCACATGTTTTCCTAGCTAACAAGCTCTACATGGATTGACTTTTCTATACTTATCTTTTGGTAAGCCTCTTACTAACTCATTCTGTTGGAACACCATATTACTGATTTGGGTAAGGATCACTATGTCCTTAGGAATATGTCTTGACCTCATTGTATATTTAAAGGTCAAACTAGAATAGGTCTAGGGCTTAGAACTTAGGTTTGAAAGCTGCCCCCAAGACCTCCTAGTTCAGATTTCAAGTGCAGTAAGACTAAGCAAATTATCGTCGAGCTCAGATCGACAAGGCATCGAACTCAGTTCGACTATCTCTGAGCTCAGTTCAACGAGTCGTCGAAGTCGGTTCGACGATCTTCGAGCTCATATCGACGTTTCTATCTCTAGCCAAAATCTAGATCTCTGAGCTTAGATCGACGATAGTCGAGCTCAGATCGACGATCTCTGTTTCAAGTCAAGTTCCAGTCTCTGAGCTTAGGTCGACGGTAGTAGAGCTCAGATCGACGATTTTCTTGAGAGATCGACGATTTAAAGATTTCAAATTCAGTCAGTTATGGAATTCAAATTTATTCATATCCAGCAGTTAATGCAAAGGATTTTGTAGCCGTTTTAATTAATCTGGAGCAAGTTTCAAGGAGACTAAAGGTGAATGTCACTTAGGACTTTCCTCTAGAGACAGATATCAATTAAGGAAGTCATTTATGACTTGTTAACAGCTATCTAGAAGATTGGATTTCAATATATCATTTTCAGGCAATATAGACAGAGATGATCAATACAGAATAACAGACAACAAGAGAAAAACTAAGAACAACATCTGAGATCTGTGAGACACACAACAACTATAGGATTATAGTTTCTCATCTCAGACTCAAGTTTATCAAGGCTTCATTAATCAAGATTCCAGACACAACACATTTCAGTCTTTGCTGAAATCATTCTTTGCTGGAGATCTCAATTATTCTGAAGGCCTATCACCCTGTACAAACCTTCTCTTCCTAAACAACTGCAAATCTCAGGGGGAGCTTTGACAACATTAATCCACTAGTCTTCTCTTTGACTGTTGAACAGAGAAGAACAACTTCACCTCTTTTATTTTTCTTTGGTGTAAAAGGGTTACTCAAAACTCCCTTAAAAAGTTTTGTGATTGGTTTCTGAGACCTTGTCAAAACTCAGTGGTGGCAAGACACCTGATCAAAAAATCTGGTTTGGTTTTTTAGCACCTTATCAAAAGCTCATTGGTGCCCAGGACACCTGATGAACTATTCCTGCAGTGGATTCCTACCTAGGGTGGTAAAAGAGTGGATGTACCCAGGTTGATTGGGGAACCATTATAGATCCTTGTGTCTTCTGGTTGCCTGTGTTTTATTTGTTGTGTGCTGTGTTTTTGTTTCTTGCTTACTTAGTTTTATTTACTACAAGCACAATACACTTATAAATAAATCAAGTCTTCCACTGCCAATTTATTTTTAATTTGCAAAATTATTTTAAAATACCCTATTCACCCCCCCCCCCCTCTAGAGTTAAGGTAGATCTTACCCTCACTTTCAATTGGTATCAGAGAGAGGTTGGTTATTCAATAACTAAATCTTCATCAGATTGGTTGTTCCTACAGGATAACACCTGAACCAAAAGATCTCTGATAAGATCAATATTTAATAGAGGGTTGTTATTTTTATTATATTTATTTTCATAAAACCATGGCATAGAACAAAGATTATGCTAGCACCATACCTCTAGTGTGCAATCTTTCTAAGTTTGCACTTTGGAAGGCAAGGATTAGATTGTACATGAATTCTATTGATGAGGATATCTTCAATTATATTTTGACAGTGTGTCTAAGACCTCCAGAAAGTACAAGTACAAGTGATATTCCACCCCCTTCAGGAACAGATGCAGAAATTAAAAAGTGGAAAGTTGTTGATGCCAAGGCAATGAACATATTGGCTCAGACAATGTCTGATGACATATTTCAAAAAGTGGCTGAATGCAACTCAGCAAAAGAAATATAGGACAAGCAATCTGATCTTGTGTCAGGATCAGCTGATGAAAGAAAGGACAGAAGATCCCATCACATAACCCAGTATGAGAATTTCAAGAAGGGAGAAACTCAGTTAGTTGCTAACATGTATAATAGACTCAGTCTAATTGTCAGTGAACTGAAAAATTTGGATAAAGAGATCTCATTGACTGAACTCAATGATAAGATCCTAATGTGCTTCCCCAACACTTGGGACTCAAGGATCTGGCCAATCAAGGATGCCAGAAGCCTAAATGAGATCACCACTGAAGCTCTATTGGGCAAGCTGAAGTCTTATGAGTTGCTCATCAAAAATAGAGAGGAAGAACAAAAGGCAGATTCTCCAGCAATAAGGAATGAGAATACAATTGCTTTTAAAGCTTCAGAAGATCAGCCTGAAGACAAGGTCATAGGCAATGGAGAGCTGATGAGCCTACTGGCCAAAAGATTTTACAAGATGGCTAGAAAAGATTTCAGGAAAAAGTCGTCTAGAGGCCATGAAAAGCCAAGGTATGACAAGTCCAGTAACAAAGAAATTATTTGTTTTGGATGCAGGAAACCGGGCCATATTGTTCCTGACTGTCCAGAGAATCAAAATAAGGACAAGAAAGATAAGAGAGATAGGAGAAGAGACAAAGACTCCAGGAGAAACAACAATGATAAATCCTACTCCAGTAAGAACAAACACACCAGGAAGGGATTTGTAGCTAAAACCTGGAGTGAAACCTAAGAAGATTCAGAGGCATCATCAAGCTCAAGTGATGATGAAGATGATGCTCAAGAGAAGGAATTCTGCATGATGGCTATCAATGGCTCTCAACATAATTCTGATGACGAACAAGAGTCAGAATCTGAATCTGAACATGAAGCTGAAGAAGATCAGGTAATAGATTCTTTTGATTTCAATTCAGAGGACTTTAGATCTGAATTTAAGGCACTTTGTTTAGACCTGCTAAAGTCTGAGAAAGATATTATCTCTCTCAGAAATCAATTGTCTGAACATAGCACTTTAAAATCAGATAACCTCAAACTCTCTGAGGAGTTGGAATGCTGTAGGGAGGAGATAGCTTCACTGAAAAGTGAACTATCTCAGGCAAAGAAGTTTGAAGAATCCCTCAATGGTAGAAGCATTAGACTGATAGACATCACAAGCACAGTGAACTCAAGACTTAACAGTACACTGGGCTTGGGTGCTTCATCCAGCCAACCTATAGTTTTAACAACCCCAATTAAATTTATCTCAGATAAAGGAAAGGGAGTTGTAGAGATAGCAAGGAAGAATCCTGATTTACCTATGAAAAACAAAGTTCAACGGAAAACGTCGAACAGAGCTCGACGATCGCGGAACAGAGCTCAGCGATCTCAAGCTGAATCGTCGAACTCAGGTCAACGATCTCTGAACTCTGAACTCTGGCAAAGTCGATCTTCGAACGGAGCTCGATGATCTGACCCAAGATCGTCGAACTCAGCTCAGAGATCGTCGAACAAAGATCAGAGCTTTGAACAAGTTTTTAAGGGTAAATCAAAATTCAATTCTAGAGGTCCCATATACCAAGGCTTCAACCCTTATGCTGAATGGATAATACCTCCTAGGAGATATCATCTTGAAGGCTATAAGAGTCAACCAGGGATGTCTTTCATTTAAGTTTTAAAGGTTATCAACCTAGGCCCAAGGTAAACTTGGTCAAAAACAAATAAATTGTTTTATGTGCAGGTGAATACCTATCCAACAATAAACCAACAATGGTATCTGGATAGTGGGTGCTCAAAGCACATGACAGGAAGCAAGGATAATTTAACATCCTTCAAAGCCAAGCTTGGACCCAAAGTCATATTTGGAGACTCAAACTTTGGACAGACCAAGGGATATGGTGCAGTCCAAATAGGGTCAGTCACATTCAAGAAGGTGGCTTATGTGGAAGAACTGAAGCACAACTTAATGAGCATCAGTCAATTGTGTGATGAAGGCTATCAGGTGACATTCAACAAATCCTCATACAAAATCAGATCAGAGGACAACACAACTGTGTTGATAGGTAAAAGGAAAGGTAACATCTATCTTGTAGATTTTCATTTAACTAAGATAGATATTTGCTTGTTCAACTCTGTTAGTAAACCAAATGAACTATGGCATAAGAGATTAGGACATATAAACCTTAGAACCATTGCTAGGCTATCCAAGGACAACCTTGTTAAAGGACTACCTTCTGGCCCCTACAAAAAGGAAGGACTTTGTAGGGCTTGTCAATTAGGCAAGCAAACTAAAAATAGTTTTAAGTCACTTAATAAGAGTGATTCACCTAGGATCTTGTATCTGTTATACATGGATCTTTTTGGAACCATTATAGTACAAAGCCAAGGATGGAAATCTTACACTTTAGTAGTTGTAGATGACTTCTCTAGATTCACATGGGTGTTCTTTCTGAGGAAGAAGTCTGATAACTTTAAGTGTTTGACAGAGTTTCTCAAATGTATACAGATTGAGTTCAATACTCACATTGCCCTGATTAGAAGTGATCATAGGATAGAGTTTGATTCTCTTCTTATGCAAGAGTTCTGTCAGAGTGAAGGTATCAGGCACACTTTCTCAGCTCCTAGAACTCCTCAACAAAATGGGGTAGCTGAAAGGAAAAATAGAACCCTTATTGAATCTGCTACTACATTGTTGACAGATGCTCACCTTCTTCTATCCTTTTGGGAAGAGGCAGTGAACACCTCAAACTATGTGTTGAATAGAAGTTTGATACATAAGCTGAAGGGCAAGACTCCCTTTAAATGACTCAAAGGAAAGAAACCTAAAGTAGATTATTTCAAAAAATTTGGTTGCATTTGTTACATTCACAATAATGATAAGAAATACATAGTAAAATTTCAAGCCAAAGCTGATGAAGGAGTGTTTCTGGGATACTCCATGATCAGTAAAGCTTATAGGGTGTATAATAAATCTTCTCTTAAAATTGAAGAATCTGTACATGTATCTTTTGATGAAACTAACATGTCTTATAAGGAGAAGAATACTTCTACCATAGCACCTTTATAGGTACACTCTCTTTCAGAAAATTTGAATAGATTACACATAAATGAAGAGGGTACCACACCTTTACCTACCCAACAAAAAGGTGAAAGCAGTGAAGATGAAGAGGACACTCAACATCTTGGTGAGAACCACATTGAAGAGCCAGTTGTTGTTCCACGAGAGGAAACAACAACACAAGTTGGTGAACAATCAACCCCCCCCCCCCAGTTGATTTAGTAACATCAAGAGATCATCCAATCTACCAAGTGATTGGAGACATCTCAGCTTGTGTGCAAACCAAAAATCAGGTCAACCAAAATCTGATGCACACCTGCTTTCTATCTCAAATTGAGCCTCAATCCATACAAGATGCAGAACAAGATCCACACTGGATCATTGCAATGTAAGAGGAGTTACATCAATTTGAAAGAAACAATGTTTGGGAGCTAGTGCCAAGGCCAAAGGATCACTCCATTGTTGGAACAAAATGGGTGTTTAGAAACAAACTGGATGATCAAGGAATTATTGTAAGGAACAAGGCAAGACTAGTTGCACAAGGATACTCACAAGAAGAAGGAATAGATTATGACCAGACCTTTGCACTAGTTGTAAGGTTAGAGGCCATAAGAATATTCCTAGCTTATGCAGCTCACAAGGGATTCAAGGTCTATCAAATGGATGTAAAGAGTGCATTTCTCAATGGAGATATCAAGGAAGAAGTCTATGTTAGATAACCCCCAGGTTTTATCTCTCCAACTCATCCTTATTATGTTTTTAAATTACATAAAGCATTATATGGTCTCAAGCAAGATCCTAGAGCATGGTATGAGACCTTAGCATGCTTTCTTTTGAAAAATGATTTTATAAGGGGTAGAGTAGACCAAACTCTTTTTATTAGAACCCATAAGTCCAATACCCTACTAGTGCAAATTTATGTAGATGACATTATCTTCGGATCTACTGATTCAAATTTGTGCAAAAGGTTTTCCAACCTAATGCATTCTAAATTTGAATTGAGTAGCATGGGTGAGCTTTCGTTCTTTCTAGGAATGCAAGTCAAACAGCATGCCGATGGCATATTCAATTCTCAAACCAAGTATGCAAAAGAGTTGGTTAAGAAATTTGGTATGTCTGAAGCATCATGTATGAAAACACCCATGCCTACTAATGTTGTATTAGATACTGATGTACATGGGAAACATGTTGATCAGATAACATAAAGAGCAATGATTGGCTCTTTATTGTACCTTACAGCTAGTAGACCTGACATAATGTTTGCTACATGCATCTATACTAGATTCCAAGTAATCCCTAGAGAGTCACACCTAATATTAGTAAAAAAGATTCTTAGGTATGTGAAAAGTTGTCCAAATCTAGGTCTCTGGTATCCAAAAGATTCGGGATTTGAATTAACTGGATTTTCAGATGTTGATTATGCTGGATGTAGAGTAGACAGGAAAAGCACCAGTGGAACCTGTCAGTTTCTTGGTGACATACTTGTCTCCTGGTTTTGTAAGAAACAAACATCTGTGTCCACATCAACTGTTGAAGCTGAATACATGGCAGTAGGTAGTTGTTGCTCACAGATATTGTAGATTCAAAATCAGCTCCTAGACTATGGTTACAACTTAGATAAGTCAAAAATATTTTGTGATAACACCAGTGCTATTTCTATAGCCCAAAATCCAGTCCTCCATAGTAGGACAAAACATATAGAGATTAGGCATCACTTTTTAAGAGATAATGTTGAGAAAAATAAAATTGAACTTCAATATATCCCAACTGATTTGCAAAGGGGAGATATTTTCACCAAACCCTTGGATGAAAAGAAACACACTTTCTTCCTGAATAAGTTAGGAATGTTAGATGAAGGAAGTTTAAATTAAGATCCAAGATTTTAAAACCTTAAAATTGACCAAGACTAGGCTAAAAACTTGATTTTTTTCTAGTGTCTATAGGTTATTTCTGATCTATGAACTGTGCTCGACGTTTTTTCCCAAAGATCGTCGAACGGAGATCGACGTTCTCAGAAATTGTCGACCAGAGTTTAGCGTTTTTCAGATAGTGCTAGACTATCTCTTTCCGGTCAAAGATCGTCGAACGGAGCTCGACGCTCTCCAATATCGTCGAACAGAGATCGACGATGTTGAAGACCTTTCAGATTCCTTTAGGAGCCCAGATCGTCGAACGAAGTTCAACGATCTTTCCTTTTCAGAGTCAAACTCTGATATAAAATTCATTTTTCGGTCGTCGTTCTCTTTTGCGCATTCATACTTTCTGCAGAGCTTTCTTTCCCTCCAAACCTCTCTACACTCGGTCTTATTTGTTCATTTTTTTGTAGGTAAACATGGTCGTCTCTGTTGCAGTCTTAGCAGCAATAAAGTTTGACACCGGCTTCGATATCGACATGGATTCATTCGAAGGAAGTGATCAAATCTTCAAGGATATTCTGGAACTGTTCAAGGAACAACAGTTGGTTCCTATCATGTCTACAAGAATGAAATTGGCTGCAGATGAGATTAAGGAATTGGTGTATACAGCACACAACCTGGATCAAAACACAGTGATTGGAACAATATCAGGAACACAGGTATCCCTAACTCCTACACTCCTGACAGAAGTTTTAAAATTGAGTACTGGGCAAGATTCAGTAGAATTGTCTGGAGAGGAATTTTCCTCTATGTTGGATAGAATGGGTCACTCAGCAGCAAACCCTAATAAGTTGCTTAAGAAAAATCTGTTAGTGGAGTACAGATTTTTAGCTGATGTTGTGGGAAAGGTACTGTTAGCAAAGCATTTTGCTCATGATACCATATCTAGGTATCAATTCTGTTTGATGGGTGCCTTAGTTGATAAGAAACATTTGAATTGGGGAGAAATATTCTTTGAGTTAATTAAGAAGAAGATTAACAAGAATTTTGTTAATTTTGGGAGGATATTAGGCATGTTTCTGCATAACAGATGCCCCCAACTGCTTGTTTCCAGTGGTACGCACATCAATGCCTCCAAGAGACTCTCCTATGCTCTCTTTGGAAAGTGGGACAGGCAAATTGCCAAACCCAGCAGGGGTCAAACAGTTACCTCAACTTCAGGCACAAGGACTATACAAGTCACTTCCCCTCAGGCATCCGCCCCCCCCCCCCCCCCCGGGAAGAATTGCCTGCCTCCTCCTCATCTCCACCATCTCCACCTATTGTTTCTTCATCCATCCCTACATCCACCATTTCAATTTCATCCCCCATCACTATTTCATCTCCCATCTCAACTCCATCTCTATCTATCTCTTCACCACCACCAGCAACTCATCTAGAGCAATTCCATACTCTACATTATTATCCCCCTCTTGACATTGATTCATCCATCCATCTTCCATCATTCAATTTGTTAGATGATTCCGTCATGGATGATTCTCATTCATCACCTCTTGATCCCCCCATCATCTTCTACTTCTTACAAACAATTGCTTCAAGATATTCTTGCTCAGCCATCCTTCACCCCATCCATTTCCATTCTAGTGACATCCCTCACCACCATTCCCATTTATCAACCATCCATCCCACTGCCATCCACATCATCTCTCAACATACCTGCAGCTCCACCAACTCCATCAACTTCTATAATATTCTCTTCTACCTCTACTCAAGCATCCCTTGAGCAAGTAGATCTTATATCCCTTGCAGATAAGCTTTATGAGATGTTAGCTCCCAGTCTAGCACTCTTGCTGGAGACCTCCATGGCTCCACTTCTTTACTCTATCAATGAATTATCTGCCATGCTTTCTTCTTTCCATCCTCCTTAGGCAATCCCTTCTATGGGGTGCCTTGATCCAGTTTCAACTGAATCCAGGCAGGGGGAGATGCCACATGAAGAAGAGATGTTGCCTGCTCTAGATGAAGAAGTGTCAGTTGCTCCAGCCCCAGCTTCAGTTATATCCTTCAGTTCAATTGACTTTAGGTCACTACTTTATGAATTTGATGCTCTCCATAGCAGATATCTTCCAGCTCAAGAAGCTGAGGATCTTACTAAGTCCATTGTGCCTATTTCTAGTTGTGATCCCAGCTTGATATCTTCATATATCAATTCTATCATGGCTGTGGAAATTGTTACTTATGCTGATAGTGTGTGTATTGATGCTACTGCTGATGAAGTTAGTTTTTATATTGCTAATGATTTGATGATGATAGAGGCTAATGATTCAGAGCCTGCTATTATTGTTGTTGAGCCTGCTGTTCCAGCTTTTATTTCAGAATCTACTGCTATTGTTATTACTGTTTCTGATGTTCCTGCTGCTCCAATTATTAGTGTTGTTGTTTTTATTATTAGTACTATTTCTGTTGCTACTTCTATTTCTGTCAGTGTTTCTACTTTTGCTTTTGCTCCAGCTTCTGTAACTGCTTCCGTTACTGCTGCTGCTACTTCAACTGAACAATCTAAGCAATAGCAAGAATATATTAAAAGGGTTTATGAGATGTATGACAATCCTCAAAGCTTAGACAGTGACAAATTTAGAACTGATTCCGATGACTCCTCTGCAACCATTGCAAGGAAGAGGAAAGCCAGAAGCAAAGCCTTGAAGAGAGTCCCTCCAGAGAAAGTGAAAAATGATAATGATATTCCTTATTATATTCTGCATGATTGTCCCATCACTAAACACTGGATGCAATTTTCTAAGAATCAATTGAAGGCTATGAAGAAGAGGAGAAAGTATGACAAAGGCACATCTCACCATAATCCTCCTCCTCCTCCTCCCTCTCCAGATGCAGGAACTGGTGGAAGTTCTGCTTCACAAACCTCTCATGCTGCAACTCAAAGTTCCTCTCAGACTCAAGATAGAGCACAATCCAGAGGATATCAACAAAGAGGCTACCAATCCAGAAGAGGCCAATATAGAGGAAATCAAAGAGGATACAGAGTTTATTCCAGAGGACAATCAAGACAACATCCTTATCATAGGGAAAGACAAGGCCCCATTGATTCAACTTCTGGTCCATTCCCTTACAAGCTTAAAGAAATTGTTACTTCAAGAGCTCCTCCTGCTGATACAATCAATAGATATGAACCTCTTGTTCCCTTTCAAGATCCAGAGAACAATCCTTTTTCTTGGACAACAAGTATGAAAGAATTAGTTGCTTTAGATCAAATAAAGAAGGCAAGAGAACAAGGGAGAGATACCTCAAACATCACTACTTTATCTAAGCAAAGAAAGAAAGAATTTGAGAAATACTCCTCCAGAAAATTCTTTGATCCAGAAAGTTACTTGAAGATGCACCCAGAGGCTATTTTTCCTAGACCCAAATCTCAAACCTCCCTAGGTGCTGCTGATGACAGAAGATCCAAGAAGGAAGCTCAAGATCCCAACAGAGAAATCTTATTCAAAAAGAGAGAAGAAAAGGACTGATTGTGTAAGCTGAATAATATATATCTCTCTCTGACAATCTGCTGTGATTATTCATTTGCTTCTGCAATGCTGCACTTCATTATTCTGCAATGTTGTATTTTCTTTTTTTTCTTCTTGTATGCTTATTATTTCCTATATGTCATGTAAATAGTAATCCTAACCCAAATAGGGGGAGATTGTTGGGAAACCCTATTACTGATTTGGGTAAGGATCACTATGTCCTTAGGAATATGTCTTGACCTCATTGTATAGATTTAAAGGTCAAACTAGAATAGGTCTAGGGCTTAGAACTTAGGTTTGAAAGCTGCCCCCAAGACCTCCTAGTTCAGATTTCAAGTGTAGTGAGACTAAGGTAATTATCATCGAGCTCAGATCGACGAGGCGTCGAACTCAGTTCGACTATCTCTGAGCTCAGTTCAACGAGTCTTCGAACTCGGTTCGACGATCTCCGAGCTTAGATCGACGTTTCTGTCTCTAGCCAAAATCCAGATCTCTGAGCTTAGATCGACGATAGTCGAGCTCAGATCGACGATCTCTGTTTCAAGTCAAGTTCCAGTCTCTGAGCTCAGGTCGACGGTAGTAGAGCTTAAATCGACGATTTTCTTGAGAGATCGACGATTTCAGGATTTCAAATTCAGTTAGTTATGGAATTCAAAATTATTCATATCCAGCAGTTAATGCAAAGGATTTTGCAGCCATTTTAATTAATCTGGAGCAAGTTTCAAGGATACTAAAGGAGAATGTCACTTAGGACTTTCCTCCAGAGACAGATATCAATTAAGGAAGTCATTTATGACTGGCTAACGGCTATCTAGAATATTTGATTTCAGTATATCATTTTCAGGCAATATAAATAGAGATGATCAATACAGAATAACAGACAATAAGAGAAAAACTAAGAACAACATCTGAGATCTGTGAGACACACAACAACTACAGGATTACAGTTTCTCATCTCAGACTCAAGTTTATCAAGGCTTCATAAATCAAGACTCCAAACACAACACATTTCAGTCTTTGCTGAAATCATTCTTTGCTGGAGATCTCAATAATTCTGAAGGCCTATCACCCTATGCAAAACTTCTCTTCCTGAACAACTGCAAATCTCAGGGGGAGCTTTGACAACATCAATCCACTAGTCTTCTCTTTGATTGTTGAACAGAGAAGAGCAACTTCACCTCTTTTATTTTTCTTTGGTGTAAAAGGGTTACTCAAAACTCCCTTCAAAAGTTTTGTGTTTGGTTTCTGAGACCTTGTCAAAACTCAGTGGTGGCAAGACACCTGATCAAAAAATCTAGTTTGTTTTTTGAGCGCCTTACAAAAGCTCATTGGTGCCCAGGACACCTGATCAGCTATTCCTGTAGTGGATTCCTTCCTAGGGTGGTAGAAGGGTGGATGTACCCAGGTTGATTGGGGAACCACTATAAATCCTTGTGTCTTCTGGTTGCATGTGTTTTTTTTGATGTGTGGTGTTTTTTTGTTTCTTGCTGACTTAGTTTTATTTACTGCAAGCATAATACACTTATAAATAAATCAAGTCTTCCACTGCCAATTAATTTTTAATTTGCAAAATTATTTTAAAATACTCTATTCACCCCCCCCCCCCTCTACAGTTAAGCTAGATCTTACCCTCACTTTCACATTCTTTGAAAGTTTTGCTATGGTTTTGTGATTTATATGGTCAAGCCTTCTATGCCACAACTCATTCCTATTTATTTCAGTATTGAAAAAACATAATTCATTATTAGTGGAGTCAAAGTGAATAACATATATATTGTCTTTTCTGGATCCAATTATCACAGTGTAATATGTTCTATAATTTACTATTTGGTGATGATTATTAGTAAAAAACAACTTTGTATTCACCATCACAAAGTTGACTAATGCTAATCAGATTATGTTGAAGTCCTTCAACATTAGCTACTTTAGCGAATGTGATATCACCAATTTTTATCATACAATAACCTTTGGTCTGACCATAATTGGAATAACCAAATACTACCTTAGGACCATTTTTGACTTTATAATTTATCAGCATATCTCTTTGTCTAGTCATATGCATGGAGCATCTATTGTTTAGATACCGCTGTTGATTTGTGGAAGGATGACCTTTTTCTTGCACATGAATTTAAACATTAGTTGGGATCTAGGTTACTGTGGACATATTACTTTTTTTCCATTATAGGGAATAATGAAAGTATATGAAGGCCTTTCATTAATATCTATTAGGATAAAAGAGTGTTGGTCTATTAAATCAACAACTTCTAGTTATATGATCATTGATAAAATAATCATGACAAACTTCATTTTCAAAAAAATTCTGATATAAATAATTTCTCTCAAAGGATATGCATCGAGTTAAAGTCAACGCAACATTTGAAAAATGTCAATTTGATGTCTACGTTTCACAAGAGTTGTGTTGATATGAAATCGACGCATGTTCATGATTCATTGAAACTACTTATTTTTATTTCTTATCTATCATTAGTTGTTTATTTGCAACATTTTTTCCTTTAAACTTTCTTTTATCATTATTGAAATTTTAATAGTTATTATGTGCTATTATAAATGGTACTTCCTTTGCTTTAATGAATGTTATAGGATTTTTCCAAGCAGGTTTATTATCTATTGCTACTATCCTGTTAGGGTTTGCTCCTAAGCCCAAATGATCAAACCTTTCCTTAAGGTTTTCAGTAATATTCTTAAGCTGATTACTCCTTCCATTTAAGGAGTCTTTAAAGACTTTTGCCTTTGATAGTTCTTCTTTCAATTTAGAATTTTCTTTTGTTTACTTTCTAATCTTTTTCTTCAAATTATTTCTCTCAACTTCTAAATATTTATCTTGTTCTATTTTCTTAATATCATTAGGATAGCCTTCATATATTTTTAATTTTTTCCTTAATGAATTGATCTACTTTTCAAGTTTTAGTTGATCTATACAGAATTATCTAAAACATATCTTAAAATCATCAGAAATAAAATCTATATCGTGAAAATAATCTAGTACCTCAATTGAATCATGATCATATTCTGTCACTAGAGCCATGAGACAAGCTTCTTCAACAGCTTTTTCTTATTCATTATCTGATGAAGAACTGGATTCTGAGCTTGTATCACTCTAGGTTTCAGCAATAAAACTGTTTCCCTTTCTCTTATCCTTCTTCAGATATTTCTTCTTTTGATCCTTTGAGCTTGATATTTCATTTTGTTGTTGGCCATTCTGTTGAAATATGTTCAGGTTTTTTGCAAGTAAAACAAATTATCTCCTTATTAGGAGTCTTGTCAAATTTTGGTTTTTTCATACTTCTGTCTCTTCTTCTTGAACCTTCTGATTTAATCTGTTTTCTAAATCTTCTTGCAAGAAGATTAAACATTTCCTTTTCTATAACAGATGGTTCATCTTCAGTAACTTTGAATGTGACTGATTTTTATCTAAATGATAAGTTATTCTCTTTAGCTTCAGTTTCTGCTCTACTTTTCAATAATTACTAATAAGATTTTAATTTCCCAAGCAAAGCATATGTAGTGATTTCCTTGTGATACCTTGCTTCTCTAATAGCCCAAATTCTAGAATCTCATGTACTAGGAAAGCACATGAGTAACTTATCATTAATTTTTGTGAGAGATATGTCCTTGTTTAGTCCTTTAAATCATTAATTATCATACTAAATTTATCATACATCTCTGCTACAGATTCATCATATTTCTTCTGGAAATCTTCATAGTGAGAGAATAGAAGTGATCTTCTATCCTCTCTCATCTGCACTTCCATCAATAATCCTTGAGAGTGATTCACATATCTCTTTTGCTGAAAGACATTTTGTAACCTCTTGAAATATGTCATCTAACATGGTAGAGACCAAGATATTCATAGCTTTTGCATCACAATATTTAACTCACTTCTCCACATCAGTCCATTCATTTATTTGTACAGGTTTTGCAGTTATATTGTCATCTACATCCCTTCTATATGGCATTAGTGGTCTTATCAAGATTGATTCAAAAATGCCATCATCAAAAGAGTTCATATATAATCTAATTTTGGCTTTTAAGAGTATAAACTTATCAAGATTACAGACTGGTGGCCTAGTAAATGTAAATCCATTAAAAGTATTTGAAGCCATTTTTGTAAATGAAAATTTAAATTTATTATTGTAACTAAAATGATCTTTTGATCAAGGTTTTAACCTCTTATAGTTCAATCTTTTATAGATTAGCTTATTGATAATCAAGCTGGCTCTGATACTAATTGAAATAAGAGTTTAGTTGGAATATTCCTCAGAGTTTTCTCTAAGGGAGCTTAATAGAGATTTAAATTATTTTCAAATACTTTGGTTAATTCATAGAATTTTTATTTACATAAATTATAAACCAAAATTAGATGCGGTTAATTTAAATCACAGCACAGCAGCATGGAATAAAAAATAAAAGCAAAATCATAGAAGACACAAGGATTATAGTGGTTCCCCCTCAATTTGGGTATATCCACTCTTCTACCTACAAGGATATAGTGGTTCCCCTTTAATCTCGGTATATCCACTCTTCTACCTTCTTGGTAAGAATTCACTATTATTATGTCTGAGTCTTTTGATCAGGAGACTCTTAGAACCACACCAGATATTTTGATAAGGAGATCTTGAACCAATTTCAATCTGAGCATTCTCAAAGAGACTCTTAGAACCTCTCATTGAATCTTTTGTAGAGGGATTCTTAAAACTCTTTTTCTCAAATGTAAAAAGAAAATTAAGAGAAGATTTGAGTTAAGATGATGATGGAGACGACGGCCCACAACATTTCGAAGATGGCGACGGCCTGCTTACGGACGACCATGCGGAGCGTCGGCATAATAGCCATCCAGAACGGAAACCCATATATTATTAATTAATAATTATTATTAATAATAAATTATTATTAATTAATAAGTCATTTCTATGTTTGGTATTTTTGTCGCATTGTTTTAATGTCATGTATGATGGGTGCCTATAACCATCAATTATTATCTTTATTTAATGTCTTTAATTATTGTTTTGTTATGACCTAATGGGTGTCATTAGCCATCATGAGTGGTTAAATTTTTTATGGTGGAGATTGAGTTGTGTAGCCAATATATAGGCCTTTTCATGAAGGATTGAGTAGTGAATGAATAAGAAAAAAAACCTAAATTTCCTCCTCTTCCTAGGCAAATTTCGGCCCTCCTCCTCCTTCTTCCTCTTTGGCAGCCAGCCACCTCTCCTCCCCTCTCAATCTCGGCCTCCCTCCTCCTTCTTCCTCCCCTCTACTCTCTTGCAACCCAAGCCCTAGTCACCACCTTCCAACCTGGCCCCTCCCTCTCCCTCCAACCCGAGCCACCTCCTGTAAGACCCCTTTTTTTGCAACAACCACCGGGTCTTAGGCCCAGAACCGCCGTTTTGCGGTGACACCATCCTCCGGGATGGTCGACACCACAAAACGCCGATCCTGCCGGCCATCTCGATCACCTGCGACAAAATGTATAATGATTGGAAAAGCTAAAACAATCAAGTCCACAACATAGAAAGAGGAAATCACATGACAAATAAAGAGTACACGCCATGATATACGGGCTTATGCCCGGTACATAAAGACCTCACTACAAGCCACTCATAAATGTAAAACTACTACTACTCAGCTCTACTCACGGATCCGGATGCCTGTCCACCCGAACTACACTGGTCTGTATCTATCTGCACCGTACTCTGTTGGTGCTGCATCTCCTGTGGCTGCTCCCTGTCTCCCATCCGGAGCGCCTAAAATGTGGTGGTCAAACGACCGTTAGCCAAACTAGACTCAGTCAATAGTCCCCCACCCCTCTACCTGTGGCTCATAGGCACCGGGCGGAAGGAAGTGAAAAGGAGGACCAAATAGCAGGGCATAATCAAGCAGATGACAACTATCCTAACAGGAGTGTTATAACAATAAAAGTGTAGCAGGAGTTAATCAATAAATGGTAATGTAGAGTAATAAGGTAAGCATGAAGAACTGAAAGTAAGAACTGTACAAATAGTAATTAACCATTGATTTATAGGGATTACCCCTATAGACCAAGGGGTCATTCTGTAGGGCCTATCGTATAAACTGTCCCATACAAATTTATACGATAGGTTTTAGGGGTTAAATGCAATGACTATGCTATGACATGTAAGTATGCTAGGGTATGAACATGCAAGTGTAACACACACACAAGACTCTATGCGCACAGACCTTTAGTTCCCCAGTTTGGAGTTATCTAAACTCTCAGGAGCCTCTCGTCGTGGTCAACGGAGACAATGGGTTAGGCCTCTCCACTCCTAGACTGGTAATCACACTACCCAACCTAGCCTCTCTCGTACGTTTCCATACTATTCCTAGTAAACCAGCTAGTCTCCCCGAGTCAACGTACCAATGACGGTGTGATCGATCGTCCAATACCGAGGACCCACCACTGTTATGCACATGCAAGCTTATATATTATACCACACTTAAATCTCCGAGCCTCTAGCTCACCAAACCATCAAGTCTAAAACTAGTCCCTGAGCATACAGCTCTTCGGACTACCAAATCAATTCCAAGTCCATTTAACTCTACCAGTAAGCCCATCGACCATGGGTCTATGCAATCCATTCATTACCAATTTGTCTTACTACGTGTACAAAAGTGAGTGTAGAGTAAAGGTATTATTAAGGTTACTCTTATCCATATTATCCCTAAGGTTTACATTAGCCCAGGACTGCCCAAGGCATAACCCGTGAAGGGTTCTCGAGGGCACTAGGAACTGCGATGGGCTGAAGCTCAAAGCTCCCTTTCGCAAGGCACTTAATATTATTGATTTCTACCTATAACCAATCCTCTCTTTTATTTCAGTGTGACTCCCCTAAGTGTGTTTAAGCTCCCGAGCTAGCCTATTTCAGTTCTACGTACTATTTGCAGACCGTGCTAAGCTACATGGTGCTCCCACTATGGGGTACTCCATTTACTCATCCAATAGAGCCACAATAATTTTTGGGAGTTTACCATGACCTATTTAGACTAACTCCAGAGTTTCATAATTTTCCTAATTATTTGGCCATTTAATCTAATTAACCTAAGACTCTGGATGCCCTACTTTGAACATGTAATGCACTTTTAAATTAGAAACAAATCACCACAAAGTTATGATAAATACTAGGTAATATTTCTTCAGCAAATTCGAGGTCTAAGAATTTTCAGGATTGTTTAGGCCCCAAATCCACAATTTAGAACATAAAGTCAATATTATCATTTTGATAAGCAAAGGACAGCAATATTATTCTAAAAATTATAATAAAAATCCAGTAAGACCATCATGGACTAAAAACACTCTAGAAGTATACTCCCAATTTTTCAGTGAACAGTAACACCTTATTTAATTTTAAATCAATAATTCCATAACTATTGGTTATTGAAGCAAGTACTGTAAAAATTCATCTAATAATTATAACAAAATTCCAGGAGGTAGATAATGATCTAAAACTAACCCTAACGAAGTTTTACAATTTTATAGTACTTGAGAGACTCAGGATCTAATTAAAGGTAATCTTCCAAATTTATAACTTTGTGAAACAAGTACTATTTTTAATCATCTAAAAATTATGAGAATATTCCAGAGACTACATAATGACATAAAACACTCACTGACCAAGTTTCTTAATTTTCATAGCAATATTAGGCTCTACATCTATTTTTGATCAGAAGACAACAAATTAATAATTTATGAAACAAGTACTTAAAATAATCATCTAAATATTCTAATAAAAATACAAAAGGGACTAACATGATGTAAAACTTCTAGATACTAAATTTTACAACTTTTCAGTGGAGAGAAATATCATAACAAGCAAAATAAATATAAGGACACAACTAGGGTTATTAAGGAAGTACTAATTTTATTATCCCAAAAATTCCACCAAAATTATTTTAGGACTCTTTTTATCATTGAAATACCCTGCCCAAGTTTCAAGTTATTGTGAGGTGTTTTGATTGCCTAAACCCAAATATTGGGCTTTGAGCCCTAAACTAGGGTTAGGGATTTGAGGGGGTTAAAGGCTTCCAAATTCAATAAAACTTCAACCAGAGGACCATAGCCACCCTATGATCCCTTCCACTAAGTCTCAAGTCATTTCAAGGTCAATTGACCCAATGACCTTCAAACCCCTAAAATCTCAATAAAAGGGGCCTACCATAGGGTTCTAGGGCTACCCTACCCCAAACCACCCCAAATCCCATTGGAGAGTTTACATGCCATATAAAATCAGTGGCCAAAATATCAGCCTCTGTTGAGGTGATCTGACCACTCAAGCACCAAAAAGAGCACTTTGCCTAAATAACCCTATAAGGGTAAACCTATGGTTAGATCAATACCTAACAAAAAAACATCTCCAAATGAGATGAGATTTTTACCAGAGCCCTAAAATGCCCTCTATGACTACCCACAAAAATTTGGGAGAGTTTTGAGATGTTTAGGACACCTAATTAATTTATTCATGGATTATTAAATTTTTTCAAAAACTATAGAAACTTTTTCTCCAAAAATTCTGATTTTTGAATATGTCCTAGAAATAGATATTAATAGCCCATACCCCAAATTTCAAGTTATTTGGAGGTCTGGTTTGGGGTGGGCATCCAATTCATTATCTGGTCAGCCTTGTGGATAGACCCCACAAAAATGTGTGTGTAGGTCTAACCAGCGCTCCAAATTGAATGAAACAAATTTTAAAATAAACTAGAGACCTAAAGCTACAACTTTTATGTTGATCACATTTCCAGCAAGAGCGTTTAAGTATTTTTAAAAATTTAAACAAAAACACAGCTATTTCTATTCAGAAATTACCTATTATTAATAAACTAAATAAAGATCTAGCACATATCTTAAAGCGAGATTTGCGGCTCAGGAGTCGTCTTCCTCCTTGAGCCTACGGCTCAGATTAGCTGTGCCTGGAGCATTTTCCAGGCCGAAATCCCAGCCATCCGGCCACCTCCCTGGCCGGCCACCGCCACCACCACCTCCGTCGAGGTGGTGGCTATCGCCTGACGGCGGCACGGCCGCCAGAGGGGCCTATTCCGGAGAACCCGATAGTGCAATTTCCATGGAATTTCGGTGAGAAATTTCTCACCGATCGGGCTCAATTGAGCCCGATATCTCTAGCCAATGGATCCTAGATCTAGCACAGATAGAGAGGAAGAGGATTGGACCTCATTTGGAGCGTTTCCTTGCTCCATTCGCCGGCCGCCAATGCTCCTCCTCAAAGCTTTGGGTGTCATGGCTTTTCCTCCTCCGAGAGCTCTAAGTTTTCGGGAAAGGGGGAATTCTTCTCCTCAGAGGTCTCTAAAGATGATGGAGGGGTCGGTTGGGGGTATGGGGCTTTAATTCCCTTGGCAATGATTGACCTCTTCACCTCCCCTCCCATGGCCGACCCTATGCATCCCCCCACCATTAATTGACTCTGAAAACTGCTATAATCCCCTCTAATTCATCAGGGAAGATGAATGGGAGCATAATGGAGGGATACCAAGGGGTGTATCACCTTAATGACCATGAATGACCACTTTCTCTCTTCTCCAAATTGGGGAAAACCCCCATTTCTCTCTCCTAATCACTATGGCCGAAATTCCACTCTCTCCCCTTGTTTAATATCATTCAATTAGACTGGTTGACCACTCACTTTGGGCCTAGCCCAAAGGGTTTAGCTAGGTTTAAGTGATTTGACCTAATTTGACCAAGTTTGACTTTTGGTCAAATTAGGCCCTAGGGTTGACCAAACCATGGAATTTTTGTGTCATTGGGTCCCTTATGAGATTATGACCCCAGGAGTGTAGTCAACTTGAAGTTATGGTGGTCAATAGGGGTGTTTAATAGAAAATCACCATTTTGACCAAATAGGGGTATTTTGGTCATTTTTCCAAGTGGTGATCCTAGGATGGGGCTTTTTGGTCTAATTGGTCTCCTATGATGTTTTATACCTAAAAGTGAAGTTACTTCCACATGGTGATGGTCAATTGGGCCATTTGATGGGGAATTGACCATTTTGCCCAAATTAGGGTTAGGGTTGACTTTTGTCAACTTAGCATGTTTGACTGGTCCCAATGGATCCTGAATGTCCCCCTGGGCTCCTTGATGGCCTAGGGATGTTGTGGTGGGGTCTTAGAGTCAAGTTAAGGCCCTTAAGTCAAACCCTAGGTTAGATATTTGGAAATTACTATTTGCAGACCAAGGTGTTTCAACCCCTAGTTTTGTCTAAGTCCAAGGGGTTCCTAAGCTACAAAGGCCTAGATAGTTGTCTTGAGGATGTTAAACCTCCAACATCCACCAAAGCCACCGGCCTCCTCCACCTTCATCTACCTACCATCAAGCCGCAACCCCACATCCATCCCTAACCAACTCGGCCACCACCACCTTTCCCAAACCCGACCTCTCCTTCCTCTCAAGAAGCCGACCTCCTCTCCACAAGGCCACCAACCTCCAACAACCCCTCCTCAAACCCGAGCCCCCTCCTCTACAACCCTCCTTGTCATCGGCCACCTCCTCCTCTAGTTAACCCGAGCCCCTCATCCTAGCCGCCACCCTCTCCATCTCCCTATCCCTACCCGGCCACAACCCTAGCCACCACCCCCTCTCCCTCCACAAATAACCCGAGATATCACCTTCCTAAAATATCCCTAAATCCTACCACCTTTTCTCTCTCCTACTATATTTGGAGATATACTACCATATTTGGGAGATTTCGTCATGGGACTTTCCATTTCCAATGTGACGCGACAAAGGTGGACGAATTTCTCTCCTACCGACGTGACTCCGGTGGAGCCGTTGAAGAACGATCCTCGCCGAGAGAACCGGAATCATCCATTTTGGTTGGGTAACGAACTTTTCCACTCTCGTGTGTTCCTTACTTTAGATAGTCTTGTGGTGGAATTTCTAGCGTTAATTTTGAAATCATTGAAAACATCGTGTCTAGTGTTCATTGTTTTGCATTTTTCTTGGTTGATTTAATTTTCAAAAAAGGGTTTTGCGAGCCCTTGTTTTCTTTTGTTGGGAGAGATCTACCTTTTCCAAATCGTGTTTTATTCGGTAGATCTCTTTTGGTATAACACCGCTCGGTCGGATCCAATATTGGTCCTTTTAGCCGGAACGGATATTGGGCTATAGCCTCTATTCGGTCCCAAACGGTTTGGCTACCCGTACGCTAGCGTATACTTGATTGGACGTAATATCGTGGTGTGGCGTAGAACGATTGTGTGAGTGTAGAATTTAGTTCGTAGAGAGATAGTCGTGCGCGTCCGTAATTATATTTCGGTCCAAACGTGTTCACCTACATCAGATGATTCTTCTCTTAATGTCCTCTCTTCAGATTTCTAAGGACAATTAATGATGATATTTGGAACTTCTGATGAATCTCTGAATATTAAAATAATAAAGATTATGAGTCCAATCTCCAGATGATCCTTCAAACGTTTTCTCTGAATCTATTGCAGCTTTCTCTTTAGAAGAAGAAGTACTAATTCTCTTATTAGATTCAACAACTATCAAACCAATTGAATGATACTGGAAGAGATTCAATTGCAGATGATAATCTTCCAAGCATTCTATATCGAATTCAATCTTCTCATGATCTGGTATGATTTTCTTGATCGTCTGCGGTTAATGATTGATAACCTGTGATTGTGTTTTATTATCTGTGATTCACTTTAGTGTTTTTTGTATCTCAACATATACATATAGATTGACATCCTCTAACATCTCCAAGAATCTGTTATGTAAACCCCTTCTTAATAATTTAGATTGAAGTCACAAAACAAATTATGTTAAGAAATTCAGTCGATGTAACTTCGAGTTCTTGTCGAAGCAAAATCGATTTCGGGCCGTCTGTATGAAAATCTCGGTAGTCGATGTTTTGTTGATATAATGTCGAAGCTTACGTTGATTTAATCCTTCAGTGCCATCAACTTATCCAAATTAAGTTGCTCTGACTTCGATTCAAAGTAACGTCGAATTCTAGTTGACGTTGCGTCGAGATCTAATTGACTCATGTTAGCAGTCCATGATTTTTCTCTTCAATTCAGTATGCCTTGTATATATCATTTATATCACTGACACCCTAGGGCTTCTAAGATCAAATTACCCTCACTATACAGCATGGGTAATAGACCTAGGATGTAAAATCACTAAACATAATTTGTTAATCTAAATCATAAGGGTTTTTCTCAACAACTTAAATATCTTGACGCTAAATTTTAGCATTGTTTTGAGATTGTGACGCTTACTCAGATATTTCATCACTTCTTGAAGTTGTGTTGCCTTCATTTTGACACTTCGCGACTTTGAAGCCGGGTTCTTCTGCTTATTTCTTAGAGCATGATCGTGTAGCCTAGATACTAAGCCCTTATTACAAAAAATTACCCTTATATACAATATGGGTAATGCCCTAATTAATCACTCTTTAAACTGTATATCAAATCAAGAAGCGGGGTTTTCCAAACATCATGCACCAAAATCCAATTCCCTTGAGCTAGAGCTCATCGGCTAAATGCATCGATGACCACATTTACCTTCCATGGAGTATAGTAGATGTCAAAATTGTATACTTTCAAGAACTCCACCCACCTCAACTGACATGTATTTAGTACTTTTTGATTTAGGAAATACTTCAAGCACTTATGGTTTATGAAAATCTCAATCATGTCATACAAATAATGTCACCACTACATAAGAGTGAACACCACGACCGCCACAACATAAGAGAGAATACTGCGACCGCCAACTCTAGGTCATAGATGGGGTAGTACTTCTCACGCAATTCCAAGTGGCATGATCCATATGCTATCACATTTCCACAATGGTAAAGCTCATAACCTAGTCTGCTTCCTCAGGCATCGCTAAAAACTTGATAGCCTTTTGTCCGGCATGGTGAGCTCAAGATTGGTGCAAAGTTCAGTCGGTTTTACAATTTTGCAAAATCTCGTGCACACTCTGGCGTCCAAAAGGATGCGTACTCCTTCTTTATTAGTGTAGTAAGAGGAAGTGTTTTCCTCAAAAAAAAATCTCCACAAAGCGTTTATAACAACTGGTAAGCCATAAGAAACATTGGACTTCCACTATAGTAAATTCAAGCCAATCGCGGATAGTTGTAATCTTCGACGGATCCACTTTAATATCCTCTCCACTTTCCGCGTGACAAACGAAAGCCATAGAGGACAATCAAAAGTCACATTTCAAGAATTTCGCATTATGTCGGCGCCTCCTCGGGATACTCGAAACTAATGTAGGTGAGCAGCATGCTCCTCCTCTAACTTAGAATACATCGGGATGGCATCGATAAAGATTTTGACCAACTGAGCTGCTCTCAAAACGTCATGTTCATCAAGTTCATAAGCAGTGATGTCACATTCGTGAGCCCAAACGACATCATTAATTGTGAACTGATAATACTCTTTGCTTGTGTTGAATGTCATATTTGGGATATCACTCTCTTGTATCTACAACTAATAGTGACTGGGTTTCAATTCCAACTTTGAACACACTATAGAACCCACTAATTGGTCAACCAAATCTTCGAACATTTATTCTTCTCTATTATCTTGCTCACTTCTTTGTAGTAAAGGCATAGCTGTAAGCTACGGTTATTCTTTTTCACAAATAGTACCGGCATACTTGAAGGTGAATAATAGGACACGACATTTTTTGCCAAGGCAGTGTCAAATCGCGAAAAGTGGATGTACGCGTGGGTATTGAGCAGAAACAGGTAGGATGGTTTTCTTATTTTCTTTTTACTGGGGAGGTGGGGAAAGATTAAAAAAGAAATATATCAGGTTTCATTAAGTTTGCCATTAACAATCTTTACTACGGAGAATCGACAACAATGATTTCAAAAAAAAAGTGGAAGAGGGGCATGGTTAAAGTGCGTGTTTGCAGTCGTCTCTGCCAAATCACACATTTGAGAATTTTTCCTCTTGAAATGCTCTTGCGGAGTAGACATTAAAGATGGAGAACAAATTCTGACATGAGATTTTCAGGAAATTAAGATTTAAGAATATCTAAAATTGCCAGGGTTTTTCTTCATAAAAATCTCTGATCACCAATAGAAAAAAAATATCGATTTAAAAATTCTCACTATTTAAGATATCCTTGGGAACTTGGATTGAATCAAAAATGATTATGGCATAGAGAAAGAATGACAAATCGCATCTTTTCTACGTACACTAAGGTGCCATTTATAAGCTTTAACTCGAACATAAAACGACAATAAAAATATTTGGAATCATGACCGGAAATCTATTGCTCCTCCAAGGATGAACCATTTTATATATAGGAAAAAATTATTAATTACTCAAACCTCATATATATAAGAATTACCATAACTATAAGTTGCACCACTTTATCTTTAGAAATTATAAAAAAATAACTTTGTAAGTTTATATTTCTTAACATGCATGCACAAAAATACCTTCCATGAGGTCCCCCCCATCAAGGATTTTTTTATATTATGAAATTTAAACTTATAAGATATTTGTAATTTCAAAAATTAAAATCCAACCTAAAATTTAGCATACATATAGGCAACGCGATCTTAAAACAAATAAAAATAAACCATAATCCCTAAAATCCTAAATTTTCGGGCGACAACCACTGTCCGATCACTCACTGGCAATCATCGCAACACCAATTCCTCAAGTTAGTTAGGATCCAAGAAATTCAATTAAGCTTGTTGCGGGTCGCCCGATCTTTCTCCGGTCTGGAGAAATCAAACCGCCTTAGCTCAGAATTGAACCTGGAGCGCAAATAGTCAAAATGAATCGCAGCAAATGACAAGATGCATTTTTTACGTGGAAAACCCGAAAAGGATGAAATACCACATTGCTAGAACTGTGCCGAGTCAAAGTCCACTAGCTTCTCGAAGCTTTACAAAGTTTGAATTGATCTCGGAAGGTGACAGACCGCTACTCCGTTACAGGTGCAGAATGAGGGAAAACGGTTAAGTCCTCGGAGGCTCGATGGAAGCGCTCCGGCCTTAGAATGTTGCTGAGCTCGCGGAATCTGGGCGGAAGCGTTCCAGCTGGAAAATTCTCAAGTCCACGGAGCTTCTGGAGGGAGCGCTCTCATTGATGAGGAGCCTTGATGGGAGCGCTTTCGCGGAGGCGGTTGACATGACTTGTGGCGTGTGGACGCCTTAGCGCAAGGAGGAAAGCGGAGAGAATTTCTGAGCGAAGAATTTGCCTAAGTCCACGATCTCACCGAAAAACCTCAGAGCTCTCTCTTCCCTCTGGAGTTGCTTGTCTTCAAATGAAGGCATGTGGGTCTATTTATAATTTTCTGGAGGGTCATGGTGGTAATTACATCTAGGTGTGATTTGTGCTGACGAATAGTGTCGCTATGTTTCAGTCACCTAAATTAGCATTTTTTTCCGAAATGACAGAAGTGTCCCACCCACCCCCCCCCCCCCCGGGCAGTTTGGGCGGACCAGGCAAGGTGTATAAAGGTGGCTGCGGAAGTGGAGGAGGCGAACGGAGACAGTGGGGGTCGCTGGTGACCTCCGCCGATGCGCGGCCGCGCAACACGGCCGCAGGGGGCGCGACGCATTGGGGCTTTCAAGGATTCTCCTTAGGGGTGCGCGTGCGAGTTCAACTTCTTCTTGGGGGCTTTCGGGGCTTGCGGCTTTGATGCGCGTAATCGGTCCGAGTCTTGCCAGTTCGACTTAGAAAATTCAGGGGGAACCCCATCAAATGCCCCTAAATTTTCGTGGCTCATGACTCGCGTAGCGTCCAGCCAAAAAAATTTTAGCCTCGATCACTCTCCTTGAGATTCACAAACTTTGAATGGCCTCAGTATGCGTGTGTCACAAGTTATTTTTGTTTACAGCGTGAAATGTTCCCTTGGTTAGGCCTTGTTGTAGGCGATGCAGAAAAGCTGAGCAGACCCTGTAATGACAGCTACGAAGGTAGGCCCGTCGTGGTTGGACGCATGTGTTTTTAAGATCTATCATGTGCTTGTCAAGGAGCTTCACATTGTGCGAAGGATGTGGGGGTGTTCCGTCCCCTGAGTGGGCATTGTCTTGAAATATGGTGCTGACGGCGGGGGAGCACTTAATTGCATTCGTGTCATATGCACACTTGATGTTGTTGGCTTGTGTATTGCCTTTTTCACCTCCTTCTCTTGGTTGCGCGAGTTTTTGTGTGTTGAGCTTGCGACTTACCTATGGCGTCGACCTTGCGTGGTAGAGATCTCGCCATTGTCATTAGGCGGGGGACCTTGGTGATTGTCGAATCATTCCCCACTATTGTCCTTGCTGACAATGGTGGTTACTTGATTTTGTGATATGTATTACGACATCTTGGGAGCATCTGGTGCTTTTAAGTTCCTTGTTCGTTGTGCGCTATTCCTGGAGATTGTCTCCTGGTGTTAGTGGAGGGATTTCATTACTTAGGCGCGATGAGGGAGTACACTTTCCCCCCTTGCCTTGGTGGTGAGGATGGAACTCGGAGGTCTGTTTGTTTTGGGAGGCGGTGGCGGGCCTTAGTTCATGCGCGCTTTGAGAGGGCCCGTGATTCGGCGAAGATACTTTGCTCGCTTTGTCCTAAGGAGGTCCAGAGTCCATCCACGCGGTAGTTAGTGAAGAACCTTTGTTTGATCACTCTTTAGGAGGACCTAAGTCTGTCTGAATAGTGGTGGGGCAGCTAATGAAAGAGAAGGTTCGATTGATCGCAGAGCTAAGGGACGCGAGGTTATACGAGCGCCTACGATGACCGAGTGGAACGAGTCTCACAACTTTGAGATGGAGCAATCTTATATCGCAGAGGAGGCTCACTCTGAGATGATGGCGATTGGGATTAATCTACTTAGGTACGATGTCATGTACCGCTTGGGCTTTGGCAAGGGATTTTAGGCTTGCCGGAGATTACTTGAGCGTAGTGATCTGGGCATAGATAATGCCCTAGATGACGATGTTAACGTCCATGTTGAGAGACTATCCCATTGTGCCATTTTTTGTCAATTTACCACGTCTTTGCTTTATCTTGCGGGTGTGTCTTTGCAACATCACATAAATATGTAGCTCGTGGGGCATCTTTGTTAAACGGAGACCCTCTTTTTTGGATCTCCCACATTCTGGTTGTGCTTCGGTGTGTGTACACCTTTGGTAGAGTAGTGCTTTGCTTGAATGCCAACATTTTGAACAGGTCGTTAGTGGGAGATATTTGTCCGCTTGCATTTTAGGAGGACCGGAGTCCGTCCAAGTGGAGGTGGTGAAGAATCTTTGTTCGTTCACATCTCAGGAGGATCGGGGTTTGTCCGAGTGGTGGTTGATGTTTGTTTACTCGCATTTTTGGGAATACCTGAGTCCGCTTAGGAGTTGGAGGCGAGGATCCCTTATGTTCTCGTGCTTTAGGAGAACTGGGGTTCGTCCAAGGGGAGGTGGCGAAGAAACTTTGTTCGATCGCCCTTCAGGAGAACCAGGGTTCATCCAAATGGAGGTGACGAAGAACCTTTGTTCGATCGTGCTTCAGGAGAGTCGGGGTTCGTCCAAGTGGAGGTGCCGAATAACCTTTGTTCGTTCGCACCTCAGAAGGCCCGATGTTCATCTAGGTGGAAGTGGCGAAGAACCTTTATTTGTTCCCCCTCAGGAGAACTGGGGTTCGTCCAAGTGAAAGTGTAGATGAACCTTTATCCATCTCGCCTGGGAGGTGCACACAGACCTTTGTTCGTCTCGCCTAAGGTGTAGAAGTCTATCTCCGATCTCGCTTGAGGTGTAGAAAGGCTTTTTCCAATCTCGCCTAGGAGCTGCAGAAAGGCTTTCTCTAGTCTCGCCTGGGACGTGCTGAAAAGCTCTTCAATCTCGCCTGGAAAGTGCAAAAAGGCTTTCACCAGTCTCGCCTGGGAGGTGCAGAAAGTCTTTAGTCAATCTCGCATGAGAGGTACATTGTAAGACCCCATTTTTTTTTTTGAAAACCCGGGGTCTTATGCCCAGAACCGCCGCTTTGCGGTGACACCTTCGCACCCGGGAAGGTCGGCACTACAACGCGCCGATCCTGCCGGCCTTTTCGATCACAATAAGTAGCAAGCAAGAAGAGTAAGCAAGTCCACCAGAAGAAAATCACATATATATAAACTCCACGAAGGGAGTGTCCACAGAAAACATCAGAGTACAAAGATACTAGAAATATAGGGGCTCATGCCCGGTACATCAAGTCCTCACTACAAAATCACTCAGTGCGGAAGCAAAAAAACTAAAACTCTACTAAAGGTCAGGACTCACGGTCCCTGCAGTCTGGACTCCAGTGCTAGACTGCCCCATCTCCAAGCGTACCGGCCTCCTGGCCTGCTCCTCCGGGCTGGGCTCCACGATCCCCTAATATGATATGGTTCGAAAACCGTTAGTCTAAAATACTAAGCCCTATCATCCCCCACCCCTTCCCCCACGCTCTAAGTCACCGGGAGGAGAGGAAGAAAGGGGAGGACATGAAAGTGGAGAGTAGTCAAAAGCAGATGACGGTGGACCTAACTAGCAGTTGTGCATTCGGGGAGCAATTCAAATGTTGTAATAAGTATAACAGAAAGGAAGTAAGTAAGAAATTAAACCTTCGCTTATGTGAGTACGCATAAGCCAAGGGGTCTTTTGCAAGGCTCCCATCGTATAAAGTGTCCCATACCACTTATACGTTGGGGTGTCGGTTATCAAACAGCAGCATATATATATATTGAAATTAACCTTTGATTTATAAACTTGCCCACACAAACTTATAGACCAAGGGGTCGTTTTGCAAGTCCTAAAGTATAAGCGTCCCATTCCACTTATACTTTAGGTGTCAAGGTTGTTATGAATGATTATGATATGCAGCTATATGGTGGGTATGTTATGTCATGCAGTGCAACTCACCCACCCAACTTTGTGTACACAAACCTTTAGTTCCCCCTTTCTGGAGATAACTCCCAGGATACTCCCGTAGTGGCAGACGGAAGCGGTGGGTTGGGCCTCGCCCACCTCAAAACCGGTAAAAGCACTACTGGTCTGACCTATCGTACGCCCTCAACGCCTGGTGCACGAGGCGGACTCCTGCGTACTCTTGCCGACTGGTCCGCCGGACTTATCCTTGGCTAAGTGCTAGTCACCTTGCCGAGTCAACGATATCGGTGTCGGTGCAATCGAACTCCCCGATATCGAGAACCCACCACCTTAATCTTTCCTATTTTTATGCACATGCAGCAGTTTAATATATAACAATTTAAAGTGTCAAACTCCCGGACTAACCCGTCCGTATTAACCACATCCGAGACCAAATTCCCCGGACTAAACCGTCTGTATTAACCACATTCGAGACCAAATTCCCCGGACTAAACCGTCCGGCTCATCTCCAGACTCCATCCCTTAGAACACCACGGAACAGCGCCCCCTTGAACACCTCGGGACGACTTAACCATTACCATCCCTAACTAATGAATGTGTGCAATGTGAATCCCTATTAGGCTAATTACTCTTTCGTTTGTTTTAAGATTTACGTTAGCCCAGGACTGCCCCCGGCATACCCCGTGAAGGGCTCTCAAGGGGCACTAGGAACCAAGACGGCGGCATTACGGCCCGAAGTTCCCTTTCGCAAGGCACTTATTGTTATTGGTTGTCTACCCTTTACCCAATCCCTTTTTAATGTTATAATGAATCTAACCCTAGTGTATTTGACTCTTCCACTCCTAGGGCAAGACGATCTTTCGTCTACCCCGAGCACCTCCTATGCTAGCCAAACACATCTTTACTCATCATAATCTCCAATGATGAATCCCATGCTCATTTTCCCAAGCCTATAAGGTACAAAACTCCACCCTTATGTCCAAGTCTCATACTAACACTGTTCATGCCTTTTTCACACCAGACATACCCTTCTACCCTATACGTTGCCCATGATAGAACGTCCATTAAATTCTCTTCCAAAACCCTTGTAATAATTACTGGGAATCTACCATGTCATAATATGCCTAAATTCAGAAAATTATAATTTTTCCTAATTAAATTGATAATTAATTAATTTTCCAAATAATTGACCATGGGTGATAATGAACATGAACTACATGATCTACTCAAGTATTGGTCATCCAAAAATTATAGTTACTGTATAACAGTGAATTATTACTAAATATTAACTCCCATGATTTTACAAATAGTATTTATCCTCTAATTAAATTATTCATCGAAATTCCACAATTCATATTTAATGAAGGAAGTACAACAATTAATCATCATAAAATTATGTAAAAATTACAGAGCCTTGATAATCATCAGAAAAGTCCTCTGACCAAAAATAATAATTTTATTTGCATTTAATATACCAAATTGAATTTATCTAAATTTTTATGGGCAATAACATTTAATGAAGCAACCCTAAATTTATAATTCAAATAATTCCATAAAAATTCACTGAGATGTAATATGATATTAAAACTCCTCTGACTAAATTTCACAAACTTTAAATGGCTGGTTACTTCATAAATAATTCCTAAGTAAAAATCTCTATTTGCTAAGTTGTGAAGGAAGTACTCTAATTATTATCCCATAAATCATGATAAAATTTCCAGAGGTTTAATATATCCTAAAAACATGATGTACACAATTTCATTAAAATCTAAATCATATTACCACATAAATTATTTCTCCCAAGATTCTACGATTATGTACTTTTGTTAAGATACACATATGAAAACTTATTTAAATTTCATGAAACAACAACTACTGTTCAATATATCAAAATTAACATCCTCTATCATAATTTTACATGAACTTAAAATCCTTTGACTCATCATCCATTCCATAAGATATAAAGACCTAATTTTGTATAATTAGAATTAAGTGATGTGACTAAGTACCCATACCATGCAACTCCTTCCTAGGGCATAATTCCACCCCTAGAACATCATGGACTAAACTCTAGATCCATACAAAGTCATAAAACCCTATGTCCTTCACAAACCCCATAGATCAACGCTTAAGGTTTGAACTTGGATCCTAGGGCAAACCCACCCCAAACCATCTCAAATTCCATGAGGGGGTGTTTTCTCTTTCCATGGGGCTCTGGCCAAAATCCCAACCCATTTGGGTGAGAATTGGACCCACCATGCCCCAACAACCCCTTGCCCTAATTTTCCCCTTTAAGGACCAATCTTTGATCACATCAAAACCCAATCATTTCAAACCCAATTGGGCTGAAATTTTTATCAGAGCTAAATGATAACCCTAAAAACATGCCTCCAAAATTTTGGAGAATGTTGAGGTGATTTGACCCTTCAACTACCTTACCCTAGCTTCTCTAGGTTTAGGGCAAAACCCTAGGTTAAACTTTTTTAAATGGGTTCCAATTTTTACAGGAGCTAGGTCTAGGTGCGATTAAGCCCCTGTCCAAAATTCAAAGCATTTGGACCAAGGGTTAGGTGTGGGGAATTTTTCAAAGATTTGCCCTATTTGTAGGACCTACCCTAGAAAAATGACCCTACAGGTCAGAATACTTGTCCTAAAATTTTCCATAACATATCAAACTGTAGATAATTAAAAATCCAACAATATTAATGTTGATCATTTTTGATGAACATGCCCCTAAAGGGCCTAAATAATTTTTAGAAGAAAACTACCCTAGTTGTAGGACATACTCTTACTAAAAAGGCTCTACAGGGCAGTCCCCTCATCCAATTTTTCACCACTACATATCAAATTGTAGGTATTTAAAAGACCTACAACTTTCATGTTATACACTTTTTCAGTAGATGCCCAGAAGGGGCCTAAATTCCTTCTACAGTGAACTGTTTTATTAAAATACAGAAAAATCTGAAAATATGGGTTGCACGAATCTTAAAGCAAGATCCAACGGAGGTTGTTCATCTTCTCCGATTGAGCCGAAAATAGACCCGCGCAGGTGGTTTTTGCGGCCCATTTCCCGGCGGCCTGAGGCGGCGCCACCACCGGGAAACATCACCCATTTGTTCCCGGTGGTGGGGGCTATCCATGGCCGGAGCTAGGGTGGCCGGAGGTGGCGGCGCCGCCCTACCCGAGAGCTCCAAAAGTCCATGAAAAATGGCAAATTTCTGAAATTTTGAAGCATGGCTCCGGTTCGTTTGGGCATGAAATCAACTTTTAAACATTCCTAGGATCTAAGCATGAGAGAAGGAGAGGAGGAGGACCTTTAACCAAGCTTGTCGGCGAGTGCGGTGGTGGTGCGCCATGGCCGGCGGTGGAGCTTTCCGATGCTTGCAAACTCACCACCAAACCACCCGGTTTCTTCTGTTAAATGGTGGAAACGAATGCTCTTGGCCTAAGGAAGCTTTTAAAAGAGCCAAATGAGGGAGAGGGAGGGTGTAGGCTTGATGACCATTAATGGCCATTAAGGGAAAATTTCGGCCATGGTGAAAAACACTTGAAATTCACCTCCCCTTGGTCCCAATATGTTTGGAAACTCCTAAAAACTGATAGGGGAGATGAATACTAATCAATTGGTGATGAATGGAGGGATGATTCACCTTCCCCACCATGAATATCCTCTTTTTTCTCACTTTCTCTCTCCTCCATTAAAAGGAAAATGAAGCTTTCTCTCTCTTCACCATCATGAACGAATTTTCTCATCTCCCTAGCCTATTGGCAGCCCACTAAAGTTTATAATCCCCTTAGGAAAAATCATGAAGGGAGTGGTTCACCTTCCACCATAAGTGGCCTCTTTAAACACTTTCTCTCTCCTCTTTATTTCTCTAAATTTAGGCTTCCCTCTCTCTCTCCTAGTCACTAGGTTGACTTGGTCAATCCTCTAGGATATGGGCAGCCAAATTAATACATAATAATCATACAAGAGATTAGCCTAAGGTGGAGGGTGGTTTGAGGTTGGGTTAGCCCATATGGGCTAGGTTTGACTTGATTTGGGCTTGGGGTTGACTTGGTCAAATTGACCACTATGGTTGACCCAAGTGGGTCCTTGGTGACTCCTTGGGCCCACATTATGTCTAAGGGGATCTTTAGAGTCAAAATGAACCTACTAGGCCACCCAAAAATCAGAGTTTAGAAAATTACTATTTGCAGACCAAGAGGGTCTCAATTAGGTTTTTAGGTTACTTGGTCTCCTGGGTTCACCTATGTTAATTCATAGGACCTAGTTATGCTCAAGTCACACCTAGGGGGGTCCAATTTGAAAATGGGATGTTACATACATAAAGGCTTTAACCGATCTCGCCTAATTAGACTCCTTCTGAGATATTTGAACATTCTATTGGAAAGGTTGGGGTCCCCACTTAAGATATTCGGACACTCTGCATGAGAGAGGTTGGAGTCTCCGCTTAGGATATCCAGACATTCTGTCTGAGAGAGGTCAAAATCTCCACTTGGGATATTCGAGCACTCTGTTTGGGAGAGGTCAGAGTCTCCGCTTGGGGTATCTGAACACTCTAGTTAGGAGAGGACGAAATCTCTACTTAGGATATCAGAACATTCTGTTTGAAAGAGGCCAGAATTCCACTTGGGATATCCAAACAATCTATTTGGTAGAGGCTGGAATCCCCATTTGGGATATCTGAACACTCTATTTGGAAGAGGTCGGAATCTTCATTTGGGATATCTTAATACTCTGTTTAGAAGAGGCCAGAATCTTCATTTGGGATATCTAAACACCTTGTTTGGGAGAGGTCGGAATCTCCGTCTAGGATATTCAAACACTCTATTTGGAAGAGGCCTGAAGTATCTAACATCTACCTAAATCACCTAGAGGGGGGTGAATAGGTGATGTTTGCGTCTTTTTGCGGAATAAAAATAATCGTAATAAAACAAGCACACAAACGCAGAGATTTTTTAATGGTTCCCCGTATTGGGTACGTCCACTGTCCTGTCTCGCCTATCTACCACAAAGGGTATGATTCGGCTACTTCACCAAACTCAGATTTTGTCAAATCTTACACCTCGGAGTCGCAACTCCTACATCTCGGAGATGAAGCTCCTACCACTCGGAGAACAAACTCTCCCATAACTCAATTGCAAACCGGATCTACACACTCGATCCACAACCGGATCTACTCTCTCGATCCACAAACGGATCTACAAACTCGGAGAAAAATCTCCTATAATATTCAAAAAGAAATTATAACACAACACACGATTCCAATTTTGATCTGACATTCTTTGAAGGTTGGAAGTTGAATCTTGGAGAACTCGAAAAAACTTGAAATCTTAGGATCTTGAAATTTGGATCTTGAATCTTCAACCAACGAGGACTGGAGTAAATTAGATCTTGAACAATAAAGCGATCCAGACAAAGAAGCCATTATCGAAGAAGATTGCTCGTTGTCGCTGCTGATCGGAAGAGTTTCGCGAAAACAGTAGCGTGCGACCGACGATTGCTATTTCGGGAAAGTGTGAAAATTGATTTGAGAAATTAGGTTTTCAAGATTCGTTCTCATTAAGAAATTACTCTAGGTATTTATAGAGGGATTCAAAATGAAACGACTATAAAATATTTCCAAAAATGGAACCTAAAAAGCATTGTACATGGCCGACCGAACCCATGACAGGAGGAAGAAATTTTCGGAAAAATGTCCTAATTCAAATTCGTCGAGTATCGACAAGTATCATAATGATACTCGTCGAATACATCTTGATATACGACGAAAAAGACTTAGACAAAATATCACAGGTCGGTTGGTCACTCAACGCTATAGCGAAGAGTCATACTCGACGAATTCGTCGAGTATCACCTGGCATACGCGACGAATTCGTCGAGTATCGGTCGACAAACTCGGCGCTCTCAACACCATTACACTCAACGCTTTAGCTCACTCAACGCCATAGGTGGCATTCGTAAAATATCGTCGAGTTAACTCAACGCACTCAACGCTTTGATATTCGATAAATTAGACTTGGAAAAATCTAAAGAAGTAGCGTCGACTGGACTCGACGAATTTGACGTGTATCACTTAGCATATTCGACGAATTCGGCGAGTATCGATAGATACATTTGACGAATTCGACGAGTATGCACAACGATACTCGGTAAATTTTACTTGATAGATTTTTCACTTGTCCAAATATTTTACCCTAAGTATATATGACGAATTCGACGGGTATTGATAAGTATACTCGACGAATTCGACGGGTATTGATAAGTATACTCGAAGAATTCAGCGTGTATCAACGACGATACTCGCCGAATTCGACGTGTATGCTTAACCATACTCGCCGAATTTTACTTAGGAAAAATTGTACGTTTCTAGATCCTGCTCTTTGGCCTTCCTAGATCCTTCTCCTGTACTTGGTATAGAAGTACACCCCAATAGAGAGATTACACGTGAGTCAACACATTGGCCTACACAATAAGGGATTACATTGTACAGTCCTGTGTTTACCAACTCACTATAACCTGACATTACTGTGTACTTGGCATTGTAAACTGGCAAGTACATAACTAAAGAGCAATATCAAATACAACATCAATTCATCTTAGCTTGACTGAACCCTTCTTCAAATCAGAGTTATTTTGGATACAATACCCAACAATCTCCCCCTATTTGAAGAAGCCAAAATCCTACAAGCTAAGGTGAATTGCTCATAAAAGGTAATAAAGTAAAGACATGACATGATAAAAAAGTTGACACGCATTCTAGATCAATATATAAACCATCACACACACACACACAGATATATATATATATATATATATATATATATATATATATATATATATATTTATCAAATACAATGTTTTTAGAATAGGGAGGGCATCCCACAACACACATTTATCAGCAAAGAAAATTAAGACATCAACCCTTCCTGTTCTTTCTCTTCTGCAACTGTCTGTCCAAATATTCAATGGGCTTTGGATAGTACTTTGGTGGAGGAGGAGGCATAGGATCAACATTCTTGTATTTTCGGAAATGAATCCTCCTCCTTGTGCAGGCCTCTTTATATTGGTTCCATTCTTCTGGATTGTAGTGATCCTGATGCTTCTCCACTCCAAGCTCGTACAGGGAAAAGGTGTCCAAGATAATTCCCTTTGAAGTAGGGCTCCAAACTTCATCCATCTCACGGTTAGGTCCTTCTCTGACTTGAGCTGGCCTGGCCGGTTCTGGTCTGACTTCTAAAGTACCTTCTCCAAATTCCCTTTTCTTGATTACCTGAGCCTCAGAGAATGCAGCAAGAGCAGTATCAGTAGCATCTTGAACCTCTGGAGTCACAGTAGCAGCAGCAGGAACTTGAGAGAAGTTCTGTGAGTCTGTCCCATATTGAGTGTAGTCTGGAGCCGGATAAATATCATCATGACCATGCTAAGCCGGAGGAACGTCAACATGAACACGCTCAACAGGAACTAGAGGAGGAAATAGCTATCCATATATCCACATGGTGTTGTCATAGTTATAATCATTTGCTTGTTTGAATTGGTTGAGCATAGTCTTTTCAACACCGACAACATTAGCTGTAATAGCTTCCTCCCCCTTTTTGGCTTCTACAGTAATTGCATTGGCATAAGATTTCAACGAAGAGTCTTAGTGTGCCATAGATCTGTTATGGGCCTCAATGAGAGAGAGAGCATTTGTGTCAACATTTTTAAATACTCCTTCATTTTGCTTAAGTCCTCTAATCATAAGCGTTACTGCAGTTGCAGCTTCGTTATACTTTGCATCAAAATTTTCCTCTAGCTTATCAAACTTCACTTGAACTGCAGCAAGACCATCAAGCAAAAGCTTCTCAGATTTCTTAACTCGTTTGACCACTTTCTGCAATGAGACATCAAATTTAGCATGTTGCCTAGCCAGTATTTCTTCAAAAACTTTCAGCAGCTGATCACTTGAACTGGAAATGTCTGGCAGCATTGGTGTAGAGGCAGCTGGAGAAATACGAGCTGGCTCTGCAGCACCTAGGACAGGATAATGTATAACATCATCTCCTTACTCCTCAAAAATGGTGACCACCTCCTCCAGAGAAACTGGAGGGGCACTTGGCATCTTGCCAATCCGCTTCTCCAGGTTGCGCATCATCAAGTCAACCTTAGTGGAGATAGAAATCCTGGACGGAGATGCCTCCTGTTGGGTACATTGGAAAATGTGTACCTGATTTGAAGAAGCCCAACCTAGCTCAATGATATACATCAAGGTGTGTTTGATGTTGTTTTGAGTTGACATGTGCAGGTGAAGAATTGATAAAGTATGCAGTAAAATTCTAAGTCCAAGTGTCGACACAGAGAAGGATGTGTCGACACATAGAAGAAATTAGTCGACATCAACACTGGGAAGCAGTGTCGATACATAGCAGTTAGTCTACAACAATACTGGGAAAGTGTGTCGACACAGAAGAAGTAAGTCGACACAACACTGGGAATTTGTGTCGACACAGAAGAAAAGCGTCGACCTCAACATTGGGAAAATGTGTCGACACAAAAGAATATAGTCGACCTCAAGTTTGTCGACACCAGCAGGATGTGTCGACACAGAAGGATATAGTCGACCTCAAGTTTGTCTACACCAGCAGAATGTGTCGACACATTGTGATTGAGTCGACACATTATAGCAGAGTTAAAAGAAGACTGTGTCGACACCTGAAGGCTAAGTCGACACTTACTAAGTTATGATTCTACAACAACTGTGTCGACACACAGGACTTGTGTCGACACACTGAAGAGTCAAGACCAAGTTATTTTCAGAAGAAGCTGTGTCGACTCAAAGGCAACTTAGTCGACATCACTGAAGACTGTGTCGACACCAAAGTCAATTATGTCGACACAGATAGACAAATGGTCTCGACACTTTCTGACAGACTGTCTCAACAACTTGTGGTTCAAGACTAAGGCACAGGACTTGTTTGAAGGCTTGACAGCTGTGGGTTGCCACTGGTTAACTGAAGCTGTCAGACTTGTCAGAAAACGGTTAGAAACCGGATCAGCCGGTTATCATGAAGAAAGTCTATAAATAGACAGATTCAGAAGGAGGAAAAACACCCTTTTGAAAACATTGATGAGAATCAAAAAGTTGAGAAGGATTACAATCCAATTCATTTCAAGAAAGTGCTAGGCACTTAAGAAGATATTCTCCAGAAGATCTAAGAAGACTATCTAAGGATAGATCAAAGAAGAGTTCTAATCAGAATTCAGAAGAATCATTCAAAAGTGCTGGATAGAGAGAGATCAAGCCAGAATTTGAAGAAGAAGAAAGAAACCACCAGTGGATTCTCAAGAAGCTGTTTGGAAATCAACTCAGCTAAGTTTATATTCAAGAAGCTTTGAAGAAAGCTCAGATACAGTTGATTTCATCAGCTGATCAAGAATTGTCTTGGCCTTTTCTCTCTCAATTTAGGCAAGACAGTTAAATAATCTTTTCTATATTTCTGTAGGATCTGTTTACACAGATCTGAGTTGTAATCCTGTGTTATAAAGGCTGAGTGTAGGAGTGTTGAACTCTGAGTGGTAGGGCTGTTTGCCTGAGTGTAGGAGAAGGGTCTTCTCTGAGTTGTAGGCCTTGGGGCAAGGATGAGGTAGGGCTGTTGTGCCTGAGTTGTAGGAACCAGTTGAGTTCTGAGTTGTAGGATCTGTTGATCTGAGATTAGTGGAAGTTTGGCCGAATCTAGCATACTGCTAGATAGGTGAAGGGGGAAAGTGAATGTACCCAGACCTTGGGGAACCACTATAAAACATTGTGCAATCTGTGATGTTTTATTTTCTGTGATTGCTGTGATGATTGTGTTAGCCATTAAATTGAATTCTGCCTAGAAGTTTTTATAAAGAAGTAGAACCTATTCATCCCCCCCCCCTCTAGGTGTTTAGGCTGTCTTGAAAGTTAAACTATCAAGTGGTATCAGAGGGAGGTTCCTCAAAAAGGACTTAACAGTCTGAGATAGATCTGAAAGGCAAATTCAAGATTCAAGAAGATGGGTTCTGGAGAGAATCATAAGGAGCTAGGGTCTATGAAATTACCCATATGCAAGAAAGAAATTTTTGGAATTTGGAAAGAAAGAGTCAGACTGTTTATGGAAGCATCTGACCCAAGAATTTATATCACAGTACAGGAAGGCCCCTTCATTCCAATGAAGGTATCAGTTCTTGATGCAAATATCCAAACTCCAAAGAGTTATTCAGAAATGACCAAGGATGAAATCATCTTGGCAACCATGGATAAAAGAGCTCAGAACATTATTGTTAGTGCCATAGATGATTCAACATTTCAGAATCTGATTCACTGCAAGACCTCCAAGGAGATGTGGGACACATTGATTGTCTACATGGAGGGATCTAAAGAAGTAAGGCTGGACAGGAAGTCTATGCTAAATCAGGAGTATGAAAGCTTTAGACAAGGAAAATCTGATAGCATAAATGAGTGCTATAAGAAATTCTATAGAATTGTGAATGAGCTAATATCCTATGGAAGAGTCTTCAGTACCTATGAACTGAATGACAAATTCTTAAGATCCTTATCAAAGGATTGGGATACAAAGATCTGTGCCATAAGAGAAGTGGCTAAATTTGCAGAGATATCTCCTCCAACCCTGTTTGGAAAGTTGCTATCCTATGAAATGCAACTTATGGTGAGGAAGGAGGAGGAAAGAAACTCAAGAAGAGAGCATAGAGAAAAGACTGTGGCATTCAATGCAGAAGCCACTAGAAAGAATAGGAGGATATCACCATCTCCTCCTAAGGAAGTTACAGAAGATAGTTCTGAAAGTTCAAACAAGGGTTCTGAAAGCTGTGATTCAGATGCAGATTTTGCTGCATTCACAAGACAATTCCAGAGGTTCTTGAAGAAGAAGCAGTGGAAGTCTAGGCCTTCCCCATCACAGCAAGTTGATGACTATTATAAGAAGAAAAGGTCATCAAGGAAAGAGAAGAGCAGATGAAAACCCAGCAAAGCCACTACTTCAAAGATTGTCTGTTATTGTTGCAATAGGCCTGGACATGTAGTGGCTGATTGTCCTGACAAGAGAAAGGAATCTTCAGAAAAGAAGAAGACTTATCAGAAAGGCAAGAAGGAGAAATCCTTTGTAGCAAAGAAAGATAAGAGTCTATCAGACCAGTCAACTTCAGAATCAGGATCTGAAGCTGAAGCATATATTGGACTATATGCTGCATCTGAGGAAGAGGAGTTTATGCAGTTGCTAGACTCCATCAATGAACATCAATGCATGGGGTTGATGACAAGATCAGAAGAGGACATATGCCAGAATCAGTCTAGTCCTAATGAGGTAAAATGTCCTTCCAGTACATCTGTTTGTAGTACAAGTGAAGAATCAGCTACATCTGCATCAAGTGATGAAGATGCATCTGAATCTGAAGGAGATGTCTATCAATTGATAGATAAGTATGGGGACTTGTTGCAGGCCCTTAAGAAAAGCAAGAACCTGGTTAAATCTCAGGCTCAGGAAATTGCTGAACTAAGGGTTGCAACAACTGAGTTAGAAAAAGTCCTTGATCAAAAATTAAATGAAATTGCCAAGCTGAAGAATATAACTATTATTCAGATGGGCACAATTAATTATACTAATGATCAAGTGAAGAGTCTGGAGGCCAGACTTAGAATTGAAAGAGATTTAGTGGCTAATTACTCTAAGCCAAAATCTGTCTTACCCTTGATAGATGAATTTGTCACTCAAAAGGGTAAGGCTGGATTAGGATTTAAAGGTAACTCCAGGGCTGGCAGATTCAATAGGAAAGGCAAAGCTCCTGTTCAGCCACTAAACCTTTCAGTCCCCATAAAGTTTAGTAAGGTGAAAGTGCCTTCTAACAAATATGATCATGAAGACATTCAAGGTCATATTAAGACTAATGTTCTGAAGAACAAGGGTGTAAATGCAAGCAGGCCTACCTATGGTCATAAACCCAATGGTTTTAAGAAATCAGTAGGTGAAGTTGCAACAGCACCAGCAATGAACAGAAATTCTTCTGACAAGGATGTATCTAGATCTAGATACAATAAGTTTGAATGTTGGTGCTGTGGCAAGAGAGGCCATTTTGCATTAGACTGCTGGTATAACACAAGTGTTATAAAGAATAAGAGTCTACCTGTTAGAAGAGGTTATGATAGCTTTATTAATGCTAACCTGAACCAAGGACCCAAGACTTACTTGGGTTCTAAGGGTAAGTAATTCTGTATTGCAGGTGAATCCAAGTAACCATGCCCCTATATGGTACTTGGATAGTGGTTGTTCCAGGCACATGACTGGAACAAAGGGGCTGCTGAAGGAGTATTCATCTGTCAAAGATGGACCTAAAGTGATCTTTGGTGGATCTGAAAAAGAAGTCATCAAAGGGTTTGGTAACATTTCTTCTAACCTAATTACTATCACTCAAGTGGCTTATGTAAAAGGTTTGAAACATAATCTAATAAGCATAAGTCAGCTAAGTGATTTAGGATATGACATTTCATTTGTTAAAGATGGATGTCATATCAAGAGGTCAAGTGATCAAAAGATCATTTTGACTGGGTATAGGAAGAGAAATGTATATTGTCTTAATTTTGAATGTGAGAATAAGGCTTCTCCCATCTGTCTTGTAGCTGATGACAATGCTTCTCATTGTGTTAAGTGGCACAAGAGATTGGCTCATCTAAACTACAAGACAATTGGCCAACTCTTTAGCAAAGAGCTAGTGAGGAATGGACCTCAAATTAAGTGTATAAAGGAAGGGATGTGCTCAGCTTGTCAAAAGGGAAAGCAGACAAAATACTCCTTTCAAAGCCTTGAAAACAAGGATTCTGTGAGGTGCTTATACCTCTTACATATGGATCTTTTTGGTCCTATGCCAGTTCATAGTCTAGGTAGGAAGGTCTACACTTTTGTGGTTGTAGATGACTATTCTAGATTTACATGGGTGTTCTTTCTGAGACAAAAATCTGAAACCCCAAGTGTATTACTTAATTTTGTAAAGCAAATTCAGAATGAACTGAATAGTACAGTGGTCAAAATCAGAAGTGACCATGGTACTGAGTTTCAATCTGAAAGCATAACAAACTTGTGTAAAGACTTTGGGATTTTCCAAGAGTTCTCCTCACCTAGAACACCTCAGCAAAATAGAATTGCTGAAAGAAAGAATAGAACATTAATTGAAGCTGGTAGAACTCTATTGAGTGACACCTCTCTCCCAGAATATTTCTGGGCTGAGGCAGTTAACACTGCTTGTCATGTCATCAATAGGGCTTCTATCACCAAAAGCCACAGAAAGACTCCCTATGAGATTGTGAAAGGCAGAAAACCAAATCTATCCTATTTTAGGATCTTTGGTTGCAAGTGCTATATACTTAACAATGGCAAGTCATATTTGACTAAGTTTGCTGCCAAATCCCAGGATGGGATATTTGTTGGGTACAGCACAAATAATAAGGCCTATAGAGTCTTCAACTTAACTACTCAAGTTGTTGAAGAATCTGTGCATGTTGTATTTGATGAAACAAGATTAATCAATTGTGAGTTGTCTTGTAGATCAAATGACTCAATAGGTATAAGCAAGAGGATGGACAAGCTCTCCATTGCTGAAGCTTCAAAGGAAGATGGAGCATTGGAAAATGAAGGCTGCTGTCCAGGGGGAGTACAAGAGATAATGAAAGCTGATGAAAACCAAGAGGTTCAGCAGAATGAAGAAGCTGGAGATGCTCAACCTGAAGGGAATCTTCCTCCAGCTATAAGATATCTAAGAGATCATCCTGCTGATCAGATAATAGGTGATCCAAGACAAGGAGTGCAAACTAGAAGCAGAAATCAAAGCACAGTTTTGCATTCAAGTTTCTTGTCTCAAATGGAACCTAAGAAGTTTGAAGAAGCTATCCAAGACCAGCACTGGATTGATGTTATGCAAGAGGAGCTGAATCAATTCAGAAGGTGCAAAGTCTGGGAGCTTGTTCCTAAACCAAGAGGCCACAACATAATTGGCACTAAGTGGATCTATAGGAACAAGCTGGATGAAAGTGGGATAATAGTGAAGAATAAAGCAAGGTTAGTTGCAAAAGGATACATGCAGGAAGAAGGGATCGACTTTGATCAAACCTTTGCTCCAGTAGCAAGGCTGGAGGCAATCAGAATGTTCCTTGCCTATGCAGCCTACCAAGACTTCAAAGTATACCAGATGGATGTGAAGTCAGCATTTCTGAATGGTGATCTTAAAGAAGAAGTATATGTAGAGCAGCCATCAGGTTTTGTAGATCCTCTTAAACCTGATTCTGTGTATAAGCTTAGGAAAGCTTTGTATGGGTTAAAACAAGCTCCAAGGGCTTGGTATGAAACCCTGTCTACCTTCCTCATTGAGAATAAATTCTCAAGAGGAAAGATAGACAAAACTCTATTCCTTAGGGAATCCAAAGGTAAGATCATCTTAGTTCAGATCTATGTTGATGACATAATATTTGGATCTACTGAAAACAACCTTTGTAAAAAGTTTGCCAAACTTATGCAAGAGAAGTTTGAGATGAGCAGTATGGGAGAACTTAAGTTCTTCTTGGGACTCCAAGTAAGACAGACTGATGATGGATTGTCCATATCCCAGTCTAAGTTCACCAAAGAATTAATTAAGAAATATGGTATGGAGTCATCCTCCACCATGAGAACTCCTATGGGAACAAGTATGCCCATATGCAAAGATGAGGCAGGTAAACCTGTTGATGAATCTTTGTATAGAGGAATAGTTGGCTCACTACTATATCTCACTGCTAGTAGACCAGATATTATGTATGCTACATGTGTCTGTGCTATGTACCAAGCCTGTCCTAAAGAATCTCATTATACTGCAGTCAAAAGGATTCTGAGATATCTTAAGGGCACACCTAATCTAGGTCTTTGGTACCCTAGAAATAGAGATTTTCAACTAACAGGCTATTCAGATGCAGATTTTGCAGGATGTAGAGAGGATAGAAAGAGTACTACAGGTACTTGTCAATTCCTGGGAGGAAGACTAATATCATGGAGTAGTAAGAAGCAGACTAGTGTGGCAATTTCCACAGCTGAGTCAGAGTATGTTGCTGCTGGAAGCTGCTGTGCACAGCTATTGTGGATGCAGCATCAGCTTAAGGATTATGGTATTCAGGTAAGTAGAACACCCCTTTTATGTGATTCTAAGAGTGCTATTTCTATTGCTAATAATCCAGTTTCTCATAGTAGAACTAAGCATATAGAAATCAAATACCATTTTCTTAGAGAACATGTAGAAAAAGGAGACATCTCATTGGAATTTGTAAAAACAGATTATCAAATAGCAGATGTATTTACTAAGCCTTTAGATGAAACCAAATTCAATAAATTCAAAATTGAATTAGGTATATTAACCATTGATTAATGTATTAACAAAATCATTAACAATGCAATTGAAGTGGTATTTAAGTAAGTTAAAGTAATAACAACATAATTAAGTGTTAAAAAAGGACACATTGAAGTAACACTTACAAGTGGTGTTGAACCAACAGAAATTGGCTAAGTAAGAATGTGTCGACACATTCAGTAATAATGTGTCAACTCAGAGAAATAATGTCGACAAGTTAGAAATATTGTGTCGACACAGAGAATATGTGTCGACACTTAAGAGTTATATTGTCGACTTAACCAAAAATGTAATGTCGACTCAACCAGGATAATGGTGTCGACACTTACAGAATATGTGTCGACACTTATCCTTAGAGTCGACACCGAATTTCTGTCTATCTACTATGTATCCAAGGTGTCGACATAACCACAAATTGGTGTCGACACATAGTAGGCTGAAGTAATGTCGAGACAATAGAAGTTTGTGTCGACACATTCCATCTGTGTCGACACATTTAGTCTGTTTTTGGCGCCTTTTGAACTTCTTTCAACATAAGGTATAAATAGGTGAAAAACGCTTTCTGTCGACACGCTTCCAAGGTTTTCGAGACTAAAACCCTGTGTCGACAGTCTATCTTTCTCTCTTCTCTCAAGCTTTCTCGACGAATCGATGGCGCCAAGGATTGAAGACAACGTCAATGAGGGGTATGAGTTGGTGCGACAGGCCTTTGCAGATGCGCCGCCAGATGTTCAAGGGGTTATCACCCTCCTCTCCGAGTCAGGGTTAGAATTTCTAATCTCAGAACCGACTAAAATCTGGAAGAAGGAGGTGCACGAGTTCTTTATCTCTGCATCAGTCCACTCAAATGGCCTCAAGATTAAGTCCAATGTTCAAGGGACTAAGGTGAAGATTACTCCAAGAAATTTAAGAAAGATCTTTCAATTACAAGTAGTTGAGAATGAAGAGGAAGTTCCTAGTTCTAAGACAAGGGAAGCCCTTCAATGGTGTGGACTGGACTCGAGCATGAAGATTGGAGCTGCATTCAACAGGAAGGGTATGAATCAGCAAGGGAAGTTCTTGTCTGAAATTGTTGGGAAAGTGATCCTCTGCAAGACAGGTGGACATGATAGGATTTCTGCCTATATGTTCAGCCTTATGACCAGGATTGTTTTTACAATTCCTACTGATTGGTCAGGAGTACTCTTTGACAAGATCAAAGAAGGAATCAAGAAGCCCAACATGGCTAGAATCATGAGCTTATATCTCACTGGAGTGATTCCTGAAGTGATGCAGCAACTGTCAGGGACTAAGATCAATCATATGAGAAGGATGGATATGAGACTATTCTCTAGGTGGGATAGGGTGCTGTCCAAGGATGTGCCTGAAGAGAGCAGGCCAGACACCCCTGTGAAATCCCCTTCTCAAACTCAAGAAACTGAACAACAACAAGAAGACCCACTCAGGACACAGGTTGAAGAACAGCCTGACTCAACTATAGTCCAGCAAGTGTCAACACCTGCACAGATGCAGGGGGAGCCAGTTCACTCTCCTGCTCAAAATGTATCTACTCCTGATAAGGTACAAGTGTAGGGGGAGCTAATGTATTTTACTATAAAAGACATTGCTCATATTCTTATTACTGCACAGGTTCAGGGGGAGCTAGTGTCCACTCCTACTCTAGATACTACAATTACTGAACGAGTACATGAGAAGTTGTTGTTAGTACAAGTGCAAGAGGAAGCACAGATAGACTTATCTCAAGATTTAACTGCTGCAGAAGATACAGCTCAACTGGAATTTACTCTGGAGGAGTTATTCCCTGATGCTGATACTACTACTGATAAAGTAGGAGGAGGACCAGAAATTGAGAAGTCCATAGGTATGGAAATTGATCAGGAAGCTGAAGTTGAGCCACAGGTTGAGGGGGAGCCAGTGGATGTTGAGACTGAGCAACAGGTCACTGGGACAGATACACTTCATCCTCCTCAAGAAAGAATTCACCTAGATACTTCATCTGATACTGAAACTGAAGAAGCCAGGCTGGCCAAGAAAAGAAAACTTGTTGTATTTAAGAGAAGAAGCAAGAATTATAAGCAGGCTTTACAGACAACACCTCAACAAGTATCTCCTGCCTTTGATCATAACAAGTTTATGGTAGATCTACAGGTGAAATTGGATGAACAAAGAATGGCTCTGGAAAAGTATGTTGATGAAAATAGCAAGTCACTTCAGTTTGACTTAGCTCAGGATATAAAGTCCATCCAGTTTCAAGTCAACATGCATAAGCAAGAAATGACAGATTGCTTCCAAAAGGGAGGCCATGCTGTGGTTTATCTAGCTCAACAACAGGAGGCTATTACTAAAAAGGTAGATGATGTTGTCCTGAAGCATGGCTATGTCATTACCAATCAGATCAATTTGAATGCAAATCTGGAAGACTCCCACAATCAGATTCTTCTACAATTACAAAAGCATTACACTGAAATGTCTGAGGCAAGAGCTAAAGAAAAGGAAGAGTTTAATAAGAAATTTCAAGATGTCATTGCCTCAGTACAAACTGCTATCTCCACCTGCCAACAGGACATATCAACCAAGCTGCAAAAGTTGAAACCATTTTTCAAAGATGGTATAAATTATCTAGAAGGACAGATAAGATTTCAGAAGAATGATCTTAGAGATCATATGACCAGAGAAGTCATAAAGGGGGAGAGGTTATTGATTCATGCAGGCCAAGAGCACTCTAAATGGGTGACAAATAGTATAAGAGCCACCTTGGGATGTCCACCCTTGTGTGATGATGATATGATGGCTGAATCAGGCATTCAAGCAGGACTACTTGAAGGCAACCAACCTGAGGTTGCCCAAGTTATTTACCCTCCATCTGATTTTGATATTCTGGATAAGCAAGTGCAGGATATGTATATTCCTCCAAAGGAGGTGAATAATGTTGTGATTGAGAAAGTTGAGATGCCAGAGGCCTTCCTGAAAGAACAGCAAGATGCTCTATTAGCAAAGAAGAGATTTAGAGAGCAGGCTGCACTTAAGCCAGATTATGAGCAGTGGAGTCCTACTTCAAGGAACATAATACTCACTGCATGGAAGGCTGTACAAGACCAAGTTCATGAGAGAGGGAAGTGGTACAATGAGATAGAATGGCAGAAGTATGATGCAAGACAGGAAGCTATAGTACAATTCAGAAGGAAAGCTAAGCTGGGGAGGCTGCCACCAGATGCTAAGGAGCCAAGCAAGTACTTCCCAAAGCCTTTTCACTATTTTGAAAGGCAAAGGCTCAAGGAAGAAGCTCAGAAGAAAGCTGATCTAAAAGGAAAGAAAATAGCTGAAGAATCAGAAGCTCCTGTGACAGCTAAAATTCAATCTGGCAAAGGGATTATCATTAGAGAGCCTGATCAATCCTGATTGTGTTTTAGTTCCTTCATAATGTTTTGTAATGTTGTGATGTGATCATTAAATGTAAAACAATGTAATCAAACATTACCCAGTAATAAACAAAATATTGTTTAAATCTGTTATAGATTGTTTTATCTATGATGTTTTTATTATTTTGTTTATAATTAAGTATCCCTGTGTTTTTGTCATATATCATCATTTAGTACTGTTTATAAATGGTGTATATCATTGGCTATAAGGGTTATGACTTCTCCAAATAGGGGGAGATTGTTGGGTACATTGGAAAATGTATACCTGATTTGAAGAAGCCCAACCTAGCTCAATGATATACATCAAGGTGTGTTTGATGTTGTTTTGAGTTGACATGTGCAGGTGAAGAATTGATAAAGTATGCAGTAAAATTCTAAGTCCAAGTGTCGACACAGAGAAGGATGTGTCGACACATAGAAGAAATTAGTCGACATCAACACTGGGAAGCAGTGTCGACACATAGCAGTTAGTCTACAACAATACTGGGAAAGTGTGTCGACACAGAAGAAGTAAGTCGACACAACACTGGGAATTTGTGTCGACACAGAAGAAAAGCGTCGACCTCAACATTGGGAAAATGTGTCAACACAAAAGAATATAGTCGACCTCAAGTTTGTCGACACCAGCAGGATGTGTCGACACAGAAGGATATAGTCGACCTCAAGTTTGTCTACACCAGCAGAATATGTCGACACATTGTGATTGAGTCGACACATTATAGCAGAGTTAAAAGAAGACTGTGTCGACACCTGAAGGCTAAGTCGACACTTACTAAGTTATGATTCTACAACAACTGTGTCGACACACAGGACTTGTGTCGACACACTGAAGAGTCAAGACCAAGTTATTTTCAGAAGAAGCTGTGTCGACTCAAAGGCAACTTAGTCGACATCACTGAAGACTGTGTCGACACCAAAGTCAATTGTGTCGACACAGATAGACAAATGGTCTCGGCAGTTTCTGACAGACTGTCTCAACAACTTGTGGTTCAAGACTAAGGCACAGGACTTGTTTGAAGACTTGACAGCTGTGGGTTGCCACTGGTTAACTGAAGCTGTCAGACTTGTCAGAAAACGGTTAGAAACCGGATCAGCTGGTTATCATGAAGAAAGTCTATAAATAGACAGATTCAGAAGGAGGAAAAACACCCTTTTGAAAACATTGATGAGAATCAAAAAGTTGAGAAGGATTACAATCCAATTCATTTCAAGAAAGTGCTAGGCACTTAAGAAGATCTTCTCCAAAAGATCTAAGAAGACTATCTAAGGATAGATCAAAGAAGAGTTCTAATCAGAATTCAGAAGAATCATTCAAAAGTGCTGGATAGAGAGAGATCAAGCCAGAATTTGAAGAAGAAGAAAGAAACCACCAGTGGATTCTCAAGAAGCTGTTTGGAAATCAACTCAGCTAAGTTCATATTCAAGAAGCTTTGAAGAAAGCTCAGATACAGTTGATTTCATCAGCTGATCAAGAATTGTCTTGGCCTTTTCTCTCTCAATTTAGGCAAGACAGTTAAATAATCTTTTCTATATTTCTGTAGGATCTGTTTACACAGATCTGAGTTATAAGCCTGTGTTATAAAGGCTGAGTGTAGGAGTGTTGAACTCTGAGTGGTAGGGCTGTTTGCCTGAGTGTAGGAGAAGGGTCTTCTCTGAGTTGTAGGCCTTGAGGCAAGGCTGAGGTAAGGCTGTTGTGCCTGAGTTGTAGGAACCAGTTGGGTTCTGAGTTGTAGGATCTATTGATCTGAGATTAGTGGAAGTTTGGCCGAATCTAGCATACTGCTAGATAGGTGAAGGGGGAAAGTGGATGTACCCAGACCTTGGGGAACCACTATAAAACATTATGCAATCTGTGATGTTTTATTTTCTGTGATTGCTGTGATGATTGTGTTAGCCATTAAATTGAATTCTGCCTAGAAGTTTTTATAAAGAAGTAGAACCTATTCACCCCCCCCCTCTAGGTGTTTAGGCTGTCTAGAAAGTTAAACTATCACCTCCCCCTTAGACACTGCAGTAGAGACAGTACTAGGGAGAGTAGCAACTAGAGTGACTACAAGCGTAGGCACTGAAACCACAATGGCACCACAGCCAAACTCAGCAGTAGCAGAATTACTATCAGCAGACTTATCAATAAATACCACATCCATAACAGCAGTCTCAATCTGGAAATTTTCATCTGTCAGGTCATTTTCAGCACCATCATCATCAACCATATCAGCAACAACATCCTCATGATGATTAGAAGGAGTTGGATCCTCTTCCTCAGCATGCACTTCTGAATCCTCAACTGTATCAACCTCAACAGCGGTAGCAGCACCAATAGGAGCAACCTCTGCTAGGATATCCCCTGAACTTGAGTATGGAAGCATTGTAACTGTATCTAAAGGAGCAACTGTCTCCCCCTCAATTTTTGCACTCAATCTAGTAGGAATCTCACTAGGGTGAGGAGAAGGGGTCCTGTCATTAGGAACATGATCTTCCTCCTCCACCTGGGGTACTGGGGCTCCCCCTTGCTGGATGATCTGCCTATCCCACCTCGAGAAAATTGTAGAATCTATCTTCTTTAGGTGATGGATAGGAACTCCTTTGGTCATATCAAACCTATTACCATCGAGTTGATTCAGGTATAGGGTGATAATCCTCCCAAAGTTGGGAGTACGTAGGCTGTCTTTTATCTTATCATACAGCAGAGCACCCCAGTCCAGCTTCTTCTTGCAGACTATTGCAACTAGTATCTTGAACATATCTTAGGACAGATAGTCGTGCTATCCCGTCTTGCAAATGAGCACTTTGCTAATTATGTCTGAGAGGAGTTTTCCCTCCTCACTCATTCCTTTGCGTTGTATGGCCTTGGTTCCTCGAGGTAAACCACAGAATGATAATGTCCTGGAAAAATCGGCCTCCTTTAGGTAGTCGGCCTGATCACAGATAGGTAGCCGCAAATACTTAGATAGTCGAGAGGCATTCATCTTCACTTTGACTTTTTGAACCTTGCTCTTTATCACAGAGTCCTCATGACGTAACTTTGCGTTATTGAAGAATTCCAAGACTTTCTTGTCGAGCACCTTGTAGGGGTGTTTGAGGACAAAGGAGAGTCTCGTTGTCTCCAGCATCATAATGGCGTTCCTGAAATTGTCGGAGGCTTGAGCAAATTCATTGCGAACCAATTCACCTCCACCTAGCAAGCCACTAGTGCTTCTAGGAGCCATTACAAATTAAGGAGAATTGGAATTTCTGCACCTCTGGAGAGAACTATGTACGGGTCTGAAGAATCTTCTAGTGTCGACGCAAGCACTGTACTGAAGAGACTGTGATTATTGGAAGGATTTTGTCGGCAGGAGGCGGTGACACATGGCAGTCGGAGGCAACACACTGTAGTCGGCGGCAGGCGTAAAACTAGGGCCTTGCAGAAATCTTTCCACGGTCGATTCGATCTAGGGCACGGGAGGAAGGCAACGATCGAGGGGAATTGGCGAATCGGGAGCTGAAAGGTCGAGTAGCGTTGTTGTGCGAATCGACGGGTTTCGGCTGCTTTAATGTTCGACGAAAATCGGCCTCTTTAGAGTTCGACGAAAACCGGCTGCTTTGGAGTTCGACGAAAACCGGCGTGCCCTTCCGTTTCTATTTATAAATGAATATATATGTATATGATTTTTAAATTGCATCTAGACTGCGCATACCTCAAATTTGGTCGTCGAGTCTTCAGATCCAATATAGACAATTTGAAATATTGCCTTAAGTAGACTTCTCCGAATTTTGTTGTTGGAGGAATCTTATTCGGCGAAACATGTATGAGAATGAGACGAAACGACCGATATTCACCGAATTAGACTTTAAAAAATTGCTTTTAAGAACTGGATCCCGAGATCAATTTTGCTTGTTAGACCTTCTTCAGAGTCCTTGTTCAGCATACTGATCTCCGTTTTGAAAAATGAGAACTTGGTCTCGTTCAGCGACTTCGTAAAAATATCGGCAACTTGCTTGTCCGTCGGGACATAGCTGAGGGTTATGTCCTTGTTCTCCACATGCTCCCGGATGAAGTGGTAGCGCACCTCAATGTGCTTGGTCCGGCTGTGGGAAACTGGATTGTTTGTGATTGCCATTGCGCTGGAGGAGTCGCAAAACATAGGAATTTCCTTGAACTTCAAGTTATAATCTTCCAGTTGATTTCTTATCCATAGAAGTTGTGCGCAATAGCTACCCGCAGAGGTATACTCTGACTCGGCAGTAGATATTGCCACACAATTCTTCTTCTTGCTGCTCCAAGAAATAAGCCGTCTTCCGAGGAATTGGCACGTCCCGGAAGTGTTTTTCCTGTCATCCCTACTTCCTATAAAATCATCATCTAAAAAGCCAATTAGTTTGACGTCATTACTTCTTGGGTACCTACCATAAGTTAAGATTTTGTGTACCCTTAAGGTATCTTAAAATCAAATTTGCAGCGACGTAATTAGATTCTTTAGTGTTCACCTGATATCTAGCACAGACATATGTTGAGAACATTATATCTGGTCTACTGGCAGTCAGGTAGAGCAATGATCCAATTTTGCTTCTGTACTTTGTTTCATCAAAAGGTTTCCCTTTCTCATCCTTGTCCAGAAACACAGTTGAACCCATTGGAGTTCTCATAGAGGTTGCGCTCTCCATTCCGAATTTCTTAAGAAGCTCCTTGGTGAACTTCGTCTGAGAGATGAAAATCTCATCTTCAGATTGCTTCACCTGAAGTTCTAAGAAATACTTCAGCTCACTCATACTGCTCATTTCAAACTTCTCTTGCATAAGTTTAGAAAACTTTTTGCAAAGGATGTCTTCCGTAGAGTAAAATATGATGTCATCAACATAGATTTGCACTAGCAAAATCTTGCCTTTAACTTCCCTAAGAAATAATGTCTTGTCTATCTTTCCCCTTGTGAACTTATTCTCAAGAAGAAAGGTAGACAACGTCTCGTACCAAGCTCGGGGAGCTTGCTTTAAACCATATAGAGCTTTATTTAAAAATAAAACATGATCAGGAAATTTAGAGTTTGCAAAACCCGGGGGTTGCGCTACGTATACTTCCTCTTTTAGATCCCCATTCAGGAATGCTGACTTCACGTCCATTTGGTAGACAGTGAAGCCTTTGAGGGCAGCATACACAAGAAACAACCTGATTGCTTCAAGTCTGGCCATTAGAGCAAAAGTCTGGTCGAAGTCGATCCCCTCTTCTTGTCGGTATCCTTGAGCTACAAGCCGGGCTTTATTCTTGATGATTACTTTGTTCTCGTCCAGCTTGTTTCTGAATATCCACTTGGTGCCTATCACATTTTGTCCTTTTGGCCTGGGTACCAGCTCTCATACTTTGCATCGTTCAAACTGGTTGAGCTCATCTTATATTGCCATTATCCAAGAGGCATCTTTGTTCACTTCCTTGAACTTCTTCGGTTCAACCTGAGACAGAAAACTTAGATGCAAAACTTCGTTAGTTGTACATCTTCTGATTCTCACACTGTCACCTGGCTCTCCAATGATTAGATCAGCTGGGTGATCTCTTAGGTGTCAAAGCCCGAGATTCCTTACCCTCTCTCTAGCAGGCTCTGTAGCATCATGTGCAACCTCTATGGGTTGAGGAACTTCTTCCTCTAGAGGTTCTTCATCCACCAAACCTAGATCGACGATCTTTACTGAGCTTGGAACGTCTTCCTTGACAGATTCATCCAAGCTTAACTCAATGAACCTAGTACCTACATCTGCACCAATAACACTAGATGAGCTGCTATAGAGCAATCTTGTCTCATCAAATACAACATTTATAGACTCTTCTACCACCAGGGTTTTCTTATTAAAAATCCTATATGCCTTACTATGGCTACTATATCCTACAAAAATACCTTCAAAACATTTTTCACTAAACTTTGTGTGATAATACTTTCCATTATTAAGTACGAAGCATTTGCTTCCAAAGATTCTAAAGTAGGACACAGTCGGTTTTCTGCCCTTCAATAGCTCATAGGGGATCTTACGGTAGCTTTTGTTGATGAGTGCTCTATTTTGCACGTGACAAGCTGAAAGAAAAGGGGGGAGATAATATTTGAATACTCTAGAGGGGGTGAATAGAGTTTATAAAAAAACCTTTTATCTTTTTACAAATATTATGTTAAGTGACAAAGTAGGTGATTATATATATATATAGTTAAGCAATGATATCAGAGATAAAGTAAAAAACTATACTAAGCTAACCACAACACAAGCACAAAGGAAATAGCAAGCACAACCCAAACAACACAAGAACTTTATAGTGGCTCCCCAACTGGGTACATCCACTCTTCTACCACCCTTGGTAGGAATCCACTACAGGTTTTAATCAGGTGACTGCCACCAATATATCTATTTTTAGGGAGATATAGCAACCCTTTGGGCTTTTTACCAGGTGCCCAAAAACCAACCTCAAGTATTTTGGAAGGAGACTTGTAAACCAGTCTAACTTTTGAAGGGAGTTAAAACCCTGTACAAAGATGGAAGGAAAATTTGATGAGAGTCTTCTCTTTTCTCAATTAACAAACTGAGAAGACTTTATGGATTCAGAATGTTGTCAAAGCTCCCCCTGAGATGTTGATGGTTCGGGATGAGAAGCTTTGTTAAGGGTGAGGTAGGCCTTCAACTTTGTAAGACCAGATCCAGGAACTCTAAACAGATGGAGATTTGTTGTCTCTGCAAGATCCTGGAAAAGAAGAATAAGAAGACTCTAGATATATTATTTTTGTTCTTCTTCAGAGCACTATAAGAATAGAGATTGAGAGCAGCTCTGAAACAATGAACCCGAGAACACTTTTCTTCTTCTTGCACTGTACTATTAGAAAACTATATTGTGCTTTTCTTTTTTTGTAAAAACTCTTGTGTCTCGTATATCTCTTTCTGTGTCGCTGAATGATTCTTTCTAACAGAGTATATCAAAAACGAACAGCAAAAACTCCTTTGCGAATTCAAATCATGCAATAAATGCGGTGCTAGAAAACTGGGAAGGAAAACGGCAAGCATGCCTTTTCAATATTCATTTCCTCATCTGTCCCGAGAAATATGTCAATTAAATTCTCTAATGAATATCATAATCAATGCTTCCATAAATGACTATATTCATAGGGAATATAAGCATTGATTACTCAGCAAAATTACGATTTAATATAATAAAGGAACGGATATGGAAAGAATAAGGAACAAACATCTTACAGTTTTCGTCGACCAGGGAACAGATTTCGTCGAGCTGCAATCGGAGATTGTCGAACTGAGAAATCCTGTTCTTCGACCTGAGCTCTGCGAACTGAATACTGAATGAACTAAACTGAAACTATGCTCCAAGTTCATCTACCTAAGAGTCTGCTCTGTACTGAAAGATTGTCGATAACAGAACTTGAATCACAAGAATTAGTCGAGCTGAGAAATAGACTGGGAGAAAACGTTGACCACAGAATAACTTCTTCTGAAGGATATCATCGACCTGAGTTCTACGTGTCTTGCTCAACTTAGAAAAGGATCTCCAAGTTCTTCGAGCTGAGTTCGACGAATGTCGAACTAATTTTCCAGTCTGCATAGAATCTTCTAAGGCTTCAATCTGAGGCACTCTTCAGGCAGGTCCATAGAGATAAACTTTGGAGGACTGGCCTAAGACCTAGAAAGCAAAACACTGACCCTAACTATACAACATGGGTCAATAAGCCTAAGAAGTGAACCTAGCCCAAATCAAAATAGGGGTTCCAACAATCTCCCCCTATTTGGGTGAGGTTACTTCAGAAAACAAATAACAACAGAAAATCATAGCAAAAGATATAGAGCTGATAGAATAAATAAGCTATCAACAATAATAAAAGCTATGGACAAATATTGTTCAAAACATAATAAAAACAGACAGCAAAAAAATAAATCAAGGGACCTTTGGAGGAGCAGAAGATTTTGCAAATAATAAGGTTCTGTTAGGATCTATTGCTTCTTTGAGAGTCAACTTCATATCAGCATCACCAAGGGTCTTCTGGGTAACAGCCCTTGGAACTATAGCTTTTGGATGGAGATTCATGTATTCATCGGCATTAAATAACTTTCCAACCTGGTATCTCTCTAATTCCTTCTTCCTGTAGGAAGACATTGTTGAGAACTGAGAGGCATCCTTACCTTCTTCTCTGGCTTTCCTTATTTGAGAGAGAGCTACCAGCTCATTGAATCATGCCATTCTAGTATTGGGGTCCAATTCTAGATCATATGTTATAATGGGAGGACTCTCTGGGATTTTGCTTTTTGTGGGAGAGAAAGAGGCTCTAGGAGGGCTGATCTGCATAGCTGGAGGAGGAGCAGAACTTCTGGGAGAGGAAGAGTATTTTTGAGGAGGATACCTGCTTCCAGAAGACTGAGAAGCTCTTCCTTGCCTGGAATAAGTCTGAGTGACATTAGAAGATCTCTGGTTAGCAAGTCCAGTTGCACCTGCAGGTGGAGGAGGAGGAGGACCTCTCCCATCCCTTTTTGGAGGAGGAGGGGAGAGTATCTCCTTGATTTCTTCCTAGCTTTCTGCTCATTCTTTAAAAGCTTCATCCAGTGAGGCATACCTTGATAAGCTTTGATCTTATTGAGAATATAGAAGGGGATATCATTTTTGGGATTAGGCTTGGGAACTGGTACTGAAATTTTTTTCTTAAGCTTCCTTTTCTTTGAACATGAATCTTCTTCTGAAACATCTTCATCATTAGAATCTTGGAAATCATATAAATCATATATTGCCTTGAGCTGTTATGTTGTAATCTGGGGAGGAGGAGCCTGAGGAGAAGGAGCTTGAACTGGGACTGGAGAAACAATTTCTGCTGGAGGAGGCACAATTTGCACTAGATCAGTCATAAATACATCTTCTGAATACTCTTACAAAAAGGAGTCCATATCAGGCAACGGAGAGTCATCCATCTCATAAGTGGGAAGAGACATAACCTTGGGCTCAACCTCAGGTATTTTCTCAAGTACAACTATATCTGGCTTAAGGATTACATCAAAACTGGCCTTAATAGTAGCTATCATTTCTTAGCTTACAAGAGTTGTATAATAAAAAATATTTGTACAATACTGATTGGAAACAAATGAAATAACATTTATGTACATGAGGTCAAAAGAACTCAAAACTGAAAGTAGGTCAACATCTGGAGAGATGAAACAATCTCCAAAGTAAATGTCCAGATCTATATCAGATGTCTCAGAGTCTGTATCCAAAAATTCAGGAAGTTCTTCATACAGTTCTGCATTAGGTAATCTGTATCAACAATATCTTCACCTACTGCTGTTATTTTTGCTGCTAGAGCTACTGGAGCTGCTTCTTCATTGAGTATCTCCCCTTGCTTGGTTTCAGTAGGCACTAGAGCCAGGCCCCTAATAGAAGAAGGAGGGATAGGGAGGGAATAAAGCTGAGCAACATGAGTAGAGATGGAGGAAGCAAGAGGTGAAATGGCCTCTGCTATGAGTTGTTGAAGGAGTGGTGTGATGGATTGCAAAATGGAGGAAATGGAGGGTGAAGTTAATTCCATGAATTCTGGTGGGGTCTGAGTAGATACAGATGGATTGACAATAGAAGATGAGGTATGAGAATCGAGCATTTGCTCATCTGGAGGGGATGGAGAATGACTTGGAGATGAAAGAAGATTGAATGAGGGTAGGGATGATAGATTATGAAGAGGGGAATATTAGTAAGATGAGAAAGAAGATAAGACTGAGGAGGAGTAATAGATTTTAGTGAGAGATCTTTCTCTAGATGTTGTGTTACTGGAGAAGAAATTGGGGTTTGTGGAGGTGTAGATTGATGAACTGGTGAAGAAGGGTGGATGGGGGAAGCAGGAGGTGTAAGTTTAGGTTGATGTGATGGAGCTGAGGAGATTTGTTGGAGGGATGTTGAAGGAGTTTGGACAGGAGGAGGAGGAGGAATAGAATTGTCCTCTATAGGGTGGGGAGTGGTTGTAACTGCCCTAATACTCTCAGAAGTCTTTGAGGAGGAAGCCCGTGAAGGCTTTGGGATGTTCCTCTCCCACCTACCAAATAGGGTGCAGGATAGCCTCTTGGAGGCATTGATTAATACTGTCGGGGTGATAAGTAAATCATCAGCCTTGGCCTTCAGAAACAGGCCTAGAATCCTAGCAAAACAGACTTCTTTCTTTGAATTCTTTCTCCTGATCAAATCGAACAACACTTGCCCCCAGTTAACTTCCTTTTTGTTAACCAAGGCGCACATTACAAGGAATTGGTGCCTTGTAATATAGTCATGGACAGTGTGTTTCCCAAACAATACCTTACCCACAACATCGACCTGAAACTTATACGCCGCCGACAAGTTCTTCTTCAGCAATTTGTTAGGGTTTCCTTCTGACTAACCCATCACAACCAGCATTTTCTCAAATTCACCATGCTCTAGCTCGATATCATCCGAGCCATTAACAAAACCAAAAACTTCAGAAAGAACTGCAGGGGTTAGAGTAACCCGAGTTCCAGTAATAGAGCCAATCATTTCTTCATCAGAGGAGGAGGACGAGTAGACCCACTCGCGAATTTCTGCAGCCGATAAATTTATCCTTTCAGACATCAAACGCTTCAAATTCTGGTCCTCAAACAACTGGAGGATGTCGAGGAAGATTTTGTCTGAATGCTTGAATGAATCAAAGTCGATATCAAAGCCGGTGTCGAACTTCATTCGAGTGAGAGTAGATCCTGACGAGGCCATCATTCTAAGAGAATCACCTGCACAAGAAAAAGCAATCAAGAGCGAAGGGAACTGAAAGTGCGGGATAAATCTCGAAGAAGAAATCCTAATAAAGGTTTTCAGAATATGAATCAACAAGCTCAGCCCGGCGAAGAAGAAAATTCTTCGATCTCTGGTCGACGAAAATTTCCTTAAGAGGTAAATTCGTTGATATCAGAAATGAAGAGATGGAACAATTTCGTCATCCTCAGAAATGTTTCCTGAAATAGAATCGTCGATCTCTGGTTGATGAACCTGACTTCACACAGAGATTTCGTCGATCTCCGGTCAACGAACTCCCAACGAAATGATTTCAAATCGTCAATCTCAGGCCGACGAATTATTATCAAATCGATTTCCACAAGGACAGATTCAAAATTAAGCCTTGTCATTTATCATTCCAAGCTAATTCATAAAGAATAGATATTTGGTTTCATCCAAGTATTTGGTGAAGATATCTGCCCTTTGCAAATCAGTGGAGAAAAACTCAAGTTTAATTTTCTGCTTGTCCACACAGTCTCTTATGAAATGATGTCTTATATCTATATGTTTTGTTCTAGAATGATGCACTGGATTATGTGCTATAGATATAGCACTGGTACTATCACATAATATGGTTGAATTATTTATATTGAAACCATAATCAAGGAGTTGGTTTTGTATCCACAAAATCTGTGAACAGTAACTACCAGCTGCCATATACTCAGCCTCAGCAGTTGATGTAGATACAGAAGTTTGCTTTTTACAAAACCAGGACACACGTCTATCACCCAGGAACTGGCATGTTCCTAAAGTACTCTTTCTGTCCACTCTACATCCAGCATAGTCAGCATCAGAAAATCCAGTAAGCTCAAATGCTGACTCTGTTGGATACCAGAGTCCTAGATTAGGACAACCCTTTATATATCTTAAAATTCTTTTAATAAAAATAAGATAAGATTCTTTTGGGCTCACCTGGAACCTAGCACATAGACATGTAGCAAACATGATATCTGGTCTGCTTGTTGTGAGATATAGTAGAGATCCAACAATGGCCCTATACTTGGTATGATCAATAGGTTTTCCATGTTCATCAGAATCTATTAAAGTATTGGACCATGGGAGTCTTCATATAAGAGGCATCAGCCATCCCAAATTTCTTAATAAGCTCATTTGCATATTTAGACTGGGAAATAAAAATGTCATTAGGAGATTGCTTCACTTGAAGACCTAGGAAATAAGATAGCTCTCCCATGCTACTCATCTCAAACTTTGAATGCATTAGATCAGAAAATCTTTTGCATAGTTTGGGATCAGTAGAACCAAATATTATATCATCTACATAAATTTGTACTACTAGGATTTTATCATGATGCAATTTAGTAAAAAGAGTCATATCTACCATGCCTCTAGAGAACTTGTGTTCCAAGAGAAAGCTAACTAAGGTTTCAAACCAAGCTCTTGGAGCTTACTTTAGACCATAGAGAGCCTTATACAATTTGAAAACATATGAAGGATGAGTTGGAGAAGCAAAACCTGGAGGTTGTTCAACATAAACCTCTTCCTTTAGCTCTCTATTCAAGAATGCACTCTTGACATCCATCAAGTAGATCTTGAACTTTTTAAATGCTGCATAAGCAAGAAAAATCCTTATAGCTTCTAGCCTTACAACAAGAGCAAAAGTTTGATCATAATCAATGCCTTCCTCTTGCCTATAGCCTTGAGCAACAAGCCTAGCCTTGTTCCTCACAATCACACCTTGAGCATCAAGCTTATTCCTAAAAACCCACTTGGTCCCAATTACTAGATAGCCTTTAGGCCTTGGAACCAAGTCCCAAACTCTACATCTCTCAAACTGATTGAGCTCCTCTTGCATTACAAAAATCCAGTGGGGATCTTACTCTGCATTAGTTATGGATTGAGGATCAACTTGAGAGAGAAAACAGGCATACCTCACATCATGGTTGAGTTGATGCCTTGTCTGTACACCTACTGACTTGTCTCCAATCACTTGAGATCTAGGGTGATCCCTTAGTGTGACAAGATCAGATGGTTGAGTTGGTTCAGCAATAGCAATTGAAATGAATTCCTCTTGTGGAATTACATCTGCTGCTGGAGGAAGTTCAACTGCTTCCATAGTTTCTTCTTCACTTTCTTCATCACATTGTGGAGGAGGATGTGATATAACCTTTGGTGTAAGGTTTAATTCATCCATTTTCTCACACAAGTGAGGTACCTGCAATAGCTCATTGGTAGAAATTTCTTTCTCCTTACAAAACATATTAGCTTCATCAAAAGTTACATGCATAGATTCCTCAAATTTTAAAGTTGATTTATTAAACACCCTATAAACTTTGCTGACTTGGGAATATCCTAAAAAAATTCCCATTGCAGCCTTTGCTTCAAATTTTCTAATATATTTCTTGTCATTGTTATGAATATAGCATATACAACCAAATACTTTAAAATATGTGACTTTAGGTTTCTTCCCTTTCAGTAGCTCATAAGGAGTCTTATTCTTAAGTTTGTGTATAAGACTTCTATTCAACACATAATTAGTTGTGCTTATAGCCTCTGCCCAAAAGGATGGGGGCAAATAAGCATCTACAAGTATTGTGCCTGCAGATTTAATTAGTGTTCTTTTCTTCCTTTCAGTAACCCCATTTTGTTGAGGTGTTTTAGGAGCTGAGAAGCAATGTCTGATACCTTCCTTCGTACAGAACTCTTGCATAAGAAGAGACTCAAACTCAGTACCATGATCACTTCCGATCAATACAACTGGAGTAGAGTACTCAATCTGTATGTTCTTGAGAAAATATGTAAGAACCTTGAAAGTATCTGACTTAGATCTCAAAAAGAATACCCAAGTGAATCTAGAGAAGTCATCTACAATCACTAAAGTATAAGATTTCCCTCCTAGGCTTTGTACTGCTATAGGGCCAAAAAGGTCCATATTTAGTAAGTATAATATCCTAGGTGAGTCACTTTTGTTTAATGATTTAAAATATGATTTAGTTTGCTTGCCAAATTGACAAGCCCTGCAGAGGCCTTCCTTCTTGTAGGAACCAGAGGGTGATCCTCTAATAAGGTTGTCTTTAGAAAGCCTAGCAATGTTTCTCAAATTTACATGACTTAATCTTTTATGCCACAAATCATTTTGATTGCTAACAAGATTAAATAAATAAATTTTTGAACTGGCAGATTTAAAGTTTACTAAGTATATGTTACCTTGTCTAATTCCAGTTAAAATAGTTTAATTGTTTACAGAAATAATATATTGAGATTCAGAAAAGCAAACCTGATAACCTAAATCACATAACTGACTTATGGATATGAGGTTATTCATTAGACCATTAACATATGCCACCTTTTTGAAAGTGACATCTCCACTGTTGAAGTCTCCATAGCCTTCAGTCTGTCCAAAGCTTGAATCTCCAAAGATTACTCTTTGACCAAGCTTGGCCTTGAAGGTGATGAGGTTGTCCTTGCATCCAGTCATGTGCTTAAAGCACCCACTATCCAGATACCACTTATTTTGAGTGATAGGAGAGGTATTTACCTGTAATGAAACAAATTAAAAGTTCTTGACCCACGTAACCTTGGGTCCTTGTTTCTTCTCAAATGAAAAACTGGATATAAATGAATATTCAGGTTGGCTCTTATAACCTAAGGGGTGAAATCTTCTTGGAGAAATTATCCATTGGGTGAATGGGTTGATGTTCTCCCTATGTTGATTAGGTTTATTATTACAGTTTCTATTGGAATTTAAGTTTCTGTAATTTTGATCTAGGATCGACGAATTATGGTGAGTTTGTCGACCTGAGCTCGACGAATTGGAATGAGATCTATGATCTCTGCTCAAAGAATGAAAGTATTCATTCTCAGGGCACCAATGTCGTCGATCTCTGGTTGATGAACCATACTGGTTTCGTCGATCATAAATCAAAGAATACTTATTATTATGGTTTGTGTTAAGAGTTCATCGTTCTGAGGTCGACGAACTGTTCATGTTTCGTCGATCTGAGTTCGACGAAAATTGCTGAACATTGTTATATCTATTATTTTTCTTGTTCTTAGATTTTTGTTTTATTTCCATTTGCTTTAGAACTTAATTAACTTTATTAACTTGTTCAGTGTTCTTCTTTCCTTTATCAGAAATGAAATTTACAGGTTTTGATAGATTATTCTTCTGGATTAGAGGTGGTTCACTAGATGAGGCACCTAATCCTAGTTTACTATTATTAGTCCTAGCATTTAAGTTACTAGTTATATCTAGCAATTTCATGCTCCTGCCATTTACAGATTCCTCTAGTTTCTTGGCCTTGCTTAGTTCAATTTTCAGAAAAACTATTTGTTCATTAGCTGAATTGAGTTCATTTGATAATTTAGCATTTTCAGCAAGATATTTATCTTGAGCAGTTAATTTCTCTCTAAGAAGTTTGATTTCCTTCTCAGAGCCTATTAAGTCTAAGCAAAGATTTTTAAATTCAGATTTAAATTCTTCTGATTCAAAATCATAAGAAGCAATTACCTGGTCTTCAGCAGACATTGATTTTTCATTATCTGAATCTTCAGCATCTAATTTGCTGTTGCAGGCATCAATTTCCATTAGGCAAACTTCCTTTGCTTTTTTTCTCTTCCTCATCATCACTAGAGCTGGAAGAGGATGAATCTTCTTCTGTATCACTCCAGCTCTCAACAACAAAACCCTTTTCCTTCCTCTTGTGCTTGCTTGAGGAGGGTTTGTAGTGATGAGTTCTTCTTGACTCTTTTTCTCTTCTCTTATCTTTCTTTTGAGCTTCTGGACACTCAGAGATGTAGTGTCCTGGCTTCCTGCAACCAAAACAGACAATTTCTTTAGAAGGTGTTTTGTCATACCTTAGTTTGTCATCTTGTCTAGATGACTTCCTTCTGAAGTCCTTCTTTGCCATTTTGAAAAATCTCTTGGCAAATTGACTCATCAGTTCTTCATTAACTGGATTCCCTTCAGAATGCTCAGCAGCCTTGAAAGCAATGTTGTGCTCCTTCTTGGTAGATGTTGGAGTCTTTTCTTCAGCTGCTGCTTCTCGTGTCTTCATCAGTTGCTCATATGATTTGAGCTTTCCAAGGAGAGACTCAGTTGAGATTTCGGTCATGCTTCTGCCTTCTTTGATAAGCCAGATCCTTGAATCCCATGTGCTGGGGAAGTACATAAGGATCTTATCATTTACTTCAGTCAGAGTAATTTCCTTGTCTAAGGTCCTTAGCTCATTGATGATTGAGCTTAGTCTGTTGTACATGTCACTGACTGACTCAACTTCTTCCTTCTTGAAGTTCTCATACTGAGAGATGAGATTGGATCTTCTATCCTTTCTCTTATCAGCAAATCCAGCCACCATCTGGTTTAGGGAATCCCAGATGGCTTTGGCTGTAGTGCACTCAGCCACTTTCTGAAAAATGTCATCAGACATAGTCTGAGCTAAAATATTTATGGCTCTTACATCTGCAATCTTGGATTTTCTTTGTGCATCAGTCCAATCAGGAGGTGGAATTGCACTCAAGTTTATTGAAGTAGGAGTAGAGGCCACTGGATCTGGTGGTCCTGTCAAGATAGAGTTGAAAATATCTTCATCAATAGAGTTCATATAAAGTTTGATTCTTGTCTTCCAGATAGCAAACTTAGAAAGATTGCACACTGGAGGTCTGGTGCTGGCATAGTCCTAATTTTGTGCCATGGTATCAGAAAATAAAAAAGAATAAGATTTATTCAGAGATTATCTGAGGGTCTTGGTTGGTACAGGTATAAGCCTGTATAAAATTGACAAACCTCCCTCTGATACCAATTGAAAGAAAAGGGGGGAGATAATATCTGAATAACTCTAGAGGGGTGGGGTTGAATAGAGTTTATAAAAAACCTTTTATCTTTTTACAAATATTATGTTAAGTGACAAAGTAGGTGATTATATATACATATAGCTAAGCAATGATATCAGAGATAAAATAAAAAACTATACTAAGCTAACCACAACACAAGCACAAAGGAAATAGCAAGCACAACCCAGACAACACAAGAACTTTATAGTGGTTCCACAATTGGGTACATCCACTCTTCTACCACTCTTGGTAGGAATCCACTATAGGTTTTGATCTGGTGACTGCCACCAATATATTTATTTTTAGGGAGATATAACAACCGTTTGAGCTTTTGACCATGTGCCCAAAAACCAACCTCAAGTCTTTTGGAAGGAGACTTGTAAACCAGTCTAACTTTTGAAGGGAGTTAAAACTCTGTACAAAGGTGGAAGGAAAAGTTTATGAGAGTCTTCTCTTTTCTCAATTAGCAAACTGAGAAGACTTTGTGGATTCAGAATGTTGTCAAAGCTCCCCTTGAGATGTTGATGGTTTAGGATGAGAAGCTTTGCTAAGGGTGAGGTAGGCCTTCAGCTTTGTAAGACCAAATCCAAGAACTCTAGACAGATGGAGATTTGTTGTCTCTACAAGATCCTGGAAAAGAAGAATAAGAATACTTTGGATATATTATTATTGTTCTTCTTCCTTCTTCTTCTTAAGAGCACTGTAAGAATAAAGATGGAGAGCAGCTCTGAAATAATGAACCCGAGAACACTTTTCTTCTTCCTGCACTGTACTGTTAGAAAATTATGTTGTGCTTTTCTTTTTTTGTAAAAACTCTTGTGTCTCGTATATCTCTTTCTGTGTCGCTGAATGATTCTTTCTAACATAGTATATAAAAAACAAACCGAAAAAACTCTTGTGAATTCAAATCATGCAATAAATGTGCTGCTAGAAAACTGGGAAGGAAAATGGCAAGCATGTCTTTTCAATATTCATTTCCTCATCTGTCCCGAGAAATATGTCAAGTAAATTCTCTGATGAATACCATAATCAATGTTGCCATAAACGGCTATTTTCATAGGGAATATAAGCATTAATTACTCAGTGAAATTACGACTTAATATAATAAAGGAACAGATATGGAAAGAATAAGGAATAAAACATCTTACAGTTTTCGTTGACCAGGGAATAGATTTTGTCGAGCTGCAATCGGAGATCGTCAAACAAAGAAATCCTGATCTTCAACCTGAGCTCTGTGAACTGAATACTGAATAAACTAAACTGAAACTGTGCTCCAAGTTCGTCGACCTAAGAGTCTGCTCTGTACTGAAAGATCATCGACAACAGAACTTTAATTACCAGAATTAGTCGAGCTGAGAAATAAACAGAGAGAAAATGTCGACCACAGAATAACTTCTTCTGAAGGATATCGTCGACCTGAGTTCTACGATCATCTTGCTCAACTTAGAAAAGGATCTCGAAATTCTTCGAGCTGAGTTCAACGAACGTCGAACTAATTTCCCAGACTGCATAGAATCTTCTAAGGCTTCATTCTGAGGCACTCTTAAGGCAGGTCCATGGAGATAAACTTTGGAGGACTGTCCTAAGACCTAGAAAGCAAAATACTGACCCTGACTATACAACATGGGTCAATAAGCCTAAGAAGTGAACCTAGCCTAAATCAAAACAAGGGTTTTAACACAAGCCATGTTGATTGCCTCATCCCAGAAGTACTCCAGAAGAGAGGCATCATTCAACATCGTTGTATATGCTTCAATGAGGGTTCTATTCCTTCTCTCTACTACTCCATTTTGATGTGGAGTGCGCAGGGAGGAAAACTCATGAAAAATACCTTGAATTTCACAGAACTCTGTCATGGCACCAGACTCAAACTCTATTCCATGGTCACTTTTGATTTTGACAACTGAGCAGTTCAATTCGTTCTGAATTTGCCGGACAAAATTAGTGAAAGACGTGAAGGTGTCTGACTTGTGTTTCAGAAAGAACACCCAAGTAAAATGTGAGTAGTCATCAACTATTACTAAAGTATAGACCTTACCTCCTAAGCTGTGAATAGGCATAGGACCGAATAAGTCCATGTGAAGCAAGTATAAGCTTCGAGAAGAATCTTTATCAGCAATACCCTTGAAGGTAGCCCGAGTCTGCTTTCCTATTTGACAGGAGTGGCATGGACTCTCTTTAAGGCACTTAATGCTGGGGCATCACGCACTAAGTTGTGAAAAAATAGCATATTTAAGGTTTTAAAATTAATGTGTTAATCTCTTGTGTCATTGGTCACAGAGAGACGCACTACTTTTTGCCAAAAAGCACACTGGGGTAGAAGTGTCTAAGCAAAGGAAATTTAAACAAAAATATTTCTGCTCTTAGTGCTAGTTAAGACCGTCTCCAAATCTGCAGATGATTTTATCAGGCACTTGTCCTTGCAGAACTCAACGATGTAGCATTGGTCACATAGTTGACTTATGCTTATAAGATTATGGTGTAATCCTTCAACATAAGCAACGTCTGTAAAAGAGACTACGCCATTGGAAATCATACCATAACCTTTTTTTGTTCCCTGGTATGAACCTCTTAAGATGACTTTTTGTCCATCTTTGACTGGGGTATAATCATGCAAATGGCTTCTTGTCCCGGTCATGTGCCGAGAGCATTCACTATCCAAATACCAGATCGGAGTTCTATTGGCCTTTGGACATTCCTACAAAAATAAATCAGTTTACCTTAGGAACTCAAACGTATTGAGTCCTTGATTCCTAGTCAGCATACTCCCCCTAGGAACATTAGCCTTGTGAGGGGTCGGTCTCGTATAGCTAACTCTAGGAGTTACAAGATTGGCAGGGTTATACCAGCAGTCTGCGCCAAAATGACCAATTTTTCCGCAACACCAACAGTCAAATCTGTTGTACCTTTATTTGTACTCCTGCTTTACCCTTTGAACGTAGGGTTTAACAGGGGTAGCATTCTTAGAGGTGGAGGCCTCCTGGTTGCAGCATACACAGGGGCTTCCCATCTCCTTAGCCTTAGGCACAACAGATTTAGCTTTTGGCGCCTTCTTATTGTTATGGTCATGCACATATGGACCATAACTCTTCATCTGGATTTCCTCAAATGGTGTCTTGAACACGTTGGCTCCAAAGTCACAAGGATGGGTCCATCCCAGGTATCTGTTCTTGGGCTCTACATGAGTAGGTCTAGAATGATGACCATAGGACGACTCAAGGTCAAACTTGTTCGTCAGAAAGATTACTTTCCTGAACGAAGGTTGATTAATGGGTGCCCTCCCCTTTTATTTGGCGCTAGCATTCTTGGCAGACATACCTTATCCACGGACGTGGCCAAGACCACTACCCTTTTTCTGAGTGGAGAACTCATCAATGATAGGCAGAACAGTCTTCGGTTGGGAGTAGCTCTCAACAAGTTTTCTCTCCACCGCGAGCTTTTCTTGCAGCTCATCAAGATATTTTTCTTTCAGAATTAATATCTCAGCGGAGCCCTTGAGTTCCTCTTTCAGGGAGTGCACTTCATCTCTGAGAGGAAGAAATTTTACAATCTCTTCCTTCAGCTCAGTTTCCACTGCCTTGAGGGAGGCAATCTCCTTAACTTGCTTTCAGACTACCTTATGGCATTTCTCGAAAGCCTTTAAGAGGTGTTCGTGCTGAGCCATCAACTCTAATTCATTCTCATCCAAAGAGTAGTCTTCATGACCATTGGCGGAGGTTTCAAATTCTGAGAAAATGGTGTGTGAGTGTACCTTCCCGTGGTACTCTGAGTCACTTAATTCTTCGTCAGATTGAGCCATAAGCCCAAAGTAAGCTTCTTCATTTTCAGAAATTGACTCGCTTGAGTCACTATCGCTGAGAGTCTTCGACTTCTTGGCGACGATGCTCTTTTCTTCTTTCTTCTTCCCTTTAAAGGATCTCTTCTCGTCCTTCCTAGAGCTGTCCTTCTTCTTATATGGACACTCCGCAATCATGTGACCTGATTTATTGTAACAGTAGCAAACAATGTCAGAGGAAGAAAATTTACTAGGTTTCGATTTATATCTTTCCTCCTTGTTGTAGCTTTTCTTTGTACAATCACCATCATGATGTGATCTTCTATAATCTGAAGAGGAATACTTATTCTTCATTTGTCTCCTCTTGCTCAGCATCTTCTTAAACTGCTTGGAGATTAAGGAGAACTCTCTGTCTGATAGCTCGAAGCCTGATGTGCTTAGGAACAGAGTCTTCAGGAGTGTCAGGATCTCGTGTCCTTATGGGTTACATAGATTTGGAATTCCTTGAACCTTTAGCATTTAGGGCTGTAGACTTCTCTTTTCTTGAAGATCGGTTAGCTTGATCCTCCTTCTTTTTGGTGTTCATTTGGAGTTCATAGGAGAGCAGCTTTCCGAACAGGTTCTATGGATCTATCTCCGACAGCTTCCCAAACTCTCTAATGGCAACCACCTTGGTGTTCTATTCCTTAGTCAGGGATTTGAGGAATTTATTGTTCAGTTCACCATGAGTGAATTCACGACAATAGTTCCTGAGGCCGTTGACTATCTTGAAAAGTTCTCAAAACTGTTAGCTATGGAGTCATTGACACCTTGTTCAAAGGCTTCGTACTCCTGATTCAACAACGATCTGTGATAGTCTCTCACTTTTTCAGACCCTTCTATAAGTACAACCAGGAAGTTCCACATCTCCTTGGCAGATTTGTAGTGGAATAAGTTCTGGAGCATTAAGTCGTCCACTACACTAGCTATTATATTCTTCGCCTTCTTGTCCAGGGAGACTAGGGCAATCTCATCCTTAGTGAGATCCATCATCTTTTTGGGAATCTGAATTGTTGGATTTATAGTTAAAGCTTGTGTAGGGATGTGTGGTCCTTCTTCCACGATCTGAAAAATTCTCAGATCTGCAGCTTCCATGTAGAACCATACTCTTTCTTTCTACATGGGAAAGTTCTCTTTTGTGCACACTGTTAATTTCATGGAAGACATATCTTTGCTTAGATCCATGGTGACTGTGTGGAATCTCTTAATGCTAGATCAGGGATCTTGATCAAGGTGTTAGCCTTATCGATCAAAATGCCCCTCTGATCCCAATTGAAAGTATCTAGCATCCACCTAAATCACCTAGAAGGGGGTGAATAGGTGATGTTTGCGTATTTTTGCGGAATAAAAATAATCGTAATAAAACAAGCACACAAACACAGAGATTTTATAGTGGTTTCCCGTATTGGGTACGTCCACTATCCCGCCTCGCCTATCTACCACAAAGGGTACGATTCAGCTACTTCACCAAACTCAGATTTTGTCAAATCTTACACCTCAGAGTCGCAACTCCTACACCTCGGAGACGAAGCTCCGACCACTCAGAGAAAAAACTCTCCCACAACTCGATCAACAAACCAGATCTACACACTCGATCCATAACCGGATCTACTCTCTCAATCCACAAACGGATCTACAACCTCGGAGAAAAATCTCCTACAATGTTCAAAAAGAAATTAGAACACAACACACGATTCCAATTTTGATCCGACGTTCTTTGAAGGTTGGAAGTTGAATCTTGGAGAACTCGGAAAAACTTGAAATCTTAGGATCTTGAAATTTGGATCTTGAATCTTCAACAAACGAGAATTGGAGTAAATCAGATCTTGAACGAGAAAGCGATCCAGTCAAAGAAGTCGTTGTCGAAGAAGATTGCTCGTTGTCGCGGCCGATCGGAAGAGTTTCGTGAAAACAGGAGCCTGCGGCCGACGATTGCTATTTTGGGAAAGTGTGAAAATTGATTCGAGAAATTAGGTTTTCAAGATCCATTCTCATTTCGAAATTACTCTAGGTATTTATAGAGGGATTCGAAATGAAACGTATATAAAAGATTTCCAAAAATGAAACCTAAAAAAGCACTGTACATGGCCGACCGAACCCGTGACAAGAGGAAGAAGTTTTCGGAAAAATGTCCTATGTCAAATTCGTCAAGTATCGACGAGTATCATAATGATACTCGTCGAATACATCTTGATATACGATGAAATAGACTTAGACAAAACATCACAGGTCAGTTGGTCACTCAACGCTATAGCGAGGAGTGATACTCGACGAATTCGCCGAGTATCGGTCGACAGACTCGGCGCTCTCATCTCCATTACACTTGAAAGTGAGGATAGATACAACTCTAGTGGGGGGTGAATAGAGTAATCAAAAATATGACAATCTACTCAACTCCCTTAGAGTAAATTTGCGGAATAAGTATATAGATATATGAAACCCTAGAGCCTAACACAAAGTGAGGTGCACAAAAGAAAGCTAACTGTAATTACAGTTTAAGCTCTAGTCCTAACACAGCAACTAGCAATCCTAGTTAATTCTAATCACAGCCACAGTGCAGTAATTAAAGTAAGCAACACAGACAACACAAGAAGATTTATAGTAGTTCCCTCTCAATAGGTACATCCACTCTTCTACCCCTCTGGTAGGAATCCACTACAGGTTTTTGTTCAGGTGCCCTGCCACCAACTGATCTGATTCAGGTAGATCAAGTAAACCCTTTGAGCTTTTGATCAGGAGCTCAAAATCCAACACAGGTTTTTGCTAAGGTGCCCTGCCACCAAGGTTCACTTTTGAAGGGAGTAATAACCCTTTGTACAGGAGGTTGAGAGAGTTAGAATATCTTCTCTATTGTTAAACAAAATTAGAGAAGCTAGTGGATTGCACTGAGCTATAGAAAGCTCTGAAGGAATCAAAGCTCCCCCTAGCTTAGAGAATATCCAGGAAGAAGCCTTGCTTCAGGGTGCAGGTTCTCTTCAGAACTCTTGACAGAGATCTGTTGTCTTGAAGTTCTTGAAGGAGCAGCTTGAAGAAGACTCTTGATGTGGAATGGATGTTCTTCTTCAACAGCTTTTCTTTCTTCTTCTTCTTCTACTTGAAGCTCTGAGTATGAATGTTCCTGTAAGCAGGATGAACTCAGGATTGAAGAAGAGAGTTGTTCTACACTTGTTCTTGTTGTTGAATCTGTGAATCTGTGTATCTCTATTAACTATATATGTATCTATGTATGTATATCTGTGTGTTTGAACTTCTTTCAAAAGCTCTTTATATATCAGCCTTTGTAATGGCTTCTAACTTTCTCTTGATTTGAATCTTGTCTTCTTCTGAGATCTACAATCTGGGCTGCAAATAACACATAGTACAAATAGCCTGCAGAAGGACATTCTATAAAGAAATAAAGCTTTCTTAGAAGCTGCTTATCCATTCTGCAAGTCCAAAAGATATTAGAGAAAGTCACATCAGAAACAAACTCTTTACGGACAAATAAAGACATCTGTGTCTAACAGCTATAAAGGACAGCATAGCAGATAAAGCACGCAGATTTGTCAACTAATAAGACAAAAGACTTTGTCAGAAAGAACTTGACTTATGCATAAAGAATGAGACAAAGATTGTCTTGATATATAAGCATAAAATAAATAAAATAATCTTTAATAAAATCAGCCAGATATATAAGAAATAATTCACAGAAGAGAAAGAGTACAATATCTCTAAATGCAGACAAAAAGATAGTCAAACGAATCACAACGATCGTCAAACAATCAGAGCAGATAGTCGACCTATCATAACAGATAGTCGACCTACAAGAAATCTGTCGGGACAGAAAAAGTCAAGCAGGACTCGACGATCGACGATACTGAGACCACAGATCGTCGAGCTTAACAGAGATGAACTAACTCAGAGATAGTCGATCTACTGTCTGATGATAGTCGATCAGCTGATAGACGATAGTCGATCAACTGATAGACGATAGTCGAGCGGCGTTCGACCCTAGTCGAACTAAAAAACACTTAACCAGATTTTCAATCTGGATAACCAACAACTCTACACAACTGATAGGATCTAACCTAAATCTATCCTTTGACAATAGATAAATCTTGGATCAAGAAACTAATTGAGAAGACTTAACTCAAATCCAAACTAGGTACCAACAACACTCAACGCTTTATCTCACTCAACGACATAAGTCGCATTCGTCAAATATCGTCGAGTTAACTCAACACACTCAACGCTTTGATATTCGACGAATTAGACTTGGAAAAATCTAAAGAAGTAGCGTCAACTGGACTCGACGAATACAGTGTGTATCACTTAGCATATTCGACGAATTTGGCGAGTATCGATAGATATATTCGACGAATTCGACGAGTATGCACAACGATACTCGGCAAATTTTACTTGATAGATTTTTCACTTGTCCAAATATTTTACCCAAAGTAAATATGACGAATTCGACGGGTATTGGTAAGTATACTCAATGAATTCGGCGTGTATCAACGACGATACTCAACGAATTCGACGTGTATGCTTAACAATACTCGCCGAATTTTACTTAGGTACAATTCTACATTTCTGGCTCCTGGTCTTTGGCCTTCCTAGATCCTTCACCTATACTTGGGATAGAAGTACACCCTAATAGAGAGATTACATGTGAGTCAACACATTGTCCTACACAATGAGGGATTACATTGTGCAGTCCTGTATTTACCGACTCACTGTAACCTGACATTGGTGTGTACTTGGTATTGTAAACCTGCAAGTACAAAAATAAGAGCAATATCAAATACAACCTCAATTCATCTTAACTTGACTGGACCCTTCTTCAAATCAGGGTTATTGTTGATACAATACCCAACAAGGCCGGAATCTCCATTTGGGATATCCGAACTCTATTTGAGAGAGGGCGGAATCTTCGTGTGGGATATCCGAACACTATGTTTAAAAGAGTCCGGAATCTCCATTTGGGATATTCGAACACTCTGTTTGGGAGAGGCCGGAATCTCCATTTGGGATATCTGAACACTCTATTTGGGAGAGGCACATGATGAGAAACTCGAGGCTTATTGCATTGATGATAAATAAAATGAGATACAAGTGTAGGCGTCAGATGTCTTGGACGTTTTGCAGGCTGAGAATAGGTTCACCCTTAGGATGGTCACCATGGGGATTGCCCCTATGCGAGCTTACTCTAGATTGGTCGATTCAGGGTTCTTGTCTTGTAGGAATTTTCCAAGAAGTCCCACGTGAATAAACCGTTTGATTTCCGTCTTCAGCCCTACGCAAATCTTCGTGCTATGTCTGTGTCCTTGGTGGTAATCGCAGTACTTTGATTGGTCTCCAGTGCTTGGTGCGAGATCTCTTGGACTTTGAAGAGATGGATGATCGTGAATAGACTTCCGCCCGCGAAGTGTTGAGGGGAGCTAAGGTTTGATTGTGGCGTGCCCCCTGATTCGGCGGGAGTCCCTACAACGCTCGTTGCTTCACCCGGGACTTAACAATGACTCCTGGTTCATCTTCCTTTTCGATCTTCCCTCGAACTATAGTCAATGCGCTTTGATTGCTTCCTCCATTTTTATTTGAGCCTTGACTCGGTGTACAAGGTCACGGTAGCTTGGCAGTGTTTCACCCATCATCATGGAGTAGAATTTTCCCGATTTGAGTCCACCGAGAAAAGTTCCGCGCATGAGATCGGGGTTAACCCCTGGAATCTGTCGTGCCTCCGCGGTGAGAAGCGGCAAAAAAAATCCTTGAGCGATTCTCTCGGCCTGATGGATGCTCGCGAGGTGTGAGGGGTCTCCAACGATTCACTGGTTGGAGATAAACTGCACCGTGAAAAGTTGAGTTAGATTTGCAATGTTCTTGATTTCCCCCTCCTTTAGGCAGCCAAACCAGGTGTGAGACCCTCCTTTCAGAGTTGTCGGTAACACTAGGCATATGAGCGGGTCTAGGGCATTGTACATGTGCATGATGGATACAAAGTTCCTGATGTGCTCCAGAGGATTGCGCGTTCCGTCAAATATCTCAAAGTCGCGGAAATTGATCTCGGGCGGAACAGGATATGCTAGGACCAATGGAGCTAGCATGGAGATGAGGTGGATAGGGCGTCGCATGTTTGCATCCTGGTACCCCCGTGTTCAGATTCCTCTTCAATCATGCGAGTGAGTTCTCTATCGGCCTGAGCGGGGGCCTCCTCTATCGCACGAGATTTTCCCTGTGTGTGCCGAGGAAGCCCATCGAGCAATCTGAAGTGTGTGGAGTCATTGATGTCGGACAACTTATTGGCGATGGGATCCTTTGTGCGGGCAATGCCTTCAGGCGTCATCTGACTTGGGATCTACAGTGGTTGTCCTTCAGGAGTTATATCTGTGTTGGGAGCGCGGCGAGCACTTAAGTTTTATAGCAAGGTAAGCATTCTTGCGTGGCGCTCCCTTATCATATGCATGCATTCTTCCCCTAACACTTAGGATGCAGTAACGGTGGATTCTCCCTGAAGCGGGGCATTACTCACGGGCAAGTCAGCGAGAGATGGATTGGTGTGCTCCTCTAGTGTTAGGTTACTAGCAGTTTGTGTGTTTCTCTTTGTCATTGATACTAGTTGGGGGATGCTGAAACTTGTCAGAGCTTTTGAGAGCACCTTCCCACAGACGGGGCCAAACTATTTTGGGTCGCCTGGTATTTCCCCGGTCCGGAGAAATTGTGCTGCCTTAGCTCAAAATTGAATCGGGGGTGCAAACAGTCAAAATGAATCGCAGCAAATGAGAAGATGTGTTTTTTACGTGGAAAACCTGAAAATGTTGAAAAACCACGTGACTGGAACTGTGTTGAGCCAAAGTCCACTAACTTCTCGGAGCTTTACAGAGTTTGATTTGATCTCGGAGGGAGACATACCACTACTCTGTTACAGGAGCAGAAAATGAGGGAAAACAGCTGAATCCTCGGAGCCTCAATGGAATCACTCTGGCCTTGAAATGTTACTGAGCTCGCGAAACCTGGATGGAAGTGTTTCAACTGGAAAATTAGTCCACGGAGCTTCTAGAGGGAGCACCCTCATTGAAGCGAAGCCATAATGGGAGCGCTCTTGCAAAGGCGGTAGACGTGACTTGGTGTGTTGACGCCTTAGTACAAGGAGGATAACGGAGAGAATTCCTGAGCGAAAAATAAGCTTAAGTTCTCAATCTTGCCGGAAAACCTCAGAGCTCTCTCTTCCCTCTGGAGTTGCTTGTGAAAGTGAGGGTTAGATCTAATATACTCTAGAGGGGGGTGAATAGAGTATATCTGAGTAATTAAAATCTTTTGCTGAATAATATAACTTGTTCCTAAACTTAGATGTTATATCACAGCACAGCAAATTAAACTAATAAAAATCACAGAATCCTAACTATCACAGTCACAGCAAGAACAAAAGAAAAAGGAAACCAGAGAACACAAAAATTTTATAGTGGTTCCCTAACCTGGGTACATCCACTCTTCTACCACCCTGGTAGGAATCCACTCAGGTTTTTGTTCAGGTGACTGTCACCAATGAGCTTTTGTTAAGGTGCTCAAAAACCAAACCTCGAGTCTTTTGGTTAGGAGACTTGCAACCAGGAATCACTTTTGAAGGGAGTAGAGAACCCTTTTTACAGAGGGGGTGAGAGAGTGATGATGTCTTCTCTTTCTTAAGTATTCAACTGAGAAGACTCTGTGGATTTGATGGTGGCAAAAGCTTCCCCTGAAATACTGAATTTATTCAGGGTGAAAGGAACTTTGCTTCAGGGTGATAGACCTTCAAGCTTTCAACTTCAACCAGAAGAACTTTAGGAACTCTTTGACAGATGCAGTAGTTGTTGTCTTTTGAAAGTTCCTGAAAGGATGACAGAAGAAGACTCTTGATTTGAATAATTGTTCTTCTTCAAAAAAAACTGTTCTTCTTCTGGTCTAGCAGTTGTTGAATTCTTGACTGATTGATTTTCTGTGTCTCGTGTATTCTGTATATCTATTACTATGTTGTCCAGGAAGAAGAGGAATCTATACTTTTATATTTTCGATGTAAAAGTCCATTTGAATTTTGAAATCCCTTCTATAATCAATGTTGACGGCCTTGGAAAATTTGCATTGATTAGTTTCCCCAACTGTCCCTTTGGAAAACGGCAAACAATAATCCTGATGAAGACCATAATTAATGTTCTTGTCTAACGGTATTATTCAGAGAATATTAGAGCATTAATTACTCCGGAATCATTGCAATATAATAGGAATAGAAGAGGGAAATAGCCAAGTCTGGATTCGTCGACCTGAGTCCATAGTTCGTCGAGCTGATGTCCAAGATCGTCGACCTAAGACCTGAGAACTGAGTTCGTCTAGCTGAGGTCCAAGATCGTCGACCTGAGTTTTGATTCTGGACTTAGACTGTTTTCTGGTGATGAGTGTTGAAACATCATTTTGGCGTTGAGTGTGATTTTCTCTGTCGTTGAGTGTTGAATCATCATTCTGGCGTTGAGTGTGATGTCCTCTGGCATTGAATGTTAAAACATCTGATCCAGAATTAGTCGATCTGGGACTAGAGAACAGAGTTTGTCTAGCTGATATTCTAAGTTTGTCGACTGAAGTTTGACTTATAAGTGTTGACACTTTGTCCAGAGTTCGTCGAGCTGAGAACCAAGTTCGTCGAGCTTAGCTCAGAGATTTGTATCTGAGTTCGTCGAGCGGAGCACGACGTTCGTCGACCTGAGATCGATGAACATAGAGCTCTTTTTCTAATTCTTGAATTTTCTTTAAGTCTTGAGTCTCTGGCAGTGTTGGAGGCTGGTCCCTGGCATTGTTGACTCTAAGGACTAGACCTAGACTCTAGGACACAACCATGACCCTGGCTATACATGTTGGGTCATATCCTAACTGAGTGAACCTAGCCCAAATCCAACTAGGGATCCAACAATCTCCCCCTATTTGGGTGAGGTCACTAATTACAGACTCAATGATAAAAAGAAATGTACAAAGCAAAAAAATATATATCTGGCAGAGAATGAAATAATATATATGCAGCAGATATATTTACACAGTTAGATTTGTATCATAGAACACAGTTTTTCAAAAGTATACCATACACATAGGAGTTCAAGTTCTATTTCTTTGCTTCTTTGCTCTTATCCCCAGGCTGAGTAAAGATGATTTCCCTATCAGGATTAGCAGCTTCTTTCTTTGACATATACATATATGCTGCTCCAATCACTGTCAGGGTGGAGGTTTTGGGTACTACATCCTTTGGGTGTATTGTCATGTACTCTGTAGGATTAAACACTTTCTTGCTCACTTGAAGTTTATCCAGTTCTTTTTCTCTGTATGAAGACATAGTTGTGAACTTTGTTGGATCTTCAACCTCTTCTCTAGCCTTCTTTATTTGTGACAGACCAATCAACTCTTGGAGCCTAGCCATCCTGAAGTTAGGATCAATATCCTGACTAACAGATGATTGATCATCTTGTGGGGGTAGTAGGATAACAGGCTTGAATTGAGTGGACTGTGCTTGGAAATTTATTACTTTTTGGCTTTCATCACTCTGAGTATACAGAGACCTTGGAGGAGCAGTCTCACTATATTTTCCTTTGGGCTTGTGGGATTATGTGTGCCTTCTTTGTTGAGCTTGTTGTTTGGGAGGTGAGAACTCTGGTTTCTGATATACTACCTCCTGTATTTTCTCTGTAGAACTGACATTCCTTTGTTGACTGCTTCCTTGAGAATGATGTCTAGATGACCTTTCCTGCCTTTGATATGTTCTGGTGAAGGACATAGGCTTGGAAGGTGCATCTGTCGCTTGAGAAGTAGTTTTTGAGGCACCAACAGCAAGAGGAGGAGAAGGAGGAGGAGGACCTATCTTAAATTTCTTTGGGGGAGGAGAATATCTTCTGCTCTTCTTCCTTGCCTTTTATTCATTTTTGGACAGCCACATCCAAGCTAGCATACCCTTGTATGGAGTTATGTTCTGCAGAATGTAATAGGGTGTGTCATTTGCTGGATTGGGTTTTGGGACAGGAGATGGAGGAGATTTCCTTTTCTTTTAAACTTTCTTCCTCTTTGGGTCCTCATCAGAATCAAAATCATCATCATCATCATAAGAAGGCTGAGGATTGTCATACATAGCATCAATCTCTCTCTCAATGTGTCATCAGAAGTTATTGTCTTTTTTGTCTTTGAAGGAACTGGAGGGAAAACTGGAGAACTGTGTACATCAGTGCTTTGAGCAGCTGATTTATTTTCTTCCTCAATATCAGCCATGATCAGTGCATCTACATCAGGTATGGGAGAGTCATCCATTACAAAAACTGGAGCTATAGGGGATGAGATGGTGGGGGAAGCAACTCTGGGAGGAGACTCTGGAGCTGCAAAAGTGGCATTGAGCCAAATTGGTGTGGTATATGGAATTATAGCCATAGATGGTTTAGTGATGTATGTTGGTACATCTTCTGCTATAACTTCTTCTTATACATCTTCTGCTATAACTTCTTCTTGTACATCTGCTGCTGTTTCTTCTTCTGTTGCTACATCTTCTACTGCTTCTACTATGTCCATATCCTTTTCAACTGATTCTGCTGGTACTACTGCTTCTACTATAACTGATGCTGCTTCTTCATCAAGTATCTCCCCCTGCCTGGTTTCAGGAGGAACTGAAGCCAGGCCCCCAACTGAAGAGGGAGCAGAAGTTAAGGCAGTAATTTGTGCAGCTAGAGAGGAGATGGAGGCAGCAAGATGAGAGATAGCCTCTGTTATGAGTGATTTTAGGAGGGGTGTGAGGAGGGTAATGAGTGGGGAGATAAGGGAGGGATCCAAGTGTGGAGAGGTAGATGTTGTGGCAGTGGTTGGCTGAGTGGATATGGTAGGTGTTGGGGGAGTTAGAGGTGGAGGTGGAGGTGGGATTTGAGTGTCTAGGACAGAGTCATTTGGAGGAGAGGGAGTGTTTAGTGGGTATGATAAGAGGTTGAAGGATGGGAGGGATGATAGGCTGGTTTGGGGGATATCAGCAAGATGATGTGGAAGAGGAGATTGGGGTAGTGAGGGTACAGATGTATCAGGCTAGGGGGATGGAGTATTAGAGGGAATGTTTGTTGGAGAGGCAGGAAGTTGGGATGCTAGAGGTGTAGAGGTAGGGATTGTAATGGTAGTAGAAGGTGGGGTTGGTTGTATTGCTGGTTGGGATGGAACCTGAGGAGTTGGAGGTGGTGGAGGGGTGGAAGGGATCTCTTCAATGGGGTGGTGAGTGGCTGGTATAGCCCTGGTACTGTCAGAAGTTCTAGTGGAAAAGGAGGGAGACTTGGTTGGCTTAGTGATTGTCCTCTCCCACTTGTTAAACAGAGCACAAGTGAGTCTCTTGCTAGCATTAATGAATATGGTCGGGGAGACTAGTGATTCAGCAGCCTTCTCCTTGAGGAAGATCCATAGGATCCTTCCAAAGCAAACCTCCTTTTTGTTGTTCTTCTTTCTAATCAGATCAAATAAGATCTGTGCCCAGTTCACTGTCCTTTTATTCACTATAGCACACATGACCAGGAACTGATGTCTGGTGATATAGGGCTTGTTTGGCAGAGCGGCAGCACAGTGGCGTGCCGCTGTTTTTGCTGCTGCTCCGCCAAACATAAAAGTAGACATGGGATTTTTTGGGCGGTGGCTGAAGCCACCGCCCAAATTGCAGTGCAGCAGCGCTGCAGCCCTGAAAAAGGGCTGCAGCGCTACAGTACTTTATATATATATAAAATATAATTTGTAATATATATATTATATTAACTTTTAATATTACACATATTATTTATTTATATTAACCATATATTTAATATAATTTATTTTATTATATATTTTTTATTAAATTATATATATTAATTAATTTTAAATACACAAAAAAATAGTTATCATTTAATATTTATAAAATAACTAATATTATAATTTATAATTTTAATAAAATAAATAACTTTTTATAAACCAAAAGAGTTCGTTATCATTTAATATATTAACTTTTAATACAATAATTATACATACGAACACTTTCGTTTGAGTGTCATTGTTGGCCTAGGGGAGCCTTGTGCAGGTGATGTATATATGACATGAGCTACATACAAGCTCAATATATATATATATATATATATATATATATATATATATATATATATATTTAATTATTTACGTCCAAATCTATCGTAACTCTTTTTTTGCTAGTGATGTTTGTTGTGATACTAACAAGAGATCTTCATCTATTTTCATAATGAATTAATAATTAATATTTATGTATAGTTATTCTTTAAATAAAATTAAAATTTATATTATATATATATATAATTTATATATAGCAAATTGTTTATTTATTTTAGATTTCTTAAATTCTCTGAATTGTTTAATTCTGCACCATTGTTTCACACAGTACTGCAAATACAGTTTTCCAAACAGTTTCATAAATTTATTCACCACTACAAAACAGCTGATTCATGCACCACTGTTTCCCACCACTGCTTCTTACACCGCCACAGCTTAGCCAAACAGACCCATAGTCATGTGCAGTGTGCTTCCCTAGCAGCACCTTCCCCACAATGTCTGCAAGAAACTTGTACTCTGCAGACAAATGTTTCTTGAGCAATTTATTGGGGTTTTGTCCCGAATACCCCATCATGCTAAGCATCATATCAAATTCCTCCGAATTTATTTCTAATTCTTCATCACCATTACTCAATCCAAAAATTTCAGTTAAAACATCGGGGGTAAGAGAAACAATAGTACTCGCAATTGTTCCAGTCATCGTATTTTCCTCTATAGAAGCTGTGTAAACCCATTCCCTGATCTCTGTTCCTGATATCTTGATGCGGGTGGAGAGAGGAGTCTTCAACTATTGGTCTTCAAGTAATTGTAGAATATTCAGGAAGTTGGGATCTGAGTATTAGAAAGATTCGAAGTCTAGGTCGAATCCAGTGTTAAACTTCATCGCCGCTAGAATTCCTACGGGAATCGCCATAAGAGCACCTATAAGAGAAAACGAGGATTAAGTGCAAGAGAACTGAAAGCGCGGGACGGAGGTCAAAGAAAACCAAAATATAAGGTTTTCCGGAATATGAATCGACAGACTCCGTTCCATGAAAAAGAGATCTTTGATCTGAGGTCGACGAAATAATTTGAAGTCAAACAGTTCGTCGATCTCTGTCTGAAGGTTTGAAGACATTTCGTCGATATCTTGTCGATGAAAGTTTTTCTGAAAAAAGTTTGTCGATCTCAGTTCAACGAGACTAACTTCACTCACAAATAGTTCGTCGATCTCTGGTCGACGAATATCTCAAGAACCTTTCCTAGTTCGTCGACCACCGTTCGATGAACTCTGAAAAATTTGTCGAGTGCAGACAGAAATTAAACTAAGTCTTCTCCATTGATCATGCCAAGCTGATTTACAAAGAACAAGTGATTTCTTTCATCCAAGGGTTTGGTGAATATGTTAGCTCTTTGTAAATCAGTGTAGATATAGACAAGTTTAATTTTGTTTTTTCTACACACTCTCTAATGAAATGATACCTAATGTCTATATGCTTAGTCCTACTGTAATGGACTGGATTTTGTGTTATAGTAATAGCACTTGTGTTATCACATAGTAGAGTTGAATTATTTAAGTTGAGCCCATAGTACAGGAGTTGATTTTGAATCCACAGCATCTGGGAACAATAACTGCCAGCTGCAATATATTCTGCTTCAGCAGTTTATGTGGACACAGATGATTGCTTCTTGCAAAACCAGGACACTAATCTCATACCAAGGAACTGGCAAGTTCCTGAGGTACTCTTTCTGTCCACTCTGCATCCAGCAAAGTTAGCATCTGAGTATCCAGTTAACTCAAACTCTGACTCAGTAGGATACCAGAGACCTAGACTAGGACAACCCTTTATATATCTTAAAATCTTTTTTAGAAAAATTAGATGAGATTCTTTAGGGTTCACCTGGAACCTAGCACAAAGGCATGTGGCAAACATGATATCAGGTCTGCTAGCCATAAGGTATAGTAGGGATCCAACAATGCCCCTATATCATTTCTGATCCACAGGTTTCTCATGTGCATCAGAGTCTATTATAACATTTGTAGCCATAAGTGTTTTCTTTGCCGAGGCATCAGCCATCCCAAACTTCTTAATAAGCTCATTAGCATATTTAGCCTGGGAAATGAAGATGTCATCAGGGAGCTGGTTCACTTGGAGACCAAGGAAATAGGAGAGCTCACCTATGCTACTCATCTCAAATTTTGAATGCATGAGGTCAAAGAACCTCTTGCATAATTTGGGATCAGTAGACCCAAATATAATATCATCCACATATATTTGTACTAACAAGTTTGATCCTTATGATGTCTAGTGAATAATGTTTTATCTACAATGCCTCTAATGAATTTATGCTCTATCAAAAAGCTAGCTAAAGTCTCATACCAAGCTATTGGAGCTTGCTTTAGACCATAAAGGGCTTTATGCAATTAAAAAACATGATAAGGATGAGTTGGAGAGATGAAACCTGGAGGTTGTTCAACATAAACCTCTTCCTTTAGCACTCCATTCAGAAAGGCACTCTTCACATCCATCTGATAGACTTTGAACTTCTTGTAGGCAGTATAAGCAAGAAATATTTTGATTGTCTCCAATCATGCAACTGGTGTAAATGTTTGGTCATAGTCTATTCCCTCTTCTTACCTATAACCTTGAGCAACAAACCTAGCCTTATTTCTCATAATTACACCTTGGGCATCCAGTTTGTTTCTGTATACCCATTTGGTTCTAATAACTGGGTAGTCTTGGGGTCTTGGAACCAAATCCCAAACTCTACATCTCTTAAACTGGTTGAGTTCCTCTTGCATAGCAATGATCTAGTGGGGATCTTGCTCAGCATCTTTTATGGTTTTAGGTTCAACTTGAGAGAGGAAACAGGCATGCATCAAGTCTTAGTTGAGTTGATGTCTTGTCTGTACACCTGTTGTTATGTCTCCAATCACTTGGGATCTGGAGTGATCCCTTAGTGTGATAAGATCAGTAGGTGGAGTTGGTTCAGCAATAGCAGTTGGATTTAATTCCTCCTATGGAATTATGTTTGTTGTTGGTTGAAACTCAGCTACTTCTGTGCTTTCTTCTTCACTTTGTTCTTCTTATTGTGGAGAAGGATTTGTTGGGTCCTCTTTGGTGAGGCTTAGACCATCCAGATTCTCACACAAATGAGGTACCTGTAAAGAATTATTGTTAGAAATTTCTTTCTCCTTACAAAACATGTTAGCTTCATCAAATGTAACATGAACTGGTTCCTCAATTTTCAGGTAAGATTTATTAAATACCCTATAAGCTTTGCTTACTTGGGAATATCTAGAAAAATTCCCTCTTCAGCCTTAGCTTCAAACTTTCTAATGTATCTCTTGTCATTATTATGTATATAACATACACAGCCAAATACTTTAAATTAAGTGATTTTAGGTTTCTTCCCTTTAAGTAATTCATAGGGAGCCCTATTCTTTAGTTTATGTATCAGGCTTCTATTCAGTACATAGTTTACTGTGCTTACAGCCTCTGCCCAAAAGGATAGGGGCATGTAAGCATCTGCAAGTAATGTTCCTGCAGCTTCAATCAGTGTCCTATTTTTCTTTTCAGCTATCCCATTTTGTTAGGGAGTTCTAGTAGCTGAGAAGCAGTGTCTGATACCTTCCTTCTCACAGAACTCATACATATGAAGAGACTCAAACTCTGTACCATGATCACTTCTGATCAATGCAACATGAGTAGAGTACTCAATCTGTATGGTATTGAGAAAACTGACTTAGATCTCAGAAAGAACACCCAAGTGAACCTTGATAAGTCATCCACTATGACTAAGGTATAGGATTTCCCTCCCAGGCTTTGTATAGCTATGGGTCCAAAGATATCCATGTGTAGCAAGTACAATATCCTAGGTGAATCACTTTTATTTACTGATTTAAAACTAGATTTAGTTTGCTTACCTAGTTGACAAGCCCTGCAGAGGCCTTCCTTCTTGTAGGGGCCAGAAGGTAAACCTCTCACAAGGTTGTCTTTAGATAGCCTAGCAATGTTTTTCATATTAACATGCCCTAGTCTTTTATGGCATAAATCATTCTGATTACTTATAATGTTAAGTAAGTAGATATCTGAATTGGCAGATAGAAAATTAACTATATATATATGTTTCCGTGTCTATTCCCAATTAAAATAGTTTGTTTTTCTTTATTAGAAATAATACAGGCAGTTGAGTTAAAGTGTACCTGATAACCTTCATCACATAATTGACTTATGGAAATGAGGTTATGCTTGAGTCCTCTTACATAGGTTACCTTGTTGAATGTGACTGCTCCAATCCTTATTTGTCCATAGCCTTCAGATTGCCCACATTTTGAGTCTCTAAAGATTACCTTTAGTTCATGCTTGGACTTGTAGTTGAGTAGACTTTCCTTATTCCCAGTCATATGCTTGGAGAAACTACTGTCCAGGTACCAAACTTGATTTATAGCTGGACAGCTCTTCATCTGCAAACAAAACAGTTAGTTGTTCTTGACCCAGGTAACCTTGGGTCCTTGTTGATTTACATAACTGTAACTGGAAATATAAGAGCATTCATGTTGATTTTTGTAACCTTTAGGATGATATCTTCTTGTGGTATTATCAATTGACTAAAAGAATTAATGTTACTTTTAGGATTTAGGTTTCTGTTTTTAGGATCTGGGATCGACGATTTCTGGTTGGATCGTCGAACTGAGCTTGACGATGTTGGAAGAGATCGTCGATCTCTGCTCAAAGAATTAAGGTATTCATTCTTGGGGTACCAAAATCGTCGATCTCTAGTCGACGAACCATACTGGTATCGTCGATCGTAGATAGAAGAATGATTATTACTGAAGTTTGTGTTCAGAGATCGTCGTTCTGAGTTCGACGATCTGTTCATATATCGTCGATCTGAGTTCGACGATAACTGCAGAACATTGTTACTTTTATTATTCTTCTGTTTTTTAAGTTTGTTCTTAGTTTCAATTTTGAAAGTGAGGGTAAGATCTATCTCAACTCTAGAGGGGGGTGAATAGAGTTTACTTAAAATATTTTTGAATTATTAAAATAGCACAAATTAAAATTCTATTTAAGCTATAGTGTAAAGTGCTAACAGAAACTTAAAAACTAAAAAGAAAAGGACACAGCACACAGCAGACAAATCACACAAGCAGAACCAGAAGACACAAGGAAATATAGTGGTTCCCCAAAACTGGGTACATCCACTCTTCTACCACCCTTGGTAGGAATCCACTCAGGACTGAGTTGATCAGGTGTCCTGACACCAATGAGCTTTTGATAAGGTGCTCAAAAACCAAAGCTAGATTTTTTGATAAGGTGTCTTGCCACCACTGAGTTTTGACAAGGCTCTCAGAACCAGACAGAACTTTTGAAGGGAGTTCAAGAACCCTTTTACAGCAGGAAAAGAAAAAGTAAAAGTTGAGTTTGTCTTCTCTGTTCTCAGTCAAATGAGAGAAGCACAAGTGGATTGAAGATGTCAAAGCTCCCCCTGAGATGTAGAAAGGTTCAGGCAGAGAAGCTTTGCAGAAGGGTGATAGGTCTTCAGAACTTTGATCTCCAGCAAAAGATTGTGATGAGATGTCTGGAGATGATAAGATTGTGAACACTTTTCAGTCAGTAAGAAGAATTTTGAAGTTGCAGTTCTGTTATTCTTCTGCTATCAGTATTCTCTATTCTGTGTTTTTTTCTTCTTGTCAATCTGTGTATATGTTCTTAAAACTGAGAGGCAGAAGAGATGAATAATAATTTCTAAGATTCTCTTGTCCAAAAAATAACCGTTGGTCAGTCATAAATGTTTTCCATAAATGGTCTTGTCTTTTAGAGGAAAGTCCAGCAAACATTCTCTGAATAATTCCTTGAAACTTGCTCCAAACGGCTGGGAGATCTTCTGTCATAAATGCTGATAATATTCAAAAACATTCCAAAAGATCAGCAGCATTTGGAATCTTGAAGACGTTGATCTCTCCAAAGAATCGTCGATCTGAGCTCTACGATCGTCGAACTGAGCTCAGAGATGAACTGAGATAAGCAGACAGAAATCGTCGATCTGAGCTCGAAGATCGTCGAACCGAGCTCAGCGACCTGAGAAGCAACTCAAGGAGGGATCGTCGAACTGAGCTAAACGGTGGTCGAGGGGAGTTAGACGATTAAGCAAAAGCTAGCTAAAAGCAGATAGTCGATCTGAGCTCGAAGATCGTCGACCGGAGTTCGACGATTTGTTGAAGTTGAGCTCAGAGAGCGTCGAACTGAGTTCGACGATTCGTCGACCTCAGCTCGACGATAATTGCTTTAGACTTAGCTCTTCATCCTTGATCTTGGAGTGGACTGGGGGGCAGCTTCAAAACTAAGTTCTAGGCCCTAGACTCATTCTAATGTTGACCTTCTCAACTATACAACTAGGTCAACTAGGATCCTAAGACAAGCATAGTGATCCTTATCCAAATTAGTAATAGGGTGTTCCAACAATCTCCCCCTATTTGGATTAGGATTACTATTTACAGACAATCATAAAGAGCATTTAATACTACAGAAGTTAAATACAAAAAGCAGAGAAACAGCAATGCATATCACAGATAAATAGCTGCAGATATCCAAAGGTAGATGATATGTTTGCTTACACAGATCACTTCTTTTCAGTTCCCTTTTTAAATAAGATTTCTCTGTTAGGGTTTAGGGCTTCTTTCTTGGACCTTCTGTCATCTTCTGCACCTAGAGAGGTTTGAGATCTTGGCCTTGGAACTACAGCCTCTGGGTGCAGCTTCATGTACTCTTCTGGATTGAAAAATTTCTTTGAAGCATACTTTTCCAGTTCTTCCTTTCTTTGTTCAGATAAGGTTGTAATATTGGATATTTCTTTGCCTTGTTCTCTAGCCTTCTTAATCTGATCAAGAGCAGCCAACTCTTTCATCCTAGCAGTCCAGGCCACAGGATTGTTCTCAGGATCCTCATATGGAACAGCAGGTTCATATTTGTTGAGGGATTCAGGAGCAGGAGATGTCCTTGGAGCAACTGTGTCCTTCAATTTGTAAGGGTAAGGGCCTGAAGTAGAGTCAGAATGGCCTTGTCCTTCCCTTTGATAGGGTCTCTGTCCTCTTTGATTTCCTCTATAACTACCCCTTCTGGGTTGATATCCTCTTTGATGTTGACCTTTTTGGTAATACTTAGAATAGGATTGAGAGGAACTTTGTCTAGGAGCTGAAGCATGAGGAGCTGAGCCTGATCCAGAGTCTGGAGGAGGAGGAGGAGGCTGATGTTGAGATGATCCTTTTTCATATTTGTCAAACTTTCTTTTCTTTCTCATGGCCTTTAGTTGGTTCTTGGAAAATTGCATCCATGGTTCAGTGATGGGGCAGTTATGCAGAATGTAATATGGAATGTCATTGGAGTCTTTAGCTTTGGCAGGAGGAACTGACATCATTGCTTTACTTCTGGCTTTCCTCTTTTTGGCAATTGTGCTGGCAGAATCATCAGAATCAGTTCTGTACTGATCACTTTCAGAACTCTGAGGTTGATCATATAAAGCATCAATTCTTCTTAGATATTCTTCTTGAGCTTTGAGCTTTGCAGCAGCAGCAGGAGCAGGAGCAGGAGCAGGAGCAGCAGGGATAGCAGAAACAGCATCATCAGTTTCAACAACAATTTCCTCAGCATTAGGTGCTGGAATCATTTCTATGTCAGCAGCAGCAGATACATCCACAGCCTTCCATGACTTGATATAGGAAGCAATCTGGCTGGGATTACAGACAGGTACAGGCACAATGGCCTTGGACAGATCTTCAGCAGAAATTGGAGGCAGACATCTGAGATAGGCTGTATCAAATCTGGATAGTAACCTCTGCAGATTAAGTGCAAAAGCACATCCTGAGCTTGCTGAGAGAGTAGAAGCTGGAGCTGGAGCTGGCACAATCACTTCTTCATAAGGCATCTCCCCCTGCCTTGGTTCAGAGAGAGGTGAACCAAGGCACCCAGTAGAAGGGATTGCCTGGGAGGAGGAAAAAGAATCAAGCTTGGTGGACAGCTCCTGGACTTGCTTCAGGAGTGGAGTCAGGGAGGACTCCAGCAGAGAGATCAGCTTGGGAGCTAGCAACTCATAGAGCCTGTCAGCCAGGCTAGAAAGATCTACATGCCCAAGTGAGGCTTGAGCAGAGGTAGTAGTCAAGGTGGATGGAGGGATGGTGACTGAAGCTGAAAAGGAGGAGGTAGGAGGAGTAGGGATTGTTGGTTCAGAAGATGGAATGATGGGGATAGAGAAGGTTGAGGAGAAGAGTGGGAGAGTAAAGGAGGGTATGAAGGAGGGTTGAGAGAGGATGTCAGTGAGCATTTGATGGAGGGAAGATGTCTCAGGAGGAGAAGAGGGAGAGTCATCCATGAAGGAATCCTCTAAAAGAGAGTAGGATGGAGAGGTAAGGGTTTGGTAAGAGAAGAGAGGGAGGAATACCTCAGAGGTAGATGCTGGAGGAGATGAGGCTGGTGAAGAGATGGTAATAGGGGATGACATTGGTGAGGAAATGGTAATTGGGGATGAAAGGATTATGGTGGAGACTGGTTGAGAGGAGGTGAGGGCTTGAGTATATGAGGCTTGGGTGGATATGGCTTGGGGAGAAGAAGAAACAGGCAGCTCTTCTACTAGAGGAGTGACCAAAGTGGTCCTTGTGCCTGAGTGAAGTGTTGCAGCAGCCCTGGAGGGGTTTATGATCTGCCTGTCCCATTTACTGAAGAGGGCACAGGACAGCCTCTTGGATGCATTGATGAATAATCCAGAGGAGGTCAAAAGGTCAGGGCACCTTGAGTGCAGAAAGACCCCCAAGATTCTTCCAAAACAGACTGCAGACTTGTTGATTTTCTTCTTAATCAGGGTGAAGAAGATGGAGCCCCAGTCGATGTGCTTCTTATCCAGTAAGGCTCCCATCAGGCAGAACTGATACCTGGAAATTGTGTCATGAGCCGAGTGCTTGGCCAACAGCACCTTCCCTACTACATCAGCCAGGAACTGGAATTCTATAGCCAGATTCTTTTTCAGCAGCTTATTAGGGTTAAGGACATTATGACCCATCCTATCTAACATGGAGGCATACTCCTCTCCAGACAGATCAATGGAGTCTTCTCCAGTACTGAGTTGAAAGACTTCAGTTAATAAAGCCGGGGATAGAATTACCTGGGTCCCCTTAATGGTGCCGACAACAGTATTTTCAGACTCATCTGCTGCGGTATAACACCATTCCTTAATCTCCTCTGCTGCTATCTTCATCCTGGTAGTCATTATCTGGGTTAGCTGTTGTTCTCTGAATAGATTCAGAACATCCTTGAAGCGCTGGTCGCTTCCATCGAATGAGTTTATGTCTATGTCGAAACCGGCGTCGAACTTCATCTTGGCAATAGCAGCACTCGAATCAGCCATGTGTACCTGCAACAGAAAACCAAAAACGACCAAGCGTAGAAAATTTGGAGGGAAAAGGAAGAAAGTTGCAGAGTATGAAAGCGTAAAAAGGAGAACGACGGCTGGAAAATGAATTTATATTAGGGTTCGACGGCGAAAAAGAAAATCGTTGAGCTCAGCTCGACGAAGCGTCGATCTCAGCTCGACGATTTAGGCTACAGAGGGAATCTGAAGAGTCTTCAACAAATCGGCGAACTTCGTTCGACGATGTTGAGAAACGTCGAGCTCAGCTCGACGGCCTCTGAACAGAAGAAGAAAAATTCTAGATCTAGCGAAGGCTCTGAACTCAGATCGACGATAGCAAAAGCGTCGATCTCTGGTCGATGATTTTTGGAAAATCGTTGATCTCCGTTCGACGATTTTTGAGAAAACGTCGAGCGCAGTTCAGAGTCTAAACTCATTCAAAAGACAGAATTTTTTAGCCTAGTCTTGGTCTGTTTTAGCTTTTCAAAATCTGGGATTTTAATTAAGACTTCCTCCATCTATCATGCCTAACTGATTTAGGAAGAACCTGTGTTTCTTTTCATCCAAGGGCTTGGTGAAAATATCTCCCCTTTGCAAATCAGTAGGAATATATTGAAGTTCAATTTTGTTCTTCTCTACATTATCCCTTAGGAAATGATGCCTAATTTCTATGTGTTTTGTCCTACTATGGAGGACTGGATTTTGGGCTATAGAAATAGCACTAGTATTATCACAGAAAATTTTTGACTTCTCTAGGTTGTAGCCATAGTCTAGAAGCTGATTTTGTATCCACAATATTTGTGAGCAGCAACTGCCTGCAGCCATATACTCAGCTTCAGCAGTTGAAGTTGACACAGATGTTTGCTTCTTACAAAACCAGGAGACAAGTCTGTCACCAAGGAACTGGCATGTTCCACTGGTGCTTTTCCTGTCTATTCTGCATCCAGCATAATCAGCATCTGAGAATCCAGTTAAGTCAAATGCTGAATCTTTTGGGTACCAGAGTCCTAGATTTGGACAACTTTTAACATACCTAAGAATCCTCTTAACTAAGATTAAGTGTGACTCTCTAGGGCTAACTTGGAATCTAGCACAAAGACATGTGGCAAACATTATATCAGGCCTACTGGCTGTAAGGTACAGTAAAGAGCCAATGATTGCTCTATATGTTGTCTGATCAACAGGTTTCCCATGTTCATCAGCATCTATTACAGCATTTGAGGGCATGGGTGTTTTCATACTTGATGCATCAGACATACCAAATTTCTTAACCAATTCTTTTGCATACTTGGTTTGAGAAATAAATATGCCTTCAGCATGTTGCTTGACTTGCAGTCCTAAGAAGAAGGACAGCTCACCCATGCTACTCATTTCAAACTTAGAATGCATAAGCTTGGAAAACTTTTTGCACAGGTTTGAATCAGTGGAGCCAAATATAATATCATCCACATAAATTTGCACTAGTAGGGTATGGGACTTATGGGTTCTAATAAAAAGAGTTTGGTCTACTCTCCCCCTAGTAAAATCATTTTCCAGAAGAAAGCATGCTAGGGTCTCATACCATGCTCTAGGAGCTTGCTTGAGACCATATAATGCTTTATGCAATTTGAAAACATAATCAGGGTGAGTTAGAGAGATAAAACCTGGAGGTTGTCTAACATAGACTTCCTCTTTGATGTCCCCATTGAGAAAAGCACTCTTCACATCCATCTGATAGACCTTGAAGCCTTTGTGAGCAGCATAAGCTAGAAATATTCTGATGGCCTCTAACCTTGCAACTGGTGCAAAGGTCTGGTCATAGTCTATTCCTTCTTGTTGAGAGTACCCTTGAGCAACTAGCCTTGCCTTGTTTCTGACTATAACTCCTTGATCATCCAGCTTGTTCCTGAATACCCACTTTGTTCCAACAATGGGATGATCTTTTGGCTTAGGCACTAGTTCCCAAACCTGATTTCTTTCAAATTGATGCAGCTCCTCTTGCATTGCAATGATCCAGTGTGGATCTTGCTCTGCATCTTGAATGGATTGAGGCTCAATTTGAGATAGGAAGCAAGTGTGCATTAGGCTCTGGTTGACCTGATTTCTGGTTTGCACACCAGCTGAGATGTCTCCAATGACTTGGGAAGTTGGATGATCTCTTATTGTTACTAAATCAACAGGAGGTGTTGATTGTTCACCAGCCTGTGTTGTTGTTTCCTCTAGTGGAACAGCAACTGGTTCTTCAAGGTGATTTTCTTTTAGATGTTGAACTTCTTCTTCATCATCACTGCTGTCATTCTTTTCAGTAACTTGCAGTTTGTTCAAGTCTTCAGCTAAAGAATGTACCTGCAAAGGTTCTATGGTAGAAGCATTCTTCTCCTTGAAAGACATGTTAGTTTCATCAAAAACAACATGAACAGACTCTTCAATTTTACAAGAAGATTTGTTATAAACCCTATAAGCCTTGCTGATCATGGAGTATCCCAGAAACACTCCTTCATCAGCTTTAGCTTGGAATTTTGCTAGATATTTCTTGTCATTATTATGAATATAACAAATACAACCAAAAACTTTAAAATAGTTTACTTTAGGTTTCTTCCCTTTGAGCAATTCATAGGGAGTCTTGCCCTTCAGTTTATGTATCAGGCTTCTGTTCAACACATAGTTGGAGGTGTTCACTGCCTCAGCCCAAAAGGATAGAGGTAGGTGAGCATCTGACAACAATGTAGTAGCAGATTCAATTAGGGTTCTATTTTTCCTTTCAGCTACCCCATTTTGTTGAGGAGTTCTAGGAGCTGAGAAAGTGTGCCTGCTCCCTTCACTTTGACAGAACTCTTGCATGAGAAGAGAATCAAACTCTGTCCCATGATCACTTCTGATCAGGGCAATGTGAGTGTTGAACTCAATCTGAATGCATTTGAGAAAATCTGTCAAACACTTGAAGTTATCAGACTTCTTCCTCAGAAAGAATACCCAAGTGAATCTTGAGAAGTCATCTACAACCACTAAAGTATAGGACTTCCCTCCTAGGCTTTGTACAGATATGGGTCCAAAGAGATCCATGTGCAACAAATACAAAATCCTAGGTGAATCACTCTTATTAAGTGACTTAAAGCTATTTTTGGTTTGCTTGCCTAATTGACATGCCTTGCAAAGTTCTTCCTTCTTGTAGGGACCAGAAGGTAGTCCTCTAACAAGGTTGTCTTTGGATAGCCTAGCAATGGTTCTAAGATTAATGTGCCCTAGTCTCTTATGCCATAAAATATTTGGTTTTGAAATGGAATTAAACAGGCAAATATCTACTACAGGTGAAAGAAAATTAACTAAGTAAATGTTACCTCTTCTGTTACCTGTCAACACAGTTGTGTTGTCCACTGACTGGACTTTGCATATGGCTTTGTTGAAGGTCACTTGATATCCTTCATCACACAGTTGACTGATACTTATCAAGTTGTGCTTTAGTCCTTCAACATATGCCACCTTCTTGAATGTGACTGGGCCAATTTTGACTGCACCATATCCTTTTGTAGTTCCAAAGCTTGAGTCTCCAAAAATTACTTTGGGTCCTAGCTTGGCTTTGAAGGAAGTGAAATTGTCCTTGTCCCCTGTCATGTGCTTTGAGCACCCACTATCCAGATACCATTGATGGTTTGATGCTGGATAGGTCTTCACCTGCACAAAAACAGCTTATTTGTTTTTGACCCAGTTAACCTTGGGCCTAGGTTGATAACCTTTAAATTCTGAAATAAAGGACATCCCAGGTTGACTCTTATAGCCTTCAGGATGGTATCTCCTAGGAGTTACTATCCACTCAGTATAGGGGTTGAGTCCATGGGATGTGCAGCTTCTAGGATTGAGTTTGACTGAGCCATTGAAAATGTGTTCACAATTCTGAACTCTGTTCGACGATCGTCGATCTGAGGTCGACGATCTTGTGTCAGATCGTCGATCTCTGTTCTAAGATCGATAGTGCTTGAGTTCAGAGTTTGGGTGTCGTCGAGCTGAGGTCGACGATCTGTGCTTAGATCGTCGAGCTCTGTTCGACGATCGTCGAGCTCTGCTCGACGCATTTTGTTGAACTGAAATTTTCTCTGGCAGGTCAGCATTCTTCCTAGCCACCTCTACTACTTCCTTTCCTTTGTCAGAGACAAATTTGATTGGAGTTGTTAACACTATAGGTTGGCTGGGGGAGGCACCCAAACCCAGTGTACTATTGAATCTAGAGTTCACTGTGCTTGTGATGTCCATAAGTCTGATACTCCTCCCATTTAGAGATTCTTCAAACTTTTTGGCCTTTGATAGTTCACTTTTCAGTGAAGCTATCTCCTCCCTACAGCATTCTAACTCCTCAGAGAGCTTGAGGTTCTTTGAGTTTAGGATACTATGCTCAGACAATTGATTCCTGAGAGATATTATCTCCTTCTCAGATTTTAATAGGTCTAGGCATAGTGTCTTAAATTCACTTTTGAAATCTTCAGAATGAAAATCAAAAGAATTGATTACCTGATCTTCATCTGGGTGAGTGTCTGAATCTGATTCTGATTCTTCATCAGAGTTTTGTTGTGATGCATTGATAGCCATCATGCAGAACTCCTTTTCATCTGCATCATCCTCATCATCACTGGAACTGGATGATGCTTCAGATTCCTCTTCAGTCTCACTCCAGGTCTCAGCAACAAAGCCTTTCCTTGTATGTTTGTTTTTGCTGAAGGAGGCTTTGTCTGAGTTGTTCTTCTTGTGATCCTTTCCTTTTCTTCTTTCTCTTCTATCTCTCTTGTCCTTATTCTTGTTCTCTGGACAGTCAGGCACAATGTGTCCTGGTTTCCTGCAGCCAAAGCATATGATTTCTGTAGTGTTGTTTGATTTATCATACCTTGGTTTATCATGACCCTTGTATGGCCTTTTTCTGAAATCTTTTCTGGCCATTTTGTAGAATCTCTTAGCCAGTAGACTTATGAGCTCATCATTTCCTGTGGCTTTATCTTCAGGCTCCTCTTCTGCAGCCCTGAAAGCTATGGTCTTTTCTTTCCTTGTGGCTGGAGAGGCAGCCTTCTGTTCTTCTTCTCTATTTTTGATGAGCAGCTCATAGGATTTGAGCTTGCCCAGGAGAGCTTCAGTGGTAATCTCATTCAGACTTCTGGCATCTTTGATTGGCCAGATTCTTGAATCCCAAGTGCTGGGAAAGCACATCAGGATTTTATCATTTAGTTCAGTTAAAGAGATTTCCTTGTCCAAAGTCTTTAGCTCATTGACAATCAGACTTAGTCTATTGTACATGTCAGCCACTGATTCACCTTCTCCTTTCTTGAAGTTCTCATATTGACTTATCAGATGAGACCTTCTATCCTTTTTTTCATCAGCAGATCCTGAGACAATTTCAGAGAGTTTGTCCCAGGTTTCTTTGGCTGAGTTGCATTCAGCTACCTTTTGAAAAATGTCATCAGACATAGTTTGGGCTAAGATGTTCATAGCCTTAGCATCTGCAATTTTCCACTTCTTTATATCTGCATCTGTTCCAGAAGGAGGTGGAATAGCACTTGTACTTGAGCTTGCTGGTGGAGTTGGACACACTGTCAAGACAGAATTAAAGATATCCTCATCAATAGAATTCATATATAATCTAATCCTTGCCTTCCAGAGTGCAAACTTGGAAAGGTTGCACACTGGTGGTCTGGTGCTTGCATAATCTTTGTTCTGTGCCATGTCTTTAAATAAATAAATAGATGTGTAGAAAATAATCCTCTTAAGAGACTGATCTTAACAGGAATCTTTTGGTTCAGGTGTTAGCCTGTATGAACAACCAACCAGCCTCTGATACCAATTGAAAGTGAGGGTAAGATCTATCTCAAATCTAGAGGGGGGTGAATAGAGTTTACTTAAAATATTTTTGAATTATTAAAATAGCACAAATTAAAATTCTATTTAAGCTATAGTGTAAAGTGCTAACAGAAACTTAAAAACTAAAAAGAAAAGGACACAGCACATAGCAGACAAATCACACAAGCAGAACCAGAAGACACAAGGAAATATAGTGGTTCCCCAAAACTGGGTACATCCACTCTTCTACCACCCTTGGTAGGAATCCACTCAGGACTGAGTTGATCAGGTGTCCTGACACCAATGAGCTTTTGATAAGGTGCTCAAAAACCAAAGCTAGATTTTTTGATAAGGTGTCTTGCCACCACTGAGTTTTGACAAGGCTCTCAGAACCAGACAGAACTTTTGAAGGGAGTTCAAGAACCCTTTTACAGCAGGAAAAGAAAAAGTAAAAGTTGAGTTTGTCTTCTCTGTTCTCAGTCAAATGAGAGAAGCACAAGTGGATTGAAGATGTCAAAGCTCCCCCTGAGATGTAGAAAGGTTCAGGCAGAGAAGCTTTGCAGAAGGGTGATAGGTCTTCAGAACTTTGATCTCCAGCAAAAGATTGTGATGAGATGTCTGGAGATGATAAGATTGTGAACACTTTTCAGTCAGTAAGAAGAATTTTGAAGTTGCAGTTCTGTTATTCTTCTGCTATCAGTATTCTCTATTCTGTGTTTTTTTCTTCTTGTCAATCTGTGTATATGTTCTTAAAACTGAGAGGCAGAAGAGATGAATAATAATTTCTAAGATTCTCTTGTCCAAAAAATAACCGTTGGTCAGTCATAAATGTTTTCCATAAATGGTCTTGTCTTTTAGAGGAAAGTCCAGCAAACATTCTCTGAATAATTCCTTGAAACTTGCTCCAAACGGCTGGGAGATCTTCTGTCATAAATGCTGATAATATTCAAAAACATTCCAAAAGATCAGCAGCATTTGGAATCTTGAAGACGTTGATCTCTCCAAAGAATCGTCGATCTGAGCTCTACGATCGTCGAACTGAGCTCAGAGATGAACTGAGATAAGCAGACAGAAATCGTCGATCTGAGCTCGAAGATCGTCGAACCGAGCTCAGCGACCTGAGAAGCAACTCAAGGAGGGATCGTCGAACTGAGCTAAACGGTGGTCGAGGGGAGTTAGACGATTAAGCAAAAGCTAGCTAAAAGCAGATAGTCGATCTGAGCTCGAAGATCGTCGACCGGAGTTCGACGATTTGTTGAAGTTGAGCTCAGAGATCGTCGAACTGAGTTCGACGATTCGTCAACCTCAGCTCGACGATAATTGCTTTAGACTTAGCTCTTCATCCTTGATCTTGGAGTGGACTGGGGGGCAGCTTCAAAACTAAGTTCTAGGCCCTAGACTCATTCTAATGTTGACCTTCTCAACTATACAACTAGGTCAACTAGGATCCTAAGACAAGCATAGTGATCCTTATCCAAATTAGTAATAGGGTGTTCCAACAAATTTGTTTAAGGATTTCATTAACCTTATTGACTTGTACAGTGTTTTTCTTTCCTTTATCAGAAACAAAGTTTATAGGTTTTGAAAGATGATTCTTCTGGATAGGGTTAGTTCACTGGATGAAGCTCCTAATCCTAGTTTGCAGTAATTAGTTCTAGCGTTTAGTGTGTTGGTTATATCTAGCAATTTTAAGCTTCTATCATTTAATGATTCTTCTAACATTTTGGCTTTGCTAAGTTCAGACTTCAGAAAAATAATTTGTTCATTTGCAAATTTTAATTCATTAGATAGATTTGCATTTTCAGAAGTGAGCTTATCTAGAGCATTTAATTTTTCTCTGAGAAGTTTGATTTCCTTCTCAGAGCTTATCAAATCTAAGCATAAATTTTTAAATTCAAATTTGAATTCATCAGATTCAAAATCATAAGAGGCTAATACCTGATCTTTAGCTGACATGCTTTCTTCATTATCAGATTCATCTATATCTGATCTGCTACTGTTGGCATCAATTGCCATGAGGAAAACTTCCTTTGCATTTGCCTCCTCTTCTTCTTCACTAGAACTTGAAGATAAAGATTCATCTTCTGTTTCACTCCAGCTTTCAGCCACAAACCCTCTGTCCTTCTTTTTGTGCTTACTGGAAGATGGCTTGCTGTAATGCTTGCTCCTGGAGTCCTTCTCTCTTCTCTTCTCCTTCTTCTGATTTTCTGGACATTCTGAGAGGAAATGTTCAGGTTTCCTGCAGCCAAAACATACCACCTCTTTAGTAGGGGTTTTATCATACATGGGCTTATCATCCTTTCTGGATGACTTCCTCCTGAAATCCTTCATTGTCATCTTGTAGAATCTTTTGGCAAGCAAGCTCATCAGATCTTCATGTATAGATGGAGTCTCAGACTCCTCAGCAGCCTTGACTGCAAGGCTGTGCTCCTTCCTTGTTGGTTGAGGTGTTCTTTGCTCAGCTGCTTCCCTGGACTTGATCAGCTGTTCATAGGACTTTAACTTTCCTAAAAGAGATTCAGTGGAAATCTCATTTAGGCTCCTGGCCTCCTTGATGGGCCAGATCCTTAAATCCCATGAGCTTGGGAAGCACATGAGGATTTTGTCATTCACCTCTGTGAGGGTGATGTCCTTGTCTAAGGTCTTTAGCTCATTGATGATTGAGCTTAACCTATTGTACATATTAGCTACTGCTTTAGCTTCCTCCTTCTTGAAGTTCTCATATTCAGATATGAGGTTTGATCTTCTTTCTTTTCTCTCATCAGCAGATCCAGCCATCATTTGATTCAGGGAATCCCAAATGGCCTTGGCTGATGTACATTCAGCCACCTTTTGGAAAATGTCATCTAACATTGTTCGGGCCAATATGTTCATTGCCTTGGCATCAGCAATTTTGGCCTTCTTTTGAGCCTCAGTCCACTCAGGTGGTGGAACTACATTGGTGTTGGTTGATGCTGCTGAGCTTGATGGTTGAGGGGGACCTGTCAAAATAGAATTATAGATGTCTTTATCAATGGAATTCATATATTACTTTATTCTTGCCTTCCAGATTGCAAACTTGTTCAGGTTACACACTGGAGGTCTAATGCTTGCATAATCTTTGTTCTAGGTCATGCTGTCTATGTGAATCTACTAGAAATATAAAGAGATCTAACTTAGAATCTTTGGTTCAAGGGTTAACTTGTACAACCAAAAGAACTCCCCTCTGATACCAATTGAGAGTGAGGGTTAAATATAATATACTCTAGAGGGGGGATGAATAGAGTATATCTGAGTAATTAAAATCTTTTACTGAATAATATAACTTGTTCCTAAACTCAGATGCTATATCACAACACAACAGATTAAACTAATAAAAATAGTAGAATCCTAACTATCACAACCACAGCAAGAACAAAAGAAAAAGGCAATCAGACAACACAAGAATTTTATAGTGGTTCCCCAACCTGGGTACATCCACTCTTCTACCACCCTGGTAGGAATCCACTCAGGTTTTTGTTCAGGTGACTGCCACCAATGAGCTTTTGGTAAGGTGCACAAAAACCAAACCTCAAGTCTTTTGGTTAGGAGACTTGCAACTAGGAATCACTTTTGAAGGGAGTAGAGAACCCTTTTTACATAGGGGGTGAGAGAGTGATGATGTCTTCTCTTTCTTAAGTATTGAACTGAGAAGACTCTGTGGATTTGATGGTGGCAAAGGCTCCCCCTAAAATACTGAATTTATTCAGGGTGAAAGGAACTTTGCTTCAGAGTGATAGTCCTTCAAGCTTTCAACTTCAACCAGAAGAACTTCAGGAACTCCTTGACAGATGCAGTAGTTGTTGTCCTTTGAAAGTTCTTGAAAGGATGACAGAAAAAGACTCTTGATTTGAGTAATTGTTCTTCTTATTCAGAAAACTGTTCTTCTTCTGGTCTAGCAGTTGTTCATTTCTTGACTGATTGATTTTCTGTCTTGTGTATTTTGTATATCTATTACTGTGTTGTATCTCGTCTGCTATGTTGTCCAGAAAGAAGAGGAATCTATACTTTTATATTTTCGATATAAAAGTCCATTTGAATTTTTAAATCACTTCTGTAATCAATGCAGACGGCCTTGAAAAATTTGCATTGATTAGTTTCCCCAACTGTCCCTTTGGAAAATGGCAGGCAATAATCTTGATGAAGACCATAATTAATGCTCTTGTCTAACGGTAATATTCAGAAAATATTAGAACATTAATTACTCAGGAATCATTGCAATATAATAGGAACAGAAGAGGGAGACAGCCAAGTCTGGATTCGTCGACCTGAGTCCATAGTTCGTCGAGCTGATGTCCAAGATCGTCGACCTAAGACCTGAGAACTGAGTTCGTCTAGCTGAGGTCCAAGATCGTCGACCTGAGTTTTGATTCTGGACTTAGACTGTTTTCTGGTGATGAGTGTTGAAACATCATTTTGGCGTTTAGTGTGATTTTCTCAGTCGTTGAGTGTTGAATCATCATTCTGGCGTTGAGTGTGATGTCCTCTGGCGTTGAATGTTAAAACATCTGATCCAGAATTAGTCGATCTGGGACTAGAGAACAGAGTTTGTCTAGCTGATATTCTAAGTTTGTCGACTGAAGTTTGACTTATAAGTGTTGACACTTTGTCCAGAGTTCGTCGAGCTGAGAACCAAGTTCGTCGAGCTCAGCTCAGAGATTTGTATCTGAGTTCGTCGAGCTGAGCACGATGTTCGTCGACCTGAGATCGATGAACATAGAGCTCTTTTTCTAATTCTTGAATTTTCTTTAAGTCTTGAGTCTCTGGCAGTGTTGGAGGCTGGTCCCTGGCATTGTTGACTCTAAGGACTAGACCTAGACTCTAGGACACAACCATGACCCTGGCTATACATGTTGGGTCATATCCTAACTGAGTGAACCTAGCCCAAATCCAACTAGGGATCCAACAATCTCCCCCTATTTGGGTGAGGTCACTAATTACAGACTCAATGATAAAAAGAAATGTACAAAGCAAAAAAAATATATATCTGGCAGAGAATGAAATAATATATATGCAGCAGATATATTTACACAGTTAGATTTGTATCATAGAACACAGTTTTTCAAAAGTATACCATACACATAGGAGTTCAGGTTCTATTTCTTTGCTTCTTTGCTCTTATCCCCAGGCTGAGTAAAGATGATTTCCCTGTCAGGATTAGCAACTTTTTTCTTTGACATATACATATATGCTGCTCCAATCACTGTCAGGGTGGAGGTTTTGGGTACTACATCCTTTGGGTGTATTGTCATGTACTCTGTAGGATTAAACACTTTCTTGCTCACTTGAAGTTTATCCAGTTCTTTTTCTCTGTATGAAGACATAGTTGTGAACTTTGTTGGATCTTCAACCTCTTCTCTAGCCTTCTTTATTTATGACAGACCAATCAACTCTTGGAGCCTAGCCATCCTGAAGTTAGGATCAATATCCTGACTAACAGATGATTGATCATCTTGTGGGGGTAGTAGGATAACAGGCTTGAATTGAGTGGACTGTGCTTGGAAATTTATTACTTTTTGGCTTTCATCACTCTGAGTATACAGAGACCTTGGAGGAGCAGTCTCACTATATTTTCCTTTGGGCTTGTAGGATTATGTGTTCCTTCTTTGTTGAGCTTGCTGTTTGGGAGGTGAGAACTCTGGTTTCTGATATACTACCTCCTTTATTTTCTCTGTAGAACTGGCATTCCTTTGCTGACTGCTTCCTTGAGAATGATGTCTAGATGACCTTTCCTGCCTTTGATATGTTCTGGTGAAGGACATAGGCTTGGAAGGTGCATCTGTCCCTTGAGAAGTAGTTTTTGAGGCACTAACAGCAGGAGGAGGAGGAGGAGGAGGAGGACCTATCTTAAATTTCTTTGGGGGAGGAGAATATCTTCTGCTCTTCTTCCTTGCCTTTTGTTCATTTTTGGACAGCCACATCCAAGCTAGCATACCCTTGTATGGAGTTATGTTCTGCAGAATGTAATAGGGTGTGTCATTTGCTGGATTGGGTTTTGGGACAGGAGATGGAGGAGATTTCCTTTTCTTTTAAACTTTCTTCCTCTTTGGGTCCTCATCAGAATCAAAATCATCATCATCATCATTAGAAGGCTGAGGATTGTCATACATAGCATCAATCTCTCTCTCAATGTGTCATCAGAAGTTATTGTCTTTTTTGTCTTTGAAGGAACTGGAGGGAAAACTGGAGAACTGTGTACATCAATGCTTTGAGCAGCTGATTTATTTTCTTCCTCAATATCAGCCATGATCAGTGCATCTACATCAGGCATGGGAGAGTCATCCATTACAAAAACTGGAGCTATAGGGGATGAGATGGTGGGGGAAGCAACTCTGGGAGGAGACTCTGGAGCTGCAAAAGTGGCATTGAGCCAAATTGGTGTGGTATATGGAATTATAGCCGTAGATGGTTTAGTAATGTATGTTGGTACATCTTCTGCTATAACTTCTTCTTGTACATCTTCTGCTATAACTTCTTCTTGTACATCTGCTGCTGTTTCTTCTTCTGTTGCTACATCTTCTACTGCTTCTACTGTGTCAATATCCTTTTCAACTGATTCTGCTGGTGCTACTGCTTCTGCTATAACTGCTGCTGCTTCTTCATCAAGTATCTCCCCCTGCCTGGTTTCAGGAGGAACTGAAGCCAGGCCCCCAACTGAAGAGGGAGCAGTAGTTAAGGCAGTAATTTGTGCAGCTAGAGAGGAGATGGAGGCAGCAAGATGAGAGATAGCCTCTGTTATGAGTGATTTTAGGAGGGGTGTGAGGAGGGTAATGAGTGGGGAGACAAGGGAGGGATCCAAGTGTGGAGAGGTAGATGTTGTGGCAGTGGTTGGCTGAGTGGATATGGTAGGTGTTGGGGGAGTTAGAGGTGGAGGTGGAGGTGGGATTTGAGTGTTTAGGACAGAGTCATTTGGAGGAGAGGGAGTGTTTAGTGGGTATGATAAGAGGTTGAAGGATGGGAGGGATGATAGGCTGGTTTGGGGGATATCAGCAAGATGATGTGGAAGAGGAGATTGGGGTAGTGAGGGTACAGATGTATCAGGCTGGGGGGATGGAGTATTAGAGGGAATGTTTGTTGGAGAGGCAGGAAGTTGTGATGCTAGAGGTGTAGAGGTAGGGATTGTAATGGTAGTATAAGGAGGGGTTGGTTGTATTGCTGGTTGGGATGGAACCTGAGGAGTTGGAGGTGGTGGAGGGGTGGAAGGGATCTCTTCAATGGGGTGGTGAGTGGCTGGTACAGCCCTGGTACTGTCAGAAGTTCTAGTGGAAAAGGAGGGAGACTTGGTTGGCTTAGTGATTGTCCTCTCCCACTTGTTAAACAGAGCACAAGTGAGTCTCTTGCTAGCATTAATGAATATGGCCGGGGAGACTAGTGATTCAGCAGCCTTCTCCTTGAGGAAGATCCATAGGATCCTTCCAAAGCAAACCTCCTTTTTGTTGTTCTTCTTTCTAATCAGATCAAATAAGATCTGTGCCCAGTTCACTGTCCTTTTATTCACTATAGCACACATGACCAGGAACTAATGTCTGGTGATATAGTCATGTGCAGTGTGCTTCCCTAGCAGCACCTTCCCCACAATGTCAGCAAGAAACTTATACTCTGCAGACAAATGTTTCTTGAGCAATTTATTGGGGTTTTGTCCCGAATACCCCATCATGCTAAGCATCATATCAAATTCCTCCAAATTTATTTCTAATTCTTCATCACCATTACTCAATCCAAAAATTTCAGTTAAAACATCGGGGGTAAGAGAAACAATAGTACCCGCAATTGTTCCAGTCATCGTATTTTCCTCTATAGAAGCTGTGTAAACCCATTCCCTGATCTCTGTTCCTGATATCTTGATGCGGGTGGAGAGAGGAATCTTCAACTATTGGTCTTCAAGTAATTGTAGAATATTCAGGAAGTTGGGATCTGAGTATTAGAAAGATTCGAAGTCCAGGTCGAATCCAGTGTTAAACTTCATCGCCGCTAGAATTCCTGCGGGAATCGCCATAAGAGCACCTATAAGAGAAAACGAGGATTAAGTGCAAGAGAACTGAAAGCGCGGGACGGAGGTCGAAGAAAACCTAAATATAAGGTTTTCCGGAATATGAATCAACAGACTCCGTTCCACGAAAAAGTAATAGATCTTCGATCTGAGGTCGACGAAATAATTTGAAGTCAAACAGTTCGTCGATCTCTGTCTGAAGGTTTGAAGACATTTCGTCGATATTTTGTCGATGAAAGTTTTTCTGAAAAAAGTTTGTCGATCTCAGTTCAACGAGACTAACTTCACTCACAAATAGTTCGTCGATCTCTGGTCGACGAATATCTCAAGAACCTTTCCTAGTTCGTCGACCACCGTTCGATGAACTCTGAAAAATTTGTCGAGTGCAGACAGAAATTAAACTAAGTCTTCTCCATTGATCATGCCAAGCTGATTTACAAAGAACAAGTGATTTCTTTCATCCAAGGGTTTGGTGAATATGTCAGCTCTTTGTAAATCAGTGTAGATATAGACAAGTTTAATTTTGTTTTTTCTACACACTCTCTAATGAAATGATACCTAATGTCTATATGCTTAGTTCTACTGTAATGGACTGGATTTTGTGTTATAGTAATAGCACTTGTGTTATCACATAGTAGAGTTGAATTATTTAAGTTGAACCCATAGTACAGGAGTTGGTTTTGAATCCACAGCATCTGGGAACAATAACTGCCAGCTGCAATATATTCTGCTTTAGCAGTTTATGTGGACACAGATGATTGCTTCTTGCAAAACCAGGACACTAATCTCATACCAAGGAACTGGCAAGTTCCTGAGGTACTCTTTCTGTCCACTCTGCATCCAGCAAAGTTAGCATCTGAGTATCTAGTTAACTCAAACTCTGACTCAGTAGGATACCAGAGACCTAGACTAGGACAACCCTTTATATATCTTAAAATCTTTTTTAGAAAAATTAGATGAGATTCTTTAGGGTTCACCTGGAACCTAGCACAAAGGCATGTGGCAAACATGATATCAGGTCTGCTAGCCATAAGGTATAGTAGGGATCCAACAATGCCCTTATATCATTTCTGATCCACAGGTTTCTCATGTGCATCAGAGTCTATTACAACATTTGTAGCCATAAGTGTTTTCTTTGCCGAGGCATCAGCCATCCCAAACTTCTTAATAAGCTCTTTAGCATATTTAGCCTGGGAAATGAAGATGTCATCAGGGAGCTGGTTCACTTGGAGACCAAGGAAATAGGAGAGCTCACCTATGCTACTCATCTCAAATTTTGAATGCATGAGGTCAAAGAACCTCTTGCATAATTTGGGATCAGTAGACCCAAATATAATGTCATCCACATATATTTGTACTAACAAGGTTTGATCCTTATGATGTCTAGTGAATAATGTTTTATCTACAATGCCTCTAATGAATTTATGCTCTATCAAAAAGCTAGCTAAAGTCTCATACCAAGCTATTGGAGCTTGCTTTAGACCATAAAGGGCTTTATGCAATTAAAAAACATAATAAGGATGAGTTGGAGAGATGAAACCTGGAGGTTGTTCAACATAAACCTGTTCCTTTAGCACTCCATTCAGAAAGGCACTCTTCACATCCATCTGATAGACTTTGAACTTCTTGTAGGTAGTATAAGCAAGAAATATTTTGATTGTCTCCAATCATGCAACTGGTGTAAATGTTTGGTCATAGTCTATTCCCTCTTCTTACCTATAACCTTGAGCAACAAACCTAGCCTTATTTCTCATAATTACACCTTGGGCATCCAGTTTGTTTCTGTATACCCATTTGGTTCTAATAACTGGGTAGTCTTGGGGTCTTGGAACCAAATCCCAAACTCTACATCTCTTAAACTGGTTGAGTTCCTCTTGCATAGTAATGATCTAGTGGGGATCTTGCTCAGCATCTTTTATGGTTTGAGGTTCAACTTGAGAGAGGAAACAGGCATGCATCAAGTCTTGGTTGAGTTGATGTCTTGTCTGTACACCTGTTGTTATGTCTCCAATCACTTGGGATCTGGAGTGTAAGACCCCCCCCCCCTCCCGAAACACAACACACGGCACGAGGGGAGTCTTATGCCCGAAATAGCCGCCTTGCGGTAGCACCAACACACGGGTTAGCCTTTACCACAAGACGCCTATTCCGCCGGCTACAATTCATATCACATATATAATGCCAACCCAACCATAACAGAAAAGTAAAGCAGTTCAATTCACAGCTAAGTTTAAGTCCAAAATAGCGGAAGATAACAAGCACAACAGGCTTGTACAAAAGAAACAAGAGTCTAGAAATGTTTTGCCAAACGGCTACATGAAAACACTCACGACTGTCACTGACGGTGCCGATGGCACCACCACCTCAGGTCCTATCGTCCGGGCCTGGCTGTCCTGCTGCATAGTCCGTTGCTGCTCTACCTGCGGGGTTTCCTCCTAAAAAGGAAGACGTAGCAACCGTTAGTCATAAGACTAAGTGGCTTCACATCCGCTCCCCCGGCGACTCCTCGGCACCGGGCGGAGAAAGGAACAAAGGTACAATATATATATATATAAGCAAGTAAACAAGCAGGTGACTGTAAATATGGTGGAGTATAAACTACGCTACACAACTAGCAATTCTACAAATATCAATAATATATGACAGCAGGTATAATTAATCAAAATAATAACTCAACTTATAAGAGTGCCCATACAAACTTATAAGTTAAGGATCGGGTTAACAGTAAAGTAACTCATCGTATAAGAGTGCCCATACAAACTTATACGATGAGGATCTTGTGTATGCAATGAATGACATGATATGAATGTTATGCTATGACCGAATCATGCGCACGCACATGCAAGTTGCTATGTCGACACAGACTTGAAGTTCCCACTTTTCAAGCAGGTAGCTAACCTCTCAGGCGTCGTCCGTCGTGGCCAGACGGCGACAGTGGAGCGGGCGTCTCCACTACTAGGTGGTATCACACTACCTATCCTAGGCCCCCGTACGCCTCAACGCTAAGAACACAACAGCGGAGCTCACATGCGTACTACGGCTCAGAAGGGGTCTTGGGTAAATGTGCACCAAGAACACAGCCCAACCTGGCCTTTGATTTCGAACCGGATGGAACCTCGGAAACGCACGAGGTGCAAGCCCAACCGTTCTCATGGTGCGGAGGAGATCTCGGGTTATGGATACCAAGTATCTAACCCTACCGCCCAAGGTCTACCCATTGGCTCCCATCGGTGTGACGACTGGCGAACCCGTAGACCTGCCACAGTCATTATCTCAATATCGCGACACGATGAATCGTCGCACATCACATGCCCCAAAACAACTCACTCGATGCTACCCGTAGGGAGACTACAACTCTAAGCATCGGTTGTTAATAAACCCCTTGGGCTCGGATTACGGTTACAAAATACTCTTCACATAGTGTCCATCATATTCACGCCCACCTATTCAACGAATTCACCTCAACACTCCGCATAATAGATATGTTCAACACCCAACTATATAAATATATTCTATTCCACTCTCAACCCTTAATTTCTAGCATTCTCATCCGCTCCATTTCTCCACCAACACATGGCTATTCCTTGTTACACAACCAAATGAGTAACCATGCTAAATTATAGTAACAACAACATTATAAATATATATGGGAGCAAGATAACAAATGAGCAATTCACAACCATTGCAAGAGTGCTAGCATTATAAATTAACAAGTGCATTAACATAGGATAGCCCGATACTAAAACTGGGATTCCCGGAGCTACAGGAATCCGATCACAATGCACAACCCCTCGTTGGAAAGGTATTCGCGAGGGCTACGACTTTCGTGTTGAGTCGATCGCCCAGATCTAGTCGCAACATACCAGAAATTCAACTCGAATACGTACAGGAAACAGTTTCCTGTACAGGAATTTTCCCGAACGCAGCGGACTCGAACCAGCTTTCCCGTGGCTACAGGTATCGCATGGAAACGAGCAACCACTCGTTGGAAAGGTAATTTCAAGGGCTACGACTTTCGTGTTGAGTCGTTCACCCAGATCTGGCCAGAACACCTCCGAAATTGGCCACGAAGGTCGCCGCGTGCAGAAATCAGATTTCTGCACGCATCTTAAGGCGAGATGAACGACATCCGTTCATCTTCTTCCTTGCAACGACCTCGCATAAACTTCTCCAGAAATCACACCCAACCTTATTTCTCCTTTCAAAGCCAAACCCTCAACGAAAACCCCTCTCATCTCCACTTTGAATGATGAGAAGGTTGAGGGAGACTAAGCCTAGAAAACCTAGGCATGGCTTATCCTAAGAGCTCTCCTCCTCACCATCAAAACTCTATGGAGTCGATGTCTCTCCTAAAATAACTATAGATCTAGCACCAAGGGAGAGGGGAGGAAGCTCACCTCAAGTCTAGCGGTACCACCATGGCCGGCCATGAGCCTCGCACTCCTTCGCGGCGGCATTGTTTTTCCCTTGACGGCGGCGGCGTTTCGATTCCTCCAAGGATAGCTCCGGCAAGCTCTTCCTCCTCCAGCCAAGAGAACTCCCTCAGAAATTTCGGGGCTGAAGAAAGGGGATGAAATGCTAGGGTTTCACAACTTTTCCTTTTTATACACCGCAGACACGGGTAGGCACACGGCCGTGTTCCTACCCGTGTTCAGGTGACACGGCCGTGTCGCCTGCCGTGTTTAGGGCCGTGTTCATCCCAGAACAACTTTCTGCCGTGTCGGGGTTGCGGCACACGGGTAGAGACACGGCCCGTGTCTCGACCCGTGTCCTCGGCACACGGGTAGGGACACGCCGTGTCCCAATACCCGTGTACCTCTCTGACTGAAAACTCAATATTGGCATGAGGCACACGGGTATGGACACGGCCGTGTCCATACCCGTGTCAGCCAAAACCACCGTTTTGCCTTGTTTTCCTCATTTCCCATACGTTCGCACCTGTTCACCCACACCCCCATTGGGCTCACCACAGCCCCCTTGACTCAAATACGCAATCAAGGGGCCTAGCGCGAATTGGGACGTTACAAATCCTATAAACAAAATAAAAGATTTCGTCCCCGAAATCAGGGTAAGGCTATGGGAGTGAAACACATAAAAGGGAACTATGCTTTCAAATAAAATTTTTACCTGGGGTAAATAATTCCGGGTAGCGCTCTTGCATCAAATCCCTTGGCTCTCATGTGAACTCCTCCTTCCCATGATTAGACCATAGCACTTTCACCAAGGGAACACTTTTTCGGCGCAAGGTTCTTGTCTCGTTATCAACGATCCGCACCGGCTCCAGTCGCACAGACCTATCAGACGCCACGGCACCATCCGCCGTGGGGATATACTGTTCAGGCCGCAGCAAAGCCTTCCGAAGCGACGATACATGGAACACGTCGTGAAGGTTCTCCAGCTCCGGTGGTAACTCCAATCGATAGGCCAGAGGGCCAATCCTTTCCACTACGACATAGGGCCCGACATACCTTGGGCTGAGCTTCTTGACTCCACGTACCCGCGACACTCTGTGCATCAGTCGAATCTTCAGGAACACCTTATCACCCACTTGAAACTCCACCATACGGTGCCTTGCGTTGTAATATTTCGCCTGTCGGCTTTGAGCCTCTAGCATTCGATCCTGGATCAACCTAACCACCGCGTCCGTGTCATCAATATACTCATTTCCCAATGTCTTCGGATCTTCGTCTTGCACCCAGGACAAGGGTGTTCTACACCTCCTTCCATACAAAGCTTCATGAGGTGCCATTCCAATACTGGCTTGATGACTATTATTATAAGAGAACTCCACGAGAGGTAAGAGTCTCTCCCATGGTTCTCCTTTATCTAGCACACACAACCTCAGAAGGTCCTCCAATGTTCGGATGGTTCGTTCAGACTGCCCGTCCGTTTGAGGGTAAAAGGCTGTGCTAAAGGCGAGGCGCGAGCCCAAATAAGCCTGTACAGCCCTCCATTCTCTTGAAGTAAACCGACCATCCCGATCGGAGACGATCGTCTTCGGCACACCATGGTACCGCACAAATTGCTCCACAAAGAGACGCACTAGGACGCCCACCTACGCCTCCTTCTTCATTGGGATAAATCGGGCTACCTTGGTCAACCGGTCAACTATCACCCACACAGAATCATTCCCCGAGCGCGAGCGAGGTAACCCGTGGACGAAGTCCATGGAGATGTCCTCAAATTTCCATTTGGGGATGGGCAATGACTGTAGCATTCCACCGGGGCTTCTGCATTCCGCCTTCACCATTTGACAGGCCACACAATGAGTAACAAAGTACTTGACATCCCTCTTCATGCCCGGCCAACACAATGTCTTTCTCAAATCGGTGTACATCTTCGCGATCCCCGGGTGCACCGAGTACTTGGAGCAATGGGCCTCCTTTAGAATATCCTCCCGAATGATGTCACCTTCGGGGATGTAAAGCCGGCCACGAAAATGGACGAGGCCGTCTTTTAGGGAGTATTCTTCCGTAGTCCCATCCTCCATTGACTTGAAAGCCGGGGTTAAAGCCGCATCCTTCTTTTGTTCCGTCCGGATCCGGTCTCGTATGTTGCAAACTATACTCATCGCGGCCAAATATTCTGTATACTCTTCCGATTGATTCTTAAAGACCAAAGTGACTTCCATCTCTTGCAGTGTCCGGATTAACTCCATCCTCATCAATCGGGATTCCGTGCTCGTTCCCGGTGCCTTTCGGCTCAAGGCATCAGCTACGGAATTAACCTTCCCGGGGTGGTAATTCAAGGTGAATTCGTAGTCGCACAAGAACTCCAACCACCGACGCTGTCTCAAGTTTAACTCCTTTTGGGTGTGAACGTACTTCAGATTTTTGTGATCCGAGTAGATCTCGCAGTGGACGCCATATAAATAATGCCTCCACATCTTCAAGGCGAATACCACCGCTCCCAACTCTAGATCATGCACCGGGTAGCTGGCTTCATGCTTCTTCAACTGTCTTGAAGCATAAGCGATCACATGCCCATTCTGCATCAACACAGCTCCCATCCCTTGGTACGACGCATCCGTGTAAACTTGAAAGCCCTCCTTCCCAGATGGAAGAGCTAGGATGGGTGCAGTCGTCAATCTGTCCTTCAACTCTTGGAATGCAGCTTCGCACTGGGGTGTCCATTCAAACGGCACACCCTTCTTGGTCAGCGTAGTAAGGGGAAGGGCGATCTTCGAGAAGCCTTTCACGAACTTGCGATAGTACCCGGCAAGTCCAAGAAAGCTCTGTATGTCGGCCGCTGACTTCAATGGCGACCACTCCTTCACGGCCCGCACCTTGGCCGGATCTACAGCTAGCCCCGCCCCACTAATCACATGGCCCAAGAACGCGACCTCTCGAAGCCAAAACTCGCATTTGCTGAACTTGGCAAACAAAGTGTGCTCCTTTAGCTTCCTCAGCACTAAAGTTAGATGTTCGGCGTGTTCCGCTTCGGTCTTGGAGTAGACTAGGATATCATCGATGAACACGATGACAAAGATGTCCAAATAAGGCTGAACACCTAGTTCATCAAGCTCATAAAGGCGGAAGGGGCGTTTGTGAGCCCAAACGGCATCACGGTGAATTCATACAAACCATATCTCGAACTGAACGCCGTCTTCTGAATGTCACCTTTTTGTATCCTCAGCTGATAATATCCCGAACGCAGATCTAACTTGGAGAACCAATACGATCCCACCAATTGATCAAATAATTCATCAATGCGCGGTAGGGGATAGGTGTTCCGCACCGTTAACCGGTTCAACTCTCGATAATCAATACATAACCGCAGGGTGCCATCCTTCTTTTTGACGAACAAAACGGGCGCTCCCCAAGGCGACGAGCTTGGGCGAACGAACCCTGCTTCCACCAATTCCTGAAGCTGGACTCTAAACTCTGCAAGTTCCTTCGGAGCCATTCGGTATGGAGCTCGCGAGACGGGCTTGGCACCCGGAATTAGCTTGATTTGGAAGTCCACTTCCCTATGCGGGGGTAGTCCCGGCAATTTCTCGGGAAAATACCTCGGGAAATTCTCGCACCACCCGCACATCCTTGACCTCTAATGTCAATTTCTTCAACTCGAAGCAAATTACATAGACCTCGTCCCCTTCCATATGAGATTTCATAACTTGGATTGAAGATAATAATTTACGGGGTGCGAATTTAATACCTTGGAAGATGACTTCCGAGTCTCCATGCCTCAACATAACTTGCTTCTCCGCACAATTGATCCTGGCGTGGTGCCAGTCCAACCACTTCATGCCCAGGATGAGATCGAACTCCGGGATTCTTAACACTGTAGCCGGAGTTTCAAAGAGCTTTCCTCCAATAAGGGTGTCGAAGTCGCAACTTGCTGACGACGTCATCTCAGAGCCGTCCGGAAGGCGCACCCTTTGAGTAGTGCCCGTGAAGTGTTGCACTCCCTCCAAGTCCTTCACGAAGTCCGCCGAAATGAACGAGTGAGATGCACCCATGTCAAATAACGTATAGGCGGGTCTCCCGCTAACCATGATAGTGCCTTGGTTCCAAAAAGGTAATCACCATTCAAACTTGCGCGTATCATTTGTATCGTAAATCTAACAAGTCATATGATATTAATAAATTTTGCACGTACTGGTGATGACTTCCTGCGGATTTCTCTCCTGAGTCATATCCAATGCGAATACATGCTCCCGTGCATGTCCTTGATTTCTCCCTGGTGGTTCTCTTCCTCGGCCACGCATGTGCCCTCGCCCCCGTGGAGCTACTGGAGGGGGAGCAATAGGAGCACCCCCGATCAGTCGTGGGCAAACTCGTCGGACATGCCCCGGTTGGTTGCACTCAAAACATATCACCTCACGTCGGCCCCCAGGTTGTTGATAATATTGCTGCTGCGGTGGTGGTGGTAAAGGTAGTGGTTGCGGAATTGGGTACTCCACCCGATAGTTCCAGTTGACCCACCGACCGCCTCTGTGGTTTCCCCTTCCTCTGCCATGATCATTCCGCCTTCTATTACTAGGGCCAACTTTAATTACTCCTTCCGCAGTTCTCTTGCCACATCCCATGTGGTCCGCCTCCAGTCTCTTTGCCATGTCGATGATTTCTGCCAGGCTTCCATCGGCTATAAACAAAAGGGCCTGCCTCAGGGGGTCCCTTAATCCTTTGTAGAAGCGCTTCGCGTAGCCTCTATCGTCCAAATCATAGGAATCGGCAAACCTAGCGAGGTGTTGGAACTCCCTCTGGTACTCCGTTACCGATTTCGATCCCTGCTTAAGCTGCAGAAATTTTTCTTCAAGTCCATCCCGAGCAGAAGAAGGGATGAAGTGATCCAGAAAAGCCTCGGTGAACTCGTTCCAACTGATGTCCGTGTACAACCGCCCTTGGAAGGTGGAGCCCATGAGGGACTTCCACCACCTTTTGGCGTGCAGCTCTAGCAGCGTCACTACCAATGTCACCGCCATGCTGTTCGGACATCTTATGCCAGCCATCAATTCCTGCACGGTATCAAGCCATTCCTCGGTGCGCACCGGCGACTCTGTCCCAAGATAGGCAGGAGGGGACAGGGCACGGAAGGTGCTCAACCAGTTGGAGCCTGGCGCTTGTTGTTGCACCGGAGCTTGCTGGGCTTTAAATGCATCCAATATGGCTGACAGCGTTTGTCCCAGTTCCGACTGCTGGAATTGTGAAGGGACGGAAGGGGTAGGAGTGCCCCCAACCGGCTCCACCTGCGCTGGGACCTATACGCAAGGTACAAGATTAGGGTCAGGTTGGCTAAAACTAATGTCAAGGTTGGACAACTTAGTGTGAATTACATATGGGCACACCACTGCTTCCGCTAAGTCGGTTTGTCCCCAAACCGACTAATCGAACGGGAGTGGCCCATTGTTACCTGACTGCTCTAGTTAAAGATCGGCTAAGTCTGATACCATTTGTAAGACCCCCCCCCCCCCCTCCCGGAACACAACACACGGCACGAGGGGAGTCTTATGCCCGAAATAGCCGCCTTGCGGTAGCACCAACACACGGGTTAGCCTTTACCACAAGACGCCTATTCCACCGGCTACAATTCATATCACATATACAATGCCAACCCAACCATAACAGAAAAGTAAAGCAGTTCAATTCACAGCTAAGTTTAAGTCCAAAATAGCGGAAGATAACAAGCACAACAGGCTTGTACAAAAGAAACAAGAGTCTAGAAATGTTTTGCCAAACGGCTACATGAAAACACTCACGACTGTCACTGACGGTGCCGATGGCACCACCACCTCAGGTCCTATCGTCCGGGCCTGGCTGTCCTGCTGCATAGTCCGTTGCTGCTCTACCTGCGGGGTTTCCTCCTAAAAAGGAAGACGTAGCAACCGTTAGTCATAAGACTAAGTGGCTTCACATCCGCTCCCCCGGCGACTCCTCGGCACCGGGCGGAGAAAGGAACAAAGGTACAATATATATATATATAAGCAAGTAAACAAGCAGGTGACTGTAAATATGGTGGAGTATAAACTACGCTACACAACTAGCAATTCTACAAATATCAATAATATATGACAGCAGGTATAATTAATCAAAATAATAACTCAACTTATAAGAGTGTCCATACAAATTTATAAGTTAAGGATCGGGTTAACAGTAAAGTAACTCATCGTATAAGAGTGCTCATACAAACTTATACGATGAGGATCTTGTGTATGCAATGAATGACATGATATGAATGTTATGCTATGACCAAATCATGCGCACGCACATGCAAGTTGCTATGTCGACACAGACTTGAAGTTCCCACTTTTCGAGCAGGTAGCTAACCTCTCAGGCGTCGTCCGTCGTGGCCAGACGGCGACAGTGGAGCGGGCGTCTCCACTACTAGGTGGTATCACACTACCTATCCTAGGCCCCCGTACGCCTCAACGCTAAGAACACAACAGCGGAGCTCACATGCGTACTACGGCTCAGAAGGGGTCTTGGGTAAATGTGCACCAAGAACACAGCCCAACCTGGCCTTTGATTTCGAACTGGATGGAACCTCGGAAACGCACGAGGTGCAAGCCCAACCGTTCTCATGGTGCGGAGGAGATCTCGGGTTATGGACACCAAGTATCTAACCCTACCGCCCAAGGTCTACCCATTGGCTCCCATCGGTGTGACGACTGGCGAACCCGTAGACCTGCCACAGTCATTATCTCAATATCGCGACACGATGAATCGTCGCACATCACATGCCCCAAAACAACTCACTCGATGCTACCGTAGGTAGACTACAACTCTAAGCATCGGTTGTTAATAAACCCTTGGGCTCGGATTACGGTTACAAAATACTCTTCACATAGTGTCCATCATATTCACGCCCACCTATTCAACGAATTCACCTCAACACTCCGCATAATAGATATGTTCAACACCCAACTATATAAATATATTCTATTCCACTCTCAACCCTTAATTTCTAGCATTCTCATCCGCTCCATTTCTCCACCAACACATGGCTATTCCTTGTTACACAACCAAATGAGTAACCATGCTAAATTATAGTAACAACAACATTATAAATATATATGGGAGCAAGATAACAAATGAGCAATTCACAAACATTGCAAGAGTGCTAGCATTATAAATTAACAAGTGCATTAACATAGGATAGCCCGATACTAAAACTGGGATTCCCGGAGCTACAGGAATCCGATCACAATGCACAACCCCTCGTTGGAAAGGTATTCGCGAGGGATACGACTTTCGTGTTGAGTCGATCGCCCAGATCTGGTCGCAACATACCAGAAATTCAACTCGAATACGTACAGGAAACAGTTTCCTGTACAGGAATTTTCCCGAACGTAGCGGACTCGAACCAGCTTTCCCGTGGCTACAGGTATCGCATGGAAACGAGCAACCACTCGTTGGAAAGGTAATTTCAAGGGCTACGACTTTCGTGTTGAGTCGTTCACCCAGATCTGGCCAGAACACCTCCGAAATTGGCCACAAAGGTCGCCGCGTGCAGAAATCAGATTTCTGCACGCATCTTAAGGCGAGATGAACGGCATCCGTTCATCTTCTTCCTTGCAACGACCTCGCATAAACTTCTCCAGAAATCACACCCAACCTTATTTCTCCTTTCAAAGCCAAACCCTCAACGAAAACCTCTCTCATCTCCACTTTGAATGATGAGAAGGTTGAGGGAGACTAAGCCTAGAAAACCTAGGCATGGCTTATCCTAAGAGCTCTCCTCCTCACCATCAAAACTCTATGGAGTCGATGTCTCTCCTAAAATAACTATAGATCTAGCACCAAGGGAGAGGGGAGGAAGCTCACCTCAAGTCCAGCGGTACCACCATGGCCGGCCATGAGCCTCGCACTCCTTCGCGGCGGCATTGTTTTTCCCTTGACGGCGGCGGCGTTTCGATTCCTCCAAGGATGGCTCCGGCAAGCTCTTCCTCCTCCAGCCAAGAGAACTCCCTCAGAAATTTCGGGGCTGAAGAAAGGGGATGAAATGCTAGGGTTTCACAACTTTTCCTTTTTATACACCGCAGACACGGGTAGGCACACGGCCGTGTTCCTACCCGTGTTCAGGTGACACGGCCGTGTCGCCTGCCGTGTTTAGGGCCGTGTTCATCCCAGAACAACTTTCTGCCGTGTCGGGGTTGCGGCACACGGGTAGAGACACGGCCTCGGCACACGGGTAGGGACACGCCGTGTCCCAATACCCGTGTACCTCTCTGACTAAAAACTCAATATTGGCATGAGGCACACGGGTATGGACACGGCCGTGTCCATACCCGTGTCGGCCAAAACCACCGTTTTGCCTTGTTTTCCTCATTTCCCATACGTTCGCACCTGTTCACCCACACCCCCATTGGGCTCACCACAGCCCCCTTGACTCAAATACGCAATCAAGGGGCCTAGCGCGAATTGGGACGTTACATGGAGTGATCCCTTAGTGTGACAAGATCAATAGGTGGAGTTGGTTCAGCAATAGCAGTTGGATTTAATTCCTCCTATGGAATTATGTTTGTTGTTGGTTGAAACTCAGCTACTTCTGTGCTTTCTTCTTCACTTTGTTCTTCTTATTGTGGAGAAGGATTTGTTGGGTCCTCTTTGGTGAGGCTTAGACCATCCAGATTCTCACACAAGTGAGGTACCTGTAAAGAATTATTGTTAGAAATTTCTTTCTCCTTACAAAACATGTTAGCTTCATCAAATGTAACATGAACTGATTCCTCAATTTTCAGGTAAGATTTATTAAATACCCTATAAGCTTTGTTTACTTGGGAATATCTAGAAAAATTCCCTCTTCAGCCTTAGCTTCAAACTTTCTAATGTATCTCTTGTCAATATTATGTATATAACATACACAGCCAAATACTTTAAATTAAGTGATTTTAGGTTTCTTCCCTTTAAGTAATTCATAGGGAGCCCTATTCTTTAGTTTATGTATCAGGCTTCTATTCAGTACATAGTTTACTGTGCTTACAGCCTCTGCCCAAAAGGATAGGGGCATGTAAGCATCTGCAAGTAATGTTCCTGCAGCTTCAATCAGTGTCCTATTTTTCTTTTCAGTTATCCCATTTTGTTAGGGAGTTCTAGTAGCTGAGAAGCAGTGTCTGATACTTTCCTTCTCACAGAACTCATACATATGAAGAGACTCAAACTCTGTACCATGATCACTTCTGATCAATGCAACATGAGTAGAGTACTCAATCTGTATGGTATTGAGAAAACTGACTTAGATCTCAGAAAGAACACCCAAGTGAACCTTGATAAGTCATCCACTATGACTAAGGTATAGGATTTCCCTCCCAGGCTTTGTACAGCTATGGGTCCAAAGATATCCATGTGTAGCAAGTATAATATCCTAGGTGAATCACTTTTATTTACTGATTTAAAACTAGATTTAGTTTGCTTACCTAGTTGACAAGCCCTGCAGAGGCCTTCCTTCTTGTAGGGGCCAGAAGGTAAACCTCTCATAAGGTTGTCTTTAGATAGCCTAGCAATGTTTTTCATATTAACATGCCCTAGTCTTGTATGGCATAAATCATTCTGATTACTTATAATGTTAAGTAAGTAGATATCTGAATTGGCAGATAGAAAATTAACTATATATATATGTTTCCGTGTCTATTCCCAATTAAAATAGTTTGTTTTTCTTTATTAGAAATAATACAGGCAGTTGAGTTGAAGTGTACCTGATAACCTTCATCACATAATTGACTTATGGAAATGAGGTTATGCTTGAGTCCTCTTACATAGGTTACCTTGTTGAATGTGACTTCTCCAATCCTTATTTGTCCATAGCCTTCAGATTGCCCACATTTTGAGTCTCCAAAGATTACCTTTAGTTCATGCTTGGACTTGTAGTTGAGTAGACTTTCCTTATTCCCAGTCATATGCTTGGAGAAACCACTGTCCAGGTACCAAACTTGATTTACAGCTGGACAGCTCTTCATCTGCAAACAAAACAGTTAGTTGTTCTTGACCCAGGTAACCTTGGGTCCTTGTTGATTTACATAACTGTAACTGGAAATATAAGAGCATTCATGTTGATTTTTGTAACCTTTAGGATGATATCTTCTTGTGGTATTATCAATTGACTAAAAGAATTAATGTTACTTTTAGGATTTAGGTTTCTGTTTTTAGGATCTGGGATCGACGATTTCTGGTTGGATCGTCGAACTGAGCTTGACGATGTTGGAAGAGATCGTCGATCTCTGCTCAAAGAATTAAGGTATTCATTCTTGGGGTACCAAAATCGTCGATCTCTAGTCGACGAACCATACTGGTATTGTCGATCGTAGATAGAAGAATGATTATTACTAAAGTTTGTGTTCAGAGATCGTCGTTCTGAGTTCGACGATCTGTTCATATATCGTCGATCTGAGTTCGACGATAACTGCAGAACATTGTTACTTTTATTATTCTTCTGTTTTTTAAGTTTGTTCTTAGTTTCAATTTGTTTAAGGATTTCATTAACCTTATTGACTTGTACAGTGTTTTTCTTTCCTTTATCAGAAACAAAGTTTATAGGTTTTGAAAGATGATTCTTCTGGATTAGGGTTAGTTCACTGGATGAAGCTCTTAATCCTAGTTTGCAGTAATTAGTTCTAGCATTTAGTGTGTTGGTTATATCTAGCAATTTTAAGCTTTTATCATTTAATGATTCTTCTAACATTTTGGCTTTGCTAAGTTCAGACTTCAGAAAAATAATTTGTTCATTTGCAGATTTTAATTCATTAGATAGATTTGCATTTTCAGAAGTGAGCTTATCTAGAGCATTTAATTTTTCTCTGAGAAGTTTGATTTCCTTCTCAGAGCTTATCAAATCTAAGCATAAATTTTTAAATTCAAATTTGAATTCATCAGATTCAAAATCATAAGAGGCTAATACCTGATCTTTAGCTGACATGCTTTCTTCATTATCAGATTCATCTATATCTGATCTGCTACTATTGGCATCAATTGCCATGAGGAAAACTTCCTTTGCATTTGCCTCCTCTTCTTCTTCACTAGAACTTGAAGATAAAGATTCATCTTCTGTTTCACTCCAGCTTTCAGCCACAAACCCTCTGTCCTTCTTTTTGTGCTTACTGGAAGATGGCTTATTGTAATGCTTGCTCCTGGAGTCCTTCTCTCTTCTCTTCTCCTTCTTCTGATTTTCTGGACATTCTGAGAGGAAATGTTCAGGTTTCCTGCAGCCAAAACATACCACCTCTTTAGTAGGGGTTTTATCATACATGGGCTTATCATCCTTTCTGGATGACTTCCTCCTGAAATCCTTCATTGTCATCTTGTAGAATCTTTTGGCAAGCAAGCTCATCAGATCTTCATGTATAGATGGAGTCTCAGTCTCCTCAGCAGCCTTGAATGCAAGGCTGTGCTCCTTCCTTGTTGGTTGAGGTGTTCTTTGCTCAGCTGCTTCCATGGACTTGATCAGCTGTTCATAGGACTTTAACTTTCCTAAAAGAGATTCAGTGGAAATCTCATTTAGGCTCCTGGCCTCCTTGATGGGCCAGATCCTTAAATCCCATGAGCTTGGGAAGCACATGAGGATTTTGTCATTCACCTCTGTGAGGGTGATGCCCTTGTTTAAGGTCTTTAGCTCATTGATGATTGAGCTTAACCTATTGTACATATCAGCTACTGCTTCAGCTTCCTCCTTCTTGAAGTTCTCATATTCGGATATGAGGTTTGATCTTCTTTCTTTTCTCTCATCAGCAGATCCAGCCATCATTTGATTCAGGGAATCCCAAATGGCCTTGGCTGATGTGCATTCAGCCACCTTTTGGAAAATGTCATCTGACATTGTTTGGGCCAATATGTGCATTGCCTTGGCATCAGCAATTTTGGCCTTCTTTTGAGCCTCAGTCCACTCAGGTGGTGGAACTACATTGGTGTTGGTTGATACTGCTGAGCTTGATGGTTGAGGGGGACCTGTCAAAATAGAATTATAGATGTCTTTATCAATGGAATTCATATATTACTTTATTCTTGCCTTCCAGATTGCAAACTTGTTCAGGTTACACACTGGAGGTCTAATGCTTGCATAATCTTTGTTCTAGGTCATGTTGTCTATGTGAATCTACTAGAAATATAAAGAGATCTAACTTAGGATCTTTGGTTCAAGGGTTAACTTGTACAACCAAAAGAACTCCCCTCTGATACCAATTGAGAGTGAGGGTTAAATATAATATACTCTAGAGGGGGGATGAATAGAGTATATCTGAGTAATTAAAATCTTTTGCTGAATAATATAACTTGTTCCTAAACTCAGATGTTATATCACAACACAACAGATTAAACTAATAAAAATAGCAGAATCCTAACTATCACAACCACAGCAAGAACAAAAGAAAAAGGCAATCAGACAACACAAGAATTTTATAGTGGTTCCCCAACCTGGGTACATCCACTCTTCTACCACCCTGGTAGGAATCCACTCAGGTTTTTTTCAGGTGACTGCCACCAATGAGCTTTTGGTAAGGTGCACAAAAACCAAACCTCAAGTCTTTTGGTTAGGAGACTTGCAACTAGGAATCACTTTTGAAGGGAGTAGAGAACCCTTTTTACATAGGGGGTGAGAGAGTGATGATGTCTTCTCTTTCTCAAGTATTGAACTGAGAAGACTCTGTGGATTTGATGGTGGCAAAAGCTCCCCCTAAAATATTGAATTTATTCAGGGTGAAAGGAACTTTGCTTCAGAGTGATAGTCCTTCAAGCTTTCAACTTCAACTAGAAGAACTTCAGGAACTCCTTGACAGATGCAGTAGTTGTTGTCCTTTGAAAGTTCTTGAAAGGATGACAGAAAAAGACTCTTGATTTGAGTAATTGTTCTTCTTATTCAGAAAACTGTTCTTCTTCTGGTCTAGCAGTTGTTCATTTCTTGACTGATTGATTTTTTGTCTTGTGTATTTTGTATATCTATTACTGTGTTGTATCTCGTCTGCTATGTTGTCCAGAAAGAAGAGGAATCTATACTTTTATATTTTCGATATAAAAGTCCATTTGAATTTTTAAATCCCTTCTGTAATCAATGCTGACGGCCTTGAAAAATTTGCATTGATTAGTTTCCCCAACTATCCCTTTGGAAAACGGCAGGCAATAATCTTGATGAAGACCATAATTAATGATCTTGTCTAACGGTAATATTCAGAAAATATTAGAACATTAATTACTCAGGAATCATTGCAATATAATAGGAACAGAAGAGGGAGACAGCCAAGTCTGGATTCGTCGACCTGAGTCCATAGTTCGTCGAGCTGATGTCCAAGATCGTCGACCTAAGACCTGAGAACTGAGTTCGTCTAGCTGAGGTCCAAGATCGTCGACCTGAGTTTTGATTCTGGACTTAGACTGTTTTCTGGTGCTGAGTGTTGAAACATTATTTTGGCGTTGAGTGTGATGTTCTCTGTCGTTGAGTGTTGAATCATCATTCTGGCGTTGAGTGTGATGTCCTCTGGCGTTGAGTGTTGAAACATCTGATCCAGAATTAGTCGATATGGGACCAGAGAACAGAGTTCGTCTAGCTGATGTTCTAAGTTTGTCGACCGAAGTTTGACTTAGAAGTGTTGTCACTTTGTCCAGAGTTCGTCGAGCTCAGCTCAGAGAATTGTCTCTGAGTTCGTCGAGCAGAGCACGACTTTCGTCGACCTGAGATCGACGAACATAGAGCTCTTTTTCTAAGTCTTGAATTTTCTCTAAGTCTTGAGTCTCTGGCAGTGTTGGAGGCTGGTCCCTGACATTGTTGACTCTCAGGACTACACCTAGACTCTAGGACACAACTATGACCCTAGCTATACATGTTGGGTCATATCCTAACTTAGTGAACCAAACCCAAATCCAACTAGGGATCCAACAGCTTGTCTTCAAATGAAGGTCTGAAGGCCTATTTAGTTTTCTAGAGGGTCATGGTGATAATTATGTCGGGCGATGATTTGTGCTAGAGAATGGCATCGCTCTGTTTCGATCACTTGAATTACCATCTTTTCAAAATGACAGGAGTGCCCCCAGGCAGTTCGGGCGGCCCAGGCAAGGTCCTTAAAGGTTGCGGCTACCGACGACAAAGGCGACCGGAGACGACGGGGGTCGCCAACTGCAACGACGACCACCTCCGATGTGCGGGCGCGCCGGCACGCAACCCGCGCGCCGGTCACCGCCACTGCTGGCGACCTCGTGCGCTACGCGCGGCACCTCGCGCTTAGCGCGACCACAGGGGGCGCGATCACGCAAGGGTGTGGCCCTGTGGTCGCGTGGGGTCGTGGCCCTCTAGCTGCAAGTTGTTGCCCCCCCCCCCCCCCCCCCGCAGGTGCGCCACCTCGACCGCGATGCGGCCCGCGCACCCAGGCTACATGGGGCGCGGCCGCGCGCGCGCTGGCTGCGTGCGCCCACACATAGGCTGGGCGCTCCTGCGCGGCCCTACAGTGCTCGTGCGCAGGTTTGGCTTCTCCTTGGGAGGTTTCGGGGCATGTGGCTTTGATGCACTTAATTAGTCTGAGTCTTGTCGGTTCAACTTAGAAAATTTAAGGTAAACCCCATCAAAGCTAATACAAGAGCAACATCTTACATATAAGCGCATAATATGTATCATTCAATATTGATAACTCCAAAGAATACAATATACAAGATTTATTGGTGATAACAATGAGAATATTTTAGGAAAAAAGTTGGGCATCTCAAAAACTATAGCTCTCATCCCATTCTCATTTCGGGAGCTTTAGCCCGATCTAAACAAACCAATTGACCATTTCACGATCAAACCAGTTGGACAGACTGGTCTGACCTGGGTATATAAAGAACTGGTGACCAAGAATAGATTTAGAAACAGCACAAAAGCAGTGTAGGGTACTCTCAAATGAGAGTAGCATTCGGGAACATGATTGAGAGAACTTCAACTGCATTATCATTCTGCTTTTATATTACAAAAAAACACCTCCATCAGATTCAGTATAAATGAAATATACAATAATCAATAATCCATTGGACTGATCCAAAGACCCGACCTGAATATGGATCTTCCTGCTCACCAGGCTATTAAGGCTAAGGCTCTGTTTGGGAGGAGTTATTTTCACCGGTCAAGCGGTTACGACCGCATGAACCGGACCTTAATTGGTCCGGTTCATGCGGTCGTAACCGCTTGACCGGTGAAAATAAGTCCCCCCAAATGGAGCCTAAGCCAAAAATCTGCGCAAGCATTTGTTTGAATGCATGATGGTTGGAAATAATCGCTATACAACACAATAATAATAATAGGCCAAGAAATTTATGTACCTCAGGAGCACTATAGAATCAGAGAATTTTCGTTTTAAAAAAAAAATAGCTTGCAAAAGAATTCAAATGATTCCAAATCACAAAGAAAATTTATTTAACTAAGCCTAAGCATAATTGCATTTTCAATTATTTACAATAAACAACTAAAATGCCTATACAATAGAAATTTAGATGCACCAGCACACAAATGCTAGTGTCAAACGGGTGCGCCTAAAAGAATCCCTCTAATAGGCCTAAAAACTAGCATGGAAATTACTGAAAAAATAAAAATCAGAATAAAAATTTCAGGCATGTGTACCAGTCATAAATAAACACAAATGGAGTGGGCGAAAAAGAAGAGGAGAGCAAGAGGTCGATATAGATAGTACCGGCTTCCCCAGCACAGCAAATAACAAATATTGCACGCAGGACAGGCAGGTGTAAAAGAATGATCAGATTAAGAATACAAAGCATCCACCATATGATCACCATCAAATCACTACCTATAATTCTCATATTAGTTCCAAAATATAGATCAAACACCAGCCCGATCCTTTTAAGAACCACAGCATGCTGCTCTCTCCGGAGCTTTGTTGTCACCAGCCGACTGATCGGGTTTGTTGATCTTAATCGTTCTCTCCTGCCGATTTACGAAATTATGAGTTTGAGAACCTAGCAAACACTGTGGAGGGTGGAAGGGCATCGACTAGTGATGTGAGGTGGATTTGAGGATCAAGAAAACATACCTCCGGTTTGTTATCGGATTCCGCAAGCCTTTGCTTGATGTCTCGAGCAATTGAGAAAAAAACTTGCTCCACATTTAGATTTGTTTTGGCGCTCTGCAGGGTATTCCATGGAGGGTTTAGGAAATATGCACAAAAAGAAAAACGCTGGTTGAGCTTGATGATGCTTACAGTTTCAAAGAACTTGATACCGTATTCATCAGCCAGTGCTTGTCCCTTCGAGGTAGGGACGGCCTGAGATATACAAAAGTTTTAAGCATCAGTACTACTTCAGCATCAAAGCTCGCCATACAGTACTGTCCATATGAAAACACGAAAGACAGACACATGTAGAAAATATCAATAGACAGGTGGACAGAAAAGTTATTGTGTTCATGCCTAGGATGTATCTTTTGTGCTTGAGGTTTGATCTTTTGTCGATCATAAATGGTAATATAAACAGTACTAAAGAATTGATAGTTTTACAAAAAAGAAAATTCAAGAAGTTGCCGTTTTAAATTACATTCATGATCAAAAAATGATGAATTTCAGGTTAAAAATTACGTGCCGGCTTACAAAAATACATCCAATGTAAGGACAGAATTTTTTTTGGAAATAGGCAGGTTAAAATATGCCCGGAAAAATTTATGAAGAGAGAGAGAGAAGCAGGTTCAATGACATCTTTAGTTATCATCCATTCGGTCCATGCGGAAGGGGAGAGCAGATAGATGATAGATTTACACACGAGAAAAAACATGCAAATACATACAATTCAGGAGATGGATAAAGAAAGTGTACCCTTTTGCTTTCATCCATATCAGCTTTGTTACCGACTAGAATCTTGTTAACATTATCAGAGGCATGCTGTTCGATATTCCTGATCCAGTTTCTAATGTCTGCGCATAGCAAAAATACGAGAAAGATGAGAATTTGGCGAGATTTCCCTGAGTAAAACCTCAGGAGAAATAAGGATGCAGTCCTTACTATTGAAAGACGACTCGTCAGTCACATCATACACAAGTAAAATGCCCATGGCTCCTCGATAGTACGCTGTGGCAAAAAAACAAAAAAAACTATCTATCTTCTGCATTCAATAGTCTTAACTAGTAGTAAACCGCAAGCATACCGGTAGTAATAGTCCTAAAGCGTTCCTGGCCAGCTGTATCCCAAATTTGTAATTTGATGCGCTTGCCATCGAGCTCAATTGTTCTTATTTTAAAATCGATACTATAGAAGAAATAAGCTAAATCAAACAGAAATGATCAAGGCAAGTGAAATACTAGAAAAGGTTTAAACATGAGGAAGTCTGCAAGTAGAAAGTAACCAAAAAATGTGTTTGTAGAGCCTACCCGATTGTGGTAATGAAACTGGTAGTGAAGGATCCATCCGAAAACCGCAAGAGAAGGCAACTCTTGCCAACACCTACAAAACACAAACATCACTTCAAATGAATGATCTACAACACATTACACATGTATGTGATTGTAGAATAACATAATAAATGGAAAGGAAAAAATAATAGAATGTTTTATTATTCCTTGTCAAGTAATTTTACACCAAGAAAATTCACAAATATTTATACAAAGGATGAGGGGGGAACCAACTTCATCCTATGATGTGGGACTAAAACACTTAACATAAAAATGGGTCCTTCAATGATCATTGGATGGGCCCTTTATACGTTTTATTTTAACACTCCCCTGCAAGCTGGAGCGTACAAGTCATAGAAGCCAAACTTGGATAAAAATTGATGATATATTGGTCAAGATAAAACCTTTGTGAGGATGTCAACAACTTGCCCACATGTTGTAAGTCCAATTTCTTAAGCTGTTTTTTTTCCAGAACAAAGTGACAATCGATCTTGATGTGATTGGTACGTTCATGAAACGCGGTATTTTTGATAATATGACTAGTCGTTTATCTATCACAAAGGAGAATGGCCGAAGAGGGTAGTTTCACACCCAAATCACTAAGAATGCTCTCCAATCATGCGAGTTCAGCAACGACAAAAACCATAGAACGATACTCAGCTTCTGTAGATGAGCATGCTTGTTTTTTGCTCCACCAGGTGAGAAGATGTCCAGCAAAGTATGTGCAAAAACCACTCGTGGAGCCGTGGATCGAAAATCATCAAGAGAGCCAGCATAATCAGCACCAAAGTAAGCCACAAGAGGTAGAGAGAGAGCACAAGTCCTTGTCTCTGAGCAGTTCTCAGGTACCGAAGGATAGCTCAACTGCTTGAGATGAGAGATCTGAAGAGCAAGCATGAAACAACTAACCACGCCAACAACAAAGAATATACCAGGTCTTGCAAATTGTAAGATAAATTATCTTGTCCACCGGTCAACGATAGTAATCCGGTTAGGCAGGAGCAAATCAGAGTCAGAAGTATAGGTGCAGACCTTATGGTTGGCATCCATGGGTGTGTCAGCGAGCTTGTATCCAGAGTAGTCAGTGTCATGAAGAAGGTCAAGACAGTACTTCCGTTGAGAAAAAAAAGAGGCCATAGACTGAAAAGACACCCAAATCCTTTGTCTAAAATTTGGATGTCAGGTGTTTCTTGATCATTGTAATACCATTGAGATCATCACCAGTGGTGACGATATTGATGGGTAAAACCTCTTGGTTTGGTATATCAACTTCAGATGAATTAAGTCATGTGTTATTGATTGCATAAAGATAAATTTTGTAGCCACAACAGATTGTTATGGTTAAGAAGTAGTCAAAGCATGGATAAAAAACTTAAATAGGTTAAGAAGAGATGTCAACGCACGTCGACTTATACCAAAGGAAGAGGTCTATGTAAGTCAAATATTATGCAGTGAACATGTCAATGTAGTCTAAGTAGTTGTATTTTATGCTTCAATTTCAAACTAATATCTGCAGCAATACATCAAGATCTGTATGACATGAGTCAGAGTTACAATATGTATATATACATATATATTTATACATTGAGATGTTCTTTTCTAAATTCAATTACAATGTACATTAACTCATCTCCACAGCAGTTATATACTCTAACTAGTAAACATCATATGAATAAATTACGGCTCCTTACGTCCAGTTTGTTCCAAAGATATAGCAGAGCAAAAGTATGAAGGAGCTTATAACGCCGGGATATTAGAGTTCAAGAAGTCATGTGACGACTTCAATGCGAATGGATTTGAAATACATCTTAAAGGAAAATGCTAAGTTCAATTATAGTCGTTAAGATATGATTATGGAAAGATTTTATTTCTTGGTGAAGCTGATTTAGCAAATAATTTGTTTTTCTTGGTGAAGCAGATTTAGCAAATAAATTTTTTTTTATATATGATACAACAGGCTAATAGTAACTTTTCTGCAGAGATACAATTTTGTCTCTTTCTCACTATTCTTCTCTTCTTATTTCTTCCCTCTTTCCTATACTTCCCTTCTTGACTGGATTTAATAAAGTAGCAATTATCAAGGATCATCTTCTCTCGATCAAAACACTGCTCACAAAGAGGAGTTACCAAATATAGTTTCATTATAAATTCAACCTTCTGCCTATTGAATTTGATTGATCAAGAAAACTTGACAATTATCTCTCTGTCATATTCAGTGCCTCATAAAAGAATCAAGTCCTCGAGAACATGTTAAAGAAGAACAACACAACTGATTCTATCTTTGTCTACTATCTTCTAAAAGAGTTCATAGAATCTCTCTTCCAAAGATTCTCTGTTGGTTTTGAACCTCCTTATCAAAAGGGTCTGATAGTGATTTTGAGTTTACGTTATTAAAAGGTTGATTTAGTGGTTCTTGATCCACCTTATCAAAAAGATCCAAGGGTGATTTTGAGACAACCTTATAAAAAGGCTCTTGGTTTAAATTTAATCCACCTTATCAAAAGAATTCTTGTTTGGTTCAGCCACCTTATTCTCTCTCTGTCTTTTCAGTGCTCATAAAAGAATCAAGTCCTCAAGAATCTGTTGAAGAAGAAAACACAACTGATTTTGGCTCTGTTTGGTTGGGCTGTTGCTGATGGAAAGCTGCTGATGAACTGTTGCTGATAGAATAAGTGCTGATTCTGGAAAACAGAGTTTTGTTAAAAAACTGTTTGGGTGAAACAGAGTTTACAAAACGGAGTTTTCAAAAAGTTGTTTGGATTGAAAATGGAGTTTTGAATTAAATTTTTTCCCCAAATATAACACAATATAAAACTTCATTCATACATTGTTGTCAAATAAAATTTCATTCATACATTTATCAAATTCTACGTAACGTAACACCCAATGCGGAAATTATGCTCTAGCTTCGAACACCTGATCTGCAATAATATCACGCAGTGCGATCATCTCTTCTACACCAGCCGCAGTGAAAGAGCAATCTTCTTCCCGCCTTTGCGAGGTCATCCCAAGACATGGATCCCTTTGTTCAGACTCAATGAAATCGATATCTACACGCGAAGGGTGGCGACGTATGAAATTATGCAGTGTCATCGTGGAGATCACGATACGTGCTTGTTTGTCGAAACTATAGTTTGGCATGTCCCGTAGTATGGCCCACTTCTTCTTCCAAACACCGAACGAGCGCTCTATCACACTTCTAAGCGATGAGTGTGCATGATTGAACATCTCCCGACGTCCTTCTGCTCGACGACCACTACGAGCGAAGTCTGGTAGATGATATCGCGTGTCCTGATAAGGTTTTAAGTAACCCTTTTGCAATGGATAGCCAGAGTCAACCAATTAATATTTTCCTGTACATTAATAATAATTATTTAGTTGCCCAAATATTATTAGGAATAAATAGATAAATGCAAAGTTAATAGTTACCAAGAGGTGGATGAGGGAAATTATAACGTGGATCACTCAGGGCAAAATTGAATATACGGCTATCGTGTGCTGATCCTTCCCAACCAGCCATAACAAAAGTAAAGCACATATTAAAATCACAAGCTGCCATGACATTTTGAGTTGGACTACCGCGTCTCCCAATGTACGGTACCTGACTTCCAACTGGCACGCACGCGTGAACATGTGTCCCATCTATCGCTCCAATGCAATTTTTAAAAAAAGGCATGTAACGTCTGTCATATAAAATCTCTGGCGGTGTTCCCCTGAAATTTCTATCTGATGGTTGTATCACTTCCTTCGATAACTGCATTAACGCGCTAAGCCCACGAGAAAAAAATCTGCTAATTGTCTCCGTTGAATGCTGAAATCGCTCGCACGTTTTTCTCATTGATTCATTATGCGACAATATGTATATGGTCAATGCTAATATTTCCCTTGATGCAGTTCTTCGAGATCCTTTGAACGCACATTTCTCCTCCAAAGACAGTAGTAAATCCATAAAAATTTCCTGACTCATCATAAAAGAGTCATGAAATCGAACTCGAGGCGTACGAAGAAGCTCGCCAACACATTTGTCGCCTGTTTGTTTTGATGTCATTCGAGGAACTGGACCGTTTAACAAACTAGTATATTCTGATACCACACATACTGCTGATACCACATTCTGATGACTTGCAATAGCATAATTTCTTCTCGTAGTCTCGTGCTCGTCCGTCGAATATTCAGAATCATCGGTAGACATTTCCTGTTAATATAAACGAGCAATTTTTACATGTCATCAAACAATGATATCGCATCCACAGAAGAAATAAACAACATATAACTGATAATATAACATGAGTTCACATAATGATATCCGCATCAACAAAAGAGATCAACAACACATAACTGATAATATAACATGAGTTCACATAATGATATCCGCATCAACAAAAGAGATCAACAACACAGAACTGATAATATAAACTAACAGATAACAAAATCCAAAAAACAGAACAGCTAAGATAGTATCATATGCTCCATATTAACCCCCACGAAGAAAACAGTTACGCAGCCACTTGACGTTCTGGGAATCTGGAAGGCACAGAAAAGTCTCTCTATGAGTTCTATCCATAAAATATGTGATGGCGAAGTCGTTGAAGTCCTCATCAGCCACCACTTCCGGGTGCATGGCTAATTTGTCTAATGCTCGCTGAATGCTAAACTCAGAAGAAGCTTTCGGTGCTGGCTCTTGGATGCATCTGCTGATGGTCTTAGAAGACTCCGCCAAATCTACTAATACAGAGCTAACAGTTTTGTTTTTCCATTTCCTTCTTTTTTTCGATACTTCTGATGTACCGTCATAAGAAGCAGGACCCTTGTTTACCTCAACGTCTACATGTTCACCATCTGACATCACTCGTTCATCAAAAGATTCTGGTGGATCATTGATGGTGTTGGGGGTACATGAATGATGTCCTGTCGCGACAACAGCACTGAACATCAGGGTGAGTTTCTCCTCTAACTCTGGATGGATGCCTGAATACCGAAATTTCTTGGCGACCGGGACTACCTGAAAAATTATACGTTTTAGTAAACCTGATCAAAAAAAAAAAATTTTAACGAAATTAATGACTTTAAAAAAGAATACCTTCAATCGTTCGTCCCACCACTCGTCGGAGGCGTCTATAGTTTTCCTTGACGTGTTCCAACCTAACCCGGTCTCACCGCGTTTCAACTCCATCCAGAGTTTCCATTCTTTCTTCAGATGATCCCATTTGTTTTTGAATTAGACCTTATCGTACTTCTTTTCCGTTGACTCTTCAAATTTCTTCATAATATTACTCCATCCCTCCTTATTAAAATGCGTCGTTGGTCTGTTCCCGAGTTCTATCTCCTTTATGCAAATATCGCAAAAGAGTATAACATCGGCATTATCCCACATTGCGGCAACACCACCATCTTTTGGTTTACCCATCTTTATAAGGCAAATACAAACAACATCAAATACTTTATAAATGCAAGGCTAAACATGAACAACGATAGGATTTTTTTTTTATTTTCAACTTGCAATGAAAATAAAACTTGTTGCTAATGCACCCCTAGATACAATGAAAACAGAGCTTATTCGTGGACGGGAAGCACTGGATACTTTATAAATGCAGAGCTAAACAGAGCTTTTTGATTTTCAACATACACTCAAGTTTTATAAACACACACTCACACATATACACACACTCACAAATACACACACTCACACATACACTCAAGTTTTATAAACACACACTCACACATATACACACACTCACAAATACACACACTCACAAATACACACACTCACACATACACTCAAGTTTTATAAACACACACTCACACATATACACATACACACACATAAACACACTCACACGTACACACACATACAAATACACACACAAACACATATACACACACACACAAATATACGCACACACACATATATATACCCACTCACACATATATACACACACACAGAAATATAAACATACATACATATATATAAACACACATACACACTCACACATAAACACACATACACACACATACTCATATACACACACACACACATATATACACACACAAATATACACACACTCACACATACACACACATACTCATATACACACACACACACATATATACACACACAAATATACACACACTCACACATACACACACATATACACACTCACACATACATACACATACAAATACACACACATACTCATATACACACACACACACATATATACACACACAAATATACACACACTCACACATACACACACACACACATATATACACACACAAATATACACACACACACACATACACACACATATACACACTCACACATACACACACATACAAATATATACACACACACATACTCATATATACACACACACAGAAATGTACAGACACATTCAACACTCACACACACACACACACATATACAAGCACACACACATACATATATGATAAACAAGCAAAGTTAATAGGTCTATTTCACACAAGAACAATCACACAAACACATATAGAAACCCGAAATTAGTCCAGCTTTGAGTCCAGCTCCGCTCGACAACAACCCTAATCGGGACTGGGTGGTGCATCGAGGAGGGCGGTGAAAGCTGGAGATGAGGGAAGAACTTACAAGCATCCTAAACCCTAAAGAAACCCGAAATTTGCATAGGATATGAAGGAAGAAGGAGTATACCTCAATGGAAGAGTTAACGGTGGGAGAGGCGGAGCAGTTCGTGGACGGGAAATGCTTCGGTGTGCGCCGGCCTTCTTCGTGGACGGGAAGCAGCAGAGATTCGTCGGCCGTCGGTAGCGATCCGCGAATGGCGTCGGTAGCGAGGACAGTGCAGCGCGGCCGTCGATCACTCCGCTCGTTACTCCGCTCGTTAGGTTATCGGGAGGAAGGAAACTGTGGCTGAACGTGGCTTTCCATCGCGGTTGAGCGTATATAGGAACTCACGGATGATAGTAACCGCCGTTTCTAAAATAAGCCGTGCCAAACGGCGCTTATTTGCAAAAGTGCGGTGCGTTGGAAACGCACCGGAGAGCATAAGCCGCGCCAAACGCCACCTTTATTTCTGTCTGCTATCTTCTAAAAGAGTTCATAGAATCTCTCTTCCAAAGATTCTCTGTTAGTTTTGATCCTCCTTATCAAAAGGATTTGGTAGTGGTTTTGAGTCTACCTTATCAAAAAGTTCATTCAGTGGTTCTTGATCCACCAAATCAAAAGTATCTAAGGGTGTTTTGATGCGGGACCGGAGTCCACCGGCCCCGCCACCTTGGCATCACCACCAAGGGGCCCACCTGGAGTCAGCACCAGGCAGCTTTATCAGGCCCGCGGGCCATACACCCCAACCAGCTCTCCGCCACGGCATCAGCACCGCGCGGTAGGTTGTTGAGGCCAGGGCTCGATCCCCTGACCTCCTAGATAAGAGGCCCTCACGCAACCTCTCATCACCAACTGACCCGCGAATCAGTTGGTGATGAGAGGTTGCGTGAGGGCCTCTTATCTAGGAGGTCAGGGGATCGAGCCCTGGCCTCAACAACCTATCGCGCGGTGCTGATGTCGTGGCGGAGAGCTGGTTGGGGTGTATGGCCCGCGGGCCTGATAAAGCTGCCTGGTGCTGACTCCAGGTGGGCCCCTTGGTGGTGATGCCAAGGTGGCGGGGCCGGTGGACTCCGGTCCCGCATCAAAAAGGCTCTTGGTTTGGTTATAATTCACCTTTATCAAAAGGATTCTTGTTTGGTTCAACCACCTTATCAACATGTTATTGTTTTGAGAAACCTTATCAAAATCTTTTGGGGTCCGTTTGACGCACAAGAATTGGTTGCCTGGAATAGGCTTTGGGTTACAAAAAGCCAATTCCGTTGTTCAGCGTGTGAGAATTAAGCTGAAATTGGTTTTCAAATCAAAACCCATGGGTTTTCCTTTATCCTAAAATCTAAATCGCGAAAACTTATTCCTCCACACAAGCTTTTCGGGGTTTTGCTCCTGATATCGTGACCCTGGCACACCCCGCTACGCCTCCCGCTGATCGTGCGGCGGAAAGCTCCTCTCCTTCAGGTAAGGCGTCGGAATCCTCTTCCTCCTCCACCTCTTCTTCACAATCGCTCTCAGCACTGCATTATTCCGGATTTCCGGCATCCCCGAGTTCGACACATCCCTCAGGCTCTCCTCCTGGAGATATTGCGGTCTTCATTAGAATTTTTTACATTTCCTCCACTTCTCTGCTCTCGCTCTCCCTCTCCCGAAGCTGGCTGGCTCTCCTCCTGGCGCTTCGGCGACCTATTCTCCTGGCGCTTCAGGGCTTTTCTACTCCTTCAGCAGCATCGACAAGGCCGTCAGGGCATTCAAATTCTTTGTTCATCTGTCTAGGTTACTACTTTCAGTAAAGGTCGTGATAATCCATGAGCTTCGATGCCCCGAGGCATACCCTAGTCCTCCTCAATTTAATCTTATCTCACTTAGCAATTAGGTGTTCAATGTCTCTGTTGTGGGCCGCTCATTCACGGGCCCAATACCATCGGTCGAGCCACACAACATGGGCAGCAACTCGCACATCCCAGGCCCTTTTCGCAAGTGTTCTCGGTGCAGTGGGTTGTTGAGGCTGGGGCTCAATCCCCAGACCTCTTTAATGTAAGCTCTTAAGGCTAGCTCACATCACTAACCGAGTCTCAGATTAGTTGGTGATGTGAGCTAGCGTTAAGAGCTTACATCAAGGAGGTTTGGGGATCGAGCCCCAACCTCAACAACCCGTCGCACGGAGAACACGTGCGGAAAGGGGTTGGGGTGTGTGGGTCGCGGCCCATGTTGTGTAGTTCGACCAGCGGGATTAGGCCCGTGAATGAGCTGCCCACAACATAAAAAGTGCAGCTCAGTTGGTGATGTGTGTTAGCGTTAAGAGCTTACATCAAGGAGTTTTGGGGATCGAGCCACAGCCCCAACAACTCGCCGCAACGAGAACACGTGTGGAAAGGGGTTGGGGTGTGCGGGGCGCGGCCCATGTTGTATGGCTCAACCGGCAGAATTATGCTCGTGAATGAGCGGCCCACAACATAAAAAGTGCACTTTTATGTTATGGGTCGCTCATTCATGGGCCTAATCCCGTCGGTCGAGCCACACAACATGGGTCGCGGCCCGCACACCCCAGCCCATTTTTGTATGTGTTCTCATTGCGGCGGGTTGTTGAGGTTGGGGTTCGATCCCCAGACCTCCTTGATGTAACCTCTTAACGCTAACTCACATCACCAACTGAGTCACGACTCAACAACTCGCCACATCGAGAACACGTACGGAAAGGGGTTGGGCTTGAGCCCCAATCACAACAACCCGCCGCACCGAGAACACATGCGGAAAGGGGTTGGGGTGTGCGGGTTGCGGCCCATATTGTGTGGCTCGACCGACGGGATTATGCCCGTGAATGAGCGGCCCACAACAGTCTCGCTCACTCTCCTCCTTGCATTGTTAAATTCACATGTTTTTCCAATAATTTTTTTTTATACTGAGACCATTGCTATTGTTTAGCTCAAAAATATGACTCAGGTACACTTATCTCGTCCTATTTTTTTATTCTCTGACCTTTGCGATTTAAATGAGATTTTTTTATGTATTTCTATGCTGATTTGGATCTCTTGGCTTTTCACCACTTCATGGTGGAGCAAGGCATGATTTTTAATTTCATTTTATCTCTGGGTTCAGATAATAATATTCTTGTTATGTTTGGAATTAAGAATTTTTAAAATTTCAATTCCATAAAGTCAATTCCATTATGCAGCCGAAAAGCTTTTAAATATCAATTATAATTATGTTCACTGAATACCATCCTGTAGCCGAACAATAGAATTAATTTTCTGCACAAAGCCAATTTCTACAGATATTGATTTTATGACCAAAGCCAATTCCAAACAACCAATACCTGCGCGCCGAACAGACCCATGTATTTTTTTAAATCTCCTTATCAAAATATTCAATTATAATCGATTCTAGGATTCTCCTTATCAAAAAACTCAGCATTGTCTACAATAGATAGCCTACCAAGAGGTAGAAAGGGGACATACCTAAATATGGGGAAACTTTATAAAAAATTTGTCTTCTGGATTGCATAGTTTTTGTTGTTTTGTTTGTTTATCTTAATTTCTTTTCTGCTGCATATTAAATAACAAACAAAATAATTTGTGATGTGTTATGAATGATTAAAATCAGAAAAAGAAATTTTAAATACTCTATCCCCCTAGAGTAATTGTTAGCATCTTCCCTACCTTTCAGATATCATCAACATATACCAAAACTATCACGATGTCTATTGAACAATGACGGGTGAATAGAGAGAATTCAGATGAGCTTTAAGTGAAGCCAACATCGTGAACGGCCCGACTGAATTTATCAAACCAGGTCTAAGGAGACAGTTTGAGACCATAGAGAGATTTCTAGGTGACAAACAAAAGACACTCTTGTGGTCTCATAACCAAGAGGTTGTTGCAAGTAAACAGTCTCGGCGAGGTGGTCATTTAGAAAGGCATTTTTGATGTCCAGTTGATGCAACGACCAATACCGATGAATAACCAAGGAGATAAAGACCCGGACAATATTCAACTTTGCAACGGGGGAGAATATCTCCTCATAGTTGATCACGTGTTGCTGAGTGAATCCTCGAGCCAGCAGACAAGTTTTCGGACGTTCAACCTCCCCATCAAGGCTGTACTTCACAGTAAAACCCACTTACAACCAACATGAATATGGCCAGAAGGAAGTGAAACAAGGTCCCACATGTGATTGGACCGAAGTGCGGCCATTTCCTCACTCGTAGCATCCCTCCAACTCGGGTGCTAAAGAGCCTCCTGTAGAAAAGCAAGGGCAAAAATAGAGGCAAGGAGGTTGCAAATCTGTGGAATACCAAAGATAAGCAATGCAACGAGACAAAGTTTGAAATGGGATGAGCAGTGGATGTCGATGTCAGATCAACGGTCGGCGGAGTATCAGCAGGTAGGGGCGGCTCTTGTGAGGCAATAGATAGAAAAAGGCGACGCGTGTAGCCACGAAGAGGACGATGGAGCAAGGGGAGTGGCACAACTAGAGGATTTTGAAGTAGAGGAGGAGGTTCGTTGATGGTAGGCATGTGAGGACGTGGCAGGCCGGGAGTGGAAGGCAAAGGAGGGCCGCATTGGTGGAAAGATTGATGATAAATGAAGGTGACATCATCAGCGGAGGTGATGAGTTTGCGAGTAGAGTGAGAATACCAAACATAGATCTTTTGGGTGCGAGAATAGTCAACGCACATATACTTAGTAGCACGAGGAGATAATTTGTCCACAACGGGGCCAAGGTGATCGAGATATCAGACACAACCAAAGATGTAAGGTATCAAGGAAAAGGGAGAGGTGGAGGGGGAGAGGATGGAAAATGGTGTCGCAAAGTTGATAGAAGAAGGCATGCGGTTAAAGAGGTAGCACACGGTGAAGACTACAAAATGCCAGTAGACTTTGGGAACATGCTTTTGGAACATGAGGGCACCTAGCAACCTCCACGAGATGACGATTTTACACTCAGTCATGTCATTTTGTTGAGGTGTATAAGGACAGGAGATTTGGTGAAGAATGCTCATCGCATCACAGGTGTCCTCGAAGTTGTGACTAGTATATTCACGTGCATTATATGTGCGAAGAATTTTCATGGATCGTGAGAACTGGTCTTAGTTTCGAAGAGAAATGAGCAGAAGATGCGTAGTAACTCAAAGCGATCACATCATATATAGCCATGTTAGGCGAGAATGATCATCAGAAAAAGTAACAAAATAGCAATCACCGGAGACACTAGCCGTTTTCTAAGGGCCCCAAACATCAAAATAGACTAAATCAAAAGTAGCAGTTCTCCGAGTACAATGTAGAGAAAAAGTAGAACTATGATGTTTTTCGTAAATATAGGATTCACATTGGAAAAATCAAAAGTAGCAGCTCTCCGAGTACAATGTAGAGAAAAAGTAGAACGATGATGTTTTTCGTAAATATAGGATTCACATTGGAAAAAAAATCATCCCGCTTGAGGATAAGAAGAGGAACATGCCTGAGACGCTGGTGGCAATTAGTGGAGGTGAGGGAGGAGAGAGCCGAGGAGGGGAGATACTTAGCATGCAGCCTATTGGATAAGCGGCCCCTACCAAAGATATTCTGAGTCCGACGATCCTAACATGACAAAGAAAGAAGAAAGAAACGTGATTAGAAAATCAAGATCCTGAGTTAAATGACTGACAAAAAAAAGATGAAGCTAGGATCCGGGAACATGAAGGGCAGAGCGGAGAGCAAGAATTCAGAGACGCGGGACATCTGAATACCGAAAAGGTTGAGTGAGGGGAGATGTGGTAGGTGGCCCATGATCCACGATCCACACCAGGTTGTAGGGAAAACATGAAATACCTGCAGAGGAGGTAAAGGAGGAAGAGTTAGATAATCGAGTAAACATCTCCCGTAATTGTTGGAGTTCCTCGCACAGGACGTCCACATAGGTGCGGGAGGTGGAAGGGGCATTCACCACAGGAGAAGCATGAGGCGAAGTGGGTGAGGGCCGCAGAAGTCTGAGTTTCACATACGCCATTGCGATAGCCATGGAGACCACCTCGAGACCCAGGAGAAGGGTGCATGGCTGGGGAGCATCCCAGAAGGGTAGGTGAAGGAGGTAACATAGCAACAGGTGGCGGAGTACCTTTAAGAATCATAGAGCACACATCAGAGAGAGATGGAACTGTGGGCAGGGAAAAATACTCGCACGGACGCTCTAAAGATGCGGAGGTAGATGAGCCATCATGAGAGTTATGCCAACTGCCTCCTTCTGCGCTCGCTGGACTACAAAATCCAAGGAGAGGGGTTGATGTTGAAGTCATGCCTCAACGAGGATCTTGGACATTGCTACAAAGGAGGTAAGGTCACAAGTAGTGTCAAGGTCAACTGCCTAAAGGCTAGTAAAGATATCAAAGAGATGTTGGAGAATGTCCGGCCCAGAGTTAAGGAACTGGAGCTCATCCCACATAGCTTTGGTAGTCTCATGGTACACGGCCATCCAATAAGGCACAAACTCCATAGAGTTGAGAAGTCACGACTATACTCGACCATCATCACGAAGACACTGGTCCGTAGGTTCAGCTAAAAGAGTGCGAGTAACATGATGAAGCATCCCTTGGTTTGGAGAACACATCGCATGGAGTGCACCCATTAGACGAAATTTCTCTTATCATTGAGAGAGATAGTGGAAATACATAACTCATCTATTACATCAGAGGAAGGAGACGGAGATGGAGCGAGAGCCGAAGAGAGTGTTGGAGCTGGAGTCAGAACAAGAGCTAGAGCGAGAGCCGGAGCTAGAGCGAGAGCCGGAGCTAGAGCGAGAGACGGAGCTAGAGCGAGAGACGGAGCTAGAGTTGGGAGAAACTGAGAAGAACCGACAAGCGTGTCCATGACCATCACATGGGGAGGATAAGACAATGGAGGTCGCATCAAGTAAACGAGTGTGGTAGAACCGACATGCGTGCCCTTTATACATTTTATTTTAACAGTCATCAAGTAGTCCAGTCGAAAATCTGAATCTATGATTTCACAAAATTAAATAATTTGGCTGTTGGTAGCAAGGATTAGTAAAGTAAATCAAGAGTAGAATGGAAACAAGTTTGGTAGATCAAAATTTTATAAATCTATTAGGGTTTCCATGAAGATTAAATACTTCAGAAATCATACAAAGTCCATATTGACTGCTGAAAATAATAGAAGGTCATTTATTAGAACCTTCCCTCTAACTTTGCATAATTAAAAGGATCTTCTATCTTTCAAAATTATCAATATCTCCCCTCTAGTTTACATTGTTAACATATATGTACTAAAAACATTGAAGGGATTTTTAGTGATTATTCCAATTTGTTAGTTCCATCATGTGGCTGGCTATGATTAGAACTTTGGCCTTAAACTTCACTAACCCTCCTATTACTACCTCAAATGAAGAAATTAACTAACATTTGAAACATTAAATTGACTGCAAATTTAAAATTTCAAAAAAAACTTCAAAGAATTTTTTATTTCCACGCAACCAAATGTTCCTAGAAGGTACACGTTCCAAATTCTCCCTATTGAGTTTAGCATGTCCCACATGACACTCTCACTTAACACAGTATGAATGCATCTTTCAGGAATCTATAGGTTACAACTTGTACTAAAAATTAAAAATGTAAATTCAGATGGAGGACTTGGTAAATTTAAAAGGACTTGAGTATAACTATTGAATGAATTTATTTTTTTCTTGAAGCCATTTACTTCTTGATTCCGGTTTTTTGTTGCTCCAAATAATGTATGTGCAGTTCCTATTCATTCCCTCTCAAAATTGTGTATGTGGAAACCTATGTAGCAATGGTACAGGTACGAGTACCAAATACGATACATATACGGTACGATGGTATGGAAAATTAAAAAAACTGCAGGTATTTGTGGTACGACGTAATTAAAATTGATTTATACACACACACACACACACACACACACATATATATACACACGCGTGACTGCGCGGGGGGCCCCCGTGCCCCGCGCGACAATATCCGGGCTGGAGCGGCGGGCGTTGTCCGCCGGCGGTTTTAAATATATTTTTTTATCTAATTTAAAGTTTTAAAAATATTATTTTTTAATGAAATTTAAAAAAAAAACGCGAGTGCACGGGCCCCTTGTGCCCCACACGATAGTACACGAGCTGCGGCAGGCTTTGCCGGGGGCTTCGCCCGCCCCCGACGGTTCTTAATATTTTTTTATCATGTAATTTTTTTAATATATTTTTTTTATAATTATAAATTTTTGTAGTTTTTTAATTATTAATTTTTTTTATATTTAAGAAGTTAAAAGAAAAATTCATAAATATATATATATATATATATATTTATATCTGTATGTACATGTGGAGATTGTATGTGTTAGTGAAATATTATTAATAAAAAAAGTTTTTGTTATATACGTAAAAGCGCTCGTGGCCTAATGGATAAGGCGTTCGACTTCTAATCAAGTGATTGTCGTTCGAGTCCCACTAGGCGTGTTTTTTTAATTTGTTTTTTTATTTTTTCGTTCTTTCTAATTTTTTGTCCCGCATCGTGTGTTTAACATGCTTATTCGTGTTTAAATAATAGGAGAGGAAAGTCTTGTTTGAAATTTGACATAGAGAAGGCGGGTTATGCAGAGCATGCTATGCAGAGCGGGCTGGGCATATTGGGTGGGCTATATGCAGAGCTGGCAGGCTAGCTTAAAGTGCGGGCTAGCATAAAGTGCGGGCTTTATTAAGTCTGGGTTTTTTAAGAATCTGAAGGGTAAAATGAAAATTACCCAATGTAGGGTGGTCGCCTATTAAAAATAAAGGTTTAGGAACCCCTATTATCCTAGGTGTAGGAGCCCTATAAAAATCTAGAAGGACAGTACTGATTGATTGGATGGTATGTCAGTGATCTAACCAGATTGGATCTTTCAACCTCCCTAACTTATAATCTTCTTGCTAAATTGTCAAGTTACATGACGATAAACAAAGCGTTTATGGGAGGCACCTCATAATAATTTTTTTGAAATTTTATAATTTTTAAAAAAAATTCGATTTTTTATAAAAATTTACGAGAAAGGGAAAACACCCCGTACTTAAAATGCAACATTGCCACCAATGTTGAAATCTAAGTATGAAGGACAAAAAATAAGAACAAAAGCATGAAAGAATAAGCAAGAAGGAAAGTGTGATATAAACAAAAATATAGAGAAGAGGGAGAAAGAAGGCTTCCCTGATCTAACTTATAATCTTCTTGCTAAATTGTCAAGTTACATGACGATAAACAAAGCGTTTGTGGGAGGCACCTCATATTTATCTAATATTTTTTTTGGTTGCTTTTGTGTATTGTTATTTTAACATGTTTAGCAGGTTTTATTGCGGCCTCCCCGTACTCAAATCAGGGAAGCCTTCTTTCTCCCTCTTCTCTATATTTTTGTTTATATCACACTTTCCTTCTTGCTTATTCTTTCATGCTTTTGTTCTTATTTTTTGTCCTTCATACTTAGATTTCAACATTGGGGGCAATGTTGCATTTTAAGTATGGGGTGTTTTCCCTTTCTCGTAAATTTTTATAAAAAATCGAAATTTTTTTAAAAATTATAAAATTTCAAAAAAATTATTAAGCCCCAAACCTTCCAAAAATATTTTATTTTGTAACACAAAATTTTCAAAAATAAAATATGAAATATATATATATATATATAGCAAGAAGATTATGCCAAGTTACAGGATATGACATGAAAATATTTCTTTGTATATAGTAAAGATATATATATATATATATATATATGAGAGAGAGATACATGCACATATATAAATACATACATATACATATATATACATATACATACATATAGATGCATATACATACATAAATATGTGTGTGTGTGTATATACACATATATGAATGTATAAATATGTATATGTATCAATGCTGTAAATATCGGATTGAGTTTTTAAATATCGGATATCGGAAGTAAGAGACATGTCGGGGATATTTTAAAATATCAAATTTTCATATCTTCTAAATAAAAATATATATTTTATGTATACTAAATATAATTATATGTTCCAAAACTAAAATTTACGCAACAAGTTGACAAATACTGAGTTATGTATATCCCAAAAATAAATTCACAAAGTATCTGAAATAAAATATTAATAACACAATACGACAACTAGTAACAAATACAAATAGATAGATTATAAAATATATTTAATGTCATACAATAATTTATTTAGACAACACTAAGTTTTATGATAAATAAATAAAATTTAAAAGTTAAATATTTTTGATTGATTATGTCTTTTCATGCTTAACAAATTTATGTCAAAAATATATAAATAATCATCTAATAAATATGTTGAAAGTTTTACTATTATTTGCAATATGAAATAAGAAAGATATAATTAGAAAAAAATAAAACTTGATTTTAAGAATAACATATATTAAAGAAAAACGAATCAATAAATTTAATTGATTTAAGCATATGCAATATAATGCATATACGTGATTTAAACATATAATGCTAACATAATATACAATAAAATAGCGGACGATATATTCAAAAGTCTTGTCGGACAATATATTGAGAAAAATTATATATGTCGGCATATATTTTACAAAAAGATATAATCAAAATTTTTAGAAAAACATATCGTTTTACCCACATAAATGACATGTCGTATATGTATGAGGACATTTAAAACAGTGATATGTATGCCACTTTTATTTATTTTGAACAAGTAGAAACACTATCAATTTAAAACAACTAATCCTTAAATACATATTAAATAAACCAAAGTATCAAATTTAAATCAAATTCTTCGATGTTATAACGATAAAAAACTTTAATTAGGAGCTATTTTGTTACTATAATAACCAACACCGCTAGTTGTATTTATGTGTCACATTTATTTCTTTTCTAAAAGCCATGAAATCTTTTGCTTACTTTAGAAGAACATAATCATATCACAAAATGCATAGCAATATATTAAGTCCAAGTGTATCCGCAGACTAGAGTATCAGGTGTATCTGTATTGGGTACGTATCGGTACCTGAAACATATCTGGTACGAGTGCGCGGCCCCGGGTAAGTATCGGTGCTTCATAGATGGAAACTATCTTCCCATTTCAAGTTCCATGCACAATGTTACCTTTACTTTCAACGAATCTCAGTTCTCCTACATAGATCAACACCATTTGGTATCATAGGACTCTTTATATGTATCAAATTTTTTCACAAAGTGTAAAACATTTAGTTTATTTAGTATATTTTCTCAGATTAGCTAGTTCTAATCCACTAGTCGAACCGACCAAGAAAAGCCACTTCCAAATTCCCCAAATCTACAGAACCATAAAAATCCTGCAAGACATGAATTCACTTAAGCCTAAATCCTGCAAGACATGAATTCACTTAAGCTTAAATCCTACAATCCCATAATCCCCACTCTAACTAGTGTGACTTGCACCAAAACTGCAATCGCATTTCCCTGCAGCCACATCTAACTCGCAGGCTTTCATGTATGCGGTTTTTCTCGTTTTCTTCCAATCTATGTTCCCCGCGCATGCAGCTGCACATCCCAATTACCCTTCATACATGCATATAACTCATTTCTCTATGAATTTTGAGTGCCACATCCTCATCTTCACGGCTTCCCACAAACACAGTACATCGGTAGCATCTGCAAGCTCGCACACATCTTCCCACTAGCACAACATCCACGGCCAGTTCTCATCTTCATTTGCATCATGTTTCATCTTCTCCTTCCCGAATCTCCTGCATTTCATTGCCTCTTCTCATAGCGTATCTAATCATTGGCGGTTCTCCTATATTTTATCCAAAGATCATGGCAATACATTAGAGCTTTTACCGGCAGAACGATAGTGGAGTGTTTGAGGGAGAGCTATCAAATCCTTCCTAGCTATAGTTTTAGAGAGATGAAAGATTCTTAAGAACAACTCACTTGTAAACACGTTTGCAAAGAAAGCCAAACAAATGGACTACTTGCGAAAATACCCTAAAATAATAAAAAAATAAAGTTGCATGAAATAAAACCCTAAACCCATCATTAAAACACACAACAAAATACATAATGACTCTCTAATTAAAACAGACATAACAAGGACACATAAAGGGGCATAATAAGGAGATAAACACAAGTAAACATTATACTAACAAGTTGGCGGGGAACGAGAGACGAAGATGAAGAGTTGTTTGTCGCTAGTGTGGAGAGGAGTTCGGCAAAAGTGTGGGTCGATCGCGGCGAGAGCAGGTTCTTGGTGGTAGGAAACGTGAGATCGACAACTGAAATTGGACTCGATGAATGATAACAAGGGAGAATAGCAAAGACTGATGTTTGTCGGAAGGCGCTCTGGTATTGTCCAGTGTGTATAGATATATATATAGTAAATTAGTAAGTGTGTGCACCGTTGCATTAACGTCTTGCAAAGGTGCAAAGAGACCATCAATTTTGGTAACATGGATGTGAAGGCTCGTAAGTTGTTGCGCCTTAGTTGTTGGTTGATGAGCCTCAGCCACTAGATGTCGCGTCTCGGCAGTGCACGATCTGTGAAGACCTGTTTCAACATTTTCACCATTTTCCATAATATTTCAAAGGAGTTCTAAGTGGCAGGTGTGATGTGGGTGGAGAAGCAAGGAGTATTTGCTTTGTCTCTGGCTGTGGTGGAAGTGTCAATGATTAGGTTCTGGAAAATCAAATATAGGTGTGCCAAATTTATTAGATTTTGTTAAGAAAATGTATTAAGCTACTTGATTAATCTAGAGCCTTCTTTGGTAACACGTGTTTTCCTTACTGTTCTAGAAACATCCATTAGGGATATAAATATATGCATTGTCGTTTCTATTTATGAATGGAAAATTAAATTTCTCCTCCTTGCTTCCACACAATGATATCACTATTCTCCTCTCTTCTTCACAAAACGGTTTTATTGTTCACTCTACACAAGACGATGTTACTGAAGCTCCTCCTCTGTTTGGTCATGTTTTCCACATTTTGGTATCAGAGCCATGTTCTCGCGAGCAGGGATCGTGTAGCATCTGAATCATTCGATCATATTGCAAAATCTCATCATATGGGATCTTCATCTTCCAACCAAGCATTCTCGTACACTCAAACCGGCATCCCTATCTTTGAAGGCGAAGCATACGATTTCTGCAGTAAACAAATAAAGGTTTAATTTTTATTTCAAGGGTTGTGGGATTTAGTCTAAAAAGGATTTCAACAGCCAACTGGAGACAATCAGGATGCAGCACAGCTAAAAACTCTGTAAGAAAATCAGAGACGTGATGCAAAAGCCGTCCTGGCAATCCAGCAAGGGGTCGGAAGATCAATCCTTCCCCTAATAATTGATGTCGAGATAGCAAAAGATGCTTGGGAACTCTTAAAAAAGAATTCAGAGGAGATGAGAGAGTAATTTCCATGAAGCTGACTAACTTATGGAAGGAGTTTGACTCAGCCAACATGAAAGAAAGAGAAACAATTCATAGTTTCTTCTCAAGGGTCACCTAATTAGCAAACCAACTCAAAACATACGGTGAGGATCTTCCAGAGAGAAGAGTAGTTATAAAATTAATCAGCAGTCCAACTCCAAGATTCGAACATGTAGTAGTTGTTATACAAGAGGCAAGAGATATCTTCAAACTCATTGTAGTCGTTTTAATGGGATCTTTACAAGGCCACGAAGAGAGAATGAAGAAGAAAGAACGCCAAATAGAGTAAGCCTTCCAAAATAAGTTACTCTTCTCTACAAAAAAAAAGGATTGTAAACCAAAACAGAAAAATGAGAAATATGGAGGTTATGGGGGGAGAAAAGAAATTTGAAAACAAGAATACCAATTTATTTTGCAAACTCTACAATAAGAAAACCCATAACACTAAGGATTGTTATTCAAAATGCACAATGTGCAAGATCCAAAACCATCTAAAAAAGGATTCCTGGTTTAAAATTTTCAAACACAAGGAAGAGGCTAACATTGGTGAACAAGACCAGGAATTCTTGTTTTATACAAGCTCTCTCCCAAGACAAAAACAAGATGAAGTATGTTTTTAGATAGTGGTTGTTCCAATCACAAGACCAACAACAAGTTTGCTTTTGCAAACTTGGATGAAAAGCAAAAATCTGAGGTCACAATGGGAAATGTAAAAGTAACCACTATAGAAGGAAAATGCTCAGTAACGATAAAACTCAAAAATGGAGAAACAAAGATTATTCATGATGTGCAATATGTACCTGGGTTAACTCAAAACCTACTAAGTATCGGGCAGCTACAGTGCAAAGGATATAAGGTGATTTTTGATAACAAGGAATCCAAAATACTTAACGAAGCCAACAATCAACTCATTGTCACTGCAAAGATGACAAAAAACAAAAAAATTCCTCTTGCTATCAAGCAAGACGCCACAGCAGAAGTCTACTCACCTCAAGACCAAGCTGCAAGGATCTCTGAAGATTCAAATTTATGGCATGCAAGGTATGGACATATTAATTATAAAAGTCTAACAAATTTATATGATTTAGTAGAGGGAATTCTCCAACTCCAATGCAGCAAAATCTGTGAAACTTATGCACACAACAAGATTCACAAGAAACCATTCCCTCACAAATCATATTGGAGAGCTTCAGAAAAACTGGAGTTGGTTCACGCAAACATTTGGGGACCAGACACTACTCCAACCTGGATGGACAAAAAATATTACCTATTGTTTATTGATGATAAGACAATGATGTCTTGGATCTACTTCTTAAGCCAGAAATCTGAGGCTCTTCACAACTTCATGCAATTCAAAGAATATATAGAACACCAAACAGGTCTGAAAATCAAAGGTCTAAGAACTGATAGAGGTGGTGAGTTCAATAGCCTTGATTTTCAAAAATTCTGTCAACGTCATGGAAAAAAATGCAGCTAACTGTACCCAAAAATCCTTAACAAGATGGTGTTGTGGAAAGAAAAAACAGAACTATAGTAGAGATGGGGAAGTGTATGCTACATTATAAGCAAATGCCAAAAGCATTCTGGGGAGAAGCCAAAAATACAGTTGTTTATCTATTAAATAGATCTCCAACCAGAGCCCTTCCAAACTCCACGCCCTATGAATCCTGGTATAATAAGAAACCAATGGTGCAACACTTGAAAATTTTTGATAGCATTGCCTACTCACTGCTTCCAAAAGAAAGTAGAAACAAGCTTGAACAAAAGGGAGAAAAGCTTATAATGGTAGGATACAGCCACGAATCCAAAGGGTGCAGGTTGTTCAACACTGCAACAAAAAAGTTTGTAATTAATCGAGATGTAATTTTTAATGAAGAAGTCACCTGGTGTTGGGACATGGCCAAGGATCAGAATCAACCTCAATTTGTGCCCAAGGAGGTTGAGGTTGAAGACACACATGAAGAAGAGTCTTCACCACCTTCCAGTCCTACAGGATCATGTCCTTCTCAATCTTTGGAGGACAGTGTGATTCATCATCTCCAAAGAAATTCCGCTCCATGATATCTACAATTCACAAAGTCTGATTTTTTTTGTGCAAAGAGCCAACAAGCTACAAAGAAGCAATAAAAGAGTCCAAATGGATTGCTGCAATAGACACTAAGATACAAATGATTCACAAGAATAAGACTTGGGAATTAATCCCAAAACCGCCAAACAGAGAAATCATAGGGCTGAAATGGGTGTATAAGGTGAAATTGGATGAAAACAATCAAGTTCAAAAATGAGGCTCGACTGGTAGTCAAAGGTTATTCACAAAAGCCAAGGCGAGACTTCTCAGAAACTTTCTCTCCAGTTGTAAGGATGGAGACCATCCAAACATTATAAGCCTTTGTTACACAAAACCTCCTGGAAATTCATCAATTAGACGTGAAATAGGCATTCCTAAATGGAGAATTGCAGAAAGAGATTCTAGTTTATCAACCAGAAGTATATGAAAAAGGGGGAGGAAGAAAAGGTATGTAAACTTAACAATGCGCTTTAAGGTCTTAAACAGACACCCAGAGCCTGGAATGCAAAAATAAATCAGTATCTTTGCGACAATTATTTTTTCAAAAGCCCCAACAATCAAGCCCTTTATATTCTGAAAGTTCAAAACGAGTATCTACTTGTATGTATCTATGTTGATGACATTCTAGTCACCAGTTCTTCTCCAACTCTCATATAGATTCAAGGTGACGATGATGAAGGATTACTCTCATACAGATTCAAGGTGAGGATGAAGGATTTTGAAATGAGTGATCTTGGTATCATGAAATACTTTCTAGGTTTGCAGATACTACAAGAACTCGGTAAAGTATTAATCTACCAAAAAAGTATATCACTGAGCTTCTGGAGAAGTTTGGGATGAAGGATAGCAAACCGTGTGCCACACCAATTTCCACCAGTGAGAAATTAATTAACACAAAGGAAGAAGAAGAGGAAGTGGATGGAGAAAATTATAGAAGCATGGTAAGATCCTTGATGTTTCTCACCAACACTCACCCCGACATCGAATACGTCGTAAGCATAGCCTCGAGATTCAGGAATAAACCCAATCTAATTCACCTAAAAGGGATAAAGCGTATTCTGAGGTATCTACAAGGGACCAAGGATTTTGGCCTGTGCTCTTACCGATGTTCTAAATATCTGACGTCGGCTACATATCAGATTGAGTTTTTAAATGTCGGATGTCGGAAGTCGGAGACATGTCGGGGATATTTTAAAATATCGGATTTTCATGTCTTATAAATATTTTTTTTATGTATACTAATTATAATTATATGTTATAAAATATAAAAATGATAAAAGATGAGCCATTTATATTACAAAATAAAATTGAATAGTATGTAAGATAGAATATTATTAAAAAATAAAAAATGATGCATTGTAAAATATATTTTGATAGTATACAATAATTTAATTTTGATAATAATAAATTTATTGTAAATAAAGAATATTTAAAAGTTAAAAATCCTTAAAAGTTATAAATCAACAGAGATCAAAGTCGACAGCACTTAAGCCATCGTCATCTGCAAAAATCCTGTTTTCCATAATAGGACAAAGCATATACAACTCAAATACCATTTTATTAGGGAACTCGCTGAAGAGCAAGAGATCCGCCTCAGCCATTGCAGCACAAACGTGCAGAAAGCCGATGGACTGACAAAGCCACTACCAGCATAAAAGTTTCTCCTTTTCCACCAAAGCATTGGGGTTATAAGGACTAGAGAAACCCTTGATTAAGGGAGGATATGTTAAGAAAATGTATTAAGCTACTTGATTAATCTAGAGTCTTCTCTAGTAACACATGTTTTCCTTACTATTCTAGAAACATCCATTAGGGATATAAATATATGTATTGCAGTTTCTATTTATGAATGGAAAATTACATTTCTCCTCCCTGCTTCCACACAACGATATCACTATTCTCCTCTCTTCTTCACAAAACGGTTTTACTGTTCACTCTACTTCCAAAAGAGTGTATTACTCAAGCTCCTCTGTTTGGTCCTGTTTTCCACGGATTTGTAACGAAGATTAATGGAGTCATAGCACGTTGGTGTGAGACAGTCACAATACTTGGTGTGTTGCATAAACCGAAACAAAGGTTACAGTCATTGCTAAGATTGGGATCGGCGGGCGATTGGATAATGCAGAAAATGATGGGGAGAAGAGGGAATGGGTGAAAGTTGAGGAAGATCCTTCACCAAGCTCAGTTGTAGGTCTCCTTCAAATCATAATAGCGCATTGTCCATTACTACTACCATCAACTTTAATGCAAGTGAATTGCATATCTGTATAGTTATTAGACATCGTGCATTACTACTGCCATCAACATTAATGCAATCAATTGCATTTCTGTATAGTTGCTATTTTATACCTGCACAAAAGTCATATTAAATAATGAATACATATGTTTTGATTGCTCATTCTACAGTTTCTAGGAATTATAAGCATTACTTATTGATCCAAGACGAAAGTAGTCAATGTGAGTGTGCAGTGCAATTGTGCCCTACGGGGGCTCTAACGAATGTGTTGTGTTGTGGGAAAACCAAATAATGATAGTGTATAAACAATTATTCGACGAGCACAAAAATAATATTAGATACATGTTTTAAATTGGTCATTCTATGGTTTCAAGCAACAATAAGCTAAATTAGAGTAAGAGTGCTTCGATAAAACTTTAGGGGAATACACCAGTACACCAAATCGTGCGTAAACACATACAAACAAACATCCATAAACATATGCTTTCTACCCAAATAAGCAACTGAAAATTAAACCTCATACACAAACTTACATAAGAAATAGGAGACCGGAGAAGTGAACTGTTGAAGATTCAAGAGGTGGACAGCGAAACTGCAGCAGGTTCCAACTGTTTTCAGGGTGATGATTGGGTTTTATGAAGGAATCTGGCTAAAGTAGACAATATGGGAGGGCTGAATGAGTATTTAAAGGGTTGCAGGGAAGTTACAGTGTGGCAAGGATTCAGGGTGCTGGGAACGGGAATGGATGAATTATGGGCTAGACAAGAATTCTGGGAGCATTAGTTGGGTCGGCTGAGCTGTGGAAAAAAGCTGTTGGAGGGGCAGAGGCAACTCGGGCTACTGTAGTGTTAGATTGAGAGGTTTGGTAAACGAGAAAGGGAAGTTGAGGCTTTTGGAGTGGTCAGTTATGGGAATAAGGCTGAGTAATGGGTATGTTACAGCAATGGAGAGTAGGCTGAGTAATGGGTATGAAACAGCTGTGGAGAGTGGGAGGCAGCAGTACCGGGTGGTTAATTGACAGTTATTGAGTGGCGGGTGGTGCTTAGTATTAGTGGGGGGATGATAGTTACTGAGTAGTTATGTGGAATTGTAGTTGGAAAGGAGAAGATGGGCTATTACGAAAATGAATGGCAGCAATTAATAGTGGTTGTTGTTGGTTATAAGTGGGTAGTTTAGCTTCGGCACCAAGGATCCACGGAATCGATACACTATGGGACAACCGTGAGAGCCCGGAATTTATATCCAAAAACTGCGATGGACTAAAAACCAGCCCCTAGACACCTATTTATAGAATTGAACAAACTACGGAAGGACAAGATCGCCCAAAACATTAAAGTCATTAAATTTAAATGAGATGAAAATATAAAAATAAAAATATATATATGTTGTCTCTCTGCCTGCAACTACCGTCTAGGATCGTCTATCTGAATATCAAGCAGGCTTCGATAAGTGTCGGCCCGCCCAAGATCCGTGATCCTCACTCCCCTCGGCTTGAGAACATCTGTCTCCACAGAATGAAGATGAAGCCCCCGGGAAATTGAATCGAGCTCCTCTGGCTATCTAAGCATCATCAACAGTATCCCTCCAATGAACAGGTATCTCACTGTAGATTTGCCAGATGTCGTTGAAATGTCATGGCTCATAATGATTGTTATACTCACGAAGGAAAAGTGTAGGCTCTTAGATGTCCAAAGAAGAACTGGTACCAAAGTAGGAACGAGTGAGTCTACTAGTAGTTGGGTGGTAGGCTGAGGTTGAAATTGAGGGGGGTGGGGGGGGTGGGGTGGGGGGTGATGTAGGGGTAGGCTACGGGTGCACAAAACCTACGACGCTAGGTGATAGTCCAAGGGTGACATGCTAATCTGAACCTAAATGCAATGAAATCGTCGATATCTCGACAATTAAATTTGAGAAATGATAATTATAACTCCACGCAAATATTTGAAATTGAAAACAGTTAATTAATTTTAGCAATTTATAAGGGCTTCCTACGCTCGGAGGGCCAAAGCAAAGCACGCGGCGAATGTCTCCTCCTGCCAATTATTAGCAGGCCGAAACAATTTCTACGAGCAAGAATCACAACACATATATTTATTCACAAATGAAAATGTCAAATCAAATAATCCAATACCACAAAATAAACTCACAAAGTAGCGGGCTGAACCGAGGCACTGAAGAATTAGGATCCGGATGTATAGATTGGCGATCGGAGGTGGAACCGGCGACGTGAAAATGAAGGTGGTGGCTGTCGTCGTCGGTAAATGATGAGATCGAGTGAGAAAAGGGTAGATTCGGCCACGTACGAGTAGATCTGGGCAGGGGAGGGATGGATCCGCTATTTTGGGTTGGAACCGGGCAAAAATGGAAAGTACGAGTTGTGGAAATAACGGATCGGAACTGAAATTCTAAGATCTGAATGGATCTAGAGAATTAGGGTGATTTGGGAGTGGTTCCACAAAGGGGGTGATGATGTAGGGGTCGGTCGGGCTTAGGGTGGCTAAATGGTGGTCGGGTTTTGAGGAGGGCCAGCCGGCGGTCGGGCTGGAGGAGGGAGGAGGGGATGGTGGTCGGCGGGCTGGGTGTGGGAGGCGCTGAAGGGGAGGAGGCCTGCGGTGGGCTGGCGGCTGCACAGCGGGAGGGTGGTTGGCTGCTTGCAGGAAACAGCCGGCCGGGCTGTTTAGGGTGCTGTTTCAGGGGGCTGTAGCGGAGGAAACGGGGGTTTGAGGGGTGGAAAATGAAGGCAAGGGTAGGAAGTACCTTGGGGGGAGGAACGAGCACCTAGGAGTCATCACCTAGGGTTCCACAGCGTCGGCACAGGGGAGTGATCGCTGGAATCCGGGAATAGAAGTCTCCAAATTTTACAATAGACACTTTTCAGCCCCTACAAATCTATTTATAAGAAAAGAGCAACTAGGGCATCCCCATCAACGGCTATGATTGGCCGGTGGGGTCGGCCACAAAATACATGAAAATAAAACCAAAAAAAATAAACTAATATATGTTTTTGACTCGCGGCGACGTGTCGGACGCAACCGCGGAGTCGGATCGGCGATCTGACGAAGCCTTCCTGCGCGAATAAATGAATGTGGGTCCCGCCTTGCGGCGAACCCCTCCAGGTGCATGATTTGATGGATCCCCATCAACTCTCCCCGACTGAAAAGTCTTCATCTCCGATGAATGGAGACGATCGTACTGAGGTCGAAGTCCAAGGGAGAGTCGATCAAGCTCTGCCGGTAATATCCAAGTGTCGTCTGCGTCGGGGAGGCCCTGCCAATGTACCAAGTAGCGCCTTCGGGTCCGTCCGTGGTGGGAACAAACTGATGGGATCTGATCTCTGTGATGCACTCATCTCTCATATCTCGAAAGGTGGATCCTGGTGCGATCGGCGGTGTCGGTGGTGACAATAGAGAGGACGAGTCCCCAGGTGGGTGGGTGGTAGTACGGGGTGGGCTGTGGTGGTCAACAGACGTAGGTGGGGTCAGAGAGTGGTAAGGAAACGAAAGTGGTGGTGGTGGTGGCGGATGGGCATTTCCACTGCTCGGGTCCACATACTCGTGAGGCTCATAGTACAGCGTCAGATCCTCGACATTAAACACCGGGTGAATTCCCATACTAGCCGGGATATCGAGCCGGTAGACATTTGTTCCAATACAACTAATAACAGAGTATGGACCCATTCGCCTGACGCTTAACTTTTTGGCAGGCCCCGAGGGGAGCCTCTCTAGGCGGACTTGCACCATTACTTTCTCGTCTGAGCTATTGGAGGCGAACTCTGCAATCGGAAGATCTAAGTCCCAGCATGGGTTTTATAATTTTCATTGCTCATTATTATTCATCGGCCAACCGACTCATGCAACTCATGCAAATGTTGTGCAAATGACTCAGCAGACTCACTAGGGAGAGACTCTAAAGGACTCGGGACGAGGTCGATGGGCTTCCTAGGGTTGTATCCTGATACTACATGAAATGGACTCAACCCGGTGGACCTATTGACTGAGCTATTGGAGGCGAACTCTGCAATCAGAAGATCTAAGTCCCAGCTACCCACATGCTCTCCAACAAGACACCGCAAAAGATTTCCTAAGCTCCTGTTCACTACTTCAGTCTGCCCGTCCTTCTGGGGATGATATGCCAAGGAGAACCTAAGAAGGGTGCAAATCTTATGCCACAGGATCTTCCAGAAGTAACTCATAACCCTCACATCGCGGTCTGACACGATCGACTTGGATAGGTCATGCAAACGAAAAACATCCCTCATGAAGATAGATGCAACGTGGGTCGCATCTGCCGTCTTACGACAAACGATAAAGTGTGCCATCTTCGAAAAACGATCGACCACCACGAAGATGGAGTCGTGTTTTCGTAGAGTGCGGGAAAGTCCGAGAACAAAATCCATGTTAATGTCCTCCCAAGGGCGGTGGAGAACAGATAAAGGGGTGTACAGACCCGTGTTCTGTTTGGTGCCCTTCACCGTTTGGCAGATACGGCAGTGGCGGACAACGCGGGTCACGTCCTTCTTAAGATTGGGCCAATAAAGACGGTCTCAACAATGGCTATGGACTTATCTCGCCCAAAGTGTGGTGCGGCTCCACCCACGTGCAATTCCCAAATCAAATAGTCACGGTAGGATGTCTGGGGAATGCACAGGCGGGAGCCCCGGTATAAATATCCTTCAAAGATCTGGTATCCCTCAACAGGGTCTGGTGGGTCTCGGGACAGGGCGGTATAAATCTGAAAAAGTCTGGGCATGTCGGATAATCCAGAATCAATCTCTCAAGCCCATCTACGCTAGCGGTCATCGTCTGCAACAGGGAAATGTGGGGACTCGACGCATCGACCGGTTTGTTCTCAACACCAGCTCGGTGCTTGAAAACATAATGGAAGTCCTGCAGATACTCGACCCATTTGGCATACCGGTGTCCCAGCTTGCGCTGCGAATCGAGATAACGTAAGGCCTGGTGGTCGGAATACAAAACAATAGGAGATAGTGACTCCAATAGCGCAGAGACTGGACAATAACATAAAATTCCCGATCATAGTTCGAGTATTTTTGTTTGGCCTCGTTCAGCTTCTCACTAAAGTAAGAAACTGGGTGTCCCTCCTGGCTAAAAACGCAACCGATACCTACACCAGACGCATCACACGCGACCTCAAAAGCACGGCTAAAGTCCGGCAATCTCAGAACTAGCGACGTCGTCAGTCTCTCCTTAATCTCCTCGAAGGCTCGGGTCCACTGGAATTCTCCCTTCTTGAGACAGCTCATGAAGGGGGTCATGATCGTACTAAACCTCGGGACAAACCTCCTATAGAAGGTGGCAAGTCCGTTAAAACTACGAGCCTCGTTGATGTTCGCCGGCACGGGCCAGTCGCGAATGAATTTGACCTTCTCATGGTCAACAGATACTTCAGTCGAGGATATAATAAATCCTAGGAAGTGAACGGACTCAGAGAGGAATGAGCATTTTTTCAGATTGACATACAGTTTCTCTTGGCGGAGGGTGCCAAAGGGAAGCCTCAAGTGATCGAGGTGGGCAGTCTGAGTCTGGTTATAAATCAATATGTCATCGAAATACACTACCAGAAACTTGCCCATGTAGGGCCGCAGCACCTGTGTCATAACTATCATGAACGTGCTCGAGGCGTTAGATAGCCCAAATAGCATGAATAGCCACTCATAAAGACCGTCTTTGGTTTTGAAGGCGGTTTTCCACTCATCGCCCTCAAGAACTCGTATCTGATGGTACCCACTACGGAGATCGATCTTGGAGAAGATCTGGGCACCGTACATAGTATCCAGTAAATCGTCGAGTCGTGGGATCGGGAAGCGATACTTGACCGTGATCTTGTTAATGGCGTGGCTTTCAATGCACATACGCCAACTACCGTCCTTCTTAGGGGTCAGAAGGGCGGGAACCGCACATGGATTCATACTCTCACGAACGAACTGCTTCCGGAGAAGCTCATCGACCTGCCTCTTGAGCTCAGCGTGCTCATCCGGATGCATACGATAATGGGAAAAGTTCGGGAGGGAATCCCTCGGGACCAAGTCAATAGCATGTTGAATGTCCCGTGGAGGGGGCAACTCATCGGAGAGCTCGTCCGGCATAATATCTACAAACTCATCTAAAAGGGGACGCACCGCTAGTGGGTGGTAACCTGAGGTATCCTCAGATGCCTGGGTGGCAACCACAACGTAGATGATATTCGAATCAACACTATCTCGCAGAAACTAGCATCGCCTCAAAATATGCAAGGGCCTCGAGGCACTCGTACTAACAGATGGCTTGACCACACCCTTGGATTTATCTCAGGGTTGGGTGGGTATCAATGTGATCTTCCGCCCCTTATCGTAAAAGACACGTGTTCGAGCGGCCGAAACACGTGACGTCACGATCAAACAGCCATGGGCGGCCAAGAAGCACATGAGCGACGTCCATGGGAATGACATCGCACCAGACCTTGCCCTGAAATAAGGCAATGGTGATCGGGACAAGGCAGCGCTGGGCTGGCGGCTGCACAGCGGGAGGGCGGATGGCTGCTTGTAAAAAACAGCCAGTCGGGCTATTTAGGGTGCTGTAGCGGTGGAAACGGGGGTTTGAGGGGTGGAAAATGAAGGCAAGGGTAGGGAGTACCTTGGGGGGAAGAACGAGCACCTAGGAGTCGTCACCTAGGGTTCCACGGCGTTGGCACCGGGGAGTGATCGCTGGAATCCGGGAATAGAAGTCTCCAAATTCTGCAATAGCCTCTTTTTAGCCCTACATATCTATTTATAAGAAAAGAGCAACTAGGACATCCTCATCAACAGCTATGATTGGCCGGTGGGGTCGGGCACAAAATACATGAAAATAAAACCAAAAAAAATAAACTAATATATATTTTTGACTCGCGGCGACGTGTCGGATGCAACCGCGGAGTTGGATCGGCGATCTGATGAAGCCTTCCTGCGCGAATAAATGAATGTGGGTCCCGTCTTACGGTGAACCCCTCCATGTGCATGATTTGATGGATCCCCATCAAAGTGTCAAGCATAGGTGATGGTTGACGCTCAGAAGTAATATCAACTAATTGACTCAAATCCTTGTGGAGCTCATACGATGAAGTCAAATTCTAAAAGCCGAAACAAAATTAATTCTCAAACTCTTAGAATACTTAACTTGTATGCATTTGACTCAATTCTTGATACAATTGCACAAGGACTCATTTCCCTATCATTTAATTTTGTCATTGTAACCACACTTGCTCGCCTTCTCTAATGATCTGCTCTCTCTTATAAATTTTGTATAAACATTATAATTTTCACTATTTATTGCAATTCTATGTTGAATAAATTCATGAAGTTCATGCAAATGATACAAAACATACAATAAATATGAATGATGCGACACATGTGAAACATGTACTACATGTAGGAGATCATACAACAAATGTGAATGATGAATAATAGGTATGACCAACTACTTACTCTGATGTTATAGGGAACTCCCAAAGAAGAGAACATGGTCAGGAGGCTCAGGTGATGAGGTATGTAAATTTTCATCATGAGTGAAAAGATCACTCAAATAATCACTTATGACATCGACAATTAGATGGATAGTATAGTATGATGAATGTCCCCTAAAGTGCTAGTAATAATAAAAAGTCCTTGCTACTTATACGCGTTGCGTACATGTCACCAACAAGAGCTCAGACGATCAGCATAACCACGCGAGAGTCTCGTAATGATATGTTTACCATTATAATCATTATGTGTCGTTTTGTCTTCAGTGTATTTGTCTTGTAGTAGGGTCTCCACCTATATTAGAAGACCTTAGGTGTGAGGTCTTTCATCTTTGAATCATTTAGGTTTGGGGCTTCCTTGGAGAGAAGAGTGTTTTAGAGGACCCAGCCTCCAAGTGCTAAGCGGGCGGGGGGCATGTCTCCCGAGTTTATATCCACTATTTTTATGTCATGCAATTTCTTTGTTTGTGTTTGTAGTTCTTGATACGATGCAGTTAGTTCGTATCAATTGGTTCGACGTGTCGTTCTTCTATTGTTTCCCCTGGAATTCTAGGTGGATCTGTCGATCGGTCGTGGACTTTACCAACGTCTTGTGCCGCTTTTTGTTGTCCTGCTCCTGCATAGTACGATTTTGCCAGCTTCAAGCTCCACACTGCGAGTACTCTTTTGCGATCGCCTATGTTATTAAAGGTGTAAGGCACACCGAGGCGCAAAGGGTCTCTAGAGCCTAGGCACAAAGCGCAGGCGCACGCCTGAGGCACGTGAGCCGCAAAAATAGGGGGAAAACGAAATTGAGCAAATTGGGTACTCAATTCGCCCAAATTTGGATGCCTTAGGCGAATTGGGTGCCCAATTCGCCCAAATTGGGCGCCCATGTGCGCCTAGGGGTGCCTCGGGTGCGTCTGAGACAATATTTTTGCTCATCTCCCAAAAAAATAGGTTGAAGAAAACACCAAGAAAGGACCAGGAGCGCGCACCAATATTATTGGTGCACCTGGGAGCTAGTAAGGTGCGTGCCTGGGGCACATCGCCCGCCTCAGCCATGCTGAGGCGCGGCGGGCTGCACCCGGCGCGGCTAGGCGCGCGCCTTGACAACATAGGCGGTCGCCTTTGGCTTATTTTATCATGCGCCTGTCTTTCGCGATATTTCCGCGGGCCGCATTTCTATCGGCGCATCACGGCTGCTTGCACCTGCATCGTCTACCTTCAGCGCCACAAGAATTTGCGGCTCCCAGTTTTGTCGTCGCAAACACTCATTGCTCCAAGTTTCAATGTCGCACAACTTCGTTGCTCCAAGTTTTGACGACGCACAATTTTGCTGCTCCCAATGTCATTGCTTGAGCCCCACTATGCACATTGTGTACGCTTTCTCTTTCCCGGTGGCCCTCCACCACCTCCCTCAGCATTCCAGTGACCCTCCAGCGCCTCCTTCCACATCTTGTCGGCCATCTCCCTCCTTCCCCACAATAGCACTCCTTCCAAACTCATTGCATGCTTGATAAAATTGAAACGAATTTTCCATGGATGACCTCCTTGTCATAAAGTTTGCGCTTCGTCGGGGACTTCTTCCTCTAACATTGCTGATATCCTCCTCTTTTGCTCCCTAACGGGCCTCCTCCACACATCTTCTCGTCAATCTACTTTCCTTCCACTTCGACGATTTAATCTCTCTAGTCCCTTTTCGCTTCCTCAACCCCCCCCCCCCCCCCCCCCCCGTGAAGTGTTCCATGCCCCCACGCCCCTTGATAAGGGGCATCTCGCCTACATTCCCACCCATCTCTCTCTTACATCTTATGACCCACATTCTCTCTCGCTCACTACTTCTCTGTGTCCTTTTCAACTGGTGTGCCACATGCACGCAGCCAACATGTATCCTTATGAATTTTATATAGACAATTTTGCACACAACGGTCATGTTACAGTCACAAACCATTATGTTATCCGACGTTGTTTTTATATATTTATTAATGTCGCATCTTTCATAGTTCGTTTTATGTAAATCCTTCTATGTAAGGACAAGTGTGGGATTTTTTTACTTGTATGCCCTTATGTAATCTTATTTAAAGGACCCCTTGAGTCATGAGAAGGTATAAAGAAGTTATTTACTATTCTCTTGTCTTGAGTAAGAGATTTTGGTAGCTCTCTTCTCCCGAGCAAGCCCCGCCTAGGCAGTCGTAGTTCCGGCTCATAAGTATCCCCTCCGTCTTCGACCACTATTCTGGCGAGCAGACAACTTGGTATCAGGTCGCTTTCAAACCCCCTCTTCCACAGGAGTCGTTGTCATCAATCAGCTCAGCACTAACACTCCACCAAAGTCGCGTCGCACCCTGCTCCTGCACAAGATGTCTCCTTCTGCACGACGTCAATCAATGTCAGTTTTATCGAGCCTAGTGACGTCAAACTATGAATTTTGTTGGCTCTCAACATTCTATTCGCATCCACGCGTCCGCATCCAAAGCCTAGCGACATTCTGTTTAGCCGAAACCGCACGACGTCGATCGGCACACATTTCATCAAGCCTAGAAACATCGACATGTGGATTCTGTCGGCTCTCGACATTCTGTATGCATCCACACGCCCGCATCTAGAGGCCAATGACATTCTGTCCATCCGGAATCGCACAACATCAATCGCAGACGACCATCCGTCCCCGCATCCACATCCCAAGCCCGCGAGGGACTATAAACATTTGTCGACGAGCTCATCATCTTTCCATTGAGCCCTTGCATCCTCCGAATCGATGTCATGTGCATGTTTCTCTCAAGCTGCCTGCTCCAATCAGGGGCCCAATGCCTTTCCTTTTTTTCCACACCTATTTCTTTCTAAGCCGCCTATTCGTGCACGTGTACCTCAAGCCTGCTGCCTCCAAATTGTATTGATTTTTTAATTTATTAATCAATTTGTTGATTAATTCATTAACATTACTTCATTATTTTCAAATGAATTCTAAGGCGGTCCGACAAAAATATTAAGAGGTTAAGTTGGCCTCTCAATCCATGTCAATGGCTAGTTGCGTAACCACCTTCCTCGCTATACTCGACGACCTATTTGCCGCACATAAACATAAACAATTGGTTGATCGTCTTCCACTCCTCGCGCCACCATCAAACTTGTCGATTGGTCTACTGCAACACGTGCCAAACTTGCTGTCAGTCGCCTCCATCCAGTGCCCTCCGCTCCAATTACATGTTTTGTCATCCCCCCTGGCACAATTCCATCTGGTGACCGCTCCCCAGTTGACGCCAACACTTCTAATCGATGCGACTCACATTCAGCAAGAGCACTTGCCCCACCGCCAGTAATTATGTGTGTCAGATGCCCCTCCACTCCGAATACATGTTTCGCTGGCCCATATGGTGTCTTTCCTTCTGATGACTATTCCCCGATCGGTGCTACCACTGTCGTAATTCACATTCAGCAGGCACACTTGCCCCACCGCCAGCCATTATGCATAACAGATACTCCTCAGCTAACGCCCACGCCACACCAGATCCCTGTAGTCCTTTGTGCCATATATGAACACGCCATAAGCCACTACCCCATTGACACATTTGCTCTGACCTCGCGCTACAAAGAATTATTTTGGCATGAAATTAAGGAACCCGAGGATCATAATGATCGTACCATGCTCAAGCTTGAAGGAAAGCCCGATTTTAAGGATGGGATGTTATAGTAAAGAAAACAAGATTTGCATATGTTGTTTATTGATCTTGAGAAGGCTTATGATAGAGTTCCAAGAGAGATCTTATGGAGAGTCTTAGGAAAAAAGGTGTAATGTATCATATATTGACATAATCAAAGATATGTATACAAATTCAGTGACAAGGGTGAGGACATCTGGAGAATATCCAACAAGCAATACCTTGGTGTTTATTGTTTGTGAATGATATCATTTTGGTTGATGAGACGTGCGAGGGTGTAAACGCAAAACTTGAATCTTGGCGAGATACTTTAGAAAAGAAGGGTTTTAGGTTGAGCAGGGAAAAGACGGAGTATATGGAGCTTAAATTTAGCAGTACAAGAAAGACGGATGACTTCGTTATTAAGTTAGGTGATCAAAATATTTCCCGTAGTGAGTGTTTTAAATATCTTGGATCGATAATTCAAAAGGACAGAGGTATTGATAAAGATGTGACACGGAATCCAAGCGGGTTGTTTGAAGTGGAGAGGCGTGTCAGGGATCTTATGTGATCGTAAAGTACCACTAAAACTTAAGGGCAAGTTTACCGTACTGCAATTAGACCTACAATGCTCTATGGTTCTGAGTGTTGGACAGTGAATTGTGTACATGAGCAAAAAATGGGAGTTGCGGAGATGAGAATGCTTAGGTAGATGTGTGGGCACACGAGACTGGATAAAATAAGGAATGAATGCATCAGGGATAAGACAGGAGTAGCACCAATTGTAAAGAAGATGTGAGAAGCTCAACTAAGATGGTTTGGACACGTACAAAGGAGACCATTAGAGGCACCTATTAGGTGTTGTGAGAGTCTAGTCACTAGCCATGTTAAACGAGGGAGAGGTAGAACAATAAAGACTTGAAATGAAACTATAAGGAAAGACATGATGTACTTAGGTATTAGTGAGATTATGACAAAAGATAGGGCACAATGGCGACAAAGGATCCATATAGCTGACACCACTACAGTGGGATAAAGGCTTGAGTGTTGTTGTTGTTATATGATGCTAATTTTATATTTTTTTTAGTTCTTATGTAAGGACAAATGTGAGACTTATTTACTTGTATGTCTTTATGTAATCTAATTTATAGAGCCCCTTGGGTCATGAGAAGGTATCAAAGAAGTTATTTTTTATTCCCTTGTCTTTAATAAGGATTTTTGGTAGTCCTCTTCTCATGACCAAGCCCCTTCTAGGCAACCGTGATTCTGGCTCCAAAGTATCCCCTTCACATTCGGCCACTACTCCAGCGAGCACACAAAAGGCCCCCAGACCACATTCGCTATGGCGCCTCATCACCACTCTCCCCTTTTTGCTGAAATTATTTTTGCGCTTCAGGTTGCAAAAAAACTCAACAAATTTCTCAATGGTTTTTATTCTCATCATGCCCCCTCCAACGGTCATGGCCCAACTAGCGTGTTTTACACAACTTCATTCTTCAAGGCCCCTCTCACTCGACCATGGGTACAAGGTCACTTTTCAGGACGGGTGTGTTAACACGTATACTGATTGTGTACATGTCACCAGCATGTGCTCATATGATTGGCCCCACCTCATGAGAGTCTTTCAATGACGTGTTTACCTTTATAATAATATTATATTAATTATGGGTCGTGTTGTCCTTTAGTATTTTTGTCTTGTAGTAGGGTCTCCACCTATACGAGAAACCTTTAGGTGTGAAGTCTTTCATCTTTGAATCATTTAGGTTTTGGGCACTCTTGGATAGAAGAGCGCTTTAGAGGACCCAGACTCAAAAGTGCTAGACAAGAGTTTGTCTCCCGAGTTTGTATCTGCTATCTTAATGCAACTCAATTTCTTCGTTTGCATGATACGGCGCAGATAGTTCATATTGGTCCTTGAGTCATTAAAAGCACTCTCAAAATCAACTGACATAATAATGTTGTGTAGATCTCTAATGATCATTGGCTTATCAGGAGACTCTCTAGGTGGAGTGTATAAACACTCATCAAGTATGCAACCAGCGCTCATATACCTACATGAGATATCAACACTAAGTATGAGTTCATGACTTGTCAAATGTCTCTAAAGGAATGTAACTCAGCTAGGGGCTCATCAAGCAGTCTACGGGAAAATTCATCACGAAAGAGACGATCGCCTAGGAAAATGTTTGAAGTATTGAAGCATAAGAGGGGCAATCACTAAGTACGCAACACTAGGCTTGAAAGCCTCATGGGTGGAATGTCTTAGAGATATAACTTGAAACATTAAGGATCTTGTGCTCGTAAATGAATCAATCATCAGAATCTCATCAAGGGATGTAGGCTCATCATGGTGATCGTTGGGTGGGTCATCAACAAATATATCAATAGCGGGATGATCCTCTAAATGAGTATCATAAGTAACAGTAGTGTCCATAGAGGAAGGCTATGCAGACACTACTAGGTATATATGGGGGTAGGGAGTTAACATACCACTACATATTCATTGTGTCGCTCATACTCACTCTCAAAGGATGAACCCCTTGTAGGGTACAGGGCTATGGGAGAGTGGCTTAACTTAACCTCTTAGGTCGTATAATATTAAATCTTATTTTTATGTGTTTTAAGTCATTTTTAATGTGATCCAAGTCAGCGCCTATGAGTTCAAAATGATCTAATATAAATTTTTGGAGGTCTGCGGTCGACATCTTTATATTAGTGTCGTTCTTAGAGTGGTGACCTTTATGTGGCTCTAGATAAACATCAGACTGTGTCGAAGAATTAACTTGATCTGTACTAATTAAGGGTTAGGGATGAGGATGATCACAATAGTACATTGACCTCTTAGGAGAAGCAATCTGATGTTGAATGTAACGAGGCTCGGGATACTCGAATAGAGGAAAGGAATGGTAATGATATCTCTTGTGATAGTACAAGCATCTCCCTTGATGATTTCCTTGGGGTCAAGCATAAACTGACTTTGGATGCTCGAATAGAGGAGTAATGACAATTACTATGATATGTCATTGATGATTTATAGACTTTATATCCGTGTATCCTGGAGCACTCATACCAAACTAATGTAGGATGGATGTAATGAATGTGATGTGCGTTAATGTGCCCTATGAGGACTCTAATGAATGTTGGTGTGTGTTGTGTTGTAGGGAAAGACAAACAATAATACAATGTGCAACTAGTTATGTGATGACCAATTATAATAAATGCTTAAATTATTAATAGTTTATAGAATAATGCAAAGTGAGAGAAATAAAAATAATATTTCATTAATTTTCCATACACATACATTTTGCACAATTTCTCAAATGATACATATTCATAATAATGACTAAGTTTTACGTTGATCGTATACCTAACACAACCCTCACCATTTTTCATCCGGGCTTGGTCATCTACCTAACTTGAATCTCGACGAGATACTTTAGAAAAGAAGGGTTTTAGGTTGAGCAGGGCAAAGACGGAGTATATGGAGCTTAAATTTAGCGGTACAAGAAGGACAAATGACTCCGTTATTAAGTTGGGTGATCAAGATATTTCTCGTAAAAAGTGTTTTAAATATCTTGGATCAATAGTTCAAAAAGACGTACGTATTGATAAAGATGTGACACAGAATCCAAGTGGGTTGGTTGAAGTGGAAAGGCGCATGAGGGATCTTATGTGATCGTAAAGTACCACTAAAACTTAAGGGCAAGTTTTACCGTACTGCAATTAGACCCGTGATGCTCTATGGTTCTGAGTGTTGGGCGGTGAATTGTGTACATGAGCAAAAAATGGGAGTTGCGGAGATGAGAATGCTTAGGTGGATGTGTGGACACACGAGATTGGATAAAATTAGGAATGAAAATATCAGGGATAAGACAGGAATAGCACAAATTGCAAAGAAGATGTGAGAAGCTCGTCTAAGATGGTTTGGACACGTACAAAGGAGACCATTAGAGGCACATGTTAGGCGTTGTGAGAGTCTAGTCACTACTCACTAGGCATGTTAAACGAGGGAGGGGTAGACCAATAAAGACTTGGAATGAAACTGTAAGAAAACACATGATGTACTTAGGCATTAGTGAGATTATGACAAAAGATATGGCACAATGGAGACAAAGGATCCATATAACCGACCCCACTATAGTGGGATAAAGGCTTGAGTGTTGTTGTTATTGTTCCCAAACACATACATACACAGATACAAGTATTTGTACATTTATATAGAAAGATAAAGAGAAACTACAGGCTCCTTTTAAGGTATGGGACTAAAATTCTAAGGAGGTAATGGGCTCTAGCTGGGCTTAACTATGGGCCTTTTTCAAATTCATTTAACACTCCCCCGCAAGCTGGAACATACAAATCGTAGACATCAAGTTTGGATCAAAGAAGATAATATAGCACACGCAGTAAAGCCTTAGTAAGAATGTCAGCAATTTGCCCAGCAGCAGGAATATGTCTTAATTCCAACTTCTTCAGTCAAATTTTCTCCCAAATGAAGTGACAGTCGACTTCGATGTATTTGGTACGCTCATGGAATACGAGATTCTTAACAATATGGATGGCAGTTTGACTGTCGCAAAACAGAGTGACCGAAGAGCAGAGTCTGACACCCAAGTTTCTTAGAAGGCTTTCCAACCATGTAAGCTCAGAAACAACGAAGGTCATTGAACGATACTCAGCTTCGGTGGATGAGCGTGCAATAACGGACGAGTTCATGCTTCGCCAAGTAATAAAATGTCCACCGAAGTATATATAATACCCACTTGTGGAACGATGATCATCTAAAGAGCCAACACAATCAATACCAGAGTAGGAAATAAGAGATAAGGAAGAGGTCTTGTATACAAGCCCTTGTCCAGGAGCAGCCTTTAGATATCGGAGGGTATGCTCAACTTCCTGGAGGTGACAGATCCGTGGAGCGTACATAAATCGACTGATAACCCCAACGATAAAGAATATATCACATCTTATAACTATAAGATAAATCAATTTCCCTACAAGACGACAATAATACTCTGGATTTGGAAGGAGCAGATCAGAATTGGAGGCATAAGTGTAGAGCTTGTGATCGATATTTTTAGGTGTGTCGGCAGGCTTGCAACCAAAGTAGTCAGTGTCATGATCAAGACAATAATTTTATTGAGATAAGACAAGACCATCAGGATGTCTGGCTACCTCGATGCCAAAAAAGTATTAAAGATTTCCCAAATTTTTAGTTTGGAAAGCAGAGACCAAGTGCTTCTCGATCACGTGTATTCCTTTTGAGATCATCTCCTGTAATAAAAATATCATAAACATACAATAAGAGAATCACTGTGTCTGTCATACAATGATGAGTGAATTGAGAGAAGTTGGCCGAGCTTCGAGTAAATCCAACATCACAAACAACCCGACTGAATTTGTCAAATCAAGCTTGAGCAGATTATTTGAGACCATAGAGATAGTTTTTGAGATGACATACAAGTGACTCCCTCGTGGTCTCAAAACTGGGAGGTTGTTGCATGTAGACAGTCTCAACAAGGTCGCTATTTAGAAAAACATGACGTCCAATTGATGCAACTTCCACTATTGATGAATAGCCGGGGAGATCAAGAAACGAACAATATTCAAATTTTGTCACAGGTGAGAAGGACTCATCGTAATCAAGTCCATATTGCTGAGTAAAATCACGAGCAAAAAGACAAGCTTTTAGACGTTCAACCGTCTCATCCAGACCATGCTTGATGGTCAAGACTCACTTGCAGCACAGAATTTTGGCTAAGAGGAAAAGGGACAAGGGCTCAAGTCTGATTTGCCCAAAGAGCATTCAATTCTTCATCCATGGTCGTCCACCCCCGTATGCTGAAGAGCCTCCTGCAGAGAGTTAGGGGTGGAAATAGATGACAAAAAAGGGCAAATTTCTGAAGCACCAGAGATGGGCGATGCAATGACATAATTAGACATGGGGTGAGTTGTAAACGCTGGTGTTGGATCATCAGGCAACGCAGTTTCATTAGTAGAGGGTATTTGTCGTAGGGCATCAAAACGATGAGGGGGACGAGTGTACACGTGAAGAAGACGCGAGTTGGAGGGTATGGTTATCGGGGTGGGTAGGAGGGGAGGAAGATGGGAGTTAATAGGAACTACAAAGCGCGGAACTGTAGAAGGTATTGGCAAGGGTCGTAAGGGAAGAGTAAAAAAGTTGGTCTTCGAGGAAGGTCACATCCGCAGATGTAACAACCTTGCGATTGTTGAGAGAATAGCAGACATAATCTTTCTATGTGTGAAAGTATCCAACGAACATATATTTGGTAGCACGAGAAGCTAGCTTGTCGATGGATGGGCCAAAAGAGTGAACAAGAAGGAGCATTCAAAGACGTGAGGCATGACTGTGGAAAGGGAGGTGTGGAGGGGAATAGAAGATTAAAGGAAGTCTCATAGTTGAGAATCAAGGAGGTCATGCGATTGATGAGATAGCAAGTTGTAGAAACCGTGAAGTGTAAATAAAGCTTAGGAACCTACATTTAAAACATAAGTGAGCGAGAGATCTCAAGAAGGTGGCAATTCTTGCATTCTGTTACACCATTCTATTGGAGGGTATAGGCACACGAGGCTTGATGGATGATCCCGAACTCAATACAGAGATTATTAAGCGCATGACTCGTGTATTCACACCAGTGTTGTAGATATTGGCCGACATAAAGATTTTGGGGGCAAAACGTCATGACATCGATATTTTAAACAAATATCTCGTTTTTGAAAATATCGCCCGATATATCTGTTTAACCCGATATATCAGACGATTTTTCGCGACCGATATATCGTCGAGAATATTTCAAATATTTTTTTTCATTTTTTGAAGAGACCAAACACCGATTAAGGTGTTGTCGTGTGACCTTGAGGTCATGGGTTCGAGTCCTGGAAGCAGCCTTTTGCAGAAATGCAGGGTTAGGTTTGCCTAAATTTCACCCTTGTGGTAGGATCCTTCCTTGGACCCTCGCTGCACAGGGATGTTTTGTGCATTGGGTTGTCCCTTTTGAGGAGAACAAACAGAAATAATTTATTTTGTGCTTCATTTTGTGCATTTCTCTAAGTCTAGTATCAACTACTTTCTCATCCACTCTCATTTGATGATCTTTATCTTGTTTATTGCATTTGATGACTCTTTCTTCTGTAATTTATAAACATACACTATTTATATATATGTTTATTGTGTAATTTAAAAACATACATTGTGTACAATTATACATATTTATAAAAACTGTGTAATATATATGAATAAATTTATTTAAATATTAAAATCTGAAATTGTAAAATATCACCGATATATCACCCACAATCCGACATCGGACATTTCAAACTCAAACCGATATGAACCCGACGCCCGACATCTACAACCTTGATTCACACGCATTTTCGGTACGAAGTGTTTTCATAGAACTAGAGAACTATGCACGAGTCTCGACAATAAAAACACGAAACACACAAGTTAGTTCTGAACGATCGCGGAGTAAGTATAATTAGGTCATGCGAGAGTAATCATCAATAAATATAAGAAAATAATGATAACCAGAAATACTTTTTATTTTATAAGCTCCACAAATATTAGAATCAACTAAAACAAAAGAAGCATTGCTCCGAGCACAATGTGGAAGAAAAGAAGAACGATGTTGTTTGCCGAAGAATCAAGACTCGTGGGTGAAGTTAATGAGGGATAGATCGGTAACTGTAAGAGCTTTTTTGAGAATAAGGATAGGAGCATGCACGAGACATCGATGCCACTCGACAGAATTAACGGAGGAGAGAACGATCGGCGAAGCGTCCAAAGTGTAGATCCCGTTAGAAAATCGTCATTTGCCAATGATATTTTGCGTCTGTCGATCCTACACAACAAAAGAAGAGGAAGAAAATATTATAGAGCAATCAAGGTTTTGAGTAAGACGACTAACAGAAACAAGATTGAAAGGAGAGCCTGAAATATGAAAAATCAAGCGAAGAGAGATATATGAAGTAGGGGCACATTAACAAAACAAAAAACTGGAGTGGTGTCACCATTAGCAACTATGATGAACTCAGGATGCACAGAGTTCAGGTATTAAGGAGGTTTCTGCGGAGTAATATGGTGTGTGACACCGGAGTCCACAATCCAACTTGGATTATGGGTAAGACAGGAGATACCTTCATTGAAGATAGACGCAACAGAGCTAGAAGAACGATTGATCAACCCATGAAGATGATGGAGCTGGGTGCGCAAGTTATCAATGTCGGTGCATGGGTTGGTAGTTGCATTGACCGCAATGGAAGCATGTTGTTGTAGGGGCACACCATGCTTACAATAGCATGTGGCCTCAAGATGACTATCCCGACCACAATAACTACACTTGGGATGAGGTCGATTGTTGAGAACCCTGCCTCGAGAGCCGGTGCGAGCCCCACAGACCGCTGGAGGCGAGGGGGCGAAATGTAGAAGAGTGTTGGAGAAAAGTAAGAGAGATGTGTTGGTAGAATTAGAGGGCGGTGTCAACTTTAAAAGCAAGGAACACACATCTGAGAGAGAGGGAGCGGTGGAGGAGGAAAGGATCTGAGCACGGATGCTGTGAAGATGAGGAGGAGCACGGACCATCATCATGGCGATGCCAACAGCTTCTTTTTGGAGACGTTTGGGTTCCGAGATCCATCATGAGAGGCTAATGTTGAATCTAGGCCTCGACAAGAGTTTTGGACCGAGCAACAAAGGAGGTTAAGTCTTCATCCACCCCTGAGTCAAGAGATTAGAGATCCATGAAAATGTTAAATAGGTGTTTCAAGCTATCTTTGCCAGAATAAAGGGAGTGAAGTTCATCCCACATCGCATTGGTCGTCTCATGATACATAGTCATAAGATATGGTTCACTATCCATAGAATTCAGAATCCATGACAGAACACGGCTATGATAACTGAGCCAATCATCGGTGTGCTCGATAGGTTTATCCTTAAAGAGATGATGAAGGAGACCTTTGGTCTAGAGAATACGGCGAATACGGCGAACAGAGTATCAACTCAACAAAGTTTTTCTTACTACTAAGAGGATAGTGGTGATCTGAATCTCATCGCGAACTTAAGGAAGAGGAGTCACGGCACGAGCAAGAAGAGATGGAGCATTATTTAAGTCCATTGATCGGCAAGGATGGACGAGAGTTCGTGAGAGACAAGAAGCCGAAAGATAGGTGAACACAGGAAAGAGGTCGTAGATGAGATGACGTGATCACACCGAGGAGGCTCAGCACAGCCTCTACCACACCCCTATCCGATGAAGTTCATGTTGGAGTCAATGGTTCGCATCTCTTTAGTTTGACAATATCAAATCCCGTGTTGTATTTGATCATACGAGGTTTGGGTATAGTGTGTAGGTTTACAGGTACAAAAGAATGAGAAAATCAAGTTCTGGAACCTACCGCCAAGCGCTAGCGCTAACGTCGAGCGTTAGCGCTAACGTCGAGCACTAGGGTTAACGGCCGCGCTAGCTTCTGGAATTAATTCAGGACAAGCGCTCTGTGACCTACCGTGTGGCGCTAGCCTTACGACGGCGCGCTAGCTCTCTTAACGAGCGTCGAGTCAGCATGCTTACCACCAGACGAGAGCTATGTACCGCGCCGCGATAGCTCGAAAAAGCGGAAAAATATTGTTTTCAGATATTTTTCCAAATCGGCTGGATAGTTGTCACATCAACGCGCATTGACCTATCATCGGGCGCTATCTCTACCGTCGGCGGTAACTTATTTTCTCAAGACGTATAAAAGCGCGCCTCTTTTCCTGGAGACATATATAGAGAGAGACATATTCTGAATCTAGGGTTTGTGTGTTGTCTCAGAGCAACGTTCCACCGTCTCCGTTGAAGGAAGAGAAAGGCGCCTCCCTCCCGTTTGCGCACGAAGATCTCCATTGAGCAAAGGACTACAACGACCAAGAGGAGTTGATCGGGTGCAATAGAACGAAGATCTTTAGCACCGGTCACGCACCGCTTAACGGAGGAATCGTCTTAGGGGAGAATCACTTTAAATATTCTTTAAACTCTTATTGTATTTTTCTCTTTTCTAACTGTTTTGTGGGTGAGAAAATCGACCGGTGAAGGTCGTCGGAATCCGAGAAGGATTCCGTGAGAAATCGTCTCGGGGAAGGGACGTCTAGATCGGGGGATCTAGTGGGGCTCTAAGACAGTTCCGGGAAGGAAGGTGAAAAGCTGGCTCGAAGACCTTTCCAGGGAGGGGAAGGGAGAGAGCCAACCGGTCCGGGTAGTGGGTCGGTATAGAAAATGAAAAGGAGTTTGTATTTCACCGCCTCCGATCTTCGGCGTCATGGAGATCTAGTTGTTTGTAATTGTAAACTACTTTCATTACTGTTGAATAAAATTATTATTCGTTATTCATTCTTATTGTAATTTTGTGGTTGTATGTTAGTAGATCCCTGAAGGGTGTGTGCATCTCCAATGCGAAGTTTATCCAAGAAAACGAGTTATGTGACCTACCGCCGCGCACTAGAAAGCTAGCGCCCCGCGGTAGCATCCAGAACCAGTTTTCCTTGATAAAACTAATTTTAATTTTTAAATTAATCTACAAACCTTATTCACCCCCCCCCCCCCCTCATAAAGTTGGCCACCCGATCCAAGAAGTGGTATCAGAGGCAGGTTACTTCAAAAAGTTTTAAAATCCTGAAGTAAGATGACCAACGTTAATCATGCTTTCCCTGAGGGTCAAGGTGTTAGTAGACCCCCACTGTTTATGGGGAGTGATTACAGTCACTGGAGAACTCGCATGAAAATATTCTTTATGACACAAAACATGGATGTTTACTTGAAATGACTCATGAAGGTACCTCGCAAGTGAAGGAGTCAAAACTGTACCGACTGGAATCTGAATACGAACAGTTCCGGATGGAGATCGACGAGGAGGTGGATAGCATATACACTCGCTTCACCAAGATTGTGAACACCTCTAGATCTCTCGGGAAGACGTACACAAATGGAAACCTGGTGAGGAAGATCATGCGATCTTTGCCTCCACGATTCAACCCGAAGGTGACGGCGATTGCTGAATCACACAATTTCAGCACCCTGGAGATAGAGAGCCTCATTGGAAACCTGAAGACTCATAAGCTCGAACTGAAGAGATACAAGTTGAGGAGTATCCCAGGGAAATGAAAAAAAAAGGGTTGGCACTGAAGGCCGCAAAAGAGAGGAAGGTTGTTGAAGAGTCTGAGGAAAAAGATGAAAGCCTCTATGTTCGAGAATCCAAAAGATTCATGAAGAATCCCAAGAGACAAGGAAAGTTCAAGAAGCTACTGAAGAGAAGTGCTGAAAAGAAGAAGAGGTGGAACAAACCATCAAAGGAGACGGAGAGTGATGATGAGAAGTCTCTATCAGAGTGTTACCACTTCCATAAGCCTGGGCACATCAAGAGGGAGTGTCCAAGGCTCCAGAAGGAGGAAAAGGAGTAACAGAGCCGGACAAGGGAAAGAAGAAAATGTTGAAGGTGTTAACATGAGACGAAGATGGATCTGACGAGTCAAGCACTTCCAGCTCAAGTAGTAAAGACGAGACAAATCCATGTCTCATGGGGAAGAATCAGGATGAGTCTGACAACGAATCCAGTGTCCAGAGTGACACTAAGGTAACCCCGCCTTATAATGAACGATTTGAAATTTATGAACATCTTTGTGATAAGCTAGATAGCATAATTCTTGAGAAAAAGTCATTTAAAACTGAAAACAAGAAAATAAAAAAGGACTTAGAAAATTTAAAGAATGAATTAATTAAATGCGGCAAAGAGAAGATTGAGCGTCAAGAGTGCTCTCACTCAGTGGCAACGATCGAAGAGCTAAAAGAAAGTCTCTCCAAGACATCCTTGAAAATGAACAATCTAATTAATGAAAAGAATATTTTGGAAAAAAAACTTCAAATATCTCTTGCAAAAATAGAAGAAGGTAAAAAGCAATTCGCAAATCAGTGCGTAATGCTAGTCACGGAAAACACCTCCCTAAAGGCGAGGATCCATGATCTAAACTATGTTGTCTAGAAATTTGGAATATGACAAAAATCTCTCAATATGCTGTTGGGAGCACAGTGTCATGGATCTAAAAAGTTTGGACTGGGGGGTAAGTCCAACGCTACCGTCGAGCGATAACCGACTTCCAGTTAAGTCTAATGCTTTAAATAAAAAATCACAAAATGAAATCAATAATTCTAGAAGACTGTCCCCTTCCTCCAGCTAGAGCTCTAGAAACACGAAAAAGGAGGCATCCACTGCTTATACTCTGTGTGCAAACTGTCAAATGTTTGGTCACACATTTGGCTCATGTCTGAGGAATGGTGCCAAGAAAATTATACAAATCTGGCTACCAAATTCTTCTACCTATCGTATGGGTGAGACAACTTGGGTAACCAGATCTTTACCCCCATCTTCCTTTTAGATATGTTGGCAGGCTAAGGACAAGGAGAACGTGTGATACTTGGACTCTGGATGTTCCAAACACATGACAGTAAATAAAAACAAGTTCTTTAGCCTGTAGAAGAAGAAAGGGGCATGATGATATTCGGGGATAACAGCAAAGGACGTATTCTTGGAATCAACACTATACGTAACAAAGCATTTTCAATTTCAAATGTATTGTTTGTAGATGGCCTTAAGCATAGTTTAATTTCAATTACTCAACTCTTGACAAAGGCTTGAACGTATTATTTAAATCCTCTGCGAACACCTGCAATATTATAAATGCTAAAACGAATAGTGTTTTGCTTACTGCTTATAGGACTCATAATGTTTATACTGTTAGTTTTAAAGATATATCTACTTCTGATTTGAAATGCTTAGTTATCAAAAATGAGAAATTAGATCTTTAACATAGGAGACTAGGTCATTCAGGAAGTCAGCTAATAGTCAAACTATCAAAATATAAACTAATTCGTGGACTTCCAAAATTAAGCGGTAGTTTGACCTCTTTATGCGCTCCGTGTCAAAAAGAAAAATTTATCAAAACCTCATTCAAAAGCAAAAATGATATTTCCACGTCTAGACCACTAGAACTCATACACATGGATCTATTTGCTCCTCTTAGCACATGTAGTCTAATTGGAAAATGATACACGTTTGTTATTGCAGATGACTACTTCTGTTTCTGCTGCACAATTTTTCTCGCTAATAAATCTGACACATTTGTTGAATTCACAAATCTATGCACTAGATTACAGAATGAAAAGGAACTAAAGATAAAATGCATAAGGTCAGATCACGGGGGAGAGTTTGAGAATGAAAACTTCACGAACTTTTGTAACAATCTAGGAATTAAGCACGAATTCTCTGCTCCACGCACTCCATAACAAAACGGGATAGTAGAAAGAAAGAATCGTACACTCCAAGAACTAGCACGCACAATGCTCGCCGAGTTCAGCTTGCCTCGATATTTTTGGGTTGAAGCGGCCAATACAACAAGTTATATGATGAACTGGATCATGCTTCGCCCTATTCTTAAGCGAACTCCGTATGAGCTATATTTCGATAAGAAGCCCTCAGTATCATATTTTAGAGTCTTTGGTTGCTGTTTTATTCCAAACACTAAGGATCTCTTAGGAAAATTCGACAAAAAATCAGATCATATCATCCTCTTAGGATACTCTAGTACGAGTCGTGTCTATAGGGTCTATAATAAAAGAACTTTGGTTGTTCAAGAATCGGCACATGTGCACTTTAATGAAAATACACCAACTGAATAATCTAGGCTGAATGAAGAGGAAGTTGATGATGATGTGTCGTTGGGAGACAAGGGTAAGGAGGGAGAAGAGGTAGTCAATGTTCCAACTCATGTGGCAGGATATAAGCCTCCAAGCACAATAAACTTTTTAAAACAACATCCACGAGAACTAGTGATAGGAGAGCCCTCACATGGGGTTAAAACACGGTCAGCCCTGCATGAATCCTTCTCGAACCTATGTTTTATATCTGAAATTGAACCCAAGAATATTTCAGAAGCTTTAAATGATGAATCGTTGTTCTTGGCTATGAATGAAGAATTAAATCAGTTCGAGAGAAGTAAAGTCTGGGTATTAGTGGAGCGTTCAGATATACATCCAGTTATCGGTTTGAAATGGGTATATAAAAATAAGCTTGATGGTGAACCTAGGATAACTAAGAATAAGGCACGGTTGGTTGTACAAGGATATTCACAAATAGAGGGTGTGGACTTTGAAGAGTCATTTGCACCAGTTGCACGTCTTGAATCAATTCGTATGTTTTTTGGCGTTTGCAAGTTATAAACAAATTAAGTTATAAACAAATTAAGTTATATCAAATGGATGTTAAGAGTATATTTTTGAATGAATATATCAAGAAAGAGGCGTATGTTGAGCAATCACCCGGCTTCAAGAATGCTGACTACCCAAATCATGTATACAAATTAGTGAAGCCTTGTATAGACTGAAACAAGCACTTCGTGCTTGGTATGATAGGCTCACGACTTTTCTCCTAGAACATGGTTTTAGGATGGGTAGTGCGGACACTACACTGTTTGTGAAGCACGAAAATCGCGATCTGATTTTATTGCAAATTTATGTTGATGATATCATTTTTGGTGCCACAAATGAAAATTTATGCAATAAAATTATTACATTAATGCAATCTGAATTTGAAATGAGCCTAGTTGGAGAGTTAACATATTCTTAGGATTTCAGATTTCGCAACGAAATGATGGAATTTTTATAAGTCAATCGAAATACACAAAAGATATGTTTGTGCGATTCGGCTTTGAAAATCTGAAACAAATAAAAACTCTAATGAGCGCATCTCTAAAATTAGGAAATAATGAAAGTGGCATTTTGGTGGACCAAACTTCATTTAGAGGAATGATCGGATCACTTCTTTATCTAAGTGCTTCTAGACCTGATATTACATTCGCGGTGTGTCTTTGTGTTAGAAATCAAGTCAATCCTAAATTATCTCATTTCAAGTTAAACACATCTTTATGTATCTTATAAGCACCCAAAATCTTAATCTTTGGTACCCTCACACTACCGACTTCACGCTCTATGGATATTCCGACTCTGATTATGCTGGGTGTTCACTCGATCGAAAGAGCACGAGTGGTACTTGTCACTTCCTAGGCCCGACTCTAGTGTCATGGTCTAGCAAGAAACAAAACTCGATTGCCTTCTCCACTGCTGAGGCCAAGTATATAGCTCTAGTAAGTTCTTGAGCACAAGCACTTTGGATGTCACAGACGATAGAGGACTTTGGCGTCAAATTTAAGAATGTTGACCTTAAGTGCGACAACAAGAGTGTCATAGACTTGACGAATAATTCAGTACATCACTCTCGCTCCAAACATATTGACGTTCGTCATCACTTTATCCGGGATCACATTAAGAAAGAAAACGTGAAAGTGAGCTTCATTGAGACTGACAATCAACTTGCTGATATCTTTACCAAACCCCTACATGATGCTAGTTTTTCTTTACTTCGACTAGAACTTGGCATTTTGGATCTCACTGCTTGATCGTGCTGCATCATCTACTGATATCAGGGCATTTCTCATGTTTTTTTTATTTTCTGTGAGTTACCGCCGCGCGGTAGCCCTAGCGTTGGCGGTAAGTCGGCTGCATGTCTTTTCTGGTTTGTTTAATGTGTTTCTGCTTTTGATTTCTTTTATTTTGTCTGTTTCGTTTATCTTATAATCGAAAATCAAAAAAAAATTGAAAAATCACAAAACTCCAAAAACAAGTTTTTTTTACTTTGTTTGCATTATTTAATTATTTTATTAAAACAAAAAAATTTATTAAAAACTCCAAAATACAAAGAAAATTGTGGACCGTTCACTCTAAGAACACGCATGACAAAAACCTAGAGCATAACGATTACGTACGATGTTTGATTTAGGATTGTTAATCTCTGCTAATATTGTCTGATTATGTCATGATGTGTCGAATCTATAGGTACTTAACTACTGAGTGTGACTAGACAGGATAATGTATGTTGATATGCCTCTAGGTATGTGTGAGGATTTAGGTAGAGTAATGACATTACACTGTTCACACATCCCTGGACAATGCACTCATGTAAAAATTCATGTGTACATGTTATAACTCGTGATATTGTGTCTAACATGCTAGAAATAACTTGAAAAATCAATGTCACGGTGTTTATGTTTTTATATAAAGCTTAGAACTTTGGGCCAAAATTCTAGTGCATAAGTCTTTTGTATACAAGTTAAAGTGTATCTATCTATGTGGGTGGATTTCGATTGAGTCTGAGTCCTTGAACTAAAAAAAAGGTATAAAAATGATAGTGAAAAAATGAGTACATCATATACTATCAGATCATGTGTCAAGGATACCCCTCAAACACTACTCACTGCTCCTGATAAGTCTTCATAAGCATTGTGAGGATGAGCACCTTAGTCAAGAGAATCGTTTCGATCTTGTGCAAAGACTAAAACTTAAGTTAGTACCCCTTGTTCGAATTTTGGTATGAAGTAGATAGCAATGTGACATGATTTTTCACTTTATTTATCTTATGCTAACATATTGAATTATTGAGATAAAACATGTACTAAAGATTATTTCTACTTGATGTTTTTTTTATGTTATACGTACACATGTTATTGCTCTATTCAACGCTTCCATGCATAAGAATTAGACTTCCACTGCATTATATGTCTATAGCACATATATACTAGTACACGATTTCTATTCCTGGCGCTTACAATATTACACTGTTTTAACACTATAAATCTCTTAGCATTGTACTCCAAATCGATTGTGTATTTAGTTTCACTTGTGCTGTCCAAATTTCTTTTACTCTGAAAAACTTATCAAATCAACTGATTTTTTGTATTGTGTAGGTCTATATTCATGGTGTCCCGCTCCAATTTTTTCGTCAAATCAACTGATTTTTTGTGTGCATATGCGCCCGTTCTCTCATCTCTTTAGTATCTCATGACATAGGGAGAGAGGTGAGTGTTCACGAGACAGGTTCGTTAACCCCCGACCCCTTTCAATAATATCAAAAGAGGGAGAAGTGAGTGTTCATGAGTATATCCTATGCTAGCTGAGTAAGTGAGTGTTCATGAGTATATCCTATGCTAGGTTGGTGTAAATGCTAGTCATCCAGGGGAAGATCTCGTGTAGGGAGAGCACACACATAGGGGGAGCACATCTGTAGGGGAGTCATTCTGATCATTTTTATATTGATAAGTTCAACCTGCTATATTTCACAATTACTGATTGGATTACACTATATCATGTTGTTTTTTTATATCACATGAACGAAATTTGATATTATCAAAATGGGAAGTTTGTTAGAGCCTTTGGTACGCATCTCTTTAGTTTGACAATATCAAATCTCGTGTTGTATTTGATCATACGAGATTTGGGTATAGTGTGCAGGTTTACAGATACAAAAGAACGAGAAAATCAAATTCTGGAATCTACCGCCGAGCGTTAGCGCTAACGCCCGCGCTAGCTTCTGGAATTAATTCAAGACAAGCGCTCTGTGACCTACCACGTGGTGCTAGCCTTACCGCGGCGCGCTAGCTCTCTTAACGAGCGTCGAATAAGCATGCTACCGTCAGGCGATAGCTATGTACCGCGTCGCGATAGCTCAAAAAAGCAGAAAAATATTGTTTTCGGATATTTTTTCAAATCGGCTGGACTGCTGTCACATCAACGCGCATTGACCTACCGTCGGGCACTCTCTATCGCGGCGGTAACTTATTTTCTCAAGACGTATAAAAGTGCGCCTCTTTTCCTGAAGACATATATAGAGAGAGACATATTCTGATTCTAGGGTTCGTGTGTCGTTACAAAGCACCCTTCCACCGTCTCCGTCGAAGGAAGAGAAAGTCGTCTCCCTCCCGTTCGCGCACGAAGATCTCCGTCGAGCAAAGGACTACAACGACCAGGAGGAGTTGATCGGGTGCAATAGAACGAAGATCTTCAGCACCGGTCACGCACCGCTCAAAGGAGGAATCGTCTTGAGTGAAAATCACTTTAAATCTTCTTTAATCTCTTATTGTATTTTTCCCTTTTCTAACTGTTTTGTGGGTGAGGAAAATCGATCGGTGAAGGTCGTCGGAATCCGAGAAGGATTTCATGAGAAATCGTCCCCGGGAAGGGACTTCTAGATCGGGGGATCTAGTGGGGCTCTAAGACACTTCCGGGAAGGAAGGTGAAAAGCCGGCTCGAAGACCTTTCCGTAAAGGGAAAGGGAGAGAGTCAATCGGTCTGGATAGTGGGTCGGTATAGAAAACGAAAAGAAGTTTGTATTTCACCACCTCTGATCTCCAGCGTCATAGAGATCTAGTTGTTTGTAATTGTAAAAAACTTTCATTACTGTTGAATAAAATTATTATTCATTCTTCATTTTTATTGTAATTTTGTGGTTGTATGATGGTAGATCTCTGAAAGGTGTGTGCATCTCCAAGGCGAAGTTTATCCAAGAAAACGAGTTCTATGACCTACCGCCACGCGCTAGAAAGCTAGCGTCGCGCGAGTAGCATCCAGAACCAGTTTTCCTGGATAAAACTAATTTTAATTTTTAAAATAATCTGCAAACTTTATTCACCCCCCTCTAAGGTTGGCCACCCGATCCAATAGTTCAGCACAATCTTTGTTGCACTCCCTGTACGCAGAGCTTCATTCCTGTTTGACAAACACTTATCTGCAGAGCTCAACGCAACCTCTCGTGTTCTTCTGACTGCCGAAGAAGACCCTATTCACCAAAGCTCAGAACCTCCATCTAATACCATGTATAATAAAAGAAAGTGAGAAAAAAAGAATATTTTATTAATTTTTCATACAAATACATCCATTGATACAGGTATTTAGACATTTATATAAGAAGAGAGAGAAGCTACAATCTCATTCTATGGTGTGCGACTAAAATCCTAGGGAGGTAATGGGTTCTAGCTGAGCCTAACTATGTGACTTTTTCAGATTTATTTAATACAATAATCATTCATGTTTGAAATTAGACATTAGAGAAACAAGGAAGGCAAAAGATAAATTAGAGTTAGGGTTCGTTCCTTAGTTTGGAATTGGAGCGTTTGAATTGGAATTCATTTGACAATTCTAATTCAAGCGTTTGAATTGGAATTCATTTGACAATTCTAATTCAAGCGTTCTGGGGCCATAAAAATAACTCGGAATCGGAATTCATTTCAATTCTCATAGGAATTTGTTATAAAGGAAACATGTCTCCCTCAATTCTGATCTTGTGAGTTCTTCATTCGCAATTTCAACCCCTACCAAAGCATCCCCGACTCTCTCAAAAAGACCTCGACGTAACCTCTGTTGTTCGCTTGGGGCAGATTTTTTCCCAAAAGCGAATTTTTCGCAGGGGCGCACATTTTATCGACCGGGCGTGATTGATTTCAATTCCTATTCCTGCGGGAATTGGAATTTAAGTCAATTCTAATTTCTAAATCTCAATTCCTGCGAAACGAACGGAACCATAGAGTAATTTGATTAAACTTTAAGCAAATATAGTATTCAAGTATAACAAATCATGGTAAACACATACAAACTAACATCCATGAACGTATGTTTTCCATCCAAATAATTAATACTTGAATATTAAACATCATTCGTGAACTTACATAAGAAATTAGAAAATTAAGAGGTGAAATGTTGGGGATTCAAGGGATGGACAGCGAAACTGCAGCAGGTTCGCACTGATTTCAGAGTGCTGATTGTGTTTTGTGAAGGCAGCTGGGCTCTGATAGACAATATGGGAGGCCTGAATGAGTATATGGACCGTTGGAAAGGATTTTACAGGGTTGCAGGGATTCTGGGAGCATTAGTTGGGTCGGCGGGACTGTAATAGTGGAGAAAAAACTGTTGGAATCAAGTTTTCAAGGCGCAGGAAGTGGGGAACGGAGGCGATTCAGGCTACTGTGGTGTTCGATTGAGCGGTTTGGTGTATGGAAAGGTAAGCTGAGGCTTTAGGAGTGGCCCGTTAGGGGAATAAAGCTGAGAAAGAGGTGTGTTACAGCAGTCGAGAGTGGGAGGCAGCAGTTATGAGAAGTTTTGGGCAGTTAATTGACTATTATTGAGTTGTGGGTGGTGGCTAATGGCTATTGTTAGTGGGATGAGTAGGGGAGGATAGTCACCCGGGGGAATGGGTGGTCACTACAATATATGGAAACGGCTAGTAGTTGTACATAGTTTTGGGAGGTTATGAGCAGGAGGGGTAGCTATAAAGAAGAGGAGGTAATTATCTTGGCTTCGGCACCAAAGATCGACGGAATTGGCATTGTGGGACGACTGCGAGAACCCGGAATTTCTATTCAAAATCTGCAATGAACGAAAAACATCCCCTAGACCTCTATTTATAGTTGTAGAAAAACTGTGAAATTTTTATTAATGTCAAAAAATCATCTTTACAACTTGAAGGAATACATATATAGAAAGAGAGAGAAAAGACGAATCCCAAACTAAGATGTGGGATTAATCTAAGAGAGCAATGGGCTACACTATGGGCCAAAGTAATGGGCCTATTTACATGGCTTCTTCTAACACTTCTAAGATTCCCCCCCAAGCTAGAGCGTACAAGTCGTAGGCATCAAGCTTGGATAGAAACTGATGATATAATGGTCGTGGTAATGCTTTGGTGAGAATGTCAGCTACTTTCCCAGACGTAGGTACATAATTCAATTTCTCCAACTGAACATTTTCCCGAACGAAGTGAATGTCAACTTCAATGTTCTTTGTTCGCTCATGGAACACTGGATTATTGGCAATACGTATGTCCACCTGACTGTAACAAAACAAAGTTGCTAGTGAGGATAGTTTAACTCCCAAATCATCAAGAAGACTCTCACACACAACAGCCGTCATAGCACGATACTTAGCTTCAGTAGAAGAACGTGCAGCAACAGATTGTTTTTGCTACGCCGGGTGATAAGATTTCCTCCAGAGTAGGTACAGAAACCAATAGTTGAGCGTCGATCAGCCAGAGAGTCTGCATAGTCAGGATCTGAATATACAATCAGAGATAGAGAGAGGATGACTTATACATTAGCCCTTGTCCATGAGCAGTCTTCAAATACCTGAGGATGTGTTCGACTGCCTGGAGGTGAGAGACCCGTGAAGCATGCATAAAACGGCTAACTACTCCAACAGAAAAGGAGATATTAGGTCTCATAACAGTCAGATATATCAATTTTCCACTAAGACGTCGATAGTACTCTGAATTCGAGAGCAGTGATTCGGGTGTGATTGACATCCATCAGAGTTTTCGCAGGTTTGCACCCTGAGAGGCCAGCAACTTGAAGAAAGTCAAGACAATACTTCTGTTGTGACAGGACAATGTCATCAAGTCGCCTTGCTACCTCAAATCCAAGGAAGTACCGAAGATTTCTCAGATCCTTAGTTTGAAAAACAGAGTTTAAGTTTTGCTTAATTTGTTGTATCCCTGCGGAGTCATCACCAATAATCAAAATATCATCCACATAGACCAGGAGAATGACTGTCCTGGTCGATTGGTGACGAGTAAAAAGTGAGAAGTCAGTCGAGCTTCTCTTGAAGCAAACCTTACGAACAGCCTTACTAAATTTTTCAAACAACGCCCGAGGAGATTGTTTGAGACCCTAGATTGATTTTTTGAGCAGACATACATGAGACTCCCCCATAATCTCAAACCCGGGCGGTTGATGCATGTATACAGTTTCAAAAAAGTCGTCATTCAGAAAATCATTTTTGATATCAAGTTGATGCAGGGGCCACTGGCGGTGAACTGCTAAGGAGATTAGAACCCGAACAAGTTTAACATGGCAACTGGGGAGAAAGTCGCATCATAATCAAGCCCTTGTTGTTGAGTGAACCCCCGAGCCATAAGTCATGCTTTGAGACCATAAACAGTCCCATCCGCAACATGTTTGATCACAAAAATCCACTTGCAACTAACGCAACTCTGTCCAGGAGGAAGAGGTACAAGATCCCAAGTGTGATTGGCCCAAAGAGCAGACATTTCCTCATCCATGGTCGCATGCTACCCCGGATGCTGAAGAGCCTCCTATAAAGAGTTGGATATAGAAATGAAGGAGAGAGAGAGTGCAAATTTAAGAAGAGGTGGGGAGAGGCGATATACAGAGACATAATTTTCCATAGGATGAGCCATGCATGTTGATGCCGGATTGACAGGTCGCGAGAGCACACCGGTAGAAGGAGGCTGTTCCAGGGAATCAGATTTGGGAGAGCGACAAGTGTAAACTCGAAGGAGAGGCGGTTTGGATTGGACGGGCGTGGGTGTAGGTGTCGGAAGGAGAGGTGGAAGGGAAGACGTGACTGGAACCGCAGGCCGAGGTAGAGGAGGGAGAAGAGGATCTGTAGCAATGATGTGAAACGGTTGGTCTTCCCGAAAGGTGAAATCAGCGGAAACGACCATTTACCGTCTGTAGGAGAATAGCAAACATACCCCTTCTGGGTGCAAAAGTAACCAACAAACATGAATTTGGTAATACGTGGAGCGAACTTGTCAGTAGGTGGACCGAGGTTATGGACATAACACGTACATCCAAACACCCGGGGCAGGAGAGAGAACAAAGTCGTTGAAGGGAAAAGGAGAGTGAACGGAGCCATGAAGTTGAGAATGGACGACGACATGCGATTGATGAGATGACAGGCAGTAGAAACGGCAAAGTTCCAGTATAGTGGTGGTACCTGCATTTGAAACATAAGAGATTTATTGCCGATTTTTCCGCCTGGCCACGTCGTTCTGTTAAGGAGTATAGGCACACGAAGTCTGATGGATAATACCAAACTCAGTGCATAAATATGAGAAGGTTTAGTATACTCACGCGCATTGTCAGTTCAAATAACTTTGAAGCAAGTAGAAAATTGAGTACGAGTCTCCACAATAAATGAACGGAAGATAGATGGGAGCTCGGCACGATCACGAAGCAAATATAACCAAGTTACGCGCGAGTAATCATTAATAAACGTGACGAAATACCGATAACCAAATATACTGAGAATCTTATATGGTCCCCAAATATCAGAATGCACTAATGAAAAAGGAGCATCGCTCCGTGTACAAGAAGGAAAAGATACACAGTGTTGTTTGCCAAAGATGCAAGATTCACAAGTTTACTCATGAAGATATACATCTGGAAGAGCTTTCTTGAGAACTTGGAGAGAAGCATGTCCAAGACGACGATGTCAATCAACCGTCGAGACAGTGGAGAGAGCAGTAGGTGGAACATCAAGAAGATACAACCCATTGGACAGCCCCCCTCTACCAAGTATATTTTGTGTTTGTCGATCCTGCATAATAAAGGAGGAGCGTGAGAAGGTTATAGAACAATCAAGATCCTGAGTCAAATGGTTAACAGAGAGAAGGTTAAAGGGGGATCGCGAACATGAAGAACCGAGGATAGAGAGAGGGTTGGAGTAAGGGGCATATGAGCAGCTCTAGAAACCGGGGTGGTATCGCCATTGACCACTGTGATGAACTTGGGGTAAACAGAATCAAAGTATTGAGGTAGTTGTTGCGGAGAGATGTGATGCATGGCACCCGAGTCCACAATCCAGTGAGAGACAAAATATACCTTCTTTGGAGATCGATGCCACGGAGCTAGAGGAGCGACTAACCACCCCTTGTAACTGTTGGAGTTGAGCACGCAGAACAGCGATGACATCACTGGTGGCTGATGGAGGAGCTGTAGTAACAGAAGCAGTAAGATGAGGGGGCGGGCCATACTTGCGATTAGCAATTGGCCTCAAGGTGACCATCCTGGCCACAGTGAGAACATTTAAAGAGACTACGACCACCACGGCCCCGTCGCCGAGAATGGCGACCTCCACGAGCCGGTGGACCATGTGCAAAAGGAGCAAGAGTAGAGATGAGCTGTTGGAGGAGAGCCGGAGTTAGATTTGTAGGATCATCCAGTGGAGGAGTAACCTTCAGAAGCATCGAGCAAACGTCTGAGAGGGACGGAGTAACAGTGGAAGACAGAATCTGAGATCGAACAAAGTGAAGATGGGGTGGAACACGGGTCATCATCATGGCAATTCCAACTGCTTCTTTTTTGCGCCCGCTCTACCTCAACAAGAGTTTTGGCCCGAGCAACAAAGGAAGTCAAGTCACCAGTAGCCCCAAGGTCAAGGGATTGAAGATCACTAATTATGTCGAACAGCTGCGGAAGACTATCCTTCCCAGAATAGAGGGAGTGAAGATCCTCCCACATGGCATGGGCCATCGTGTGATACATGGCCATTTGATACGGCTCAGTGTTGAGGGAATTGAGAATCCATGATTGGACACGACCATCATCACAAATCCACTCCTCAGTAGGTGCAGTGGGAGGAGTCCTTGTCAGGTGATGAAGAAGGCCTTTAGTTTGCAAAAAATGGCGTGTTGAGTGAACCCATTCAAAAAAGTTCGGTTTCCCATGAAGAGAGATGATAGTGATCCGAAATTCATCACGAAGCTCAAGGGGAGCAGCAGCAGCGGGTCCAGGAAGTGAGGAAGCATCAGTCGAATCAATGATAGCAACAGCACCAAGGGGTCGTATAGGGAAAAAGCTGGAGGATAGATGACCCGGCGAGTAGGCGAGCTGCTAGTGCGGCTAGCGGACAGAGGACCTGGCGAGTAGGCGAGCTGCTAGTGCGGCTAGCGAACAGAGGGAAGCAAAAGAGGAACAACGAACAACACCCAGAAGCTGCGGACAAGCAAACAGCAAACGCGTAGTATAGAGGCATACCACGGCAAGCAACAAGAGAAGCCGAAGCGAAAAGGTGTAGCGGATAAACGGTCAAGCAACACATGCCTGCGGCAAGGAGAAACCGCAGCCAGGCGACCAAAGCAGGCAGACAGACGATAAAGTCCAGCGGCAAGACCAAAACAGTCTCCGGTTAGAGAGCAACCCGCGGTGGATTGAGAGCAGATCGCGACCTGAAAACAGCAACCACAGCAAGAACACACGCGGAGGGCAACAACAGCTTGCGAGCAAACTGTGGCGAGCAAGAACATACTGTAGCAACAAGAACAGACCACGCGGCAAGAACAGCCCGCAACGAGCAGAAATCAACAGAAAGAAGGCTCACCGCAGCGGACAAAGGGTGAAGCGAGGAGCGAACACAAACAACAGACCGCAGTGGAGACAAACAGGAGATCGCAGCGGACAAGGGCTAGCCGCATAGAGTCAGAACAGTGGGACCCAGAAGAAAAGTCTATAAAAGACAAGGAGAGAACTGAGAACGAAAGAAGCACCAGCCCGCCGAGAACCCTGCGAATAGAGAAAAGGATATCCGCCAGAGAAAGGGAGGAAGAGCCCGCAGGGGGGCTGCGGTTAGAAAGAGGTTTAACCGCCCAAATCAGGAGACAGAAGGAAGGGCCGCGGTTAGGAAAAAAACTAACCTCCCTCTAATACCATGTAGAAAACTGTGAAAATTTTATTAATGCCAAAAAAATCATCTTTACAACTTGAGGGAATACATATATATAGGAAGAGAGAGAAAAGGAATCTCAATCTAAGATGTGTGATTAATCTAAGAGAGCAATGGGCTACACCATGGGCCAAAGTAATGGGCCTATTTACATGGCTTCTTCTAACACTTCTAACAATAGTCTTGGAACCCACCACAAAAAAACAAGATTGTTTGAAACATTAAAGCCACTAAATTTACATGAAATAAAAATGCATAAAAGTAAATAAAAAATGTTGCCGTCGCTCTGCACGCAACTACCGTCTTGGATAGTCTATATAACGATCTTATCTCCACTTTTTGTGTATGTAAACTCACGTAGGCTCCAGTAACTGTCGGCCAGACCGCAATCCGTTTTTGCTCATCAAATAATTATGAATTATTATATTATTAGCACAGTGTATTAAAGTGCTTGTCATAAAATATGTAAGTTTTACATCCCATTATCTCTTCCACCATTTGCCAAACTTGCAAATACCTTCTAAGCTTTGAGAAATATCTAACAAATTTGCTAATAGTTGATAATTGAATGGACTCTGTGAAAGAAAATTAAACTGAATTATTGCACGCAATTGTTTCATTCACGCTATATTTTCTACATCATATATCATATATGGGAACAACAGTATATATCATTATGATAATGATGTAAGAAAATAAACATGAGTATATTCTTCACTATATGCATGAAATATGGTTCTTATGTCTTTGATGACATATTGATGGCGAAAGGCGGCGCGAATCTACGGTAGAGCACGAGTTTTGGGCCCGCTCAGGTCCAATTGGCTACTTGTAATATTTAGCATTTCTGGATCAAGGATCCGAAGCCGCGGATTTTCGATTACTTACATTTTCATATATTATATTGTATTTTTCAGTCTTTATTTAGTGTAATCGTGCCCATTACATTAACAGCCCATCATATCCGTTAATGTAAGGAATACCCTAATGTTGTTTTAATATAAAGAGGAGTAGGGGCTGCTTGGAGGCTATTGCAGATTGTGTAGAACGTATTCCCAGAATCCGGCAATCTCCCCATCGTGACGACTCTGTGAGGCCCTAGGTGACGACTCCTAATTATTTTCTTGCTTTCCTTCGATATCCCACATCCATAATGTTGGGTATTGTATCCACAATGTACCTGATTTGAAGAAGCCCCTGAACAAGCTAAGGTAAATAGACAATGTGTTTGATGAAATCTTTTAAGTTGTGCTTGCAGTTATTCCACGCTAAGTACACACCAATGTCAGGGTGCAGTAGGTCAATATACACGGGTCTGCGCAACGTAATCCCTCGTTGAGCAAATCGGTGTGTTGGCCTACGTGTACTCTCTCTATTGGGGTGTACTTAATTTCAAGTACAGGGCTATGATAAAGCAAGAGCAGACAAGGAGCAAGGATGGGCCAAAGACCAGCTTACGGGTTGAAAGACGCGAATCGTCTAAGTGTAAATCGTCGAGAATCACTAAGTGATTCTCACCGATTCGTCGAGAATCACTAGTGATTCTCGACGAGTCGTCGAGAATCACTAGTTGATTCTCGCCGGGTTTGGCCGGCTGTCTCGACGCAGTCAGAAAACTCATCTAAGGCAGAATCGTCGAGAATCACCAAGTGATTCTCGCTGATTCGTCGAGAATCACCAAGTGATTCTCGACGATTCGGCGAGAATGACTTTGCATTCTCGACGATTCGGCGAGAATCCAAGGTGATTCCCACCGATTCTCCCCGGCCTCTATAACCTGTGCAGCCAGAATTCTCTAAGTAGAATTCGGCGAGAATCGTAAGTGATTCTCGCCGATTCGTCGAGAATCACCCACGATTCTCGCCGAATTTGACTTGGGTATTTTTCCGACTCTGTCTGGACCGGTCCACGTTATCTGCGGGATTTTGAACCGGACTTAGGTCTTACTGCTGGTGGGGCCCACAACGGTCATCTTCATGACCTAAGGTATAAATATGTCGTATTTGTGAACAGTAAAGAGACGGATTACAGATCGAAGAAAAACAAGCCGCCGTCAAGCCCTAGATCGGAAGCGAGCTCGGCCGACCTTCTCCGCCTCTCGCTAGTTGCTCGCCACCGTTGATCGGGGTTTTCGTTACCTCTCCCGGCGACAGAAGCCTAGTCGGGCACAGCGTCTCACGCGTCTATCCAGAGATCTTTTGTCTCTTGATTTGTGATCGGGAAACCTTCCTCATCCGAATCGATCGAGACGATCGATCCTAGTGTGACCGTTGGAAGACCTTGCCGACTTTGCTAAGAAGATTGGATCTACATAGCATCACCGCATCTCTTGTTGAAGCCGTCGATCTAGAGAAGATTCTTTCCAAGAAAGATCTAGGGTTGTGGACTTTTCGTTGCCTACAAGAACAAGTAGTCTAACGAAAAGGGACACCTGGATCTTCACGTTGTTTGTATTTCTTACAAGCTATTTTCATTTTCTCTTTCATTGTAAAGGACCGATTGGTCTCTAGTTGTAGGGTTGGGTGCAACCCGTGTTGTGGGAGTGTTGACTCCTACGTGTGGAAGGGTTCCTTCCGTTAGTGCAAGGATTGGATTTCAATCCTGTTGGTGAAGTGACCGAGTCGTCCCTGGTTGGGAGATAGGTCGAAGGGGGAAAGTGGACGTACCCAAATCGGGGAACCACTATATTGCTTGTGTACTTTCTGTGTTGTGTTGTTTTGTTTTCTTGTGCAGGTAAAACTTTAATTCCGCAAATACGCTGCAAAGACACCTATTCTCCCCCCCCCCATAGGTGTAAGTAGTTGACACTAAGTGGACTTTCAAGTGGTATCAGAGGGAGGTTACTCATCAAAAAGGTTCACACCTTGAGTAGAATCCTGCCACCAGTGTCAAGAAGAAGACCGATATCTTCCATGGACGGACTCAAGCACTCCGGCAAGATCCCAGTATGCACCAGACTGAACTTTCCTATCTGGAAGGAAAGAATCAGATTCTACATGGAAGCAGTCGACCCCCGGCTCTTCATGATAGTGGAGGAGGGACCTTACATTCCCACTAAGGCCTCCATCATTGATCCTACCAAGAAAGTACCCAAGAAACTTTCAGAAATGGACAAGGACGAAATGGTGTTGTTCGGACTCGACAAGAAAGCTCAGAACATCCTGGTAAGCGCAGTTGACGACTCTATGATGCAGAACTTCAGCAATTGCAGGACAGCCAAGGATCTCTGGAGCTGTCTGATTGTCCTAATGGAGGGCACAGATGAAGTGAGGGACGATCGGAGATCCCTCCTCAATCAGAAATATGAGGCCTTCAGACAAGGGCCAAAGGAGGAGATCGGAGTCACCTTCGAAAACTTCCTCAAGATCGTCAATGCACTCAAAGGATATGGAAGAGTGTTCACTGACGGTGAACTCAATGATAAGTTCCTTAGGTCCCTCACTAAGGAATGGGACACAAAGATCTGCGCCATCCGCGAGTTTGGCAGACTTGCGGAAACTGATCCACAGATTCTGTTCGGGAAGCTCATGTCCTATGAGCTTCAGTTGAACACAAGGAAGGCTGAAGAAGAAGCAGAGAAAGCCGCGGCCAAGGAAAAGACGGTGGCCCTGAAAGCCATTCAATCCAGAAAGGGCAAGGGTGCCACTTCTTCCCGTGCGTGGAAGAGGGCTGAAGAGGAAGACTCTGAGCCAAGCTCCTCCGACTCAGAATTGTCTGAGGAAGACTTATCCCTTATCACAAGGGAGTTCAAGAAGTTCCTCAAGCTGAGGAATCAGAGAAAGAGAAACGGCTCCTCGTCAAGGGATCAGAAGAAGAACTATTCTTCCGACAGGTATGTTTCCAAACCGAACAAACATCGCACATCTGACATTATTTGCTTTGGTTGCAACAAGCCAGGACACGTCGTGGCCGACTGCCATCAAGGCAAGAGGGAAAAGGGAAAGGGAGAGGAGCACAGGTCCTCAAAAGACAAGAAGAAGGAGAGAAGCTACATCGCGAAGAAGCCAAAGACGCTGAGTGAATCTGACACATCTAATACCAGCGATGACGAGGAAGCCTACTTTGGGCTAATGGGTCACTGTGACTCGGAAGGAGATTGCCCCCCATTTACGGGGAAGGTAAAAGCTCACACCCCTCTCTCCGACTCTGACTCTGATCCTGAGTCTCAGGATGATGACCCTGAGGATAGCTCTTCTGCCCGTGAAGCTGAGCTCCTCGATAAGTATGAGCTTCTGCTCAACACTTTCCTGGAGTGTCGAAAGAGACTGAAGGCTGAGAAGAAGGAAGTAAAATTCCTTAAAGGTGAGAGTGTATCCCTGAGGGAAGAGATCACCAGCTTGATCTCTCTCCGACAGGAGCACTTGGACCTGACTTCAAAGCATTCAGAGTCTCTTAAGCTCCTTGATCTTAAGCAGGAGGAAGTCGACAAGTTGGAAGAACTACTTGCGGCAGAAAGGAAGATCGTCAAGAGCTTCTCTATGCCAAAAACTGTTCTTCCATTAGTTGATACCTTCTCTGCTCAAGCCAAAGGAGCTGGCTTGGGGCATGTAGGGGTATCTAGCTCCTCATCCAGGAGAAACAGGAACAAGAGGAAGAATAAGGCTGCCAAGAAAGCCTCTGCTGATGAGAAAGGAAAGGCCCCACTCAGCCCTGTTGAGTTCAGAAAGCCCAGCTTTCCCTGCAACCAACATGACTTCGAGTCAACATATGGGCATCACTTCAGGCCCTCGGTTGCAAAGCCTAAGAGCCGATATGATGGTTGGACTTTTCCCCGCAACTTCGGTGAGAGTGTCTTCAAGGCACCTTATGAGGAAATCCACTTGGGAAATTATGGTCAATTCACTAGCGGCCATAATAGAAAACAGGCACCAAAAGCCAAGCCTGTTATACTGAAGGAACAGAAGGTGAAAAAATCATGTGACTGCAATCACTATGATGCCTCCACCTCCAGATCCAAGGCCCCAGCTGTACCCACCATTCCCAGGGTGAAGCAGGAGCCTAGGAAGAGGTACAACAGATTTGACTGTTGGTGTTGTGGCAAAGTTGATCACTTTGCCGTGGATTGTTGGTTTAATCCAAGGTATGACGAGACTCCTTATGTTAGCAATGCGAGGCCGACCACTCGTAGGGCTAACCAATCGAGGGAGAGTATGCTAACAAGGAATCTAGGACCCAAGTTCGATTGGGTTCCTAAGGCAAATTAATTCTGTTTTGCAGGAATGTCCAAAGGCCAACAAAACTCCTATTTGGTATTTGGACAGTGGATGCTCCCGTCACATGACCGGGACAAGAAGCCTGCTGAGGGAGTACTCTCCTGTCGAGGATGGACCCAAAGTCATATTTGGGGATCTGATCGGGGAGTCACCAGAGGTTACGGTACGATCTCCAACGGTATACTCTCTATCACTAACGTAGCTTATGTTGAAGGATTAAATCATAACCTGATCAGCGTAAGTCAATTATGTGATAAAGGGTATGACGTTAAGTTCTGCAAGGATAAATGCCTGATAATATCATGTGATTCTTCGGAAACTGTATTAACTGGCATTAGGAGCAGAAATATTTTCTGTTTAGATTTTCTTAGTTTAGATTCTTCTACCCCAGTATGCCTCGTTGCTAAAGACAGTGCATCTCTTTGTGAACAATGGCACAAGAGATTGGCACACATTAATTACAAGACAATTAATATGCTGTTTTCCAAAAACTTAGTAAGGGATGCTCCCATTATTAAGTGCGTTAAAGATAGTTCATGTCCTGCATGTCAGATGGGCAAGCAGACTCGGGCTACCTTTAAGGACATCCCAGACAAAGACTCCTCCAGATGTCTTTATCTTCTGCATATGGACCTGTTTGGTCCAATGCAAGTTCATAGCTTAGGAGGGAAGTCGTATACGCTAGTAATTGTAGATGATCACTCTCGGTTTTCGTGGGTGTTCTTTTTAAAGTGCAAGTCTGATACGTTTGACATCTTCACCAGTTTTGTCAAGCAGATACAGAACGAACTTAACTGCTCAGTGGTCAAAATCAGAAGTGACCACGGAACAGAGTTTGAGTCTGGGGCTATGACAAAGCTCTGTGAAGAGCTTGGTATCTTTCATGAGTTCTCCTCCCCTCGCACTCCTCAACAAAATGGAGTGGCAGAGAGGAGGAATAGAACACTCATTGAGGCGTGCACGACAATGTTGAATGACGCTTCTCTTCCAGAATACTTCTGGGCCGAGGCTGTCAATACGGCTTGTCATGTACAAAACCGGGCGTTAATCAACAAGAGCCATCGTAAGACTCCTTATGAGCTACTGAAAGGCAAGAAACCAACCATGTCCTATCTGAGGATCTTTGGCTGCAAATGTTATGTACTGAATAATGGGAAGTACCCTCGTACTAAGTTTGGTGAAAAATGCTTCGAAGGCATATTCATGGGCTATAGTAGCCACAGCCGGGCTTATAGAGTTTTCAACAAGAAAACCCTAGTGGTAGAGGAATCAATAAATGTTGTATTTGATGAAGGAAGCTTGCTTAATTGCAAGACTTCTAGTTGTCTTCCTGAAGCTGCAGGTGCCAGACTCGAAAAGTTACAACTGGATGATCCCGAGAAAGATGCAACTCTAAAATATGTCAAAGTCTCCACATCAACGCCGATCGGAGAAGTTGAAGATCAAAATGAGGCAAATCCTTTAGAAGAAGGAGATGCCCAAGAAGTAGTCGAAGCTCCTGATGCAAGACTTCTAGAGCTCAGACACGTGAGGGATCATCCCAGAAATCAAATCATTGGAGATCCCCGAGACGGTGTCAGAACTCGCCGAGGTACTCTTAACGAGATCTTGCATCTTAGCTTTCTGTCGCAGGTGGAGCCAAAGAAGTTCGACGAAGCGAACAAAGACGCATCATGGATTTTGGCCATGCAAGATGAGCTGCATCAATTCGAAAGATGCGAAGTCTGGACGCTGGTTCCCAGACCGAAGACGCAAAATGTGATTGGCACCAAGTGGATCTTCAGAAACAAGTTGGATGAACATGGAGTCATCATCAAGAACAAAGCCAGACTGGTGGCTCAAGGATACAGACAGGAGGAGGGGATTGACTTTGACCAGACGTTTGCACCAGTTGCATGGCTCGAGGCAATCCGGCTATTCCTAGCCTATGCCTCTCACAAAGGATTCACAGTCTATCAGATGGACGTGAAATCGGCTTTCTTGAATGGAGCTTTGAAAGAGGAAGTATACGTTGTTCAACCTCCAGGTTTTGTCAATCCTACTTATCCTAATCATGTATATTTTCTTAATAAAGCGCTATATGGCCTAAAACAAGCTCCTCGAGCTTGGTATGAGACATTGTCTAGTTTTCTTCTTGAGAACAAGTTCTCTAGAGGAAAAATAGATAAGACATTGTTTCTCAGGGAAGTCAAAGGCAAGATTTTGCTGGTGCAAATCTATGTTGATGACATTATATTCGGCTCAACGGACAACAATCTTTGCAAAAAGTTTTCCAAACTTATGCAAGGAAAGTTTGAAATGAGCAGTATGGGAGAGCTGAAGTATTTCTTGGGACTTCAAGTGAAACAGTCTGAGGAAGGAATCTTCATTTCTCAGACGAAGTTCACAAATGAACTCCTCAAGAAATTCGGAATGGAGAATGCAACCTCTATGAGAACTCCAATGGGATCCACCATGTCTCTGGATAAGGATGAGAAAGGGAAACCTTTTGATGAAACCAAATACAGAAGCATCATTGGATCTCTGCTCTATCTTACTGCGAGTAGACCGGATATCATGTTCTCAACATGTGTTTGTGCCAGATATCAGGTGAACACTAAGGAATCTCATTATGTCGCTGCAAAGCGAATTCTCAGATACCTTAAAGGTACCCCTAATCTTGGCTTATGGTACCCGAGAAGCAATGATGTCGAGCTAATAGGGTTTTCAGATGCTGATTTTGCAGGAAGTAGGGATGACAGGAAAAGCACCTCCGGGACGTGTCAATTCCTCGGAAGAAGGCTTATTTCATGGAACAGCAAGAAGCAGAATTGTGTAGCAACCTCCACTGCAGAGTCTGAGTACATCTCGGCTGGCAGCTGTTGCGCACAACTCCTATGGATAAGAAACCAGTTAGCCGACTATGACCTCCAGTTCAAGGAAGTACCAATGTATTGCGACTCCTCAAGTGCAATTGCTATTGCCAACAATCCGGTATCGCACAGCAGAACGAAGCATATTGAAGTACGCTACCACTTCATTCGAGAGCACGTGGAGAACAAGGACATCTCTCTCTGCTATGTCCCCACGGACAAGCAGATTGCAGATATTTTCACTAAGCCCTTAGACGAGGCCAAGTTCAGTCTCTTCAAAACTGAATTGGGGATGCTCAACTATGAGGAATGAAGACTACAGAAGCTCATGGCTCGTGCATCTAGGGGGAGCATCTGCCAGGCACTCAAGTGTAAGCATAGGTGCAAGAACTGAGGGGGAGCATGGGGTCATATGCACCAGACCCCGATTTGCAGAAGCCGAAAAGGGGGAGATTACCCTCTCGGCTAAGGTTAAGGTGGCTCCAAGCTCCAAGTTTGCTCTCAAGTAATTGGTAATGAATATCTCTCTCAACTCAATTTTAAGTTTGAGTTTCATTCCTATTTGCTCTATTCACCTTAGCTTATAGGGTTTAGGCTTCTTCAAATAGGGGAGATTGTTGGGTATTGTATTCACAATGTACCTGATTTGAAGAAGCCCCTGAACAAGCTAAGGTAAATAGACAATGTGTTTGATGAAATCTTTTAAGTTGTGCTTGCAGTTATTTCACGCTAAGTACACACCAATGTCAGGGTGCAGTAGGTCAATATACACGGGTCTGCGCAACGTAATCCCTCGTTGAGCAGATCGGTGTGTTGGCCTACGTGTACTCTCTCTATTGGGGTGTACTTAATTTCAAGTACAGGGCTATGATAAAGCAAGAGCAGACAAGGAGCAAGGATGGGCCAAAGACCAGCTTACGGGTTGAAAGACGTGAATCGTCTAAGTGTAAATCGTCGAGAATCACTAAGTGATTCTCACCGATTCGTCGAGAATCACTAGTGATTCTCGACGAGTCGTCGAGAATCACTAGTTGATTCTCGCCGGGTTTGGCCGGCTGTCTCGACGCAGTTAGAAAACTCATCTAAGGCAGAATCGTCGAGAATCACCAAGTGATTCTCGCCGATTCGTCGAGAATGACTTTGCATTCTCGACGAGTCGGCGAGAATCCAAGGTGATTCCCACCGATTCTCCCCGGCCTCTATAACCTGTGCAGCCAGAATTCTCTAAGTAGAATTCGGCGAGAATCGTAAGTGATTCTCGCCGATTCGTCGAGAATCATCCACGATTCTCGCCGAATTTGACTTGGGTATTTTTCCGACTCTGTCTGGACCGGTCCACGTTATCTGCGGGATTTTGAACCGGACTTAGGTCTTACTGCTGGTGGGGCCCACAACGGTCATCTTCATGACCTAAGGTATAAATATGCTGTATTTGTGAACAGTAAAGAGACGGATTACAGATCGAAGAAAAACAAGCCGCCGTCAAGCCCTAGATCGGAAGCGAGCTCGGCCAACCTTCTCCGCCTCTCGCTAGTTGCTCACCACCGTTGATCGGGGTTTTCGTTACCTCTCCCGGCGACAGAAGCCTAGTCGGGCACAGCGTCTCACGCGTCTATCCAGAGATCTTTTGTCTCTTGATTTGTGATCGGGAAACCTTCCCCATCCGAATCGATCGAGACGATCGATCCTAGTGTGACCGTTGGAAGACCTTGCCGACTTTGCTAAGAAGATTGGATCTACATAGCATCACCGCCTCTCTTGTTGAAGCCGTCGATCTAGAGAAGATTCTCTCCAAGAAAGATCTAGGGTTGTGGACTTTTCGTTGCCTACAAGAACAAGTAGTCTAACGAAAAGGGACACCTGGATCTTCACGTTGTTTGTATTTCTTACAAGCTATTTTCATTTTCTCTTTCATTGTAAAGGACCGATTGGTCTCTAGTTGTAGGGTTGGGTGCAACCCGTGTTGTGGGAGTGTTGACTCCTACGTGTGGAAGGGTTCCTTCCGTTAGTGCAAGGATTGGATTTCAATCCTGTTGGTGAAGTGACCGAGTCGTCCCTGATTGGGAGATAGGTCGAAGGGGGAAAGTGGACGTACCCAAAATCGGAGAACCACTATAAATTGCTTGTGTACTTTCTGTGCTGTGTTGTTTTGTTTTCTTGTGCAGGTAAAACTTTAATTCCGCAAATACGCTGCAAAGACACCTATTCCCCCCCCCCATAGGTGTAAGTAGTTGACACTAAGTGGACTTTCACATAACCCTTGTTTTCCCCTCCCCAAAACCTCAGCCCCACCCTCAACCTGCCACCGGACCTGCTGTCTTACTCAATCCAACCCAAAAATCACCATCCGTTTGCTTTTTTCCCTTCCAGCAAACCCAATCCAGCCTACAAATCATCATCCGCTACTGTTTTCCCTTCCAGAAAAACCTAATCCAGCCAACAAATCATCATCCACAGCTGTTTTCCCTCCCAGCAAACCCAATGCAGCCAACAAATCATCATCCGCTGCTGTTTTCCCTCCCAGCGAACCCAATCCAGCTGCATACGCCTGCTGCTCCACAGCCGCACGCCTCCCTCCACTGGAAACAGTCGCCCAGCCCCTTACATTACCTGCCATTCCCAGCCCTAGCCGCCGCCCAGTAAAGGGCTGATTTTGCCTTCCCACCTGTTGTGGCCTTGGGTCGCCATCCCTCCAGAACCCAGATCCCACTCCACCGGCAACTCCCATATACCATCTACCTCAGCCAACGTTTCAGCCACCGACCACCTCCGTAATTCACGACATCGTGTCGTACATAACCGGGTGATGCGGAACAGCGATGTGAATCAACAGCAGAGGACGAGTTTTGGAACCGTTCGAGGCCGATTGGCCACCTACCATATATAGCATCTCCGGATCGATGATCCGACTCCGTGAATGCGTCCGGATTTTTCTTTACATATTTTTTCATATATAACTTTTGTATTTTCAGCCATTACTTAGTGTAATCGAACACCTGACACTCTCGGTCAGTCATAGTGGTTGATGTCAGGGTGCCTTAATGATCTTTTATTATAAATAAGAGTGGGGGGCTGCCATTAGATTTATTGCAGATTTTGGAGAGATTAATTCCGAAATTTGGCGATCTCTCGCGGTGATGACTCCTTGAAACCCTTGGTGACGACTCCTAGGTATTTTTCTTCATCCCTTTTGTATCCCCATCAATAGTCTTCGTTTTTCCTCCTCCAAAGCCCTTACCGAATTCAACAACTCCTCCAAACCTCTGCTGACTCCATACTCCCAGGCTCCCAGCCATAAAATAAATCTTCCTGTTGTTTTATTCCTTCCCAGCAACCTCAATCCAGCCCCCCAAAAAAACCATGCATCCCTTGTACATCCAGATCTGGGCAGTTCCGTCCCACCCAGGAGCCCATTTCCTATCCAACAATTCACGCCTCTGCTGCCCACGTATTCAACTCCTGGATCCCTCTATCAAAATCCCCCACCGATCCTTACATCCCCTCCCTGACTCCATTCAGCCAAGACCCTCCCCAAGCCCAATATCCCATCCAGAAACCCACCCCACAATACCTCTCAAATCAGCCCATTCTCCATCCTCTCCCCACTGATAGTAAACCGAATCAGACCTCAATCACCTCAATCTACACAACCGAATCGTAGTTACTACTGTCGGGGCATTGGATCTCCATTCTACGGCACCCCCTCTACTTAGTGAGTATTGTATAGTTGTATGGACTTTTATTTTTAATATTAAAATATGTTTAGTAATTATTTTTCATGTATTATTATGGTGATTTGCATTTTGCAGGATCAATTCATCATGCATTCTTGTTTTCGCCCTCCACGCAGAGGAAAACTTAAACTTGCTTACCTAAAGAATTATTTTGGTCTAGCTTAAACTATCTCTTGTAATTTAATTTTTATTGTTATGATTTGATCCCTCCATCAGATTTGCATGTCGCATTTAGTCGTTAAGAAGAATCAAGTTATTTCCATAACACTGCCCCTAGAGTTGCATGCTAGCCTCATACACCTACGCAGCCTACCCTACATCATTTGATATCAGAGCCCAAGGTTTGGGCCGCATTTATATGTATAGTGATAGGTCATATAGAGTCTTTAGGTTCATCTATGACAAATTATCATCGACATTCCTCTCCTCTATTTGTAGATCCCGAACTACCTATACAACTATACCCAATCTCATAGAGCTCCTTTAGAGAAATGTTCATGTTATTATGATGATTATTATCGTTTGTCGCACACCACTTCCAGAGATCGTGTCGACCTCTCGACGCAATTCAACTATGCTAGAGATGATTACTATGGTGATTATCGTCATCCTCATCCTCACGCACGAGCAGATTGTGTCGACTCATTGACACGACTAATATTTTAGGGATGACTATTACGAGGATTATCATTTAAGAGAGAGTTTGAGTGTAAGTTTCGTGTGGTTGCTCCACCTTTTGACGGTTCATCAAGTCCCGAGTCTTTCAGATATTGGCTTGTGAATATGGAATATTATCTTTAATTATTTCGAATTATTCGGTGAGAGCTGCATAAAATTTGTGAAACTTATGCTTCTAGATCAGGCGAGAGCATATTGGTCTAGCATTGAAAGGGCTCGTGAGCGAGATCGTCTTCAGCGCATCACTAGTTGGGTGGATATGAAGTGTAGGTTGTGTCAGAGGTATTTGTCTGCATCGTATCGTAGACTCTTGCTCGATCAATTATTTATCTTTTGTCAAGGATCACCATCTGTCTCTGAGTGCATAGATCGGTTTGATGAGCTAGTAATGAGAAGTGACCTCCGAGAGGAACCAACTATGATCACTTCCCGGTTTCGGTCTGGACTGCGATCTGACATAGGCGCTGAATTGGCTTGTATCACCGCGCGAGATCCCTTGAACAGACATATCAACTCGCCCTTCATCATGAACAATCCTTAAAATCTAGATTTGGTCAAGTGGATTCACACCTTGACCACACCAGTATGAGTCCCTCCTATACAAAGGACACCACTATGTCTACCCTTATTCTGTCAGACACGATAAAAATGAAACCTGATATAGATCTCTCTCACCACAGTGAGGCACTTAGTTCGGTGAGTGGTCTGTCTTTTTTTTACTCATTTCTTATGGCCTTAACTGAGAATAATACCGAGCGACCTATTGATCCTATAGTGATGTGTCCCTCACCTACTTCCCACCTTCCTCCCTTCCCAGGGTTAATTAGAGCCCCTACCATAGACCCATTTATTGATACTTTACCTATGGACCCATTCTTGAGAGTAGGTCTTTCTCACTTTCCTCATGTCATTGTCTCGAGCCAGATCGCGACCAAGAGCCAAGAGCCTAGTGTTGATCTTGTAGTGGCTGCCTCGCTCATTTATGGGGACACTATCCCTTGTGATGGTACTCATATGGCGGATCATGACATTATTGATGGCTTCTTTGATGATCCTCCCATTGAGATTCCTGATGAGCCACTCCATCCTTGTGAGCATGAGATTCAGGTGAGCGACCCACTTACGAGTATTGAGTTATTGATATCTCTTCAACTATCACCCCGAATCTTGCTCAAAAGAGTGGATCTTGAGTGTATCATCAAGTATATAAGGCCTTACTTGAAAACATTCGAGCATACTTACGATGATTCGAGAGTCTACCATCAGACCGCTCGTCACCCTATCGAATTACAGCATATTGTCCATGTTTATGGTTTTCACTCAAGTGGTCATCACATTTGCAATGAATTTTCATACATACCACCTGGTGAGCCCCCCGATGCATCACGTTTCCTGAGAGATATTTGACCCTTTATGAACTCATATTTGAGCGTTGATGTCTGATGCAGTCATTTGGATATTTGTCACACACTCGATGAGTTTTTCTACTCTCCACCGAAAGAGACTCCTGATAGGCCGCCCCATCTTAAATATTTGCAGTTCATTGTCAGACTGCCCCCTCGAGAACGTGTCGTGCCTATCGTAGTTTATTTGCATCATTGGTATGAGTTTGTTGAGCCGTTTTTCATCATTTGCATATATATGTTGAGTCGTTTTTCATCGTTTGCATGTGTTTCATGAGTCGGTCTGGCAAAGAATCAATACTGGTAATAAATCTTATAAAGAGCATGCAGATGTTCATTGGCAAGAGCGGGTATTTCATAAAAGTGGGCAGGTGATGGTGAGAAGGCTCCTTGAGAGGCCTACTAAAAGATTGAGCGTTAGGCGAATGGATCCCTACACAACCATGAGAAGGATACGAGCAAATATCTATAATCTTGATATCCCTACGAGCATCAGTCTTTTATCCTATATTTAATGTTGAGGATTTGACGCCATGCTACAAGCCTCACGATCATGCAGACCCGTTTCATAGAGATTCTCTTGAGCCTACACCTCCAGATTCTCTTGAGCCTACACCTCGACATCCTTTTGAACCTACACCTAACCATCCTTCTGAGACTGCCCCTCCACATCCTTCTGATCCTACACCTACACATTCTCGGTCCACCACCCATTCCACTCCTGAGCCCCACCTGCCTTTAGGTCAGCCGCATATGGCTTCACTGTTTATACCAGTGATTGCACCGGGACTACCAGCACATCAGTGGATTCTTGAGAGCATTATTGATATTGTGGTTCACAAATGCATAGATGCGCCAGACAGCTAGACACAGGAGTATCATTTGAGAGGATGCCACATGGTCGACGATACTTGGACGACCCCCGATGTACCTCATAAATTTTGCTCAGCACACACCAAGAGGATTTCGATCTCCATTCATAAGGAGATGAATTCTTTCAAGCAAGAGAGAATGATGCGGAACGGCGACACAAACCCGCGGCGGAGGATGAGTTTTGGGCCCATTCGGGTCCGATTGGCCACCAACCATATATGACATCTCCGTATTAATGATCCGACTTCGCGGCTGCGTCCGGATTTTTCTATACATGTTTTTTCATATAAAACTTTTGTATGTGCAGTCATTATTTAGTGTAATTGGGCACCTGATACTCTCGGCCAATCATAATCGTTGATGTCAGCGTGCCCTAATGTTCTTCTATTATAAATAGGAGTAGGGGGCTGCCAATGAATTGATTGCAGATTTTGGAGGGATTTATCCTGAAAGCCGCTGATCCTTTTACGGTGACGACTCCATGAAGCCCTAGGTGATGATTCTTAGGTATTCTCCTTCATCCCTTTTGTATCCCCCCACAATAGTCTTTGTTTTCCTCCTCCAAAGTCGTAACCAAATTCCATAACTCCTCCAAACCTCTACTGAATCCATTAGCCCAGCCACAAATCAAATCTTATGTTGTTTTTTTCCTTCCGAGCAACCCCATTATAGCCCACACAAAAAAAACCACACAACCCTTGTCTTCCAGATCTAGGCACATCCATCCCACCCAGGAGCCCACTTCCTACCCAACAATTTGTGTCTCTTCTATCCACGTATTCAACTTCTGGACCCCTCTACAAAAATACCCCACCGATCCTCGCATCCCCTCCCTGACTCCATTCAGCCAAGACCCTACCCAACCCCATTCTCCCCTCCAGAAACCCATCCCTCAATACGTTTCAAATCAGCCAATCCTCCATACCCTCCCCACTGACAATAAACTGATTCCAACCTCAATCTACATAATAAGATCATAGTTACCGCTGTCGGTGTTGAAGCCGGGAAAAACCCTACTCCAAAATTCGGCAAGACAGCCTAAGGTTACTGATTCTGCGGTCAAACGCCACAATTCAAATGTCTATCGCGGGAGAGAGAAAACTAATCTATAAGCACACCCCGAGTGCTCCAGCAGGGAGGTCCCACCACGTACCCGGAATTTTGGGAGAAACTTCCCCTCCGCAACCAAAAGGTTGGGTGAGGTACTAGGCAGGCATGGACCTGGCAAGTATCCACTTGGGGGGACCACAACCTCTTCCAAAAATCCATTTCTAGTCCCTCTAGAGGTCTACTTATAGAGAAATCTTGGGGGGTTATAGGTGAGTATCCAGCTTCTGCCAGCGAGTTCCAAGGGTCTACTCGCCCAAACTCATTGCTGCTCACCCATGCTCGCCTCTGCTCGCCCAAGCTCTCTTATGCTCGCCCAAGCTCTCTTATGCTCGCCCAAGCTCGCCTCTGCTTGCCCAAGCTCGTCTCTGCTCGCCCAATGGTCTGCGAATAGTCGTCTGCTTGGGTACTTCTGATCTCGACAAATTACGGGTTATACAATCGGGACATTGGATCTCCACCCTACGACACCCCCTCTACTTAGTGAGTACTTTATAGTTGTATGGACTTTTATTTCTAATATTAAAATATGGTGATGTGATTTCATGTTTGATTGGATCTCTTGTTTAGTATTTGTTTGCCCAGTATTACTATTGTGATTTGAAGGATCAATTCACTATGTATTCTTGATTTAACCCTCCACGTGGATGAAGGCCTAAACTTTCATGCTTAAAGAATTATTTTTGTCCAACTTAAATTATCTCTTGCAAATTAATTTTTATTGTTACGATTTAATCCCTCCGTCAGATTTGCATGTGTCGCATTTAGCCATTGAGAAGAATCGAGTTATTTCCATGACACTCCCCCTAGGGTTGCATGCTAGTCTCGTACACCAACGTAGCCTGCCCTACATCACAGGGTCTCCTCTTCTCGGACATCCCACGTGCTTAGTGAGAAATACTGTCGTATGGAACATTTTGTTTAATAAATATATGGTAATGAATTCATGTTTGATTGTATCTCCTATTTAGTAGTTGTTTGCTTTGGGATATTCTTGTTGTTTGCATGAACTATTCGCCGCACAATCTCGTTTTAGCCCTCCATGCGGAGAAAAACCAAAGCTTATTCGCTTAGAGAAATAATTTTGCTTTGCCTCAATTATCTAAACGCGATTTAATTATTTATTACTAACTTTGATTTTTTGTCATCATTCATTGCATGTGTTGCATTTAGTCGTAAGAATTTGAGTTATCCTACCACATGTCACATTAAGTTTGCAAGTCTAGTTGTGCTCGCACGTAATCTACCCTACTTTTAGACAAAGTTTAGGTCTCATTGCATTCATTGTATGAGTTTTGACGTCGCATGTAGGGTTAGGGCATCGCTTGTTCACCGCCTATAGATTGGTCTTGCACCACATATTTATTGATAAGTTATATGACTTTAATTATGTTGGTTGTTTAGCACATGAATTAATGTCAAAAATCAATTACAGATTAGTTAATTTGGTAAAAAGAGTTCAACATCCTTTACAAAACCATAAAAGCACCCGCATTTAATGGAATGAAATAAAGCTAAAACTTGTACAAAAAATTACTGATAGTACATTGTAACTTGCATTATGAGCTTACAAATCTCGGACAAGAAAATAAATTTGGTATTTAGTATCATAAAATGTTTTCCTTGTTTGATTAGCAGTGTGAGTTAATAGCATGCTTATACCATTGGTTGTTAGGAAAAGATTTCTCAATGAACTTTGGAAAGCTAATAGGAAAAAAGATGGAGCTGGATGACCTTCAAACTATAAATGATGCTCAAAAGATATCTGTTATGATTGACATCCCTTTGTTTTGAAGGATATTCTATCATTTCTAAAATCTATGAAAAAACCTAATGCATAGGTACTTCTTAAGTAACTCATAAAGCGGACGTCGCGATCAGAGACGATGGAAGTGGACAACCCATGATATTTGAATACCTCTTTGAAGAACAGAGCAATCACGTAGGATGCATCTAAGGTCTTATGACACGGGATAAAGTGGGTCATCTTTGAGAAGCGATGCACAAAGACAAAAATGGAATCGAACTTCCGCAACGTGCAAGGAAGCCCGAGTACAAATTCATACTAATATCTGCCCACAGTTTGCGCGGAATAGGTAACAGAGTGTACAGACACGGTAGACTGTCATGATCCCTTTGTCTTCTGGCAGATGAAACAATGACAAATGACCCGAGTAACGTCCTTCTTCAAGCTAGTCCGGAAGAAGCGGTCCTCGACTAACGCAATCATTTTGTCCTGCCCGAAATGGCCCGCGTCCCCGCCCGGGTGTAACTTCTGGAGAAGAAAGTTGGAAGTGGACAACCTATGATATTTGAATACCTCTCTGAAGAACAGAGCAGCACGTAGGATGCATCTAAGGTCCTATGACACGGGATAAAGTGGGTCATCTTCGAGAAGCGATCCACAACGACAAAAATGGAATCAAGCTTCAGCAACGTGCAAGGAAGCCCGAGTACAAAATTCATACTAATATCTGCCCACAGTTTGCGCGGAATAGCTAACAGAGTGTACAGACACGGTAGATTGTCATGATCCCTTTGCCGACTGGCAGATGAAACAATGACAAATGACCCGAGTAACGTCCTTCTTCAGGCTAGTTCAGAAGAAGCGGTCCTCGACTAACGCAATCATTTTGTCTTGCCTGAAATGGCCCGCGTCCCCTCCCACGTGTAACTCCTGGAGAAGAAAGACTCGGAGTGAGGTCTGGAGCACACAAAGACGAGAACCTAAGAATAGATAGCCATCTGAAATCACGAAATCCTCGCAGGGCTCAACGCGTCAGCTGGTATAGAGAATAGTGACCAAGCGACTCAACGCGTCAGCTGGCTTGTTCTCAACACCAACTCTGTGTTTGAAAACATAATGATATTCCTTCATGAACTCCACCCATTTTGCATGGCGGTGGCCTAACTTCTTCTGCGAATCAATGTATCACGGGGCCTGGTGGTCAGAGTACAGGACAAACTCCTTGTGTAGGAGATAATGGCGCCAATGGCGGAGTGCCTGTATGACAGTGTAAAACTCTATGTAATAATTGGAGTACTTTTGACAGGTGTCATTCAATTTCTCACTGAAGTAAGCAACTGGATGACCCACATGGCTAAGCATCCAACCACCACCATCCCCTGATGCCCACTCCAGATGTGTCGCATGCTACCTCAAAAGCCTTAGGAAAATCCGGAAGGCGTAAGACAAGAACAGATTACAATTTCTCCTTAATCTCCTCAAATGGACAACCCTCTTGTAGAAGATGGTAAGTCTGTGAAGGCTCCGGGCCTCATGGGTGCTAGATGAAACAGGCCACTCGCAGATAGACTTGACCTTGTTAGGGTCAGCCGAGATGTCGGACACATAGACAATATAGCCTTAAAATGCACTAATGTAGTCAAGAACGAGCACATCTTCAGGTTGACATACACGTGTTCCTTTCGTAGGAGATCAAATACCAGACGAATGTGGTGCAAATGCTCAACGAGGTCCCGAATGTAGATCATTATATCATTAAAGTAGACTACTAGGAATTTTCCCATGTAAGGTCGCAGGATCTGTGTCATCACTTTCATAAATGTACTCGACGCGTTCGACAGTCTGAACGGCATAACCAACCACTCATAAAGGTCATCCTTCATCTTGAAGGCCGTCTTCCACCCGTCCCCTTCTCTCACCCTAATCTGATGGTACCCGCTCCGCAAGTCAATCTTCGGGAAGATGTGGGCACCAGCCATCGCGTCGAGGAGATCGTCGAAGCAAGGAATGGAGAAATGGTACTTCACTGTAATCTTATTTATGGCGCGGCTATCAACACAAATGTGCCAACTTCTGTCCTTCTTTGTCGTAAGAAGGGCAAGGACGGCACACGAACTCAAGCTCTCCCAAATGTAATTATTCTGAAGAAGATCGTCGATCTGCCGCTTCAGCTCGACATGCTCCGCCTGGTTCATGCAATAGTGGCCAGATTGGGCAAAGATGCCCCTGGAACTAAATCGATAGCATGTTGTATATGATATCTCAATGGGGGAAGCTCATCAGGGAGCTCCTTAGGCATAATGCTAGAATACTCATCCAGCAGGGGACGAATGTCTGGATCCACACTTAGGGGAGTGAACAGAAAACCGAAATGTACCGAACCGGACTGAACCGAAGCAACCGAACCGAATTTCAGACCGAACTGATCGATTCGGTTCGGTTTCGGTTTAGGGGGGCTAAAAACCGACCTAAATCGGTTCGGTTTCGATTTTTAGGTTCGGAAAACCGAAACAGATAATATTGCAGAACAGCCGAACAGGCCACCGAACTGTGCGGGCTTGCGGGGGCGTCAGTCGTCAAGCGAGCGGAAGTGCGGAACTAAATAACTAATTAACATTTCTAATTTCTTCGATATAATCTATTCTATTTTGGAATTCTTTTTTCGTCTGTCTGTTAAGGCGCGCCGCTCAACATTTCTGATTTTCTTCTCTTGCCAATCGCGTCTGCCCGACTGCCGACTGGCCCGACTCTGCTCCTCTACAGTTCTACTTTGGCGTCTTCGTCGCTTGCCGCTTGCCGCTCCTGTCGGCTGCCACATCCAGACTGACTCCTAGGGCGCTTTGGAAGTTCGGACTTCAACATCTTCTCTTTGTGACTTCGCCGCTCGCCGCTCTTCGCGTTTGACTGCTAGGGCATCGACACATCTTGCATCAGTAAATCCATAAAGGTATTTTTACCGTTTCATGCATCTTACCAGGTTTTGATCATTTTGGGTTTTGATCATTTGGGGTTTTGATCATTTGGGGTTTTGATCATTTGGGGTTTTGATCATTTGGGGTTTTGATCATTTGGGGTTTTGATCATCTGAGGTTTTTTTACCTTTTCCAAGTTTTGATCATCTTGGGTTTTTTGATCTTTTCCAGGTTTTGATCATCCGGGGTTTTGATCATCCGGGGTTTTGATCATCCGGGGTTTTGATCATCCGGGGTTTTCTGAGCTATTGCATGTGTCCTCTCCTACAGCTATTGCAGATATCAATTTATGAGCTATTGCAGGTGTCTATCATTATTTATGTACTGGTTGTTAAGCATGCTTTTCTATTGGGGATATGGGTTTCATTTTATGCTATGGCTGGTTACAAATGTGAGGTTGGCTGAATTATGGTTCTTTAGTGATTTTGGGTGTGATCCTGCTTCAACAAATTCATTAAGTTATCTTAGTTGTGATAGCAGTTAATTAAAGGCTTCTATTTTGGTTTAAAAAGTGAGCCTGGAAAGGATGGATACAGTCATACAGATTTTGATTTGGGGATGTTTTATGTTGGCTTTAATAGCAGTAAGGGCTGATTTTTTTTAAGTTAAGAATGTGAATCTTTAATTATGATTTATGTCTTATTCTACTGCAATATAGATGTTGAAGTCGAATATTGAACCAGTGTCAGAGATGGATGAAAATACTGTGCAAACTATTGAAGCGAAAGAGATGCAATGCAACACAAGTGACAAGAATAATGATAATGCTTCAAAGTCTGATCATGTTTCCAAAAAACCAAAAGCCTCCGTTGATGCTTCCAATGACAATCCAAAGGTAAATTTTTTTTGCATGGGATTAGTTTGCTAAGTTTAAGGATAGTGAAGGTAGGGAAAAGGCTAAATGCAAACACTGTACTAAGATTTATGCCACTGACCCTAAAAAAATGGCACAACTGCATTAAGAACTCATATGTTAAATTTGCGTCGTTTTCAAAAGATTGAAGGAAGTCAAAACATATTATCCTTTTCTGAGAAAAGAGAAGCAGGAGCTATTGGAACCAAAAACAGTCAAAACAGAACTTGAAGCTCATTGGCACCAAGAACTTGTAAGAAGTCAAAACATATTATCCTTTTTGAAAGATTGAAGGAATTCAAAACATATTATCCAATTTCAACAGTTGCCTCGGAGTCAGCTTTCGGTACGGGTGCACGTGTTCTTGATCCATTTAGAAGCTCATTGGCAGCAAAAACGGCCGAAGCTCTTATTTGTACTCGTGATTGGTTGCGTTGCAAGCCGAGTCTAACAGAGCTTGAAGAAATGATCATTGATGCAGACAAAATTGAAGAACTTGATAAAGGTAAAATTTGTTTTACGGTTGTCTTTAAGATTTTAATTTGAAAGTGTTTTCATAGTTTAACCATCGGCTTTTCTTATTTTTAGACTTGGAGAAGGAAAAATCAGAGATTGATGTTGAGGATGAAATACATATGGATGAAAATTAAATATGGTGAGTTAATCGCACTTCCACACAACTATTGTACCAAATATGTTGTCATATGTATGTTTGGTTTGATTTTTCGATATGTATGTTTGTACTCTCTTGTTAAGTATTTTTAGTTCACTTCACTTTGCACATAAGTATTTTTCGATATGTATGTTCAGTACTCACTTTGCTCATTAACGATGGTAATCTTAGTTATCTAACAATCATATACATATAGATTATCTGGAATTAGAATGAATGAATTTTTTTGCCAGAATAATGTTGCTTGTGCTTCTCATTATAATTATAGTATACTACTACCACAGTACCACTACATTGATAGTATTTGGTTTTAATTGCCACCTTTTCTTGTATTGGCACGATGCTACTCTGACTTGTGTGCATTATTGTTGATGAGAAAATTTTAAGCAACAGTCCCAATGCTCTCATCTTTTTACAAGTTACATTCCATACATTTTATTTAATTAAGAACTTCAAGGATTCCTGGTTAAGAAGTAACAAGAATACAAGATAGGAGACAGGAAGAATATCGCAAGGTTTGAACCACCAGTTAGGCTCATGTTAAACAACTTCGAAGCAACTGCAGGAAATCGAACCGATTGGATTCGGTTTCGGTTTTGGGTGTGTAAAAATCGAGGCTATTCGGTTCAGTTTTGGTTTTACATAAAACCGAACCGAACCGAACCGCTTGCAGGCCTATCCACACTCTCTAAGTTTATGGCAGCGCCGGAGGCCATGGTGGCGGCCACCACAAACATAACTCTTGAATCTAAGCTTTCCCTCAAAAAATCACCCCTCAGAATGTGTAGAGGCCTAGCTGACCCAGCGCTAATGGAAGAGACGACCTGGACCTTGGGGGATTCCCTAGGTTGGGTCGGGGTAAGGGTGATCTTTTGCCCCTTGTCGAAAAATACACGTGTGTTGTAGCGGCTATAACACATGGCATCGCGATCGTATAACCAGGGCATCCTAGAAGGACATGCGCTACGTCTATCGGGAAGACGTCGCACCAAACCTTGCCCTTTATGGACGATAGGAGAATCGGAACAAGACATCTCTGTGCAACCTGAATGGCTGACTTATCCACCCAAAGGACAGGGATGCGGATGCGGCTCGGCGAACAACTGCATTCTCTCTAATCCCTTCTTTGTCAAGATATTCACGCAGCTGCCACTATCGATACCGAGTTTGCAGGGACAACCTGTACTCTGAAAATACTTGTAAAATATCGTGGTGCGGACTGCGGTGCCAGTCCTACTTAGCACGGGGGGTATAAAGGAGGCGGCGGATGACTCCCAGCTCTAGCAATCTCTCAGCATCGCTCTTCCAACCGTCCCCAACCACGGCAGTGATCTCCTCAACTACCACATCATATATCTCAGTATTTGTCTTGCCATCATCCCCAATCAACAGATTTCTATTGGGGCACTGAGCGGCAATTTGCCCTCTGCCTGAACACCGATAAAACACCCTGGGACAATAGATTTTCCCTTAAGATTCGTTGGGATGCGGGGAGGGGTAGTGGTGGCGATCGCGGCCGAGCCGGGCCTCCCAAATGGGCATAAAGACGATATATAGCTTGTCTCAGACCCGCAAGGCGCAGATAGTTCTTATACTCAAGTCGAAGGACGACAAATCAATACAAAGTCGTCGAATAAGGTCGTCCTCAGCCGGTGTGGCTCTATGGTGAGGTGCTAAATAATCATCATATGGCTCAACAGGGTCGAACTCGTGTCGTGCTGGTGGGCTACGGACTCTGCGGGTCGGTAGTGGACGTGGCTCATAAGGAGGACGTGGATTCCCCATTGGGACAAGGTCACAACGATAATCATAAACAGGCTCGGAAGTCCCTCTCACAGGCGGAGCGGGGTCCCGACATCAAAAATATCTAGCTCTTCTATCAAGCGGTGGTGGAACGCTCTGAGGGTCGTCCACATACTCCTCGTATCGAGCTAGTAGGGTTGGACCTCTAGGGGCTCCTAACTGGTCGACTCTAGTGTTGACCTTAGCAATATCATTTTTAAGGTTTTCAAATTATTCGAGAACTAAACGCAGAAACTCCGCGGATGTCATGTCTGAATTCGAACTGGGGCCCGATTGTCGGTGACGTTCTGATCGGACATCCATGATCGATACAACCTACCACTACGTAGCATAAAACGTGACCCGAACCTGAATCTGACAATATCAATAGTGCCGGCCGCCCGCCGATGCATGGGTGGGCTGACAATAACTCAACACACCTATGATGTGCGAATTAGAGTGCATTAGATGAAGATGCAAACTGAGATCCGAAATTAAAGTTTAAACAGCAGTAATGAAATTAATAAAATTTAGGCCAATTGCACATTGGAAAACAGCTTGAGTCAGTCAAAAAGCGCTGTGCAATTTACCAACAAAATGAGGCACAAATTTCAGTTAAGTGTGCACCGAATGAAATCCGCAAATCAAGCAACGAATAATAGTATTAAACGACAGTAATAGTTAAATCCCATAAGCAATAGTCAGGTCAATCAATATAAAGTGAAACAAATAACATTCATACTAAGATTTACTCATGCATACGGCAGCATGATTTGGGGAAAGAGATCTGCTAGTTGCAACGGCTTCGTACTGGCAGATGGCTCCAACGAGAGGTTGTGGGTGGGGCAAAATTACGAAGGGTTGCGGTAGATATGAAAGGAGGATTGGGAGTGGGTTACGACAGTGGGCTGGTGGCGGTAGGGTTGAAGGAGGGTTGTACGAGGCTGGAAGAGGAGAGGGAAATGACAGTATGGTAGGGGGTGGCTGCACGGGACTAAAGGAAGTGAGGGAAGTGGCGGTAGGGCAGGAGGATGGATGGACGGGGCTAAGAAGGGAGAGGGAGGTAGTGGTAGAGCAGGAGGATGGTGGTACGGGGCAGGAATGGATGATGAGGATGCGGTGGGATCACAGGAGAGGGCCGGGCAGGGAAGGAGACGCGGAGTGGGGGCAGGAGAATAGCTGGAGGAGGCCGATCGGGTAAGGAGACGCGGAAGGGGCGGTGCAATCGCAGGGGAAGGCCGATCGGGGAAGGGACAGGCAGTGGTAATCTCGCCCTAAGAACAGCATTGCTCGGAGTCCAGTGAGAGTGACCAACGAATTGCACAACCACAATCTTCGATCCCCCAAACCAGCCGCAACTGCTACTATAAATAGATAGAGGAAAATAAAGACTTGGGGCATGCGCACACTATGCTTGGCTGTGAGCTTTCATTCCTTAAAAAATCACTACTCTGCAAGCGCGCGTGCGTTTTCTTCGTGCACGCCCATGCATCGGATGCAGGTGCTGAGATGCATCTCACGGGATCTCTTATCTGATGCTTCTTTTCTACACGCAGGCCCGAGCGACCTTATGTGAACGGGCGTGCGTGCGTTATTTTCTGATTCTATAAATACAGGTGTTAGGGCATTTTGACGAGAATCTGGAGACCCGAACGTGTGTCATCAGACTATTCTTGGGATGGAATCATCTCCTCTCCTCCATCTCAAGCTCTCCCTCTCTAGTTTAAAGCGTTCCTCCGTCATTTCAAGGCGTACTAAAGCTCCTGGAAGGTGATTCAAATGCATTTAAGGTATTTGGTGCAAGTTTGATGTTGACCTAGAAGTTGGAAGCTCATAGGAAGAACATGGGTCATATTGGGAAATGGTGGCACACTTGAACCTTGGACTGTAGCCAAGGCTTGTGTGGGAAGTATGGGTTGACAAACCGGATATTCTTCCCCATAGCCAAGGAAGAGTATTCCTTTCCACTTCTATTTGATGGTTGATTGTGCTAGTTTTGTGTTTGTGCGAGTATTCTCTTTCCTTTTCTTGTTATTAGGAACTTGAAGTTGCTAATGAATGATATTGATGTGGTCTGTGTTTTGGGCCTCTGTGGTAATGATAAATGTTGAAAATGTTAGTCTTGTTCTTTTAGATTTCGTTATTTCATGTTCGGTAAACATAGAAAATCACTACTTAACAATTTGGCTTAACATGCTAACGATTTCTATGTTGTCGGATATTACCGTTTCAAGCTCCCTGAGGATACGATAAATCCCAAGTGTTGCACTCAGTACTTTATTATTTGCGGTCAATACTCTTGTCGTGCATCAGGGTAAAAGACCACTAAGAAGATAATTCAATGAAGCATGAACTGTAACAGATAGCGACCTAAAATGACGAGAAACAACAACAGACAAAAAAGGGAGAAAGAATGCAACATGCATAATATGATGATTTCTTTGACACAGCATTAATTTTAGATATGTAAACAAAGAACTATTATTAATATATTCTATTAATGAGTCATAAAATGAAGAATAATCTATTACATATGATATATCACATCATTGCTTTTAAGGGTTTTCATCAAATATAGATATTGTGAACAACAATTAAACATTAGCATTAAGTATCAGATGTGATGTGCCAATGATATTACTGAAGGATGTAAGAACTAGAAAAATTGTGAATTTGAAGAAAACCATAAAAAAAAAAATATATTGATTTATCACTAACTGAACCCAACACATTGAATACAACAATAGTCATCAACAATAACACCAATGTTCTCTTCAGCACAGCACACATCATAAAGAAATGTTTAAAGCTTCAAGAAGTTTCCATTTTAGAGAAAATGTCTTGCTCTAGAATTCTTTCGATAAATCCTTTGGGCCAAAACTAGGTAGAAAGGTGGATTTGGGTATCATGCATTGAAGTTTTTCAAAATGGTTGCGAAGAATAGGTTTAGAACCTTAGGTAGCACTTAACCTAATCAAATGAAAAAGATGGGGATTCGTATAATTAGTCCAGACTAATTGGGAAAGGTTAATGATGATGATGTCATGATAGTCCTAGCTCCACACTCATAGTACTACACTCCTTTTAAAAGTATAAATAACAAACAAAATTTTGAAATAAAATTAAAAAGATGAAAGATACATTTTAATTTTGATTCATTAAGAAACAATAATTCAGAATGGCAATGAATTTAATGCATAAACTGCATAAGTATGTGTACTGCAATAATATTAACATTGCAGAGCTAATAATATCAATAAAAATGGGAGCCAAGCAAGAAAATTCAATATACACTATCCACAAAGGTTTGTTATATATATAACTACAATCTATATTATCTATCTATTCTTACTAGCTAATACAAAATCAAAACATCATATCATAGTTATAGCTCAAGCTAAGTTGCATGTTATACCCTTATATGGATCAAGTATATTTTGCAGCCAAATATTTATATTATGACTTATGTCCCAGTTCGGCAACACATGTAAATGACGAAAAAGATTTCAGATGACTTTTGCACACATGTAAAAGTAAATTTAGTATAATAATCAAAATTTGACCCTGAACAAACATTTATGTCTCAAACCAAACCTTAACTAGAATCTTTAATTTTTATTCAAGGCCTACCAGCACAAGTTGGACTCGATATTACCACTTTTTCTCAAGGAATTTTTTTCCAAAATTCCTTTTGAGTATCAGATGTTGGTCAAAATATTCACAGCATGAGGAATATAAAACAGTACAAGTAGTTAAACGTCAGAGGAGCGAGATATAAATCTTGCATTCAGTCTATTTTGAACTAAAACCTTACAAAACTCAAAATAAAAAAAGAGATAAAAATCAGACATAGGCTCCGTTTGGGGGGACTTATTTTCACCGGTCAAGCGGTTGCGACCGCATGAACCGGACCATAATTGAGGCCCGGTTCATGCGGTCGCAACTGCTTGACCGGTGAAAATAAGTCCCCCCAAACGGAACCATAGGCTCTGTTTGGGGGGACTTATTTTCACCGGTCAAGCGGTTAGGATTGCATGAATCGGACCTTAATTGGTGGTAACCGCTTGACCGGTGAAAATATGTCCCCTCAAACGAAGCCATAATAATTAACAGGCACGGTAAACACCAAATAACCACGTGAAGAGGTAAGCCTAAACAGTAAGTGAAAGATTAAAAATTGAGGGAACATGGATCGCATTGAAATGATGATCTGTTTACAAGAAAAAACAATACTGTACTCTAAATCCCCTTGGCTAGCTATACAAATGGGAAATATCCTAATTTCCAGCACGGACCATCATCCTGAATCCATTGAGAAAATATAGGACTTTAACAACCAATCTCACAAATCACCCTTGACCCAAACGATAATCAAATAAAAAATTAAATAAGAGAGAACCGAATACCCGAGAAAAACAAGGATGAAAGAATGGGAATAATCCAAACGAGATACAAAAAGAAAGAACAGAATTCTCACCGCTGTCGCCTATCAGTAGGAGCTTAATGAGGTAATCGTAGTCCGCACGAGCCCTAGCAGGAGGAGCAGCCATGGAAGACTTGCAGAAGAAGCTCCTGGAACCCTATTCCACTGGGGAAACCTCGGATCTGCTCTCTGAGGACAAGCACCATAAGCAAATTAATGGATTGAGAAAGAAATAAATAGAGTATCGGAAATGGCGAAGATCATACAAGATCGAGCGCGATCAAGAGGGAACAGAAGGGGATCGATGGAGGAGGGTCGGCCGTTGAAGAAATTTACGGCGTCTGTTATTTTTAATCCCAAATGATCGGAAGAGGTCGCTCTGTCTTTGTTCCTTGCCAACTCTCTCTCTCTCTCCCCCTCGTCTCTCTCCCTCAGAAAGGCAGCCCCGTGACTTTTCAGCTGTGTGATGTCAGCTCCCACGCGGTTTTTATTTCATTTTCGGGACATTGTTTTCTGGATTTTTGGTACAGGCACCCCCAATTGCAGCATTTAACTATGAACTATTTAGTTTTGGCACTGCACCAGATTAATGGTGCACATTAATACTGTCGGGTGAGTTCGGGATCGGTCTTTTAAAAGATCATTTTTTAGCCTACTAGATCCGAACCGGTCCGGGATCGGTTTTCCTCCTCTTGAGGAGAACCGGTTGAGACCGAAGGACCAGTCCCGGACCGGTCTTTTTCATCCACCTCCACATTTATGCCCAAGTGTAAAAGATCGGTATTTAACTTTCGAACTTTTCCTCTTGAGGAGGACTGGTTCAATGATGAGGAGAAGAAGCAGTCCAAGGCATTGAAGGTCATGCAACCTCAACAATGTTACGTGCAGGCTGAAATGATCGGTCTTTTATCAAAGACCGGTCTTTTACCGGTCCCGATCCGAGACCGGTTTTTGATGAAAAAAAGAAACCCCTGGGACCGGTCCGTCACCGGTCCCTAGCCGGTCCTAATCGGGCTGGTCCCAACCGGACCGGTTTTTTTGTGCACGCCTACTACACCATCAAATAGGTTATTTAAAGTCTTGATTTATTTCGGCATTTTTTATGGCAGTGGGAGTAAACTGTCAACACTAAAACAATATGTTTGCTAAAGCTCATTTCTTCATTCTCAATGCTCCAAAATATCATTTTTGACTTTCAACACCAAAGTTATCCCCTCCCTTCATTCTCACTACTCTCAGTCTCAACACTCCAAAATGTCAGTCATAAAAAAACCGAGCATAAGGCTCCGTTTGGTGCAACGGTGAAGGTCTTGAACATGCATGGTCGTTATGAACCATTGTTTGTGAACATCCCACCTCACCTAAGAAACTTCATCCATTTTTATGTTCAAAATAGTAATCTTTTTTGTGATAGCCATAACTTGTCATGCCAAACATGCATTCTATGTCCATAGAGTTTTTTTTCCAAACTCATTAGAGCAAAAAAATCACACCAAAAAAATCACACCAAACGGAACCTAAGTGTTGCACAGTGCACCCGCACCCAATTTTTATTTATTTTTATATTTTTTGCATCAATTTTTTAGTGGCATTTTGGTCATCCAATAATAGTTATTTACTAACCACAACCTACAACGTCACCGAATTTTCGATAATTAATTTTAATCTTCTGACATGTGTATTATTTTACATAAGGGCGTTATGTTAGCGCAGAAAAAGCAGTGTGTCGTTGTTAGTGCGCTTTCATGTTTGTTTGGTCTAGTCGACCGAATTTTGAACTTGTCGAAATTTAGATTTTAGACCATTGAAAATTAAATTAATTAATTTTAATTATGATCCTCTAGTTTCGTTGCGATCCGAGCTATGTTTGAAGCCATACAAATTGTCAAAGATTTAAAGAATTATTGTTTACCGTTAACTTCGAAAATTCATAGCTCAAGAGCAGCTCATCAAACTCTAATTTTGACTTCTTCATTGGACTCATAAACGAGATTCGGGGCATTACACATCCTTTCATCCGAGCTTCCATCAACAATCCTTGATAATGACTCACAGATTTCATTGGCTGGCTGACAATCAGCACAATCAGCCACTTTCAGAATATTTCATTTGACATTATTGAGACAAGGATGTCCATTGCTTTTGCATTCTAGTCCTTTATTTTCTTCTCATCTTCAGTCCATTCAGATCTTAGTATATGTTCTTTTTTGGTATTACCACTTGCATCTTTCCTGTATGACATAGGTGGTCCTATTAAGATAGAATCAAAGATATCCTCATCAATGAAATTCATGTATAGTTTAATCTAGGCCTTCTAGAGTGTGAACTTTTCTAAGTTACACACTAGAGGTCTTGTGGATGCAAATCATTTAAAATTATTGGATGACTTTTTGAAAATACATATCTATATATGTGTGTAGCTTTCCAACCGTTCAAATCTATTTGATCAAGGTTTAGTATTTATTTGATCAACCTCTCTTTGATACCAATTGAAAGTATGAATGGTTGAATAAATCCTTTGAGAATACTCTAGGGGGGTGAATAGAAAAAAATTAATCTTAATTAATCTACTATATTTTAGTTATCTCGGAATTTGCACACACAGATTACTGACCAGAAAATTATCACAGTAAAGTAAACACAGCACGACAAAAGTAAACACAGAAAGTAACAAACAAAGATGATGCAAAAGCTATAGTGGTTCCCTAAAATCTGGGTACATCCACTCTTCTACCACCTTGGTAGGAATACACAATCCTAGTGCTTTAGTCTTTTGACAAAGTGACTCTTAGAATAAACAACTAGATCTTTTGGTACAGAGATCTTGAACCACAACTAACTGAGTCTTTGGTAAGGAGACTCTCAGAATCGCAACCTAAATCCTTTGAAGTGTGATTCTTAAAACTCTTTACTCAATCAGTACAAGTGAAGTAAGAAGGAGATTAATAAAGAAGGTGGTGAATAAAAGTTTTCGGGATGAGTCCTCTCAGCAAGAATCTGGGGAATGTTTGGCACTAAGTGTATTGGATCCTTGATTAACGATGAATACTTACTAAAGAATATTACAATGATTATATGCTCTTTGATCCAAATGTACTCTTTTATTGTTTATAAAATCTATAACACCCTTGGAGAGAAAGAGAGAAGAAGAAGAGCTCTATATAAAATTCTATTTTGTGTTTTCTGTCTTGTCTATTTTTCTTCTATTCCATATGTATATCATTATCTGATCTAGTTTAAAATTGTCTTTATCTTGGAAAATCATCTCTAGAAGGAATAGTATAAACTTCTTCTAAATTTGCTCTACAGAATTTTAATTAATTCTTCAAAATATCTTATATATAAGTTCTGCTGAATATGATGGAGATTTTCTTCCTTATATCCTTCTTTCAATGACTTTAAGAATTTTAATTAATTCCATAAAGTATCCCTTGGATTAAGTCTAGATGAAGCCTCTGGAATTTCCATTATGTGTTGTACTCGACGTTATATCAACTTTATATAAGAGTTACATCGACATCTTACTTCAGAATAAAATAACTCTGTTGTTGAAGTTGCGTCGATATCATATCGACACATGTATCTTCTATCTTGAAGTGGCGTTGACTTATCATTTGTAATTGCTTCGAGTTCTAGTCGTGGTAATGTTGACATCAAGTCAATGTTATGTCGACTTCTAATCAACGCATGTTGTCTCTTCTTGAATTTTTTCAATAATTCAGTATGCCTAGCTGACCTCCCTAGCACATCAATGACCACATTACCCACTCTATACAATATGAGTAATAAACCTATGATGTAAAATCAGTTAAAATATAATTTTCAAGTTAAATCATAAGAGTTTTTCTCAAAAATCTTAAAGAAAAATTCTAGAATTTTAAAAAAAAACTTCTAATTTCATAAGAACATAGTAAAACATTAATAAATGAGAATAATGTTCTCAAGGATAAACTAGAATCATTAAAAGTGCTTGTGCAAAAAATTTCATGTAATAAAAAATCTTTTATATGAGTCTTCTATTAGTATTTAAAATCTTATTAAGCATACTCCTAGTAGAATATTTAATTCTAAAAACTTATTAATTTCTAATCCCCATTTTGCATCTCCTAATGTTAAATTAAATGTTAGCAAATTTCCTATAAAAAAGATTTTAAAAATCTTCTTGGAAATTGGAATTATAAGAATATTAAATCAAGATATGAATGAATGTCAAAATTAAAGATGAAATATTAACTCCACTCAAAAGGGCCCATTCATTACCTTCTCCCCAAAAATCATCGTGTTGTATTTAGGTACCCAAAGAAAGTGTTACAGTAGGTCCCATTTGGATACCTAAATCTCTTATTCACTAATTTTCACAAATCGCATGAAGTATAAACAAATTTAAATGAAATATACAATACACTACTTCATGATATGCTCAATTTCTTTTTTGTTTTTTTATTTTCTTGAGCCAACCATTATGGTCATCATACATTTTTCACACATTAAGCTTAATGATTAATAAAACAAATTAAATAAATTTGAACAAAAAGTCATATCCTTACAAATGGCCAAAATAAACATATTTTCTAATTTCTAAAATTTAAAATCCATTGTCTACAAGTGTTTTATATTATCATTATAAATTGAATACTAAATTTTTTGAATGATAAGATTAATGAAATCATTTTCAAAAAGGGATTTAGATGGGATATACAGGGTTTTAGACTAAAATTTTTATGTGCAACTTATTCGATATTTTTCAAATTTTTTTACTGCATTAGATAGCCCATATAATGAAAAATTATAATAAAAAATCGAAATAAAAACTATAAAATCATGTGTTTTAAATAAAAAAAAATTAAATCTCTGTTTCAAGCGCTTAACGTTAGGAAGAAACATTTTCAAAATAATTCAAAAATCATGAAAATATATTCGTGTTGAAAGAATTCATTATAATAAATTAAAAAGATTAATATGAACTTCACACACATCATAATGATCTACTAATATCCTAAGCTTAAATTCTACTCTAATCATATTTCATAATTCATAATCTATCATAATTTAATTCTAAAATGACTATTTCTACCACTTAGGAATTATGAATCATATGACGGCTAATGGTAGTATATTTTCTTATCTTATTGTGTATTATGTGTATGATATGATTCACTAGTATTTGCATGCATCTCACTTATATCTAGACCTTAGAATCAATCATATTAAAAAAATTATAAAAATGTTTGTTGATTTATTTCTAGGTCTATATAAACCCAAAAATCTAACAAACTCATAGTTTATGAATCAGAATGCTTAGTATATCAATGATCATTTACCCATGTTGTATGTCTCACAATAGCGAGGTTATAGGATTATGTGCATTGGACACCTAACCTCTATATCATGTCTTGTCCTTAACCGAAGAAGGTTATAGTGGGGCCTTGCGAGGCATTGGTAGGAAAGTATGCTAGGTTGTCTTTTGTATACATATGTAATTAACACCCCAACCTATGATGTGTGTGCAACTCCTCATGTCCATCCATCACTTAGTATAAGGCTATTGTGTCATAATCTAGGGCATACTAATATTACATTCATTGCATGAACATTATTTTACACTATATGATTATCTATGTCATGTATATCCATTGTTCAAACATGCGTATCTTATGTTTTTCATACTATATATATTTGGGCATTCATGATTTTGAAAAGCATAAGTATTTTGAAATACAATCTTTTGTGGACACCCTAGGCCAAAAATATTAAATCTACAACTTTATTATTATTCTTCAAAACTCTTTGCAGTAGTTGGTGTCCCCTAACTTAGATAACATGAATCAAGAAAAATTAGAATGAAAAATTATCTGAAAACATGTTTTCTAAGCAAAATTACAAGTTTTCATTGCTAGCACACGTGTTCGTACTAATGCTAGTAGTAGCATAAAATTATTATTTTCCTTTCTTTAGTGTTTTACCTTGCACAAAAAATTACACTACTAATAGGGCCAATAAATACTTTTATGTTATTCCAAAAAAATATTTACTTTTAAAATATTAAAAAAAATACAAAAATAAAAAACAATTTCAAAGTACAAAAATATGTTTTTGGTCATTTATGTTTTGTATTTTTTATAAAAAATAGAAATAATAAAAACTGCTTTTTATTCATTATTATTATCATGGATGACTAATTATATTAATTAAAGATTAAATTCAATTTCTAATTTAGTTTTCAAGTCTTTTAAAACATTATTTTATTTATGTTATGCCCAAAAAACTTGCTTGTAATGTGCACTAAATTGATTGTAGAAAATATGTATAGGAATGTTTAACATGCCTCTAAGTATGAGTAATATTTTATGTTTGATAATAATTCTACACACTCACTTATTTTGATAACCTACATGTGTGTTTAATCATATACTAACATGATTATATAGTGCAATAACATAAATAATTAAAATGCATTAATAGATTACCTATACAACAATGAATTGTTTATTATAATTCCTTGTCTTTTGTGCATTTATTCATTAGAGAAATGTGGTTTAAAAATTAAAATGATATTATTTGCAAAAGAAGTGATTTGGAGCCCTTGATCGTTAAAATTAAAATTACATAAAAATGACAAGGAAAACTTCACCAAGCACTATTCACCCTCCTGATAAATTTTAATTAACATTGTGAGGTTGAGCACCTTAGAAAGGATTGTAAAGTGTCTTGCAACAAACAAAAATATTCACCATTTTTCTTGTTACGCTAGATGACAAAAATAAAAACAAATTTAAAAAGAATAAATGTGATCATATAAGCACTACTTTGTACCCTAATAAGTCTTAATAAACATTTTGCGTGCAGAGCACCTTGGTAGTTATACTCTTTATTTATGTGCATTGAAATTTTGTGGAATTAATATTATTCGTGTATTTTAATGTTGTGTTATTCCATTACATTTGGTCATGTATTTTGATTAATTCACTTGTATACTTTGTCAAAACACTATTTGTACAAATTATTATTTTTTATAAACTGCTACTCATGAGAATTGGACCCTAATGTATATCTGCACTATTCTCTATAGACTTTAGTAAATAAACTAGATAGTAAAGCATGACCGATATAATAATAATGTTTACTTGAAATGCAAATTAGTTTACATTGTAGTTCTTATCTCTTTTTGATATTTTGAAATCAAGCTTGCAAAATTTCAATGAAAGATAATCTCTTGGACTTGAATTGAAAATATCTTTTTATTAGGCTTACAACTCTGTATCCTTTATCTGATCCAATTTTCCAAAAGTTATTTATTTTAAGAGTGATTATCACATTCTTATGCTTACTACTTGTGCATAATCATAATTATCTATTTTCTCGACAAGTGGTAAAATATGCTTAAATAAGTGGTATTTTCTTATTCTCTAATACTATATTATTCCATCATACATATTTTTATTGGATTTGTTGGCCAACCTTAGAGGGGGGGGGGTGAATAAGGTTTTCAAGTAAATTCAGAATTAAAAGAATTTTCAGCAAGCCAACCTATTCTGGAAACTACTGCAGGACGGTAGGATACTATCGCGTGGAGGTTGGTCTCAGAGCCACTTTTCCTGTAAAAATTTACTTTCCAATTTCTCAGACAACCCTCATTGCCCTAGCAACATTCAACCATAAATTTGAGATGAAATAAAAGAAATATAATTTTATTCAAACTTAAATAGTGGTTTACAATAACAAAACTAGATCTTCGTGATGCCAAAGATTGGAGGCAATGAATCAAACAATCTTTTGGTTTCTATACCGACCCTCAAAGGAGCGGTTGGCTCTCTCTATTCTTCCCAAGAAGATCGACGTGCTGGCTCCTCACCTTTCTCATAGGAAGGGTCTTAGATCCCACTAGATCTCCAAGACCTATACGTCCTCCCAAGACAATTTCCCAAAGATTCCTCCCAAAAATCCAACGACCTCTCAGGTCAATTCCTCACAAAATCCTCCCAGGAACTCGACATCCACACCGGACAATTTCTCTACACAAATACAATAAGCTTAAATAAAATACAAAAAAAGAGTTTGAAATTATTTCTCCCTCAAATAAGAAATACTCCGTAGAATGGTGCATGATCGAGGCTTCTGGATGTCATACTTCTTGCACTCGATTAACCGATGATAGTCGTTGGAGACTTCGCTCTTTAGAGTTCTTCGATCATGAACGAGAGGGAGAAAATTCGATTTTCCTCACTTGGAGATGGCGGTTTGCACCAACAGAGATGATAACTGAACCCTAGATGTGAAATCCTTATCCTTGTCTCCATAGAAAAAGAAACACGTTCTTTCTAATCTCGTTATAAATAAGCTACTACCGGCGGTAGAGCTAATGCCCGACAGTAGGTCTTCTCACACGGTGTGGCCAATTGTCCATTAAATTGGGAAAATATATAAAATAATATTCGCACAACTTTTGGATACCGCATCACGATAGGGCTAATGCATGGTGGTAGCGTTTTCTTCTTCACGAATTGACTCGATGGTCGTTAGAATGGCTAACGCCTGACAGTATGGCTAGTGCCCGGCAATATGTCTAGTGCCCGGTGATATGTCACGGTGAAGACTCTTTGTGCATAACAATAATTCTTCAACGCTAGTGCTAGTTCCCTACAGTAGGTCACAGAAACATTTGTTCTTCATACTTGTACATCTGCACACTATACCCAACATAAGTATGATCAAATACAGCTTGGGATATGATATTATCAAACTAAAGAGATACGGACTATGGGTTCTAATAAACTCCCCTTTTTGATAATATCAAATCTCATTCATGAAATATAAATCATTAGTATCAAGGTATAGTGTAGTTCAACAATAAGCATGAAATAAGCATTAAATATAAATCAATGTACCAAGTACGACTCCCCCTATATGTGTGCTACCCCTACATGTGTGCTCCCCTATATATAATCTTCTCCTAGGTGGCTAGTATGAAACTCATGAACAAATAAATCTTCCCCTTTTAGTATTATCAAAAGGGCGGGGAACTAACAACAGAGGCTAGAGATTAAGCAAAGAGATGAAGTTTTGGCACAACAAATACAAAACATGGGTGAAAAACATAATTTTTTTGACAGACCTACCCAATATAAGAAAAAAAATTGATTTAAATGAAGGCAGAGCATAAGATATTTATGGACACAACATATGAAGCTAAATACATAAGATTTGACATACAATGTCAGGTGATTTATATAGTTAATGCAATGTAACATTGTAAGCGTCATGAATAATAATTGTGTACTAGTACACTTGTGCGATAGTTAGTTAGTGCAGTTTAGGTCCAATTCTTATGCATGAAAGAGTTAGATAGAATAACGGTAGGTGTATGTGCAGAACCAAAAGAAAAAAACATCAAGTAGAAATAGTCATTAATACATGTTTTATCTCAATAAATCAATATGTTAACACAAGAGTGATGAAGTAAAAAATCATGTCACATTTCTATCTACTATATACCAAGACTAGAACAAAAAGGCCCTAACTCAATTTACTATCTTTGCATAAGATCAAAATGATTCTATTGAATAAGGTTATTATTCTCACAATGCTCATAAAGGCTTATCAGGAGAAATGCGTAGTGTTTGGGGTGTATCCTTGACACATACTTTGATAATATATAAATAATGTACATACACCTTTTTTTCATTTCATTTTTTTCACTATCAATTATATATATATAGTTTAGCTCAAGATCCTCGAATCAATCGAAATTTACTCACATAGATGGATACACTTTAACTTGTATACAAAAAACTTACAACTGTAATTTTGGCACAATGTTCTAAACTCTATATATGAAAAATGAATAACGTGACATTGATTTTTCAAGTCATCCCTAGTATGTTAGACAAAATATCACGAGTTATACCATATAATCTTTGAAATTTCTACAAGAGTGCATTTTTTAGGGATGTATGAGTCGTGAAAAGTCATTATGCGACCTAAATCCTCACACATACTTAAAGGCATATCAAACATACACTTTCATATCAAATAATGCTCAGTAGCTAAGTATCGATAGATTATAAACAGCGTGACATACATATAATGTTAAACACAGTTTAGCAATCTTAAATCACACATTGCACATAATCTTTATGCTTTAAATTCTAGTCATGCATGTCCTTACAATAATGATACGATTTTATTGCATAATAATTTTTTGTTTTTTTAAATTAAACAAACAAAAAAATATAATTTTTTGTTAGTTTGGGCTTTTATATATTTTTTGTTTTTAAATAATTAAAGATCAAACAACTCAACCAAAAAAAATCAAAAAGGGTGTTTTTTTGTTTTTATAATTTTTCAATTTTTTATTGAATTTTTATTTATTGAACAAACTGAAAGAAAGATGCACACTCGATAGAAGTGCAGGACAATAAATGACATAAAAATAGAAAAACACACACAAGATAAGCATACAAGAAAATAACTTACATCCAGCGCTAGAGCTACCGCGCGGTAATAACTTGCAGAGATGCAAGTTTACGAAAAATGGCCTAGATTCGGACAGTTTTTGCTTCTAGTGATGATTTTATATAAATGTGCAGTGTACTACAAATTTATTGCAGCAAAAAACTGGAAGAAAATCTCTCATTAGTTTTTGATGTTAAGAGATTACGCAGTAAGATCCAAAACACCCAATTCTAATCGAAGTAGATAAAAACGAGCATCTGGGAGGGGTTTTGTGAAGTTGTCTGCAAGCTGTTCGTCAGTGCCAATGAAGCTCACTTTCATGTTTTAATTCTTAATGTGATCACTAATAAAGTGATGAAGAACGTCTATGTGCTTAGACCAAGAGTGATGCACCAAATTGTTTGTTAAGTGTATGTCACTCTTGTTGTCGCACCTAAGTTCAACGTTCTTGAAGGAGAGACCGAAGTCCTCTAATGTTTATAACATCCAAAGTACTTGTGCGCAATAGCTTCCTTGGGTAATATATTCGGCCTCGGCCATGGAGAGGGCAACAAAATTCGATTTCCTACTCGGCCATGAAACTAATGCGGGCCCTAAGAAGTGACACGTGCCACTTGTGCTTTTCCAATCAAGTGAACACATGACATAATCTGAATTTTAATATCCATGAAGCATGAAGTTGGTGGTGTGTGAATACCAAAGACTAAGATTTTGATAACCTATGAGGTACCTAAAGATACATTTAATGGATTTATGATGATATTCTTTAGGATTAGCTTGATATCTAGCGCAAAGGCACTCTACAAACATGTTGTCGGGTCTAGATGCACTTAGATATAATAATGATCTGATCATTCCTCTAAATAATGTTTGGTCTACTGAAATATCACTTTCATCCTTCCCTAATTTTAGTGCGTGCATAGGATTTTTCGCTTGTTTCAAATTCTCAAAACTGAATTTCTTAATCATATCTTTTATGTATTTTTATTGACAAATAAAAATATCATTGTCTCGTTTATAAATTTGAAAACCTAAAAATATGTCAGTGCTCCTACTAAACTCATTTTAAATTCACTTTGCATCACTTTTATGATTTCTTCATATATTTTTTCGTTAGTGGCACCAAAGGTTATATCATCGACATAAATTTGCATGATCATTAAATTTGAATTACTATGTTTTACAAATAATGTAATATCCACACTTCCCATCATAAACCCATGCTTGGCAAGAAAAAATGTTAGCCTATCATACCAGGCACAAGGTGCTTGCTTTAATACATATAAGGCTTTTATTAGTTTATAGACATGATTTGGATTATTATTATTTTAAAACCAGGTGGTTGCTCTAGATACACTTCTTCTTGTTAACCTTTTAAAAATGCACTCTTGACGTCCATTTGATAAAATTTTATCCTCTTAAAACTAGCAAATTCTAAGAACATCCTAATGGACTCAAGATGAGCTACGGGTATAAAAGACTACTCAAAATCCACCCCTTCGATCTGTGAGTATCCCTGAGCAACCAACTTAGCTTTATTTCTCGTTATCCAAGACTCACCATCAAGTTTATTTTTAAAGATCCACTTAACAACTATAACTTGGATGGTTACTAGGGCACTCCACTAATGTCCATACTCTATTTCTTTCAAATTGATTAAGTTCCTCGTTCATGGCTTAAAACCAAGACTCATCATTTAATGCTTCAAAAATGTTCTTAGGTTCAATTTCAGATACATAATATAAGTTTGAAAATGATTCGTGCACAGATGAACAAGTTCTAATCCCATGTAAAGGTTCTCCAATTACTAGTTCTCTATGATTATATTTTTAAAAAATTAGTTAATTTGGATGCTTAAGCTTCGTTTTGCAATATAGTGCTATATGTATCCTTCCGAATCACCTATGTTGTCACCTATTACTACTACATCCCTCTTCACACTCTTCTCGTCTTGAGATATGATGTCATCATCTACTACATTTAACTTAGGGTCTTCTTATGAAGTAATTTCATCAAAGTTAACATAAATTGATTCTTCTACAACCAAGGTTCTTTTATTATAGACTATATAAGCACAACTCAAGGAGGAATATCCTAAAAAGATGCCTAGGTAAGATTTTTCATCGAATTTCCCTAAATTATCATTGGTGTTAAGAATGTTACATGGGCAACCAAAGACTCTAAAATATGATACAAATGGATTTTTATCATAATATAGTTCATAAGGGGTTCTTTTTAGAATAGGGCAAAGCATGGTCTGTTTTATCACATAACATGCAATGTTGACCGCTTCAACCCAAAAGTATCTAGGCAAGCTGAAATCGGCAAGCATTGTGCGTGCTAATTCTTGGATTGTTTAGTTCTTTCTTTCTCCTACTCCATTTTGTTTTGGAGTGCGTGTGGCTGAAAACTCATGTCAAATACCTAAATTGTTACAAAAATTTGTAAAATTTTCATTAACAAATTCTTCCCTGTGATCAAACCTTTTGCACTTTATTTTTAGTTCCATTTCATTTTGCAATCTACTGCACAAGTTAGAGAATTCAAAAAATGTATCAAATTTATTAGCAAAAAAACGGTCCAACAAAAACATGAGTAATCGTCTATAATTACAAAAGTGTATTGTTACCCACCTAAACTACATGTGCTAAGAGGACCAAACGCATCCATGTGAATTAATTGTAGTGGTCTAGATGTGGAAATATCATTTTTGATTTTGAAGGAAGATTTTGTGAATTTTCCCTCTTGGCAAGGAGCACATAATGAAGTCAACTACCACTTAGTTTTAGAAGTCCGCAGATTAGTTTTTCTTTCGATAGTTTGACTATTAGTTTACACCCGGAATGACCAAGTCTCCTACGCTAAAGTTCTAATTCTTCACTTTTAGCAATGAAGCATTTTAGATTAGATGAAGATATGTTCTCAAACCTAATTGTGTAGACATTATGATTCATATGTGCAGTGAGCAACATGGTGTTTGATTTAGCATCTATAATATTACATGTATTTGTAGAGGTTTCAAATAATACATTCAAGCCCTTATCGCAAAGTTGACTAATAGAAGTTAAATTGTGCTTTAAGACTTCTACTAACAGTACATTTGAAATAGAAAATACTTTATTACCTATGGTGTCGATACCAAGATTGTGTTCTTTGTTGTTGTCACCAAAAGTCACAATGCCTCATTTCTTCTTCTCTAGGCTAAGGAATTTGTCTTTATCGCTAGTAATGTGCTTGGAACACACGGTGTCCAAGTACTACACGTTCTCGCATTCTTTAGCCCGCCAACACACCTAAAAAGAGTATGAGCGTAAAGGTCTGGTTACCCAAGTTATTCCACCCATAATATAGGTAGTCAACTTTGGCATCCATATTTGAGCAATTTTTTAATCTTTTCTTCAAGCACGAACCAAAAGTGTGACCAAACTTATTACATTTGGCACACTTAACATAGGTGGTGGATATCACCTTTTTTGCTTTGCTTGGGCTCATGCTGGAAGATGGGCATAGGCTTCCAGCTTTATCATAATTCATTTTTTGTTTTTAAAGCTTATTTGTCGGATTTGCTGAAGGAGAGCTATCGTCGATGGTAGTGGTATGACTGGGTGGTAGCTTCACATATTTGTATCCCAACCCAAACTTTCCTGATCCCTGATACTGATATCCCAACAATATATTAAGAGATTTTTGGCCAATTCCAAACTTTTTGATGGCACAGTTTAGGACATGGATCTTCACATTTAACGCAGTATTTTCTGTGACTAGCATCACACATCGATTTGTGAATTGCTTCTTTCTATTTTCAATGTGGCTAAGAGAAGTTTGCAGCTTCCTTTCCAAGTTCTTCCTCTCTTTGGTAAGAGTTTCATTTTTGGAGAAAGTCTTGGAGAGGCTCTCTTCTAATTCTCCTATAGTGCTCAAAGAGTGAGAGAGCTCTTGTCACTCGACCTTTACTTTTCCACACTTAATCATCTCATTATGGAGACACCTTAACTCCTTTTTAATTTGTTTATTTTCAATTTTTTAAGCATTATTTTTATCGCTCAAATCATCTAATTTATCACATAATTTTTCATATAGATCATAAAGTTCTTTACAAGTGGGAGGAGTTACCTCAGTGTTGCTATGGACACTAGATTTGTTGTCAAACTCGTCTTGGTATTTTTCCCATGAGGCACATATTTGCCTCTTCTTCTTTATTCGAGCTCAACGTGTCAGACTCGTTTGCTGATGTATTGTACCACGTTGATGCCTTTAACACTTTTTTATTTCCCTTAACACGGGTCTTCCTTTCCTTTTACACGAGTCTTCCTTTCCCTTTCCTCCTTCAAAAGCTTAGGACAGTCATGCTTGAAGTGTCCAGATTTGTGGTAGTGGAAGTACTCAAGGACAGGTTCTTCTTCATCACTCTTTACCACCTTTGATGGTTTGCTCCACCCTTCTTCTCATCTGTATCGTTCTTCATGAACCTTTGAAACTTCTCTTGCCTCTTTGGGTTCCTCATGAACTTCTTGAAACTACGGGCATACAAACTCTCCTCATCATTAGTATCCTATGTAACCTCTTTCTCCTTACCCGCCTTTAGTGCCAATGCCTTATTCTTCTGTTCCCTAGGATACTCCTCGGCTTGTATTTTTAGTTTGAGCTCATAGGTCTTCAGGTTCCTAATGAGGCTCTCTATCCTAAGAATACTGATATTATGAGATTTAACAGTGCCAGTCACCTTCGGGTTTAATCACAGAGGCAATGACTGTAGGATCTTCCTAACCAATTCCCCATCTGAGAAGGTCTTTTCAACATATCTAGAGGCGTTGATGATCTTTGTGAAGAGAGAGTACATGTTATCCACTTCCTCGTCAATCTCCATCCAGAACTGTTCATATTCATACTCCAGATGAAACCGATTTGATTCCTTTACCTGCGAGGTACCTACATGAGGTAGTTCAAGTAAACACCAAATACAAAAAGGAGTTTCATAATTTCAAATTCTGTTAAATTCAGTCTTATTGAATGCGCAGAATAAAGAGTTCATGGCCTTGGAATTGTTAGTGCACTTCAGCTTATCAGTGTCATCACATTTATCACGATATTTTTCTAAAATCTGATCAGATACAATTATATTGGGTGTAGTGTATTTCAGTTCTACCATAGCCCACATGTCCATGCTCTGCGTCATCAAGAATATTTTCATTCGCATTTTTCAGTTGTTGTAATCATTCCCCATAAATAAAGGAGGCCTACTTACTCTTTGACCCTCAAAAAAGCGTGATTAGCATTGACCATCTACTTTAGGATAAGTGGTAGAGTGGTATCTATGAACTTACATATGAAACTATAGTCTCTTCTTTACACAGATCTCATAAATTCATATTGCATACACTCTCCTCTACCCGCTTTTGATACTACAAAAAAGGAGGAGAATAGCTTGCATAAAGTTTATAATTGAGGGATAGTACATTAAATTTTTTTCATTTGAAGCATCTATATAGGGGGAGTATTCATAAGAGGTGCATACTTTACTTTTTGCTCGATCATGAAAACCCTTCACTCAGTGCATCCATCTTAAACTCACAACTCTACACTCATCCCTTTCCACTTTTATTAATAACAAAAGGGAGAGAATAAATTGAGAAATCTAGTGGAATAAATATTATATTTAAGAGAAGTAAAATATATAAGGAATACATATATAGGGGGAGTATTCATATTGTATGTATTATTTAAATCTTTAACTCTATAAACCTGTTATTCATTCATATCTTTTACCGCACTTTTGTATAAACACAAATATACTTAAATTAAATAATTTCTCATACATGTATTTGTTATTATCAAAAGTGGGAGATTGTTGGAGCATGCATTCCACATCTTTTGGTTTGGGAATAACAAATACTATGATGTATTTGATCTAGACGTTTGTGTGTTTATAGTGTGCAGATCATACAGGTACACACATAAATTGAATAAGGAGACAAGCCCTCGGTCATGGGTATGACCCAAGTGTGTGTACACTTTAGAAATAGCAAAAAGATGAGTGTTTATTGGTGAATTTCAAATGGTCGTAACTTTAATCCAGGAGGAGTTATAGAATGTGCCACCCCATTCTGGAATAAGAACGACTTCATCTACAAGCTAAAAAAGTTTTTACTACCTCCAGACGTTAAGAACTAATGTTGGCATTATCATTAATGAAAAAGATAACTCGTCATGATAGGAAAGATTGCAAAAAAGGAAGTTTGGGCTGAGCCAAATTTAGCAAGTACTAATGCGGGGCGTTAACACTACCGCCCGACAGTAGTATATAGAACGTCCAAATTTGGAAAAAACATGATTTTCATATCTGGCATGATTCGTGGGACGCTTTCTAAATATATTTAATGCTCGACATTAACATCAATGCCAATGTTAGCTCTCGAGACCTATTTAAAGAGCGCCTCCTCTCTTTCTTTGATATTGATTCTTTTCCCTCCAAAGACACAACTCTGGCTTAATTGAGAGAGGCTCATCTCCAGACCTTCAAGAAAACTTCCTTGGGCAAACACGAAGATCAAAAGGAGTTTTTGAAGGGGTAGTACTACCATGCTAATTCAACACAAAGGAAAAAACACACCAAGAATACCAACATCAGTATCGCCTTTGTCTTCACCTTCAGAAATCCTTCTGGTGTTTTCTCTTGCATATTTTATTTATCTTGTAATTTTTATTTTATTCTTTTATAACTAGAGTGGAGAAATTGTTCGGGGAGAACATCAGATTCCAAGAAGTATTGCATGGGAAAATCATCGTGGTTGTTGGCGACTAAGTCTTGCGAGACTTGGGGGAATCGTTTAGAGTGGACATCGAATTCTAGGGAGGATTCCATAATTCACTGTATATTTTAGCGACTAGGTCGAGGGTAGATCTAGGTGCAGTTCGATGTCATGTCTTGGAGAGATAGGCTAGAATCAACCGGTCCTTGGGAGAAGGGATGTTGTAGAAAACCAAAAAGTTTCTACTTTTGCCTCGATCCCAAGCGTCGTTGGGGTCAAAGTTTTATAATCATTATTTTAGAAATAAAATCTTCTTTTCTTTTATGAATGACCTATTAAATTTTTTTTTGATTTTAAAATCAAAAAGTAAATTTATGTTACTAATGTTGAGGGTTAGTTATTACCACTAGTGGTAGCAACAAAAACTACATTGTACCTCTTTCTTATGTTAAAATTTAAAATAGTCTAAAACTCTTATTCATCCCCCCTCTAAAGGTGCCATAATATACAATACTTTAGACTCAAGGATTCTAGCCATCAGAGAGTCCAGATGCCACCTATAAGCTTCTCCTAAAGCATAGGGCTGAGTATAAAGTGAAGGACAAAATCTCTACCCCTAGAGATAAGTCCATTGCTTTGAAAGCAGCTGATGGAGAGCCACTTACTTCTAAAGAGGAGATGTTTAATCACCTGGCCAGAAGGTTTAGGAGGTGGATCAAGACTAAAGACACAAGAAGAAGGGAAAAGAACTCCAATAAGCCAAAGTTTGATAAGACGCCCAATAAGGAGTTCATCTGCTTTACCTGTAGAAATCCAAACTACATTACTCCAGACTATCTTGAAGATAAGAAGACCAAGACCAACAAGAAGGAGCACAAGAAGCAATCCTTCAAGAAGAAGGACAAGAAGAAAGGGAGAGGTTTCATTATAAAAACGTAGAGTGACTCATAATTAGATTCAAGCTCATCATCTAATAGTGAAGATGAAGCTACTGTAGAAGAAGCCAGTCAAATAGATTTGAAAGCCTGCTCAAATGATGAGGATGATCAAGTATCATGTTTTGATGAATTAGATTTCTCTTCAAATGATTTTTAAAAAATTTTAAAGAATTATGTAAACATCAATTAGAAGCAGAAAAAGCAAATTAAACAACTAAGAAAAGAAATTGAAAGGCTATGAAATATAAAGCCTTAAGAGGAACAAACTCATCAGGATAATAAACTTAAGATTGAATTCAAAAATCTAAACTAACACAAAGATGAATTAATTGAGGAAAACCAAACTTTGAAAGATGAGCTAGCAAACTCAAAGTCTTAGTGGACTCCTTAAATGTAAGAAGTCAACAACTAAAGAACATAACAAAGAACGTCATTATGAGATTTAATAACTTAACATTGGGTGTTGATCCAATTAACTCAAGAAAGTATCCAACACAACTACATGGTAAAACCCACTGAACTTTGTTAAAACCAAAGAAATATAACCTATAAACATTAAAGATGATGACCCTGAGAATATCACTATTCTTAATATGGTCAACTCACCTAAAAATAAGGGCATTATAGGAAAGAATTTCATAGAAAACAAAGCCTCAAAATACAAAAAAATTTGTATGATGGATCATGCATTGACTTCATCTCAATGCAACTCTACAGATGTGTCAAGTTCAACTTAATGTAGACATGAATATGCGTCGACCTCTTATCGAAGCAACCTCACATATGTGTCGACTTCATATCTACACAACCAAAAAAGTGGCATTGAGTTTTAGTCAAAGCAACTTCCCATTAAATAATTTTAATAGGTTTAATACTACCATCTTTACTGATTACCTTTCTTTTAAATATGAATGCACTAATTGTGTGAGAAAAGTCCATAATGCTAGAAGTTGTTGGTTTAACAGACCAATACTCTTTCATCCTGAAGGGCATTATGAAAGACCTGCTTATACTTTCATCACACCATACAATGGTAAAAGAAGTAATGGGCCTAAGGTAACTTGGATCCGAACTAATGTTTAATTGCTTGTGCAGGTGAGGGAATGTCTTTCCACAAACCTACTATTGTACTTGGACAGTGGATGCTCTAGGTATAAGACTAGTCATAAAGAACTGTTGGAACATTAGAAGGCTAAGTATAGTCTTAAGATAATTTTTGGTGACTCTAATTGTGGTCAAACCAAAGGCTATGGTGTGATAAAAAATGGACACATCTCCTTCTCTAAGGTAGCTGTTGAGAATATTGCCCTCAATGTTCCCTAAATTTGAAGAGGCATCATAATCAGTACTAAGCGCATAGTTGTATTTGATGTTGTTCAAGCTCATCATGTGCAGGATGTTTCATGGAATAAGTTTGCATAGGTTGTCTAAGTGGTTGTGACAGGTTGTCATAAGGTAGAGAAGTGGAGAGACAGAAATCTGTCCAAGTCTAGAGGCGTTGAGTAAAGCCAGTTCACTCAATGCCAGAAGTCAAAGATAAATGCTGGAAAGGCTGAAAATCGCCTAAGTCCATAGGAAGTGAAGCCAGTTCACTCAACACCAGATGCCAAAAAGTGCCGAGTAAGGTGTGGACAGTCAAATCCCAACAGTCTGCAAAGTAATTCTGCGGCTAAGTCCACAGGCATTGAGTGAAGGCAGTTCACTCAACGCCATATATTCAACAGGCATCGAGTATAGCTGAGTTTGTCAAAGCCTCAGCATTGGCGAGCTAAAAAATCTGCTAAGTCCAGAATCGCCGAGTGAATATAGCTCACTCAAAGCCAGAAAAGATTACGTCAAGTAATGTTAAAGCTCAAGAAGAGATAGACAAAAAATCTGTCTAAGTCTAGAAGCGTTGAGTGATGACAACTCACTCAACGCACTCAACGCCTCAGCAAGCTAGCAGACTTCAGGGATGCGTATAAGTACAAAAGCGTTGAGTGACAAAGCTTCACTCAATGATCTCAACGCCTAACAAATAAAGAAAGTTGCAGCTAAGTCCAGGAACGTTGAATGATGAAAGTTCACTCAACACACTCAATGCCTGACAGTGTAGGAGAATTGGCTAATTCTAGAGGGGTTGAGTGAAACCAGTTCAGTCAACGCACTCAAAAGCCTGATGGTATGGAGAATTTGACTAAGTCTAGAATCTTTGAGTGAAGGCCATTCACTCAATGCCTGGATTGAATCTGAAGATTTTGCTAAGTCCACAAATGCTGGCGTCAGCCAAAGTCAACAGAGTTTAAATTAGTTGCGAGAAAGCTACAGAACATGACAAATAGTGTCGTAGGTATACTGTACATCTTCTTCCGTTAAAGTAAGGTGCAGCTATCAACCATAGGTGGTCCCCACTACTTCTTGGAGCCATTAATCGGCGGAAGACAAAAGGGACAAGTTGGATTGAAGGAACTTTAACTTTTAGGGTTTTCTCATTTTAAAAAGTTGCGGCTGACTTCTTCCTCTTCCGAGCTGAAGCTGTGAAGTCAAACTTCAGCTGATCTAAAAGTTCTTTCATTTGCTGTAGCTTAATTTCTTCTACAACAAAGTTTAGATAAGGATTTAAGAATAAGAGGAGCAGAGCTTTCAGAGTTTCTGCAAGTCCAGCTTAACTGATTGAAGAAAATAAGAACTGTCAAATATTGAGTCTTCTTCAGCAAGTTCAAAAATAAGTTTCTGAGGTTCTTCAGTACAGGCAGCTTCTTACTGAAAATATTAATTCTATTGCTCTGAAGAAAGTTAGGGCTGTTAACTCAGCTCAGGAAGCAAACACAGAGAAATTTCTCTGGTGTCAAATCAACCACACCAACCAATTACTCTTACTATAGGATCCTTTTGGATCTGAGTTATAAGACTGATTTATAAAGGCTGACATAGGATTCCTGTGTGGATCTGAGTGTAGGGTTGTTTAGCCTGAGTTTATAAGATCCTTGTGTGGATCTGAGTGTAGGGCTGTTGAGCCTGAGTTTGTAGGATTCTTGTGTGGATTGAGTATAGGGCCTATGTGCCTGAGGTAGGGCCTTTGGCATGAGGTAGGATCTTAACAGATCTGAGCTGTAGGGGAGTGTTACTCTCTGAGTTGTAGGGCTAACCTCCATAGCCTGAGATGTAGGACTATTGATTTAGTCTGAGGTAGGTGATTTGCTGATCACTGAGCTATATGAGTAGTTTGCTCTGAGGTAGGACCTTGTGCCTGAGTTGTAGTTCTTGGAGGATACTGAGAGATCTTGAGGGATCTGTGTTGTAAGCTCTAAGGAGCCGAGTTTTGGAGAAGGGGCCTTGTCTAACAAGCTGTTAGAAAGGTGAGGGAAAGTCGATGTACCCATAATCTGGGGAAACACTATAAACCTTGTGTGTACTTTGTGTGATTATCTTAGAAGCAGTATTTAACTCATCCACAACACACTAAGTAGAGGGAAAATTATAAAAGACCAAAAACCTATTCAACCCCCTTTAGGTGATTATGTACCTTGTAATTAAAGACATTCAAGTGGTATTAGAGGGAGGTTGCTCAAGAAGGACTTAGCAATCAAAGCAGATCTCCAAGGGTAGCTGAAACAAGTATACTTATGGGTTCAGGAGAGAACCATACAGATCTAGGTTCCATGAAACTCCCCATCTGTATGAAGGAGAGTTTTGGAATCTAGAAAGAGAGGGTCAGACTGTTTATGGAAGCCTCTGACCCAAGGATCTTTGTGACTATCAAAGAGGGACCTTTCATCCCTACGAAGGTCTCTGTTTAGGATGCAATAGTCCAGACACCAAAGGCATATTCTGAAATGACCAAGGATGAGGTCATACTGCCTATAGTGGAAAGGGGGTACATAACATTATTGTTAGTGCTATAGATGATTCAGCCTTTTAGAATCTGGTTCACTGCCAGACCTCCAAGGAGATGTGGGACAATTTGGTGACCTATATGGAGGGAACTGAAGAGGTCAGAGATGACAAGAAATCAATGCTCAACCAAGAGTATGAGGCTTTCAAGAAGTCCCAGAATGAGAACATAACTACTTGTTATGAAAGATTTTTCAGGACAGTTAATGTGCTGAGGACCTATGGGAGGGTCTTCAGTCATTATGAGCTTAATGACAAGATCCTGAGGTCTCTAACCAGAGACTGGGACACCATGATACGTGTTGTAACACCCTATCCATTGTATAACATATAGTAGTAGGTCCGGTCGGGGCCCGACGCCATATACCATAGACAGACCGGTGGGTTACTAAATGAAACCATTCAACCAATAACATACGTCCTACACAGAGTACATTCTAGCGGAAGCAATTTATAATTTGCAAAGTTAATAACCCAAGTCAAAAGCATGAATGTCCACTAAGATACCCAAATAGGAATGAACGTACAAAATACACAAAGTACTAGCCTTAAGGACTTACAAGGTTTTACTCAATTAAACTGTGTCTTACAAATATCAGCATGCAGGCTGGTCACACATGATTAAAACAAGTAAACATTCGCAAGGCCTTCGAGGGTTGGATCAGCAACAAGGGCTTCGGCCCGCTACTTGCCACTAGCTAGGCTCCGCAGCACCTGCAAGCAACAATCCACCGCATGGTGGCAAACAAAGCAACGGTAAGCTAAAGCTAATCAAATTATAATGACCCCACCCCTTTCTTGGGGTGGCAGTGCTCCTTCCCTGCAATGCATTATTAATACACACAATTTAAGTGAAAGTACACACTTGCATAATACACCACAAGTGCAGGCTTGCACGACCACACACCCCGTGCTCTTAGGGCACTTACTCAGTGAAACTAGTACGAACCCTGTTCGATCCTCGGCTCCACCACCGCCCCAAGGACGACAAACCTCGTGAGCATTTAGTCCTTTCAGCCGTAGTCTAGACTCGTTCTCCAAATTATCGGTAAGTCCCATGTACATTAAGTCGCTTTAACCGAAGTAGATGGAGCGGGTAGGGTTCCACCAGCCCGTTGCTCACCCCGTCATGGCCATTTGGCCTTCGACGTGGGCCAAGCTTCCCCCAATCCAAACTATCGATCATATAATGGTACATAGCCCCGCTATCTACCAGGTTGGCTCCCAGGCCAACTATCGATCATACAATGGTACATAGCCCCGCTATGTACCAGGCTGGCTCTCAGGCCACCAAAATTGCAGAACTTCGCTTCTGCCAAGATTTCGGGGGCACCTTGAGGTGAATCCCCAAGACTCTCCGTTGGAATCTACCACGTAGAAAACCCGAAAACAACCATCGACACGGAGTCTTCTCCGGCTACTCATGCATAATGAAACATCACCGATCCAGACCAACTTGTCCAGGTAGGCTTCACACACCATGCCTATGTCCGTACTTCGATTTCGGACTCTACATGCAAAATAACGGGGACTATTCATTTCTACCCGAAGGAATACCTCAAACTCACCGCATACTCGCGAGAGCTGGCTTCCTATGCAAAAAGAGAAAGGGGACTTCACATGTCCAAGTAGATAATCGTTACCTAGCATTTCTCTTTGGCGCCATGACGATCAAGTCAAATGGAAAGCACCGTATCGACCTCACATTCACAGATCTGGACTCGGATCGAGAATCGGAGATCCGAAGCTCCACCGGCGGCAAGAGTTGACCTCCTTCTTCCTCCTAGCTCTCCCTCTCTCTAAACTTTTAGAAAGAAAATGGTGAAGATGGAATAAGGGTTTGAAACCCTATTCCCGGCTTAAAACCCAAACCAGGACAACCCTCAACCCTTGGATCCCTTTTGAAAGAAATGAAAGGCCACGATTTGCCCTGGAAAATGCAAATCACAGCACAGAAAAACACGACACAGCATACACCAGATTTATAGTGGTTCCCTAAGGTATGGGTACATCCACTTTCCCCCCTTCGCCTATCCAGTAGAGAACTGGATTCAACCCAACTCCTTTCCACTAACTCAGATCCACAGATCTTACAACTCAGAACCAGATTCGTTCCTATAGCTCAGACTTATACAAGCCTTACCTCAGATTCTCCCCAAGAATCCTACCTCAGGCCACAGCCCTACCTCAGCCTTTATAACTAGGCTTACAACTCAGACTATCACAAGTCCTACACCTCAGGCACTCAGCCCTACCTCAATTTTATAATTATAGGCTTACAACTCAGATTTAACAAAAGATCCTAAAAGTTATTGAGTATATGAAAGATACAGGAATATCACCAGATAGATCACTCTATAGACGAGAGCTTCTTTATCAGTTATTGAATGAACTGAAACTCCAGATCTAACCTGACTTAGCTGTTTCAAAGCTTTTTGATAGAACAAAATAAGGTTGAACTCTTCTTGATGTAGAAGTTGATCTCCTGTCAGCTCCTTCCTTGAATTCAAAATGAGATCTGAATCTTCTCTACAGACTGGTCAGAATCTGCCTTCTTAAGGGTCTCCCCTTTTCTTGTTGTTGAATTCCTTCACTGGGTAATTCACTTTCTTATTTCTGTATCTATTCTTGTTATCAATTGTCACGGATCAGTCCTTTATATAGAGTTTTCTCCTGATTACCGGCTGATCCGGTTTGTAACAACCTTCTGATAGTTCTGACAAATGTGTCAGACCTGTTGGTAATGACAGCTGTCGACCCGCCAGTCATGACAGTTGATTCCTTAGAGACTTAACAACTCAGCACGATCCACTGAGCAATCTGCTTCATATGTGTCGACACAAGTAGACTAAGTGTCGGTACAAGTCTTGATAATGTCGACACAACACTCCAAGTGTTGACATAGTCATTCTTCTACTACTCGACACATCTTCTGTTTGTATATGTCGACACAAGTCCTGTGTGTCGACACAACTGCTCTTGGTCTCGACATAACTGCTGCAGACAGATGGCGTTGAGTGTATGTCCAACCATCTTGAGTGTGTATCGACACAAGTCCTGTGTGTCGACACAACTGCTTCTGGTCTTGACTTAGCTGATACAGACAAATGGCGTTGAGTGTGTGTATAACTGTCATTGAGTGTGTGTCGACACAAGTCCTGTGTGTCGACACAAGCCTTCTGACTCAAAATTGTTGTTGCTATAAGATGGCGTTGAGTGTGTGTCTAGCTGTCGACACAAACCTTCTTCAGGTGTCGACACAATTCCTGAGTGTGGACACATGCCTTTCTTCTGGTGTCAACATAACTCCTGGGTGTCGACACAGCTTCTGCTTTAGGTGTCGACACAATTTCCTTCCTTAGGTGTCGACATAATTTCTGGGTGTCGACACAACTTTCTTCGGTGTCGACATAACTCATACACAACTCTTATTCTTGGTATGTCGACACAATTTTGCCTGGTGGGGGTACAATCTTTTACGTGTCGACACTTTTGATTAGCTTTGCGTCTTATAGGCCTGCACGGGACACTATCATCAGTGTACAAATACTTGTATATTTGGTGAAGATAAGCTTCTCCATCACTGGTATTTATTTTTGTACCCAACAATCTCCCCCTATTTGGAGTTTCCTGAACTATGTATCTCAATAATTATTAACAAAAATATTTGTATTTTTTATTGTTTTCGGGATTTCATTGTAAGAATGTTAAAAAATTTTCTCCACTATTTCTGGTTTAGATTTTTTCAGAAAATTTTTGGTTACAATCCATTTATACCACTTTGGGAAAAAACATAGAGTTTCCTGTTTGTTGGCTTTAAACTTTGGTCTTAGTTTATTGTTCACTCTTAATATTATTTCTTT